>JADFDV010000092.1:0-600000 GCA_019097775.1 Moniezia expansa
TCATATTGTTGATCTTGCAGTCACATGTGGATTATCTACAATGGTCTTGGAAGTAAAAGGTAACAACTGACTACAAACAATCAAGAATACGGCTTGACGTATGATACTTGGATTGGATTCGCGAAGGGCCAAAACTGTGAGGAGCTTCAAAAGGAACTGCCAATGCGAAAATTGGCAAGTCTTATACAAAGAGGTTTGAACTCTGGAGGAGTTTGAAAATAGGCAAGACAGCCTAATACTCTCCATATCTGAGAGTAACTTTGAAAGGGGGAGACTAAGAAAGCCTCACATACAGGGAGTCGGATGCTTCAGGTATTAAAGATGCGAAAAAATGTGGGTCAAGTTCCGATTTACGACTACTTGATCAAAAATCGAGGTGATAATTACACACCTAGATTGGTAGGAGAAAGGCAAGGGGATACTGTTTGTACCAATGCAAACCGCTGCAACAAGGTCATGGAGAAGAAGTACACAAAACTGAAAGGGTACTGGAACGTAAACTGAAACTCCCTCTTACAAACTGTCTTAAAAGATACGAGACTCATTGGTTACAATCGCTGAAATTGAGAAGCTAACAAAATGCAGTAGGGGAACAGAAGAACTGAACAGGATGGAGAAAAAAGATAGAGTGGAAGACAGGAAAAAAGACTGCGAAGAGAATACCATCCAGCAGGATGAACAGTAAAACTGTTCCATCCCGGCTACGAATAATCCTCACTCACACATGGTCGCTAGAAGAATACCTGGATAAGGACAAACAGGCGAGGACAACGAGGAACTGCAAGAAGTATAAGTGAAAATGAACTGTTAATGCACCACAAAACCATGCCGAGAAATGGCCAGGAAGCCGACGACGTCAACAAAACTGTTCTATGCTGGGTTCAAGTGTCTAACTGTTGTACAAGCTCTTGTATTTCTATTGTACCCCCAATAAGTCCTTAAGACTTGCCGAATGGGTGGGGACGATATTAGTGATGGCTCATGATTACACACACCTGGCGAAGCCTCCATGAAGTTGCGAAAGGTCAGTTCTGCTCGATGTTGGACAAATTTTGTCCTGTATCACTAATTTTTCCTCTTGAATTCTCTCAAGAAAACCCTCTTAACTCTTTTTAAAGTTCAACAATTACTGTTAATTATGGTTAAATTTACCAGCTGCTAGAATAAAGGACAAAATTTCTTTCTTTAAGGAAGCATGAGTAAAAGTTATTGAAACTGCAAATTAAAGTTTATATAGTTTATGCTTTATTAATGGAAGTGTCAAAGCCTTTGAATTTTTAACTTAAGATTTAACCCTCTCTTCCTTGTAGTGCTTGCCTGCGTGAATCCAATGGGTTCATACATGGGTAGTTGGACTAAACCAAAAACAATTATTATCGATACACATATTTTTTTTCCCAAACCAACTTTTAAATTCATTGATTGCATTTGAGTGTCAGCGTAAAACTGAACACAAAGTCTTGCATTCCAGACAACCCTTATTCATTGATATCTTGGCTTAGTGAGACCGAAGTACCAATTAATCCTGACTAACCTCAACTCCTTAATTTTGAAAGAAATATTGACTACTCACGGTCATAATGGATCATTCAAATATTTGACATAGTGGGATCATCAGGGCCTCACGGTTATTCATCATATTTCATGTTTGATTTCTCCAAGTCGTTTTAAAATCTACCTATTTTCCTTTTAATTTTGGACACTGTCAAGCCACACTGTTAAGTTAAACAAAATAGACATTTCAAATTTAAATGTAGCCTCAAAAAATATCTTTTCAATGCCTAATTTGCTCTACAGCAGCAACTCCCAAAAATTACATCAAAATATTTGTGCTTAACTCGGTTTTGTTAAATATTGATGCTTTAATCTTTGAAAAAGATCATATTTATATTTTAATTTTCGTTCCATCGTAAAGGATTGGAAAATACTAGAGTATCATCCGTTGTAGTGTGTTGTAGGAAGCAGCTTATGCAGAAAATTAATTTTGCGCTTGTTTAACTGCAGACCATATCTAGAACCTTGAAAGTTTCTTTCTTTCTAGCTATAGTTTTGGAATGGGAATTTCGATCTGTAAGATCGACTTTATGGCCATTCATCCCTAACATTCATGTCAGCAAGTAGATTAGTCGCCTATTTAAGGCATCGTAAATTTCTTCAGAATAAAATATGTTTTGAAAACAGATCGACTTATTTCTTAGAATGATATCACGATATAGTCTCCTAAGGTTGATAAAATCTGTGGTAATTTTGACCTTCAAGACTGGTGCATAATATTCGGATCCTAGCCTAGACCTTTTCATAACCCGAATGATCGTTTCTCCGTGAGAATGGACGCGGCGGCAGCTGGCGCAAGTGGTCGAGTTAGCGGTAAATAGTAGTTTTTTTACCTTTCAGATATTTGGTGGAAGGTTTTTTTGTGGGGATCGGCTTGTAATTGTGTGATTTATGGAATTGCAATGATTATTTCCATAATCAACCTCAGGGCTCATAAGCGCGCAAGAATTTACTTTCCCGTTTTGATCCTAGTGATGGGACTAATAAATACATGTACAGTTCTTCTTATATCATGTAAGTATTTTGTCATTGTATGTCTGATGCACTTCATAATTATTATTCACATTTTCCTTATATATAATTTCGCTTCAGCTCTCATCGTTGCATTCATTTTCGACTCAATGGCGCTTCCTTTCAATCACCTTTATGCTTTCGCCTGCGGTTTTCTATGCTCGTTCATTCTCTTCGTTTTCTCTCTAATCCATTTCCCGGCAATCCTCTAACGCAAATGTATATTTTCCTATTTTTAGTACATTCAAATGATTTCTGTATACTATGTACTAGTAAACAACATTAAAACTGTTTGATTTGTTCTATTGTGATAACATGACTTCTTCAGAGGAAACTAACAAAACTGCATTTTCTTTCAGGTAAACATGGGACTCTCCCTTATTTTTACCAGTCTTCTAGCCTTCTATTTGGCATATTCTTTCAACTGCTTTCTCTTTTTTCTGCCTTCCACTCCAGATTTCGATGATCGTATCATTTATAGCGTTGTTTTCGACGCAGGCAGCACTGGTTCTAGAGCGCGCATTTACAAAGTGCTCAAAAATTCTTCGAGTATGTCTAATGTTATTTTTTATGTATGTTAATAAAATCTTTGGACAAGTCGGATGATTGATTAAGTAACAGTCAATCGTTGGGCTGTTTATTATGGACGCTTCATAATAGATCTTTGATTTTATTCGCGTGAATTGTGAAATAACAATATTGAGTGTACTTGCATGTCGAGTCACACTTCAGCCGTGTGCATTAGGGCGATCGACTTTTGAATTTTTGACCCTAAAGCCTTTTTTATTTTTCTTTTTCCGAGTCTTACTGAGTTTAGACAAACTAATTGAAGAAAACGCGTTTTTCATTATTGCCATTTTCAGCCATTTCATAATCGATAGTTAGATCGTCCGAGATCTGGTCTTTTCTTTGCATTTAGACATCTGGGCGAGTGGGAAAACGAGACTTTCTCATCATTTGTGAAAGAATGTTTCCTTTAAAAATGAAGGTATGTGTGAACTTCTCTTCTAAAGCAGTTTATCTTCTCGACAGCCCAAATTGATTTTGCTTATCCTGCTTTCATATCATGGATATCCCTTCACATGCAAATTGTGTATCTGTTTTGCGCTTCTCTAGATGCATACGCGTAGATACCTGGTTATTGACCATTAAATAATTATGATCGTGGGATCAGGTGTGGCGTTAACTAAAATTTACAGCTTTATTTACTAGTGTTATGGGTACCCCCTGCTATTCGCTGTTCTAAATGCGTTGAACAGCAAGCTTTATATCACGTAAACACAATAAATTCTCTGACTGGCTTAATTTGGCTTTTATCAAAACCATTTACAAGTTGTGAATATCTAACAATCGCGCTTAACATCGCTTTTTTTTTTGTTTTTTTAGCGCATTTTTCTATACTTGTGGCTTCTTCACTAGTCGCAACGATTAAAAATTGAAATCAACTGTGGGAGAAAAGTGCCTTCAAATGGTCTGTGCAGATAGTTTAACGGTCTTTCACACGCGTTCGAAATCCACCATTGGGCAACCAGGGGCTGGGATGACTACGAACTATGATTTAATGCCGAGAGATAGTGAATGATGCTCAATCAGGGAGGTCATTAGTCTGACTTTTCCTTTCGACTTCCAAGGGAAAGCTTTGGAAGACCTTTCCCTCAGTGCAATCCCAAGTTAGAGTTTACCCTAATTATAACCTCGACCCTTGTCAATAATTATTGTTAATACTGATATCGAATGAGGTAGCTGATCTTTCCTCGGCCATGGTTTACAGTATGAAAATCGGATTTGAAACTAAAAACTCAAGTTATTTATGCACTGAGATAGTCAGAAGTGTTTTTTTAGATCGCCCCCTCTTTGTTACAAAAACAAAGGAATATTCGTAAACAGGCCTTTAATCGAAGTATTGACGTTTCCATCTATTCAGTGATGTTCTTATTGTGCTATCAACACCATCGCACCTGCATCGCCGAAGTTGAGCATCATGCAGAACGGTTACTTACTGCCTTTTATTAGCAGTTCTTGATCCCCAGTTTGATTGAACCTGATCTTAGAGGAAATGACAGTGAATTTGAGTTTATCAAAATTCAGTTCCTTTTATCGTCTTCCAGAGGCTTGCCAGTACCGGCTGCTGAGTGAAGAGGCCTTCTGTGCGAAGCCAGGTCTTTCAGAGTTTGCTCGTTTTCCTCGAGAATCCGTGGAATATCTGCGTCCACTACTCGATCAAGTGAGTGATCGTGTGCCGCTGCACAAACATATTCACACACCCCTCTTTCTGCGAGCCACTGCGGGTCTCCGACTGCTTCCCGAATGGACTGCCAATGCTCTACTTGAATCAGTAAATTCTATTCCTCATTTGAAGTTCAATCTACTTAGTACAATTTTATATTTATAGCGATTATACGAAAACAGCATCTTTGCATCCATATTTCGATTTTGCAGGTCATAAGTCGATTTCCCATATGGTTTGAGATGGGACTCTTTGACTTTTTTTTATTTTTCATTTTTCAACTGTCGCGTAGACTCCCATTTCGCAACTTGATTTCTGAAAGTGAGATAGTTTCAACCCGTAGACTTTCTATTTCAGCATCTAGGAATACTTTATCAGCAGCACTGGTTGCAGGTTCAGAGAGTAGTGGATCGGTAGGGTTGTTGATTGCCTTTCCTTAGTTTCCCTCTGAGCAGTTCTATCCTTGTAGTACCAACTTTAGCTTGAGCCAGTTTTATAGGATAAATTTGGGTAAAGATTCTTTTTGGCCCAAAATATTTCTCACTTAGTTACCTACACACCGATCTTACAGGGAACATCTATTTTTCTTCCCTATTATTATTCGTATTCTTCAGGTATACAGCCTTTTCAATTCTACAAGCTTTCATCTAGCCACACAAGAGGTCGTGGGCATCATGGATGGAATAGACGAAGGATTCTTTGCCTGGATATCCCTCCTCTTCCTGAACCAGAGGTCCTGTATTGCGCCCTGCAAACTCTCGCCATCATCATCAATGCCTTCTCCCCGTTCCCACCTTCACCAACAAGCAATATTCGATCTAGGCGGTGGATCATTCCAACTCACTTTTGGAGCCAGCGCCTTTGTAGATGAGAGTCCAAATGATGACGTCCATAACATGCCTGATATTTACTTGGGCACCCAGTTCGCCCCAGCCAGTGGGAAGGTTCATGTTTAGTTAGCCTACCTCGAATCGTCGCTAACTCACGTTTTGACCGCATCATGGTTTTTTCTCTGTTCAGTTTTTTGCGCATAGTTACTTGGGTCTAGGACTTATCACAGCGATGCATTCAATGTTCTTAAAGTCTTCGAATCGATCGGAAATGCGGACGTCTCACCACCTACTCTCGCCTTGCTTACCAATTAATACCACTGTGAGTCATCTTTTTTATTACTTATGACGAATTACTATTATGTGCGAATTTCCTAGTGTGATTAGTCCGTTTCGAGTTGGAAACAGTAGTTATGATCCTGTGGATTTAAGAGATTTTTTCAAAGAGGGTGACGAAAGATAGTTTGTCAGGAATGGACAGGATGTGTAATGATTCGAAGAGGACGACTATAGACATTCTTTGATGTGAGAACACGTCTAGCGGGCATCGCATCGGAACGCTAAAATAAGACGTTCCGTTTTCTAATGGTTGACTGTCTCCACTACACTGTTTTTTTTTGTTACTTGATGAAACCATTCTCTTCCAGAGTGAGTGGTACTATAGCGGCAAAAAATGGAAAGTGAGCCATGGATTCAATGGTCAAGATTCACCAATCAAAAATGTTTTCGACCAGTGCTTCGAAACTGCTCTGGGTGTGATATCCGAGCGCGGATTAGATGGTGAGTCTCATTTACTCGTTGACTTTTGGTCCATATATTCCAATAATATCAAATCAGATTGCCTATTATGCATTGCGTAAATCTTTTTTGCTCGATCTGAGTAACGCAGCTGATTACTAATGCAGGCATGTTAAATGAAAGCATATGTAATTGAATCCGCATACTTATGACAAATGTTTTTTGACGGCTAGCCAACAGAACCCACCACCTCGATTACTTGAAACACATTGAGATCCACGCAATGTCCTACATGTGTTCTATAACTGAAGAGGTTGCTGAGACACTTTTAGGTATTCCAAGTGACAAACGCGTGCCTGTCCAATGGTACTTTGATGCTGCCAAGAAAGGTAATCTGTAGAAACCCCGTGAGTTGATATCCTGGTACTCTTTTTACCTGTGTGTTTATTTATTTAGCCTGTTCTTCGCCAAGGCTGGAAGAACCCTTCCGATGCGCGGAGCTTACTTACATCTCCGCCCTCCTTTCACGAGGATTCGGCCTCCCTATGGATAAGCATCTTAATGTAAGATTCGTTTAGCTGGGAGTGCTACTGAGAGTAGCTTGTTTGCTGAGTTTCTTCACAACCGATTTCCCATACTCAAAAGCCAATTTTAAATCTCTTTTTAAGCTGAATAGAACAATCGGAGGAATTGAAATCGGTTGGCCAGTGGGATTCCTCGTGGATGTCCTCCTTCGGTGCTTTTAAAACAACATTTTAAATATGTCCTCAAAATAAGTTCGATATTATTTTTATCATTCATTCCGCTCCTATTGAAGATGTCAGCATAAAAGTTTTAACTGACTCGTATATTTTTACTGGGGATAATGGGAGGGAGGCTTTCTAACTTAACCTTAGAAGAACAAAAGGGAAATTGAGCAATTAGTAAAAGGACATCGTGTTATAACGCGATTACATTATCAAACCTGAAGCAGAGGTATTAAGCGATTCTTTTAATGAGATGTACTCCAGAATCCGTTTCAACAGGTCCGCACATTTCACCAATGCGAAGATTAAAGGAGGCCTCTTCAAAGGGTTTCTGCATTTGTCCACGACCGAAAAAACCGAGATCACCACCCTTGTGGGCCGAGCTACAGTCACTGTACTGCGAAGCTAGCTCCTCGAAGGTTTTTCTCCCAGACTCAATGTCATATTTGTAACCTATTTGAAAGAAAACTGATCGGAACGTGAAAGTGCTAACCATTGAGAATCCGAAGTGCCTCGTCTTTACTTCGGGTGATATTAGTTTCACGCCAGGAAGATGGACGTCGCGAACCAGCGTGCTTGACCAAAAGATGGCTGCAACGGACCTTGTTGCTATCTTCTGAAGGCTTCTCCCACTGAGACTCCCCAGTAGCCATGTTTACATAGTAAGGGCGTCCTTCAAATGGTATGAAAAAGTACGTCATGAAAAGTTTAAATTTTTATAGGCCAAGATTTCCACTCTACAAGTACCAGTTGTCGTCGAAACGCGAGAAGCGTACCCAGCGGGCAAATCGGACATGGTAAATTAGATTAAGCTGTACAATTGCGAAGTTAGCCTATTAAACCAAGCCAATCACGCCTGAGAATATTAAGCAGCAAATAAAGCATGGACTTTAAAGCTTGAGGAAATAATATTCGAATGCAAGCCATTTAATTTGCGGTGATACGTGATGGCCGCTTAAATTAAACTTTATTCAGATTTAATTTCATTTTCTAGCCTACTCGGTTACACAAGTTTTGCATATCCCATGGAATTTTTGCGACCCACGTACTGTTAATAGTAAATCTGAATTTATATTATTATAAATTAATGCTATATTTGCTTCGGTGTCAGGAACTCATTTCTTATCTCGCTCCATAACAAATCCTGGTGTAGGTTTACCTTTGTGAGCGATCGACATCTTTGGATTGGAAAAGTATTTTTAAAACAATTTCGAAAATATGCTAGCTTTCAACCTCAATTAGGATCGCTTAGGTCAACCAAAGTCACATGGGAACTGACACAAGCAAGAGATGACAAAGAAATTAGAGCATTTGTTGCTTTTATTATATTTCAAATCGGATCAAACTAACTTTGTTAAGCACACACTTTTCAGATGGCTAAATACCCAAATAACGCTTAAGTTTAAAGGGAAAAGTAGAAGCAGAAACAAGGCGAAGGACCCGCTGATGAGATTCGAGCTGGGCATTGAGTTTCGACATGGCCTCAGTTACGGTTTGCGCAAAGTTGTAGTGAGCTTTCGTGGAAACCGTATCGTCTGAGGTGGAAGCAAACGGACAGATGTGTTGGCAGGGCAAAGCTGCAGTCTCTATTATTTTTCAAATTAAAATTCTTTTAGAGCTTCTTTGAATTGATATCCCATCATAACTGTAGATCGGAAGTCCACATTGTTGATGCTCACGAAACTGACCTGTCCAGGATACACAACTTTCAGTGTTGATATTACCGGAGGACCGGTCAGTATATTCAGCTTGGATTTCGGACTATTTACCTAATGCTTCAAGTTAAATTTGGAGGCGTTTGTTTAGAGGAATACTGTGATTATGAAAAGTTTATCAGTTGTGTCTTTTTTGGTCCTCGATGCCTTCTACTCCAAACAGGGCGAAACTACAATTTTTAAGGCTTATTAGGAATCCTTTTCGGAGAGTGAAAGCACTGGTTTCTCGTTGCCAAGGCTTTAGCAAAAGTCTTCGAGTACTCAGCTCTCTTTTGATACCTGTTCTATGAGTTTCAGCAACCTGTTAATCTCGTCTAATCCGCGACACAGGGTGTGCTCTCTCAAAAACAGGGCCTATTTTAAAGCAAGCTCGCAATAATTCCCAATCAAGCTCAACGTAGACTCTGGGAAATCACAGCCTTGGGATGGGCTTTTTTATACTGCTTAATGTGCACATAAGATTATTGTTATCGGATACGCCTTAGTGGAAATTCCGTATTAAACATTCGACTCTGCAATGAGCTCAATCAACCTGGACCTAATTCCTGCAAATAACTGAGCGACGTTCTGTTCAAGTCAGAGTTAAATCTATTGACTTGATATATTTACCTTGTAATACAGCCTTTAATGTTGCTAACCATCGTATACGGGATCCATGCCTTCTCTTCCTTACTCCATCTCTAATTGGGTTTGTGATTTAGCCTAGTAGAGACCTATTGACATATTAGCGAGAACTTCAAGCATTAGGACAGTGGCATACCACTTAAGAGGTGATATCGGACACCATACGCAATATTTTAGAAGCAATTGAGATCTGTCAGATTCTCTAGTATTGTGAATATTGTATAACCATCTAGTAACCTTTAGGGTGCATAAAAACTCGGACGGTCGGACTTTTCCATTCAATATAATCTTTGTAAAAAAGCTTTTAACACCCGATCAGTCGACATGTTCACACGAAATTCATTATAATTCCGGTAATCTTTCTTGCTGCATACACTTTCAGCAGGCGGATGATCAGTCCGCATAACCATTATTGCTAGCATCCTGAAGATTAATTTCCTTGGACCATTACGGGTCATGCATATAACTCTTTCTTTTGGTAGCGAGACTACTCAAACATGCGAAATTCGGGCAGATCGATGGAGGGCACTGCCGACAGCCGCTAAAGGACTTAACCAAATAGGGATCAAATATTTTCACTTTATCGGTTGAATTACGTTCGCTTCCATTAGAGCCAGGAAAGCTAAAACTGGAGAGTTTGGCTTTAAATTATTCAGATCCGACTCGTGATGCAGGATTTTCAGTTATATGCTGTTTGGTAAATGTCAGTGCTGATGAATATTCCCTTAGGTTCAGACTTGGCTGAGCGCCACTTGCGTCGAGAAGTCCGCAAGTTCATTCTCGAGACAATGTTTGAATCCTTTGTTTCATATAGCCAAATGGTTCTTTATCAATCGCATTTTTTATTCAAACAGTGATTTTCACCTTCCGAACCAGTTTTTCGTTTTCCCGTCCGTGGACTTGAAATTCGGCTGTGTTTTGACAGCTTCTTCTTTAACAGAATTAAAGAGAGGGGGAAAATATGGAAACATGTTTCATTGTCGGACTTAATGATTGGCTTAGATGACGAAGTCTTTGACTCCGACGGGTCTGGCAATGGTGAAAGATGGATGAGTTCATTTCTGAAACATATTTGATTGGCTGGGTAATAGGACAGGATCCACCACTATCTGTGCATCAGTTAGCTTTCAACTTTATTCTTTTTTGACTTAAGAACTCAGTAATTTAAGTGCTCGACTTCAAGATTGCCGATTATTACTTCGTCAGATAACCTTTAAGGTACTGAATTCGCTCAAAATTTATTACATGAATCAAGTGTAAAACAGCTTATAATTTGAATATTTCCAGGAGGTGAAGTCACAAATATCGAGTATCGCCAAAAGATGGAACGAAGTAGATTGCAGTTTTCACTTTCATTGAAAGGAACAAACTATGAAAATATCTAGAGAATGCTGAAAATCAGTCCTAGTTATTTGGTTCTAAGGTGCAATATTGTCTTAATTGATGACGAATTACGTCATGAGCTTTTCTGGGTAACTCATTTTAGGAAACTGACTTAGTAGCGAACAGAAAACGAATGCTCTTCCCACCCTAGCGTTTCACTTATTTATGAGAGTGAGCTTCGAGGCTTCCTAGTGTCAGCATCCTCGGAAGTAGAAAATGAGATTACCTAATGGTAACACAAAGATGTGCAATTTGAATTCGATGCAGCTTTTTTTCGTTCTGACACTTTCATCATTTTACAAATGCATTCATTAATGGCGGATATACTGCAAAAGTAGTCCTTTCAATTGAATGTCAACCAGTCACTCCGTTTGTTCCTTGAAAATTCCATCTCAGATTGTCACCCTTTGAGTTTTCGTGCATTGAAACTAATTGTTTTCACTTAGCGCAACAAGGAACCCATTTCTCTGCATTGTTGTTCTGCAAGATGATCAGTTTCCAAATCAATGCTTTATCGCAGTAATTTTCCTTTGGCGACTTCTCCGTGGCAAGTGCTTGTTTTCTCATCACCATTAGAGAATTATTACCAATTGGGTAGAAAGAATCTACCTGATCTATCTACTTGCTCCCATTTTTAATTCACTCCCCATTCATAAGGGCAAGTCCCGAGGACTTATTTGGGGAACAACTGAAGTGTAAATAACTCTTACAACAAGTAGCACATAACAGTTAACACAGAAGACAGTGAAAGTGCTTATCGACGTCTTCAGTTCTCCGATCACTTCTCTGGTGGTAGTGGCACCTCATCCTCGTCCATCTTCGACATTGTTAAGGCAGACAAGTTTCATATCCTCTCCAGAAATCTTTTCAGTTCCCTGGCGGAGATTCCTTTAACTGCCACACGCACGCTCTTACCACAGTCCATTATGAGACCATGAATCCAGGTATTTACGTCGTGTCTCGTTTATCAGGCTGTATGAAGTTGTATTTCTGCTGGCATAATCTAATTTTATATGTCCAGCGATTAGTCCTATCTAGCCGCCCCTCTCATTAGCCCCCAGAGTTGCCCCTGGGGTTACCGGTGGTTACCATAATTTTTCTTTCACATTCTCTTCATGAATGCCTATATAATTTCAAGCTTCTTTAAGGCTCTTTCAAACCCGCAATAATAGGATCACTGACAAAGGTGATTTTCTATTGTCCATTAGTTGTTTGCCGATTGTAGATGAAACTAGCCAATCACCTTTATAATGCTAACCGAGTTATAATAATTCTGATTACACATTCAAATTATACAGTTCATTACAACCTTAAACACAGGTTGGACAGTTGAATCTCTCCCTTCTGATTAGTTGAAATTGACCAACTAAGTAGTGTGGACTGTTATGTAGCAGCTGTATTAAATAACGAGGAATGTGATGAGTGTCAGCTTCTGTCAAAACTCTGATAGAGGCTTCCCTCGAAATATTAAAACAGATGAATTTGAACTTTCGCTCTTTTCTTAGCTGATTCTAAATTCCAATGCTGATTGTCAAACTGTTATTATTACGTGTACCGATTGATGGAGCTTAAATTTGCCGAGTTAACTAAAATAAACCTTTGAATAAACATAAGCGATTTATCTCAATACCTTTACACTTGTATTATAAACTTTAGCTAGTTGTTTTCAGTTATTATATTATCTCCATAACACATGTAATGTAATTGTAGGGATTTTTCGCTTATCTCATCAGGTAAAAGTGAGATCAGGTTTTTCTCCATGAAGAGTTTCTCACTCAGTAAATTCACTGATAAGGGAATGGGGCCAAACTGTGTTCCTCAAGTCCTGAAAGTTCCTTTGGACAGTTGTAAAAATTTCTGTAAGGAATGGTCCATTCAGGTGAAGAAAAAAATTGAAAATAATTCTTTTCAAGCTATGTTGTCGACAAGAAATTTAATTTCAAATAAAGTAAACTGTCTATCATAGGATTAGTCTTTATTTATCAACTTGTACACCTGCAAATATTACGATTGCGGTCTGGTGTGTAAAGACGTTAGTAGGACGAAGCGAATTGGGAAAGAGTTCAGAACTGAGATAAACCATCAAACCACATAGTCATCTTAGTTCGTTATTTTCGCAGTAAGAGACCTCGTTAGCGATCTTTCAAAGCCCTGGCTTCATCTCCGAACAACTATTTGGTTAACCATTTTGTCAAAGTCCAGCATGCTCTTCATCCCTTGCCAATTAAACTGAAGCTCTTACAACTTTAGCTTGCTTAGGAAATTCAAACCAGAATCAGAAGACGTGGACCAGCTGGTTATTCCAGCCTTGCCTGGTGCTCTCATTGGTCGTTAGCTTCTCGACTGAATTCTCGAAGTCGACATTTTTCACCACTCATACTGATACATTCAACTGTATTACCTTTGCTTCAAATTTATATGCAGTTTAGAGCCTATGATTTTGACGATTTGCTTGAATTGGAATTCAGGTGAAAATCGGACGTTATATCGTTACCTGCAGAAACACCCTTTTATTGAACCTTCGCAACCATACAGCAAAAGCAAATAGTGCCCACTTTAAACTGAAAAAAAAATGAGCAAAATTTGTAATTTTATTTACCCACTGTAAAAGAGCAGGCTTTAATAAGGTTATAAGGTATTTTTACAATAAAAGGAATGACTCTTAAGCCATACACATTTACGTAAGTCGCTATTTTTGGTCAGCTAGTTGCACCAGCAAATTACAACAGTTGCAATAGCTTGCTTTTGGTATGCTTAGAATTTAAACTTACTTCAAGCTGTATCTGGTAGCCAATTCTGATATGCCAATTCGCTTGTTCAATTGGGCATATAATAAATCTTCTTTAAATGCGGCTAACTGAGAATTCGAGTCCTTTCATAATAAGTTGCAAGATCAAGCAATCTGCTAACCTAACTTCGCTATTCACGCCGCAGATGAAGGCAGTAACTGTGCATTCATTGTCCTGCCACCTTGAGACGTTTGTAGAGAGTAAAAGTACTAGTTTTTAAAAGAAGTTTTGCTTTCAAGGGCAATGAAGAATTCAAAATAGCTTTAGTATTAACTGCAAAGAAGGCTCATTGCACGAATTTGTATGTGTGCTAAACTATCGTGTAAGCATGTCAAATGCTTTAAATATGTTTGGAGCAACTCTAGCCTGTTTCACTGGTATTATTCAACTATATTTCTCTTAAGAGGGATACTTCGACATCATGGAACTCTTTTCAATGCATCAGATCTATCACCCAATGCTTTACTTACAGAATAAAGTTCAAGAAATCTCCCTACTCAAAAGGAGATTTTTGAATCTTAAGTTTTTTGTGAGTAGATTTATTTCAAGTTGTTAGGATTAATTATGAAAAAATTGGCTTGTCTGAACTAAATTTTGCAACTGGCATTTTGGAAATACAAGCGTCCAAAGTGGTTTTGACAAGCCCTGACCAGGAAATTGAGAACTAATTAGAAGGAGAGGATCAAGAACTAGCATGGTTTAAATTTATTGGAAGAATAAGATATGATTTTCAAGGTAACAAAAGATTGCCAAGTAGATAAGGATTTCATGGTTCAGTTCAAGTTCCTGATAACTGGAGCCGTATTAAAGCACAAGAACTCTGTATCTTCATTTCTTGTATTTCCTGCATAAACCACATCCCAGATGGTAGTATTATTGACACCGAAAAACCGATCATAGTAGTCTGATGGAAATTATCAGCACCATTGATCGGTCAATGTAGAAGGTCAAAAACGTAAGTTCCTAAATTTGAAGAAACACCGAATTCAAAAGCTAGGAAGTGCAATGCACCCTAGTTGAATTCCACAAAAGCATGGCCTGGAAAAATACTGTAAATCGAGCGAAAAAGTCGAAGGGAAACTATTGCATATTTAAGGGATGCTACCCTCCTAGGATTAAGTTTTATTTTAAGAATTTAAATGCCTCATATGGAATCGCAGTGCTTTAATCACTAAAACTTAGACATTTTTCGATCAGTGAAGAATGAAATTGAAGCTTAAAGTAAACCAGAAATTTAATTTTGCCTGCTTCGTTTTGCTCATTTCCCTCAAACATTGAACAAGAACAACTTGAATAAAAGGAGATCAGAATGCTCAGAGTAAGCATGGATGGTCAGGAAAATCAAAAAATTTCAAAGTAAATGCCATCTACCACTTCGGGTATTGTTTTGACCCAAATCAGTTAATTATTCATTCCTCTTTATTATGGTTGCTTTCATGGTTATACCAGATAATTGAACAACTGTTTTCTTCGGTGGCGCGCCAAGTATCACCTTTTGGTTGAAATCAGGCTGGTGCATTCTAAGTTGTCAGAGCGGAAGGGAGCATAAGAAAACCGTAAAGTTATGCAAATCTCACTACTTTGTAGCGGTGTCAATGACGAAATAAAAAAATCCAAATTCAAAGTTTTAAAGCAATTAAGGTAAGCCAGAAAGTCTATTTTAATGACTTGAAATCATTTTGTTTGAAGCCGAGTCGAATATTGATAGAGTGAGAAATTAGTAAAATGATTATTTATTTAGAGATTTATGAAAAAATTCAAGCTGGTACTATTTTAACACCCCGTAGTTCTCACCTGACTTTGTTTGGGCCTAAGGCATAAAATGACACCAACATAAACCGAATTCTACATTTAAGGAATATCTTTCCAAACTATATCGAGACCAGAAGGAAGGTAAATGAAAGCTTCTAACATTTGGTTATCTATTTGTCGACTAGGAGTATTCAGTGCAATAAGGTAGACATTTCTAGTCAAAAAGAGTCTAAAGAACAGTTAAGTTTAAAGAACAGATGGCAACGCTGCTTTGACATAAGACTAAATAGAGAAGGATCAATGTGAATGAAGAAAAATAGAGCTTAAAGACCGAATTATCAAGGAAAAAATGTGTAAATGGAATCTTACTTCACTTCCTAGGTGGAATAGATATTTACCAATTCTGCCTTTAGAGTCTAAAAGTTGTAAAATAGTCTAATAATTTAATTTCTTCAAACCGCAATTTGAATAGTCATTCTCTATAAATGCTTATCGGAGTTGTCGATTATTTGGACCAAGCATATTTGAAATACGGTGTTAATAGTGACACCAAGAATGATGCTTTTTCTTTCAGCGGCTAACTGCGCCATAATTTCATTGAAAGCGTCAACAAGAGCGGAAAGTTCAAAGCTACAATGACAGGGTGGGCGGAAGCTCGAAAACCTACATCTGTTGGCTCCGATAATTGATGTCAGATTGTATGTGGTAGGTACAGAACCCATGGGTGAAAGTTAGATGTGGTTTGATACTGCAATAACAGGCGGTAATGCATATATAATTCTTTTTATGAAACTCTTCTAAAATCTCGTTTTCTCAGAACGCGCAGTTTATTGCATTGTCTTGATGCGAGTCGAAGTTCTGCTTTGAATTCAGCCGTACCTACTGCTCCCATTATCCTATTCACTCAAACCTAGTGCTCTAGTGGACTGTTAAGCCAAAAATATCTAAAAGAATGCTATGCCGATATAAGGAGATTTGTAACGTCTTCCAATAGCCGTTTTCAAAGTATCGAATTTCCAAATCGTTAAAATTTTAGCATGTTTTGGCCAGGAGATTTATTTCCCTAGGTGAGTTCCAGGGAGTTGTTTTGATGCTTCATGATAGTGGCGAAAACGCAGGTTATTCCAGCTCTTAGATACTAGCGAGCGGATTTGAGTCTCTGTCTTCACTTATGCATTTGCACTCGTAGATTGCACTTTTATATTCATTAAAGGCAATAAAGGGATGGTCACAATGGTTTTATTTTAATTTACTTCCCAACCATTAGGGCAAGTCCCAAGGACTTGTTGGGGGTGCAAATAGCTTTTACAAGATGTAGCACACAACAATTAACACAGAAAACGGTAAAAGCGTTTATAGACGTCATCGGTTCTCCGGTCACTTCTCTGGCATAGGTTCATCGCACAAGTAACAGTTCAACTTATAGTGGCACCTCCTCCTCGTCCGTCCTCGACATTGTTAAGGTAGACAATCTTCATACCTTTTCCAGAAGTCTGTTCAACTTTCTGGCGGAAATTCCATTCATTGCTACATGCACGCGCTTTCCAGTTTGAGACCATGAATCCAGGTATTTACGTTGTACCGCGTTTACGAGACTGCATGACGTTGAACTTCTGCTGGCATAATCTAGCTTTATACGTGTGGTGGGTGATTAATTTTATCCGGTCGCCCCTCTCATTAGCCCCCAGAGTTGCCCTTGGGAATACCGGTGGTTGCCAGGAGATTGAGTGATGAACGGTTTTCTTCAGAATATAGTTCTTAGCTACAGAGTCGATGGAATTTGATGAGCAGACCAGTTACACCATTAAAACTCTAAGAATAATAGCCATTAAAGGCTAAAAGGGTAGAAATTATGAATAAATATGGAACGATGCTCTGCGAAAGGCATGTGTCCTAGACGCAATCCAAGAAGCATCTCTGCTTACTTCAATGAAATCCGAGGTCCTATGTTTTCGAACCAAAAGCCAAAAGCGTCAAGGGCAATCCGAAAATATAAGGCTTCTATTTTGGTTCATAAACACTTTGTGGATTGGCGGCAAGGAGCATCATTGGATTCGAATATCTTCACGCATTATATGGAAACTTACTAAACCAGAACTCAGTTAAAACCTGCCTTTAGGAGCCACGCATAATTTTAAATAAATGCTTTAAATTAGTTACGATTGGTGAAAATTTTGAGAAAACCATCAACTATCTAAAATTGACTTCTAGCAAGACAGGAAAAAATTTGACTAAAAGAATTTAAGACCCTTAGACCCTATATTCCAAAAGATGATGCGATTGCACTGTCACATTAGGGAGCTAACGTTGGTTCCAGATAGGTCTGATCATCTCGTGATCATCTAATCCATAAAACCTAACTAGTCTCTGAATCTGAAAGGCCGATTTAAGGCGAAATCGGATCTTTGAACCTGATGGTGGCCAAAAGCAACAGAGGTAGCCCGATCAGTACGAGATGACTGATCACAGGGTAATTCAGAGCATGTGGATAATCACTGTGGATGTGATAACTTGGTACAAAAAGGCTCTTTGGAGGGAGAATATAGCTAAAGAGACTGTTGTATATTGAACGACCCAACTTATTCTGTTTGATACCTTTTAATCTCGATAACAATATTACTCATTGATAAATAAAGGCAGTTATATAAATAGCAAAATCGCTAGTTTGTTTCTTTGAATATACTATTTTATCCTCCTTGAAACCTGCAAACTCGACTTTTTCAACTGTTAGATCTGTAAAATGTTTTGAACAGACGAAATATACTCGATCTGGTCTCAATTCAGTATCGTTTTATTTTACTGACCACATGAAGTTCCAGTTTTTACATAAGTAATGCCAGTTTGTGAGACGGTTGTTAATAGACGGCAAGGCCAGTTGAAATTATCATCTTCTAGTAATGGCGTCAGGAGCTGCTAATCCATCTTCGCTTGACAATAGCAGGCTTACTATATCCTAAGGATGATCTCGAAGTTTTTTGTCAGAAAAAGATGATCTGTGTCAAAGAAAACTTTGTCTTCTGGTAAGGAAAGCATATTTTTTTTCCAACTTAATTTGGCGATCACTGTCAGATGCGGCTAACAATAATGAAAAATCATGTGCCCTAGCTGAAGTGCAATATAATCTAAATTCTACCTTTTAAAGGTTCGACTGCTTTTTCAAAGCTTTGTTTTGGTATTCATACCAATCGGTATTTGATATCGCCCGAATATGAACATCCAAGAGGCAGGACAAAATGACTATTCGGTAATCATGTTTGTTGATGAGCAGCTTACAAGAACGCACTTTTCAACCTTTTATAAGTCTACTCATCTACGTTGTTTAACGGACTCGAAAGAATTAGTGAAGTCTGTTTGATTTTCTAAACGGCTAGACATGCCCTTACAAGAACTTGTTCTCGATCTTCACATAAGCACGTCCTACATCCTCTTTCAGAACGTTGTTTTTAGCGTTCTTCTTCTAGAGTCCATCTCAACAGAGTGGTTAATCTACTTTTCGTGGATCAAAACTATAACTGGTGCTAATGGTCGTTCAAATCAAAATGTTACGGTTTTGGGGGGTACATAGGTCTGAACCGTTTTGGGCCAACATTGGACATGTACAGCTACACCTAGACATCTTCTGGGCGTCTATCCTTTCCAATGTAATCAGCCGCTGAGTCTTTGCTTTGATAAGTTATAATGCAGGTTTATTGATGTATCTAGGAGGAGTAGGTACTGGGTTTCTAAGATTAGAGCCCGCGGACGTCATTGAAGAGAAAATGATAAGAACTGAAGGCCTCTGTTCGAGGAATCACTGGATTTATGACAGCATCCTTACTGAATGCGGTGGTCCTACGAAGATACTGATTTAATGGAGCCTCAAAGCAGACGAATAGCAGATCAGACTAGATAATTCCATTGAACGATCTCTACCTCTGACCTCGCTTTTGTAGTCATTTTATGAACCAGTCCACTTTTACTGCTGTAACTTTTCAGTTATTATATGCTTCCACAAAAAAACTCACGACCGCTATCAGATTTCATGACTTTTAATTTAAGCCAAGTTTCCGAAAAGTAGAATAAATTTGAATTTACCAAATACAGTATTGAATGTATGACTATCTAGCTACTTATGTACTTCAGGGGTCCACGGGGTCACCAAATTTCTCCTTGCAGTTTCTATAGTAATATTTTGATTAGCCAAATTATTCTTTGATTGAAGAATACTCGGAAATGACTGGTGTGCAGAGGCCACTTTCTTCAGTAAGGTAAACCTAAAAAGTCCAACCACTATCACTCTTTCCACTTGAATGGATGGGCATTGTCTTTCCATGCAGTTCACTGAATGAATGAGGCCATTTGCCTACAGCGGTAAGCCAAAGGTAGCATTTGGTGGGAAAATATTCTGTCTAGCAAAACAGTAAATGTAACTGAATAAGTTCATTGTTGCCTCAAAAACAAAAAATTGCATTTTCGTCAAACGGTTTACTGACGGATATTGAGAAAGTTAGCAAACGTGTATTTGAAATGTTTGGATTTGTATGCTTTTTTCAGAAGGTGTGTTGCTGTCCAGTTGACCTCACTTTCGGTACGATGTTCTTTTGTACTGAGAAATTTAGTAGAACAGGTTTTGCAGCATTCGCGAACACATCTGACTTGGTTTTAAGACCTATTTTTGCAAATCCAGTGGCCGGATTGACCATCGGCCCTATTCAGTACTGATTTTCAAGGGAATGGCCAAAGAATCTAACTGTTTTCAAAGAATGTTCAGTCGATGCGTTGGTATAAATCTACGCAGGGCTATCAAATAGGAACATCCCTGAGATAGATCATTCGAATTGTTCTTCTTCACTGACCCGAAAAAGTGACGAAATTTCAAAATTATCGAAAAAACACTGGTGCACAAAAGTTTTATGCAGAATGATAGACAAACTAATTTCGAAATGCAGACCATAGAGTCTCCGGTGTTGAGCGTTTAACACACAAGAAGGTATCTCAATTCATGAATTGGGTCCTTTGTTTTCTGCAGGTGGTGGCGGCGATGGTGGGTGGTAGACTAAGTGGATTTGATAATTGACAGTCTCCTCCTCCATGACCCCCACGAGTGTTATACTCTCCCCTCTCTGTTTACGCATATTCGGAAGTATTTTCCAGCAAATGTGTGGCATATGGACTCTGACTCCGATTACCCTAGCTTAGTAAAACATCTTACGACTAGGCAGATCGATCTCATAAAATTTGAATTTCTACCGAACATTATGAGCTATGCATTACCTCCCCATCTGTTAAGCAAGGCGGAAGATCAAAGCTTTTTATTCATCGCTTCGGTTTTAAACTTAAATCTCACAAATGGTATTTGCTTTTAGCCATAAAATGGGTCAATATATCAAGAGCCCACCATACCAACGGTTGACTGGGCAAATAACAAACATGTCCACTCGATAAATAACAACCTACAAGTTTCCTCGCGTGTTTTTGGCATAAAGTACCTGGGATTGAAGCGGTAACCTCAAAACCGAAATTGAGCATCATTAATCAAATCGAACCATTAAGGATATCTGCCACGGTCATTTACATAGACTATTCGACTTTTGGATGAAATAGCAGTTGGTAGGAATTTGTGCCTGTAAGCCCACGCACTTTATTAGTGGCGAAAAGTAGTTTCCTCCCAGCCGAGACCTGGTGGTTCATTTATGTGTCCACTCCCATGTTGACGCGCCACATGCCCGTTCTCATTCTACGCGCACTGCGCCTAGAAGAGCATCCACTGTTTTAGTCCAGATCCTATGATGAAGAACTTTTGAAGCAAATTTAACCCCATTTGTTCGTGGTGTTACTGAATAGCTTAAGTAGTAGAGACATGGTCGGTTATTTATCTTAACCCGAACTTAAAGGCTACAATGATTCATGGCCTCGGTATGGAATAAAAGCGCCGTTTTGGAGTTATCAATGAGAAAAGGGTACAAACAACGGAGAACAAGGGCTCGGAAGAACTTCACACCACTCTGAGGTTTGAACTCATCTACCAAACCACTCCATTTTTTCTGTTGTGTATTACCTTCATTTACATGAGCTACTCAATATTCTGGCCTGTTTATCAATGAAACATTAACACTATAATAAAGTTACTAATAGAGAAGATAATCAGAAAAATGGACTTCTAACCTCGTCATGCAGAATATTACAATTTTAATTAAGAATGAATTTGAAAGAATGCTCTCGATTTCCAAAATCAAAGTAACTTTGACGGGTCCTGCATCAAAAACACAGAATTAAAACTCCAGTTTACAGTAAAAGAATGAGGTGGCTAAGAGCAATATAAATAAGTCGTAAATTATTTTATAAGAGGCTCGCCTCTTGGCTGTCTATTGTGTTCTATGGACATATCTTCAGACCTCCCTATCCCATTAACAGTCTATGAACTGAACCGAATAGAAGCTGATTTGGTTGCATTTTTTGGTTAGATTATTGCATGAGTGAAGAAACTAACAATGGTTACATGAATGTATTGCAAAATTTAAACAAAAATTCGTATCCGAGATCGTAGATTGGTCCCTTTTTGTGCCGAATTTTGAATTCCTGGAATTAAGTAACAGTCGCACGATATTATCCGAGGGAATAACAGAATTTGTGGAAATATCTAGTAATTCACTTACCATTAATTTTTTTTTTTGCAAAAAGTGCAATATTAATTGGTTATTGAGAAACAGGTAGCCTTGAGAAGAAGACGCTATTTGTGGCTGAGGGGATTTATTTGAGGGTCTGGGTACCTCCACTAAACGGCTGTCCTCGTAAGAGGTTCATCCATCAGGCCACGTCGTTAAGACCTTTTACTCATGACCGAATACTTTGACACAGGTGCTTTTATCGCAAATTTGGGTCAAATACTTAAAGTGGCAGTCAGCGAAATAGTGAACGACCGCCTGCTCGTGGGAGACTAAATGTGAGACCTCGCAATTAGATAAAGCCGGAATATCTAGAATTCGGTTGCCATTACCAGCATGATGGAAAACATTTAGTGCTTGAATTTCAATATTTTTGTAATTAGCTGTCTTGGGACCTTGTCTAATCGTGGTTCACAGCCAACCCATGGGATCGGAGGTCACTTCTGTAAAAAATGATTTTTTCAATTTTGTAATCGATAGAAAAATCGCACGAGGTCAGAAAAAATAAAAGAGGTGAGGCAAAATGCCAGACTTCCACGAATCGTTCAGTTTTTTATTAATTTTGATAAAGTATCTATCATTAAAGGGGTGCTTGCGTTAGAGACCTTTGTGTTGAACAATCTGCCAATATGAAACTTCCATCTCTGCCACGGGTTGTCAATCTAGAGCTACGAGAAGCTAGCCAGATTGACCCAAACCTGGACATCTCGATGACAGAGATGACATTTTCGATAAAGCTTGAGTAATTTTCAACTGCAATTTAGACTGCCTCTGAACTATTTTAGATTTGCCAACGGCTTAACTTACCCTTGCTATGGTCTGGTTCACTGCAAATCGCTTACCTGGTTCAGTTTTGGTGAAAATACGAATAACTTAAATTCAACTATGCAGTAATTTGAATGGCTGGGCATTGGCATAGGCGCTTATCCGTTGGGTAGCGTAACAATCATGGCCATTTTTGTGGGTGAAAGCAGTGTGAAGATCAGCACAAGGATCAAAAAAGTGAGGCGGTTACTTTTGTTTTAAGATAAATATAGTAACTAGACTTTGAATACAATTTCATTTAAATTTACAGGTCTTTATAAATTGTGAAAGAAAGCCTTTTTCGCTCTTATCATGGAGAGTGAAAGAAGCGTCGTGGTAGTTTTTTAAATGAAAATCTCCCAAAGCCTCTTCTATGTGATTGTCAGTTAACCAGTGTGACTCCACGTCAACTGATGAGTCGAACACGTTCAAGATCGACATATTTTCAAAGCGCAGATTTATTTTGTTATATTCATTCAATATCCTCACGTTTCAATTTGCTATTTTTCGTTTTCACTTTGCTTTGAATTTTATAGGACTCAGGCTTTCACCATCCGTCTGTCGAATTTGCTGATGCTCGAACTCTTTAGACATAGTCTGAATGAATATCGTCATTATTTATAACAGAGGAATGCGAAGTCAGTTGAAGTAAGTTGAAACAGGCTTCCAATGACAATTTCGTCAGCAGATTGCCACTTTCACAGACGTAATGATATTCCTCATTTTACAGGTCAGTTGTATAATTGTTGCTTTCCATTCCTGTTCCTTTGTCACTCTGAGCTAATAAATGTATATGCATGACAAATATCTAGCGTCATTGGAAAACGGATAATAACGGTGTAGTAACGGAAAATCGCATACCTTCAAATTGACAAAATGAAATTTATTCGAGGAATCAATGGCTTTACCTCACTTTCGTTAGATTTTACATTTCAAAGTTGTTAATCACAAACAAACACAGAAGGTGTTTCAAGCGTTGAGTACATAAAAGACAGCTTGATTTATGCGGCTCATTTAGTATCATTAATTGATTCACATTCGAATTCACTAAGTTTGGAAAAATTTGAATAAAAGTACATTTTAACATTTAAATGTGTCCATTTGATGCATCGGAACTTATTCTCTGATTTGTAGTTAAATTAGGACTTGAAAACTTAGCAACTCAAAACCTCCCTTTAGGCAGATAGCCTAGCATCAAATAACTGAGATTGAGCTTTTTGCTCATTATACCCTTTCAGCTTTTGCAGAACAGTTTAGAAGCTGCATATAAACACTAAATTTGCTGAGATTCAACGCACCTTAATGGTGTCAAAACTGTACACACGAATATTTAGGAATTCCTCATCTGTAAGGATGATTTTAGTAGTTTTGGTCATATATAGTAAGTGAAACTTGATGTGACACTTTCGGACCAGCTACTAGTGAGTGCAAAGTTAAACAGAATAGAACCAACAAGTGAGCTGCTTGCCTTTTCTCGTTAGACCTATTGAAAGACAAGCTTTTAAAGTAGTATGTGATAGATGTTGACAGTATCGAATCGATCAGGAATTCACTGTCTGCTTGTAGCTTCTGCATGCCATCTTGTTTAATGTGCTTTTACAGTGAACGTGACTACAATGTCACTTAATATTCGCCGGTAACCAGTGAAAATGTAGGTGAACCTATAAACATACTCAAAATAGCTAATGAATGGCTTGGGGATTACCACAATCAGAATCAGATGTGAAGTAGGTTCCTAACGGTCTGTCCTGCACATTTAGACCCTGAGTTCTACAAAGTTTGTCGATAGGGTTAGGGTCGTAAGTGCATTCAAAATATCTAAAAATATGGAGTTCGTTTCCAATAGCATATCCTGCGATGGAAACTGTCACCTATCCTAGTTGAGTATGATACCCAAATGAGAATTTCTTGTTTAGGAAGCAATTAAAAGACGGGGATGATGTTGCAAAACAATTTGAAATCTGGTCAACCTGATGACATTTAGAGCTTGACCTTCAAGACTCTACTACTGAAGTAGGCCATCCATGCATGAGTATCCCTTATTGAGGAAAGGGTTGGGAACAGTAAACAGACGAAGTGAAAGTTCAAAAGAAAATCGAACAATATGGAATCTAAAATGCATGATAGACTGGCAGATGGGGTAACCAAAGGAAAAATTAACGAATTCCGAATGAAATAGAATCAATCTTAACTGCTCTGACTACCCACTTCATCAAAATCATGGCCAATTGTCATTTACGATGTCACTCTTAGATTGCGGGAATATTTTTTTCCCTACCAGCTCAACTGTCTAGTACCACTGACAACAAAAACCGACTTCGATGAAATGGCGCCAAGATGATGGCGCCAAATAAACCTCAATTTAAATTCTGCAATTCACCTTGCAGCACTTGAGGTCTGCAATTTTTCGGAAATCATCAGCTGTCACCACCACAGAATTAATTATTTTGAAACATCAGACTTCTAAAAGTCAAGTGTTGAAATGCATATTAGAGCTCCACATTAACTAACAGATAAGCACACATTTTAGACTCGATAACCATGAAATTCACTTTTAGAGAAGCAGATCTTATCAAAAACGAAAAGTTTGGTGTATGTAGCCGCTTTTCAACATAATAGCTCCTAAAGAGGCTATTCGAAGTACTTGTTTGCCAAGAAGTTAGACTAGATCGACAGCTCATCAGACAGCAACTTAAGCGCATGTGCACAAGTACCCAATTCTTAACAGATTGTGCGCGAACATTCAAAACTGGGAAAGTCCGACAAAATGGCCTAAGTCAGAGAGACAATGGAGAGGAAGAAAGGATGGTAGTGAAGAAGAAGAAGAAGAAGAAGAAGAAGAAGAAGAAGTGGTCGCTCATATGGTACCACCATTAAAAATCTGATTGGAGACAGAACAAGGTATTTTGTGCCTTAATGACTAGTTACTTCCACTATTCCACTCTTCTCTTCATGATTAACGGTTGGGACATTCTTTCGGCTTTATTACAACTCGAAGGCCATTATATTTATAGTACAGAACATTTCGATGTTAGGCCAATGGAAAATAATTGGTCAAGGCATTACCATTTTCACACCTACAGCATATGAGAGTGCAGCACTACAAGTTGACTCACTGATGATGAGACCTGCGGAAAAATGGGCGTTGAAAATTTCAATAAATATTTAATTGGCCTCGCATCTTACTTTGGTGGTGGTGTTGGTGGTGACGGTACTTCTTTGTTCACGAAAAAAGCCACAAGACTGCCGTCAAATTGAAGCACGCAATGAATCTAAGACTCACGTACAACTAAGTCAGTCCAAATCATCACGATGAGGTAGCTACCACGGAAGGTGCAAGTTTGCGTGTTTGTGGAAGTCCATTGCATTATTAACTTAAAACAATGTGTTGGTGAGTAAAGGCTTGGTAAAGGGAAAAGAACAGCCTAAAATATGTATCTGGCGCATTCGCTAGTAAGCGAAGTAGAGTAGCGGTTTTCTATGCGCACCATTATTTACCATTGTAAGGCTTAGAGGCCAGCTGCTAACCTGGTCTGAGCAGAGTATTCTTTCATCAGCCAGTCACTGACAAAACTGTGTTGAGAAATTACAGTTTAGCCCCCAAAAAAGAGAACCCTTCAATTTAAAGGCTAGGAGTGGTGGGAGAAAATGATTGCTCATGACGGGGGTCATTCCTGCTCTCAACCTCCTCGCGGAGACCACCGGTAACCCCAGGGGTAAATCTGGCGGCTAATGAGGGGGAGGCCGGATAGAACTAACCACCCACTGGACGCACAAAATCAACCTCAAGTAGTCTGATAAACAGGGTACGACGTGAATACTTGGATTCATGGTCTCAAACTAGACTGTGGAAAGGGGAATCACCGCCAAAATGTTTAAAAGACTTCTGGACAAGATATGACGATTGTCCGCCCTTGACAGTGTTGAGAACGGACGAGGTGCCACTGAGAAGTGAAAATGAGGTGCATCTGCTACCTGTACGAAGAAACTATATCAGAGAACCTATCAGCGAACCGAAGACGTCTATAAACGCTTTCAAAGTTCTGTTGTACCCCCAATAAGTTTTTGAGACTTGTCCAAATGGGTGGGGAGTAAATAATAAATTAATAAATTAATTTCTCATGGAATGCTGGAATGCAAATTGTGTCTGGAGAGGGGTTGGAGAAGGTCATCGTCGGAGTTTCCGAGCATCTGTAGTGGCAACCATTTTTCAGCTAGAATGCTGACATGAGGCCTAGACCCTTCTAGGTGGACTACAAGAGGTTTTACATCAGTTTTTTCCATGTATTTTGAAGGCCAATTATGTGTGATAACTTTTGAGTTCAGTCAACTGATTAAGTAAACAGAATTTAAATTTTTTGCTTCTACATGCTCATGACACTTATAGGTAATGAACCTATCAAACCAAAATGAATCTGCCTTGCGAAAGTGAGAAAATTAATCGTTGTTCACATAAAGGAGCTTCAAGCGGTTGACTGATTGCTAGGAATGATAATGGCTAAGACGTTGAACTTAAAATTGCCCTTTTAGGTTGGTCTTTGGAGTCAAGTAGAAGCACTATAGCGTTGATATGTGGTCTTCTTGCCCTACGCATTAAATTATCCGCCATAATATGATCATCACTTCATCTGGAAAGCACTTGTAAAGCTAGAAATATCCCATCAGCGAAGTCACATATCTATCTGCATGTACACCGAAAGTTGTAAATGTATGTGACCAAACAGTTCAATCAGTTAAGACGGCTAAAATTCTGTTTAATTGAGTAATAAAGGATTCAACAAGTGTTGATGTCCTCCATTTTCCCCTCCCCCCTGGTACTTTGCATCTGACGGATGAAGATATACTAACATGAAATTAGAATGCAAAGGAACTACAATTGTAAATAATTACATCGACAAAGTCATCATGACAAGTCAAATGCCATACATTCGGTCTATATTACTAACTTTATAAGTTTGATTGGCTTAACCCAGTAAAGGAGTTGCATTTTGGGACAGTTTCGATAAATTCAATGAAAAAAAGTGAATGCAGATGGGTTTCAAACCGCTGTGGAAATATAAATAATGGTCAAATATGTGGAAGCAATGCCTCGCATTTAACCAAGTGGGTAAACAAACTGTGACCTTTTCATAATGCAAATACCTGACAGTTTACTACGTTTCCAAACTTTTGGAAATGTTCGTAGTTATTTGTCGTGTATCTAAAGTTCATGGTTATGAATTCAGACTGCCGTGATGGGAGTGAAGAATGCCGATGAAGGGTTCAGACATTTCTGGTGATACTTTTGATGGCAAGTTAATATTGCTGCCATCACGACCATTGAATCTTCTGCCTACACTTATTCAGGAAACGGTCTAATTTGTTTGAAAGAAGAAGGGCATTAATTCATTTAATGATTAAACCTTAAAGCGGAGGGGTTTGTACAGAGTGGAGAGGGTCTTAAAAAGTCGACTTAGCTTCAATCCATTGGGCATGCTAGTATTAGCAACAGCCTATAAAATTAGGCATATATGACAGACATCAATGAAATTGTTTGTTTTATCATCAAAAAAGCAGAAATTTGATTTTTGGGGAAGATTTCTAGGCTGAAGCTACCTCGAGTTTGCAGCTCTTAACCAACAGTCCATATCCTAGGTCGTTCATCAAAAAATGACTTTGATGGTGAAAACCGCCAAATCACATTCAATACTCACTCCAAAGTGATATTATGAGACAAACTAAGTCTTCTAGCAAAACGTTTTAAGCAAAAGCGATACAGAGATGCTACCTTTTCAAGGAAGAATAGGCTCTCACTGGGTGAGTCATCAGTGTAAAGATCGAGATAAATTTTCTGACGATACCTCAACTGTTAATATCCATCCAACATGCTCTTCCCTTATATCCATCAGAATCATTTCCCCTTTCATCGCCCTTTTGCACTACAGCCCAGAAAATAAATTGTGATGGCTTAGAAGGAGGGACATTCAAGAAAGTATATTTTTCAGTCAGGCAATAAATCCTTCTACCTCGTAATTCAGTGGCAGCAATCGACCATTTCTAGCCCCACTTATGAACCGACTTTGTGATTCATGCCTAAAGAAATTTTTCAACTAAAAGATCCCAGAAATTTTCATTTTTTAATAGCACTAGACCTTCGAAGTAACCTACTACAAATCATTCTTGTAACTACGGAAATCGAGTAGGCATACTACAAGATCTGAAGCGACTCGGACCGTTGACTGATACGATAAGAAGTCGCCTCTTTTTTTATCTTTCAGTGAACAATCCAAGTCGAGTAATAAACAACCGCTCATTCAAAAAACCAGATTTAATTGCCTCTGTCTATACACAGCTTGAAGCCACAACTGCAAAAAATGTTTACAAACAGGGTAAGTTCTGCATAAACAACCGCCATCAAATTCATTTTTGGTTTATATCACCTGTCGAATAAGCCTTTCAGGGGACGATTATGGTTTGGACTTCATTTCTTGACAAATAAACTGATAGATGTTCCTGCTAACCTTTTTTATTATACTTTCTTTGCATATTTTAATTTGTTTTACTTTCTAGGCGCGCAATTCCGAAGATCGCAAGCACCAAACAATTGAATGGCGATTGCAATTTCTTAAAATATGCCATGACTTGGTGACAGGTCGTGAGATTCCCTGCTTCATTGAAAATACACGAACACCTAGGATACACCGAAGAGAATTATCCACATATCACCAAGTCAATTTATATGTGAAAATGGAATAAACTAATTGTTTATTTTTCTCTCAATGGGAGGTCTTTTATCTCAGTTAGAATTCAATCTCATGAAATTTGTGCAATAGTTTCGGTGTATACACGCTACTAAATGAAAATGGAATATAGTTAACAAGATTTTCCCGCGATTTAGATCAGAAGATCGTCAGCATCTTATAATTATCCAAAAGAACCAAAAATGACAGATTGAATAGTAACACAGTGCTTAATTCCACACTATATCCAGTGATGAATGCAGAGATTTAAGAAACTTGGCTGGTGGGATGGCAATCGAAGCTGTTGTCAGGGTCACTAGCCAAATGACCTCACCTGTCCAACCAGAGCTAAAAAACCTCTAGTCTCTTTCTGTCTTATCGCTTGAGTTGTCAGAGCCAGCTGGTTTCACTCACAGTGGCCTTCTCGGAGACCTCTCAGGGCTCTGATCGAATTTGATCGCTTGTGCCATAGAAATAACATCCAATTTATCAGCAATAATCATTATTAAAGTTGTTCCGAAACCAATAAGGGGGAAATGGATTTCCACTGAAAATATTCTAACGAAAAACTCGAGATTACTCATTCGAGAGCGGACTGAAGTATTAATTCAAAAATTTTCTCTCTTTAAAATGCGCCATGGTTCATTCATATCAAACTTTATGGTGCCTGGGATGTTTAATTTCCTGTATCAGCACTAATTTCTTCTTCTCACTGTTTGATGGGTATATATTTACTTATATATTCTTTTCAATTGTTTTTTAATCTTCCCCACAAGAGAGTCGCGTTTGAATCAGAGCAAAGAAACGAGTATTGAAAATTCTTGACCTTTTTTCTTCGAAGGTCTCATGAGTTTCCCACGAAGACGATTCGGTAGCCGAAGTAGTTCACTGTCGGTCCTTCAATGCCTGTTAACTAATAATTACTTTCAGAAAAAAAAATGAGCAGCTTTCATTCTTTAAAACGAGTAAATTTTGGTTCTATTATTTGATTATGACTACTTAATTGCCCATATTATTGTTATTATTATCGTTTTATTTTTAAAAAATTTTTTTATATAGAAAAAGTCTTGGGAGATGATTAGTTCTATCACATCCACCCACCTCTATCTTCAGGTAGTTAGTACACCGAAGTCCCAAATGGTAAATAAAACAGCAATTCTTACGTTGATACCTTTGTCGCAATCTTGAACCCAAAAAACGTTTAGGAAGCACATTCTGATATAGATATTTGGCTTGAAGTTGATTCCGGTATGATGCCCTTCAGCATTGATAATCAAGCTTTAAAAGAAAAGAATATTTTATGAACTTTTGGTTTGCAAAAATGATGATATTTGGAGGCTGACATAATCAAAGCACCATCCTCCACTATCAGTAATAAAATAGCAGATTGTAATGTTATCACAAAAAACAGTCCACAGAAAGTCAAAAACAAAAAGGATTGTGACAGAAGTTCTGAGTCTAGTTAATTATCCTGCGTGGAAACATTTCGGCCACTGGATTCTCTTGCAGTCGACCCACCATGTCTTAATGCCTGACGCTATGAAGTTCCTTTCAATGAATTGTCTCACGCCTTGTCACCTCCTTTCTAAGATTAAACGAAATCAAATTAATAAGGATAACCCTTTTTTTGGCCAAATAAACTGCTGGTGGATAACACAAGTATCCTGGTCTGATCCGGTAGCCTTTGTTGATCAAAATTAATCAGCTCGTGTGGCCTTCACAATTAATAGATGAGCACTGTCTTGTTTGGAATCTTTGTCACTTAATATCAGACACCATCGGTGCACATGCTCTGTTCACATGATGGTTTTTCATGCATCTGTCAGTCAAGATCCGAATCTAAGTGATACGGCAAAAAGTAAGCCTTCACACGTGGAAATTCTTCAACTCCACGGATTTTCTAGTTTAAATGACCCCACAATCGGAAATTTATTTGACTATATTTGTCACCAAATTGGAAAAGAATAAATAGAAATACAAATCAAAATGGGAAAACGTAAACGAAAATAACCTTAACCTAACCGGAAAAAAGGATGACACTTGAAGAAGCTCTAAGCTCTTCATCTTCATTTTAACAATTAACGCAAAAGTCCTTTTCTGTTAAAAAAAAACAAGAGTCATTTTAAATTTATAATGGCATTGATAATTTCATATAAGCATGGCAGGTAAAAGCTTTATGGGAAATGATCTTTTTTCAAGCGGATCTGGAAATGGGTATTCTTGGACCTCATCCACTACGAGAGTAACAACTCGATTATAAATTGAAATATCGGCTAAAGGGAGATTTTAATGTATAAGGTCCTCATTTTTAAAGAACGATATTTACACACATGTGGTGGGATGTGAAAGAGACCAGCTGTTGAAGTAACGGTTGAGGCTCTCAAATGAGGCTTTCTAGTTGTTTAAATGGATCACCGAGAAAGCTGATCGGTTCGAATAATGCTCAACTGGACAAAACCGAGTAAGCGGGGACAAACTCTTTTGTTTGATGATGGACCCAGCAATCAAACTCCGTCACTCTCTCATCTTTCGTCAGCCCCAAGGTGAGACTTAAATTTTCCATTTATGATATCGTTTCTGGCTTTGTGTCTTCAATTGGAGGCGAAAGGAATCGAAGTTATTAAGTTAAAGATTTTGTCTACAGCCATTCTCCCTCTTCGTTCCCCTTCTTTTTCGTACTGTCCAACCTCGCACCCTATTTCTAAGAGTATTTCTATGGAGCGTTCAACACGCCTTACAGTCATAGATGTGCGGCCGGCCTACTTCCTGTCAATTTAGGTGGGCGCAATATTGGAAAGTGCAGTTTCTGGCATTATGCGTTATTAAAATGAACATGTAACCCTACCACAGTGGTACCATTCAAGAAACAGCTGAAGTAGAGTAAAACTCCAACGCCTGTCTCTCTTGGCCATCAGGAATGCCAGTTAATCACATTAGCGTCTAAACACGCCTCCTCACTCGCGCTAGCTCGCCTACACTACCCCTCCGGACGGTTAAACCACTGTGAACCTAGGAGCACCTCTGACGATCAACAGGTGCAGAATACCTTAGCAACTAATCTAGTGTGTGGGCAGCTTAGATGAGTAATTTAATAGATTGATTGTCCAAATCTGATGGGTGTGTATTTACGATTTCATTTTGAGTTCTAAACTGGGTGTCCCTGAGTAGGTACTTGAAGCATTTAAAAAGCATTTTGACCAAAATATTCTTTAAGTGGCGACCCAACTGATTATGGGTTATAGGGAATTGGGAATAGCCATCCAATTCATTTACGTGCTGACTGAACAGGAAGCCATCATCTTAAAGTGACCGAAGCCAGAATGCGATAAGGTTATTGGAAGAAGGAAGTGGCTGAAGTATTAGTCAGAGAGGGGCGGTTGCAGCTGACGAATGTGGAGATAAGTGGAACAGTTCATCGTACTTGATTTATCTCCATCAAATAAAAGTTTTAAAGGACTATCAATTCAATTAATAGTTTTGATAAAAGTATAATCAAACTCTCGTCTAATGGAGGATCCATTTTAAAATTTTAGTAAGTTAGGATATGTCTCCCAGCAGTCTGCTGAATCCTATAATTTACATAACGCTAGTTAAATGGGACTCTAATATTAACTGAGCTGTTTCTTGAGTAAACCTTGATGAAGCGGATATCCAAAATCGCATAATAAACAATGCTATTTATTTTGATCTCGGATAGGACTTAAATCTAGGTCTCCATTTTCCCAAGAATGGCAAGTGAATAGTAATTAAGTGGAAGCCCCGTGGCGTCAGTCGGTGTCTTCCAAACAGATGAGACAAGCTGTATTTAATATCTACTCATGAGAATAATCTAAATTCTTCTCATGCAATCTTCTCGTCTATTCGTCTTCTTAAACAATCTGTTTACTGCCATGGTCCGTATTAAGAATATATTACGATCCACGTTAGTAATTCTGGCACGAATTATTTATTGAAGAGGGTTGGTGTAAGTCCTACGACTTTTGATTGCTACAAAAAGGGCTCATGATTTCACTTTTCACTCCCTTCGAAACTCAGCCTATCTTACAAAAAGGGTGCCAGCTCTTTCAGCACTCAGTGACCTCTCTCTTCCTCAACATTTGCAGTTTCTGTCTTTCAGAGCTCTTTGGCGGGTCGCTACCCACCCGATCCCTTTGGTTAGTGGCTGAAAGCGGAAACCTTCTGGACATAATTCAGAAGCCCCGACCTAATTTTAGCCTGTAACTGATGAGGAATCTTGATGTTCAACTCGATACCAATACTGCTAAGGAAAAATACCCTTGCCTGCCCTTTCAAAAAAATAGCCCTAAATGATAGTTTACCAAAATCATTCGGCCTCCATTTATCAGCATCTTTCATACCTGTTTTACTGTTAATGACTGCTCTGAGCACTTGAGCAACATTTTTCTATGCAGCTTATTGAACTCTGATTCCTCTTCTCCTTCCCGAAATGACCGATTTCCCTACTTCCTCTTAAGGATCGACATCCAGAAAAGCTGATACTATTCCAAGCTACGTTAAAAAATGTAAAATTCTAGATCTCATAATGTTTTCAGCTGTTGGAATTGCTACAGTCTCAAGGGTAGCTATGCCATACATCCAGGTCACTGTTTTTGTGTCAATGTAGTGAGAGCGGTTGGCAGATAGATTAAAGATAATTTTGGAAGAAACAGCGGTCAGAAGTCACATCTACAATAGCTTTGTTCAAATTTCATTAGAACAATCGCTGAAACTCTATTAATTTCGGACCGAACCCACTCCAGTTGTTAAGAAACCTAAGGCCTTTAGTACAGGACTCCTATATGCACTTTAGATTTTCAGAAACGTTAGTTGCAAAGATACCGTGAAAAAAATATTTTTAAGCGATTCCCCATTTCTAGCACGAAATTCAGGAATCCTACAATTTGGAAGGCTGAAGTCTGACTACATGATTGATCCGAGGGTTCCGTGTTGTACTCGACACCCTCGATAGAGGACTTATCTAGCTCCACAATTCCAAGGTTACTTAACTTTCAACAAGCTGTTTGCATCATCCGACCCTAAAAGCCAGTGTTAAAGTTTGATGCTAAACCCCAAACTTTGAACGACCCTTTAGGGAAATTGAATAGAAGCAAGAAAAATTATCATCGAAAAAAGCTTATTTCATTTTCGACATATTTCAAGATGGCAAAAAGTCAGCTACAAGATCTCTATCTATTTTTTCCACCAGAAGAAAGGACAATGTCCGAAATCAGCCTCAATCAGAAGTAAACAATATCAAGGCCCCCAGACAGCCACCCCAAATCTGTCTTGTTTTTTCTCTTTGTCATAAGAAAGGGGTGAATAAAGTGTGAAAAGTAAAGTCTGCTAATAGGTTTGATTTTTTCTAGAAATTTTCGGCTGGCACATTTATTTGCATTAAAAAATGATCTTTTTAAATGTTTATTCATTGATTTTTCGAGTTGATACGATTATCAACTAGAAATGCTGACAGGACGAAATAAGATCACGAAAGAGTCCCAATGGGGTCAAGGCGACTAGTGATCATAAAGTGACTCGAACAATCCTCTCTTTAGTGATCTCGAAAACCGGTAGCTCAGGCCTACTGAACCCCGTCATCGGCCAACCACAGGACGCTTTTGTTCTGGCTGGAGAATGGTGGAAAATCATTAGGGGATGTTTTGTCAGCCCATGCATCTGGACATCTTGAACAACCTTTCTTACGTTGTATTTTTAAATTTTTAGATTCAATCCACCTCCAGAAAGCAAGGCAAACTTGGAAATTTTTACGCAGAAAACTTGTTCGATTATTCCGTATTCTCTTACATCAGAGTGACCCATATCGCCTAGTATTTGACATCGACCTTGGAAGCAGTAATGCTTAGGAATCGCATCTTTTACTCTGCTTTCTTTAAAGAGAATTTTTCAATTTATTAATAAAACCCGGTTTGTTCGTTGTATACCTGTAGTAGTTGTGTCAAACAATTTAGCCGCCTGTATCTCACGCCCCGTGCCATCATATTTCTTTGTACCGGTAGATGGATGATTGGCAGCCCACAAGGTTACCCTCTACTGTACTCTCGTTCCCCTCACGAGAATGCAACATATGGAGGGAAGCAGGAAAGTTTGTTTGCATATGCTAATGTACTCCGGCCTGTGGGTTGCGTTTTCAAACAGATTGGGCCTCCCGTTTTGGTTTGCTCAAAAATCGCGTCGGAAAGATCAAAGCTGTATCTGAAGTCGTAGCGGCTATCACGGTAATTGATGTTTGCATCTGTGGTGCGCCTATATGTGTTTAAGTCAGTTTATACGCGGTGAGAGTGACTATGAAGCCATACCACCCTTTTAAGCCTTAATCTAGAGCTCCGCCATCAGGAAATTTGAGGAAAACTTATGTGTGATAATTAATGTAGGGAAACTGATTGAATAAATGTCAACTAGAAATCGTCGGAAACACAATTTCTATCCAATAAACATCGTGGCAGAGGCCGTCTTCGTATACTACCGCTTACTTAAAATATCTACTGAAGTGAGACAGTTACAACCTACCCGACAGCTTAGAAAGTCGACCTGATATAGCAGACTTTATTTGCGATGGGTTTAACCGAGGTCAGAGAGAGACCTCAGAGTAATCAGATCGGCTTTACTATTAGCTTTAGTAATAGCTATTCTTTGAGGATTAAAGGGGGCGAATGGTTTGGAGAGGTGATTAGTGATCAGAACGTGTTCCTTTATAAAATCACTCTGCTGTGTCAGTTTGAGCGGATCAATTCCGTCATTTCGATTAGCGAATCACAAAATCAAGCACTACAACGACGGCCAATTTTGACCAATTTATGTGCAAGCGCATCCATAAGCCCTTAAATGAACTATATCCACTCAAATTCATTTCTTTGAAACTTTGGAGCCAATTTTGATGAACTTTATTGTCCCTGTTTTTTTACATTTTTGATGATGGTTAAGCGAAGATTATAAGCGTGGAAAGCCTCTGAATTCAATAATTCCATGAAAATTAATGTCTACAGATTAATAAGACCAGGCAATAGAAAAGCATTTATGTTGCTGCTTTAACTACTAAAAGGTCACTTCATTTCAAAAAAACACGGAAATACCGACAAACCCATGAGATTTTGAATTTTGGTCCCAAAATAAATGTAACTTAGAGATTCACCAATTTTTAAAAAAAGAATTTACTTTATTTAGAGGTAGGTTTGGAATCTTTACTGAGATTTCGAAAGGCAGTTATTAGTTTACGATATCATTCAAATAATTTAATACTCATTTTTTAGATCATCAAATTTTTGGTTCAAACTTGCGAGGATTCTCTTATTTTCATATTCTTATTTCTCTCAGTCGAAAATTGCGTTTCTGTTCAACTTAGGGCCTTGTTTGTTTTCACTCATCCCAATCTTCAGTAGCAAAATATTGCATACATTCTAACCACAGCGGTATAGATCTTAAACTTCCATCTAAGGGGTTCATATGGCTCAGCTGCGGCGACTAATCAGTTCAAAGCCGATTCCTAGCTCTTTGTCAAAGCAGTACGAGAGCAGTTTTAAACTTCAGGTTGGTAAAATAATTGCCAATCTTACAAATTTCGTGCAAGCCATTCTTGGACGTGGATGATCCTAATGCCACTTTTCTTGATGAAGACTGCTTTTTTGAATGTCTTTCCCCCTTTAATCGGTTTTGGAATGCCTATCAACTTTTTGCCACTGAAGTAAAGATTCTTACGTTATTGCATTTCGTGGAATTACACGAATTTCTTACATACGCTCTAAATTCGACTGGCGTAGGTTACTTTGTTTGAGTCAAAATCCAAAATCGCTTTCAATTAGATGGTCAGTATTTTAGGAAATTTTAAGAATAGAATGAGTAGAGATTTTTCTATTTTAATTTTGGATCTATTTCTTGACCAAAAACTTTACTATTATGGTCAACAATGCTATCGGTATCATTTTTGACAAACAAGTGTTGGATATAAAGAATCAGTATTCTGCCCTACTTTTAAGGTTGTAAATACAAATCTGGTGCAAAAATAATCTCGTTTGTAGTAGAGACGGTGATATTTTGATTATTTTGGTGAATTAAGGGAGATGAGGAATGGACCGATATCTTGAGTTCAGAGGGAGTAGGTGGTCCATCTTGACCCGGTGTCAATAAAAATTAATGAATCTGATGGTCATTAATATATGTATCATGTCTACGCCTTTCTCTCTGCCCTTTCCCCTCTTTACTCTTCACTCCCGAAGAGACATCCAAACACCTGGTAGTTACCTCCCCGTCTCTGGACCAGATTTTATTGGATGCGTTTTATGGCATTCTGGTAAAAAATAACTGATTCAAGGAGGGTTTTTGCAGGTGATGAAGTGGAATAAAGGTACAATATAATCGCTTTCGGTCAAATTACTTTTGATTGAGATGATTTTGATCCGAAGATTAACCCTAAACTCAAATAAAAATCTTAGTTCGTTAAGGTATTGCAAAAATTCGAAAACTGACACCGAAATAACGCATGAGAATGGGACGGAATAAATATTCTGATTATTCAAAGTGTTTAACTGGAGGTGACGCAATGGTAGCCTACGAAAACTGCTGATTAGATGGCCCAGTTTCAAAACACACTGGAGCGTAATAGACTAGTAGCACCACGAAAATTTCACCCTCTCTAAAATGCGAAAAGAAAGTCAATTTTCTTGAAGGCAGGCTCGACTAGTAAAAAATGTTGAGCGTATAGAAATTTCAAGTTGGAAGTAATGACTTCAAGGATAGTACGATGGCTTTAATACACTGAAAATGCATATAATCTGCAAAACTAACATTAAAATAAATAGAGCCAGCTGCAAGTCTGCTTTGAAATAAATGGAAACACGAGACAAAGAATACACGTTTTCATGAACAGCAGAGATTTGGAAAACAATATTTTCTGGCTGCTATTTTAACCACGAATATGACACTTCCGCTTTCGCACTGCTGACCGAGCAAATTCCAATCTCACTGCTACCCCCTCAAACGACAATTTAAATTCCGGAAGTAGAGTCTAGTTCGAGTGAACGCTTTTAATTGTCAAAACCGCCGAGAAATCGACTCACTCCTCTAGAATTACCATAAAGTGTATGGCAGTCAAGAGGTAGTAACTTTTAACAAGAAAAATTCTGTTTGTGTCCTCTGGTACTTAAGGCGAACACCGTACGAAAAATCTGATTCCGTCCTAGATGCATCTAAAGGCGCTCAACGCCTACAACCGTGAGTAAAATGGCGCATCAACAGAAAAAGCTCTCTAGAACATATTCGATTGTTTCTTTCCCAGTGGTACTTACATATAAAATTGCGAACTTAGGAATGATTGCAGACAAGAAGCCCTCTTTGCTTGCAGAAAAATCTGCTGGTTAAAGTTAGTCGAATCTTGAGGTTCATTAGCGGCTCCCAAGCCAAAAATAGAGACAATTAAAGATCACTGACTTTGAAGAAGAAATCAGTGAGGCTAAACCTCAGCTTAGTTTGATTAGCTACGCTCGTTTTGGCTAGTTCTGTTCCATATGACTAACTCCATCAGCATCAGCTCTGAGAATCCGTTGGGAATTCATCATCGAATGACTTCCGATTCCAACATCTCCTTGGACTTTCTGCTCTCAATCCTTCATTCCAGTAAAGCGTCCGACATAACTGCTTTTCGCCACTAATGAGAAAGACTTTCGTAGTATAGATAGTCTGCAATGTTATGCATGCACATAAATATTTTTAACTCATTGGGTTTCAAATGCAACCACCACTTCAAGAAATCAAATCACTTAAAATTAACCGTGATATTTGATGCTTAAATTTCAGCAGACGCAACATGTTTTGCTCACAATTTATCTTTCAGAACGAAAGCTCTATTCGTGGATCTTGTGCGAAAGAATTGAGCTCCAGCATTCGATAATCGTGAAATCGTTTTAAGAGACGTGTTTTTCTCATGAATAAACATTTTAGGCTGGTGCCGAACTGACCTTGAGGATATTCCATGGCGAAAAAGAAGATCTAACCTAATTGAACGTACTTCTAAAAAGTTACCTCCCCTAATTACGATTAACTCTATCTGCTGCGAAGATGTGGTACCAAACTAACAGGTGATTAACATAAGAACGTAAGTCGTCTGACTCTATATTCAATCATTGATGTGGTCCTAACGGTTCTGAGTTTTTAGTTGTGGCTGCGGGCAGGTGGAGGCTAATTTACGAAGAAAACAAAGAAAATGGATTAGTCGGATGAGTGTGCATATGCACCCCCAATACCTTGCTCATTGACATGCAGTGATGCGCAGGTGAGCACGTGTGAGAACTAGTATCTAGTCATCATCATCAACCTGCTACCTGCCCTCGTGTCTTCATCACATCAATTTATGGTGTCTCCAAGCCACTAGTCTGCCAGAATACATTACCATTTTGTTGTGCATCCACGCGTAGCCGTAAGTATAACTATCTTTCGTCAACGGCTTCAGAATGGAAGAGTCGATCAATCAATTCCTCATATCAGTCTTCTTAATAAAGTGGGAGTTTTATAAAATGACTAGTTTGAGCCCTACACAAAAAGCCCTCGTTATTTATATTAGCAGTTATATTCAGATGCTCCTGTGTGTCAAGCAGACTGGAAGCTTAAGAGGTTCTGAGAAGATGATCTCCGATTAGTTAAACATTTCAAAAGCCTACTATGCTGCGCTTAAGATTTGAGCTTAAAGCTGGTTTCTAACCATCCTAAGTTGATTTGCCTTGACGACAAGTTTACAGGTTAACATTGTGATCATATGCGGATGAGGCTCTGTCAATAGATCGAGATATGTCAAAATGTGTCTTAACAATTATCAGACTCCTTGGTAGGCTGACAGAACAATTCTGATCTAAGAGTTTCCAGATAAGGAACAAAGCATGATGTTTGGAGTTGCTGAATAACAAACATTTCTAAATGGCAGATTCTGATATTTCCTTATTCAATATATAATATTTTAGTTCTCTGCTTAAAGATGTTCAGAGTCTGAGAGTCTCACTAGAAGATAATCGGGATGATCCTTCATGGGGACACGTTGAAGTTCAGACCTGGTGAAGTAAGTTGGTCTGGATAGATGGAGAGTCATTTTCTCTGAAAAACGATCTCTAAAGCTATGCTCTCCTCTTCAATTCATAAAAGCCTTTCTGAACCAGCCTCATTATTGATCACGAAGGGTGTGTCTTTAAATTGAGGTGAGAAAATAACTGGAACTAATATCATTTATAGGCATTATGATTTAAGCATCTTTGTTCCTCGGAAGTCTTCTAAAAGTCAAAAACTCAATGGTAACAGTTTTCTGAGTGGATTCCTTGGCAGCTGAAATGACCTCTTCCTCAAGGCAGGTCCCCAGATTCCAGAAATTATTTGGTATAATGGATCTACTGCGTATTTAATCATTTCGAGGCTAATTGGGTAATAGAGCAATATAATAATCTAAAGATTATCTAGCCAGAAGTTGAAGTATTCGTTGGATCAGTCCTTATTCCTTTTAGGCGTGGTGAGGGAAACTTCCTCCTTCGTGTCATTCAATATTCTCTATACCGGGAAGCAACTGTTCAAACATGAAGTTACTATGAGCGGTGCTGGAGCCGAAAATAATGATGAACGTGGTCGAAATGCTTGTTTGAAGGTAAATTTTCTGTAAAATCTTAAAGAACACCACCCATACATTTGTAGAACCTCCATCTCCTAATGACTGACCATTTCGAGCAGAAATACTTCCGATTTAATCCCCGCTAAGTCCAAATAGTTGAACCGAAGAAGGGCTGTCACTTTTGTTGTGATCAAAATTCAAGTGTACTAACTTTTCTAGGAGAAAACGAATCTCAATGTGATGGTTGTAAATTTAATTTAAAGGCAAATTTATGTAAAAGCTGACCATTTTTTGTAATTACAAGTGCTACTTAGATCGCTTCACCACAGTCAATAGTTCTCCACCATCGGTCATTCAGTGGCTAAATGGTAGACCAATCGTGAACAGTCTCACGCGCGCACCATACACACACAAACCACTACCAGGAAGCGAATTCCTCTTGCGCTCCGAACGTACGCGCGCACAACGCGTGCATACAACAATCTTGCGGGAAACGCGGTACCAAGACAGCCAACAAACCGTCACGGATATAAATCGACGCGCGAATACTACCATCCAGTTCAACTGTTTGCAAGTCACCAGAACAATGTCAGACATAATGGTTGCCGCAGAATACACGCTACGCAAGGCCCTCCATGACCATCCAGGGGACCTTGTGGTCACAGGAAGCCCTCATCTGCTCTGCTCAAGTCTGCCGAAACACTGGCGATCTAATAAGTCCCTGCCCACTCCCTTTCGTGTCGTGAGCTTAGTTCCAGTACTTGATGGAACAAGGGTGGTGTTGAGTGCCGGAAATGAGGAAAGACCATTCGCTGAGCTCAAAAATGCGGTCGCTGTTATGCAGAATCAAGAAGCAAGGTTCAATGATCTCAGATTTCTAGGGCGCAGTGGAAGAGGTAAAAAGGCTCGTCCTTCTATGATTACCTTCAATGCTCACATTGTCTTGCTTGTTTTTAATTCTTTTAAAGCTTTCTACGACAATTGAAATTGACAGCGATTGTTTCAAAAACAGCTTATTAAATTTAAATGGTCCGAAAATTCAACATTCAGGTCATTGAAATCAAACCTAAGTGTACAAGAATTTATTGAAAAAGCAATGTCTACTGGGATGTTCAATGCGCTTGAGTGACGGTCCAATGATCTGAAGTGGATATTTCCATACCCAATCACACATCTCCTAGCGTATTCATTGCGGTTTGCGGTTAAAGTGAAACGTGTATGCGCTTTGGGATAACCAATGGCGAACGTTTGAGCATCATTTGCGGTTTTGTGGTTTACGCGCATCTAGCCAATTGGCATGACAGTGCATGCTTTCACTCTCCGGTACGGCACACATAGGCTTCGTTGTTTTTAACTGCTATAGTAGAAATCAGGAACTTGTTCACAATCGAATCTTTGGAGAAAAGTTGTTTTACTGAGTTTACATTTTCCTGAAATTAATGGCTCGCTCAAATGTATTGCTCCCTTCCGTTTCATTTACTTCAACTTAATGACTTTCATTTTGAAATACCCTATTTAGGCGCGCCAGAAGATGTGGCTGAAATATTTCCATTAATGTGGACCCTCGCACGTAACTGAATGTAAATGTCTTAGTCATTCCATCATTACTCTATCCATCAGTAATGGTTTAGATTATTTCAGTTTTGGAATTAACGGGACTGGGAACCTAGTTCTGTACAGTAATTGTAATCACTTAGGATATCTTCCAATCCCATCAGGTTCATTCTGTATCGTTTCTATCAACCCTAGATAAGATTTCCCGAAATTAACAAACATTTAATGAGAAAATCCATGTTTGTCCATATGAGTAGCTCATAATTACATGCGTATATACAAGCAGTGATTGGGGAAAAGCAGAATCTTTAGGTTCTATGAAAATGTACTCTTAGTTTTTCTCTAGAGGACCACTGTTCATTTTTTTGATGCCTCAATCAAAATTGAAAGAACCTGTTTCAAATTGGTAAAGTTAAAAAAGGCACTAGCCTTCCATCTGCCTTTTTCAGGAAAATCCTTCAATGTGACAATAACCGTGGAATCTACTCCTCCGTTGGTTGGAGTCTATTCCCATGCAATTAAAGTCACGGTTGACGGACCTCGTGTTCCGAGAAACAAATACGGTGAGTATGAGTCTCATAGCATTCATTGAGCAAAGAAAGATGGGTTCCATTTTTTTCCAGCTAGCGCTTATTTCTAAATCCTCTTATGAATATCCTCTTCTAACTTCTTACATTCATCTCAGTTGCAGAGCTTCGTATAGATTTAAGTTAAGATGTGTTCAAATGTTTTCAGAATGGCAAAGGTCTAGATGTCAACGCACTCTTTCACAATTTTCATTTAAGCACGGGCTACATTCACTGTGGCTTAGTTGGGCGAAATGTCAAGCAAAATGCTTATTCATTTTTTTCATTCCACTCATTTTTCATTTTGTGCCAGGATTCCTTCTTGCTCTCTTCTATCCATAGTTAGATTTGCCCTTCTTGATGGAGCGAGTAGCATGTTTTGTTAAGTCATTTTAGTGAATAAATTTTTCCTTATTGAAATGAAGAGTAGGCCTTCATCTACAATTGCCTACCTGATAATAGGCACACTTTTGTGAGCATATGGTTTATTAGAGTCCAATGCATAAGAGAAGAAATGCATTCTGCTATCTACCTTCACAATCTTACCCTCCCGAGAATCGTGCATTCACTTGTCCTTTCCATTCTACCTCGACCCCCTTTTCACCCCCTGAGAATCATAATAATGGGCTCATAGTCGGGCTTAATTTGGCGCAATGAGTCTATCGCCAGATGTCCCTCCACCGACCTCACCATATGGTTCCGTTGGTAACTAATCGATTTCGACTCGACTCCAAAACCTTCTAATAGTATTATAACCCACTTAATTAACTCGTTAACTATTTTGTTTAGCTACAGTGAACCGAACAGCGAAGACTGAACATGATAGATGTTCATCGTCATTACAAGATAGGCTGATACGATCTTACAGGAGTTCTCGTCTCACTCAACCCCTTATTAATCGAGCTCATCGCTACCTTGAAAGTTCCCATAGAAGGAATGCTCTAAAGCGTTGCATGAAAACGGGCGGAGAAAGCTTCGGAGATAACTTAGGTTAGGACGCTTTGATGATGAAAGTATAAAAATGCTGAAATTTTCCCTGGAACTATTTTGCGTCTTCTGTATCTTTTAGGACGAATAAGGGTGAAGGCCCCGCAGTTGCCTCAAAAATCGTTTGACGTTTCAAATCTTTCAGATTTGCCGACTAGAGAGGATCGGCCGTTTCAGAACGCTATATTTTCCCCAGTGTCTTCGTCATTTTCGATTCCACCCTTCTTTCCGCCACAAGTCAGATTTAATTTAAATCAACAAATCCCCGGCTTTGATTTTTTACGACCTTTACAAGATTTGCAGAAACCGTCGCTGCCACCAGCTGTAGCGTCCACACCAAATTTGATTGACGCAATTGCGGCTTCACTAAACTTTTCTACATCAGCATCGTCAGCGTCGACGAGTTCCATGAAAGACCCATTTACGAAGTCGTCTCAGCAATCTTCATCTTCAAAAGTCCATAGCGGTTTTCTGAGCGTAGAGAAATTGCTAAGTGACACAAATCGACCAAGGGCTGGACGAAGCTCCCCCTCATCCACTTCATCTACATCATCAGCTACCATCTCTCCAGATGTTCCTTGCAATTATCCTTCTATTCCAGTAACTTCTTCTCTACCAATGGCTACTACTCCCATAGATGCTGCCTCGGACTTTTTCAAAAAATTATTCGCAGCTACGAGATCAATGGTCTCTTCTCAATCTTTCCAACAAGTATCCGCTCTTCCAAAGTCTCTCCCTCGCAGTTTCATTCCACCACCGCCTCCGATGTGGCTGAAACTGCTTCAGAATCCGTCTGAATTAGTTAACTTTCAAGAAAATGGAATGCGAACGCTGTCCCGAGACGTTAACAGTGATTCAACTCGATAAAGGCTCGAGTGAAAAACGGACACTAAGAAAATATGCATTTTAGTAAAATTGATTTCTCGAGTTATTTGAAGAATGGCACTTTGTAAAAGTCTGCGTTGGAATATGAATATATATAACACTCGAAGCACACCTGAAGGTCGCTTGTATTGTTCGATTCGTAGAGAGCAAAGGATAACAAATACTACTGGGCCTGCCAGTGGTCAAAATTGTATTCAAGTTTTCAAATGCTCAATTTTCAATCCCTCGTCCATTCGAATAAATGATATACTTTAGGCAACCAGGACTTAGAGGATATTAATCAAAATTTCACTTCGATTTACTCTATTACTTTATGTCTTTTGAGCAGCGTATATAGTACGTTTTGATAAATCCATTGCTCTGTCAATCCTGTAATAACCGGCCATCAGGATTTCTGTTTTAGGAGTCACCTTTTTGCACAAGTCTAGACATATCATAATAATGGAACGCGAGTCTAATTTGAAGGAAAGGACCTCCCATTCCCTATTTAATGAATCTCTCTAAATGGGGATCACTTAATGGACCACTTCCAGTCTCACCGTACAAGTTGATGAACCAAGCACAACTTTACTGCCTTAATTCCATTTATAGTTTATAAGTCCTTCTCCTGAGGTTATGACGCCAGTCTAACTGAGAGCTCAGAAAACATAAGCATTTCTGTCAAATGTTAATTATGGTAATTGGCAAAAGTTGGCATTTCGATCATCCAAATGGAGGATGGCGCTCGTGTATTCATCGCTAGTGTGACAGACTTTATGATAATATAGTTTCTTCATGACTTACCAAGAATGTAGTTAGTCAAGTTGTAATTAAGTAGTGTCTTAGTTGTAAATTCGTCGTTCTAAGACAATCTTGACAACTTTGCAGCCAATCCGAACCTCAATATTTTCTGCTGCTTTGGACGAAAATCATCCCGGCAGTATAATTAACAGGTAGATTTTCTTGCTACAGTGTATATTTACGAACTATCTTAGGACAGGACTTCATCATTCTAAGGGCTCTTAAGGCTCAGACAAGAAGCTGATAGGACATTGATGAGAACGCGGAAGAAGACGTGACAGTCGAGGTCGTCATTCTAAACAAAATCACATGAGTAACTCCAAAGAAACTCCTTGTCTATGGCGATAAGTGGATGGACTCTGAAAACGTCTCCTGGGTTACGATACTCTTTTTAATCAAGTGAGCTTGCACTTTCAGTGATCATGGAGGTCTAGTAGCGACTTCCTAATAAGCGGATATTTGAAGAGCAACCCTTTGACCCCTTTCTCCAATCAACCTAAGGCCTTTTTTTCTAATTGACGCGCCGTTGATGTAGCGGTAATCCACGTCCATGATTTATCCAACGACAAGGGCTCCGAACTCATCTGGTGAATAATATGATAATTGGAAAAAAGATGGGTAATCGGGAGAGGCGCTTATCTAATATAAACTTTGGTTCTTATAATATTAGCTAATAGATCAATTCAGAAAAATAAGATTAAATAAGATTCACTAATGAAGATCAATCTGATGCCAATCGCTCCTGACGCAGGATCGTCCAGTTATCGAAAGTGTCACGTTCGAAGTAAAAATCTCTTAAACTACCACCTTAAGTGTTCAGCTGATCTGTAGAAACCTCGAAGAATTAAAGTACTTCTAATGACATTTGTCACTCAATGACCAGTTTGATGGGACGATTACCACCACTAGAGCTTCCTAATTACTGGTAAAGTGAGAGTCAGTAGAACTTACTTCATAATACAATCCGCTACAGTAGTCTTGCCATCAATGTTGGCTTCTGAAGGGTTCGCATAACTGAAAATTTACCATCTTTCTTACAGATTTTTGGAAGCATAATACACTAGATATTAAGGAAATCAAAATTTAAATTTTTTTTGTCTTTAACGGATCTATCTAGATTGATTAAACTTGAAATAAAGAAATCTGCGGTGAATATGCAAAAGTTTTGTTCAGGTGAACAAAGGGAGAGGGCATGGGAGAACACTTCGATTCAGCTGGAATTCTTTTACATTACTTCCCCGCTAGCGGTTCCCGTCTGCCTGAAGGCCTCACTAAAACTTTGTCATCAAGTGATTACTTTGCTGGCCGTGTCTTCTGCGATCTCTTAAACAGGAAGATAAAGACCCTTACATCTAAGAACCCTTAGGGCAATCGAGTGACGAGGTTTATATAGTTTACTAATCGGATCAGTCAGCCACTGAGTACCCCCACAACTGTCATCAAGTCATGGTGACTACGAATAAGTGAGAGGCACATTTCTCGATTGTAGATTTTAAGATTCTAGCAGCCTCTGGAGAGGTTTTTATTCATTTATTTACTCTTCACCCATTAGGGCAAGTCTCAAGGACTTATTGGGGGACAACAGAGGTACTAACAGCTTTTACAACAAGTAGTGCGCAACGGTTAACACAGAAGACAGCAACAGCGTTTATCGACGTCGTCAGTTCTCCGGTCACTTATCTGGCATCGTTTTATCGTACAGGTAGCAGTTCGTTCGTCCTCGACATTGTTAAGGGCAAACGATCTTAATAACTATTCAAAAAGTCTTTTCAACGTTCTGGCGGAGATTCTATTCATTGCTACATGCACGCGCTTTCCACAGTTTAGTTTAAGACGATGAATCCAGGTATTTACGTCGTCCCTCGTTTACCAGACTTTAAGAAGTTGTACTTCTGCAGGCAACCTAATGTTATACGTCCGGTCGCCTCTCTTATTAGCCCCCAGAGTTGCCCCTGGGGTTACCTCTGGTCACCATGAGAAAGTTGAGAGTAGGTTGCAACTTAATCGAATATCACTTGCCAAAATATGATGTGGGAAAGGCATCACGAAAATGAAATGCTCCCTTCTTTGACAAGGCACCTAGTTACGGCAGGTGAATTAGTGCAAACGAATAATTTGTGCATAAATGCGGTTATTCAGAATTGTCCCATTTAATCATCAGAGGTATTTATGGGAAATGGAAATGGGGGAAGGGAGACAAATGGTATTCGAGTGCCACCTAAAGGGGATTGAGAGCTGGTGGTATGGTGGAAAATTTGTGGCATGCCCTGGTTTGTAGCGCGCGCTCTGTGACTCTGTTTATATTATCTTTAAACCGCGGCAGCAACCACGTGCTGGGGTTGCAAACAAAATGTCAAAGTAACTCCTGAAATGACAGCACCCATCATGAAAAAAGAAGCTTAACTTGTTTCCAGTGGAATGCACATTCATTCTGTCATAAAACTAGAGAACAAGAACGAGAGTGCTTCCACAAAGTAACGAAATTCCTTGCCTCAAATTAAACTTCACTCTAATTTGAAAAGAGTTTCTACCCTGAAATAATACCAATCCTGTCGAGACAAACATGAGTAGAAACCCTTATTGGTAACCTCGGGTTAATTAGTGATTTGACAGGTTATAAAATTTCGTCTCTCATCTGCTTCATATGGGAAGCATGTGTTTGATCCTATTTTGTCGTTCCAGAGGCTTTGGCTGGCTAGTATTAGTGAAGCATTTCCAAGATGCAATGATTTGCCAAAGCTTCGCTAGTTTTCCCCCTGGTGGGAGATAATACTAGAACCTAGTTCTCGGTGACTGAGAGTAACAACCAGTGGACTAACCTTCTCGTTTGTAGGACCTGAAACATTAAGGCATGGGTCAATCTCAGGAAAATCTGTCTGTCCCTGCAGAACCGTGGAGACTGCACTTAGTAAGAAATTTATCTATTCTTCAAACTAGCTGGTAACCCACTGCAATTCGCAACAATTACTCCTTATAATTTGAAAAATCTGTACTTTCAAACATTTTTTAAGATCATCTTCCGTAGATTGATCTATTTAAGCTATAAACGAGAAATAATTCATTTGTTAATGGAAATAACAGATTGAAAGCTAACCAAAAACCGATCCAAACACAGTCAAAGTCCAGAGTAAAACCAGCCCTTTACTCCGTTTCGCTGTAGGATAAGTCCTAAAGAAAAAGAGGATTCACGTAACCATGTTGGAAGAATAACTATGCCGATAACAATTGATCTTGAGATGATGCATGTAATCGACATGTGTTTGGTGTAGTCAGTAAGGAAAGGCAAAATAAACTACCTGAACTACTAGCCAAGTGGGTAAAAAGAACCGTGGGATTTGATGAGATCATACTTGGGGTGGGTCAACAAGAAATCTCATTTTAAGGGGTCCCGATCGGAGAAACGTAGAGACATGAATGTGCTCCTTCCAAAAAATAAGATACAAGTGGATGCAAAAGCTGTTGAGGTAGAATCTTTTCGGAGGGGACAAGTGCAAAAACCCTTTTTAATGTCACTAGAAAGACAAGTTTTCAATACAAGATTTCAAAGCCTGTTAACTTTCAACTAGGCAACTGATATCATCGAAATTGACAAACATAAATGGAAATGAACACCGAAAAACCTAATGAAAGGGCCAACTTTGGAGATAGTCTAAGGTACATCTTAACATGATTTCATTAGATAGTAAACTATGATGAAACATTTATACATGGTTAAATTTCAGCTGCCTTTCTATCCCTGCACCTGAAACTTGTGCTAGTATTGCAATGTTCAGATAAAAAGTATGCGACTAACCAACTACCTTAGTAGTATTGCCACAACAGCGCCTTCAAATATTAGCGTAACATACTAAAGACTGGGCTGCATAAACATTCAGGGGCCAGTGACATTTAAAGAAGACCTATTGCGGTGACTCTTCCGAATAGTCTGCCTTAAAGATGTGGTTTTCATTTATTCATGACAGCTATTTGGGAGGAATTCTCGTGAGAAAACCCATTTCCAAAGTCAGATTTTATATAATTTACTTTTCGTAAAAGCATCTCCACAATTCATTCGTCTCGTTCATCCCATTCAGTCGTCTAAATGTCCATTCATTCACGCTCTCTTTACGGTTTTTATGAGAAATAAAAATTGCACTTATAACCTCCCATTGAAAGGAAGAGATGGCCGTGAAGTTGAACTTCAGCCACACTCCATTGAGGACTAGAACATGAACTTTATTAGCCAACTGCTTCATTAAGTCATGAAGTCTCCAAATACCATAACAGAAACGCCCAACTCAAGTCCTAATTTAGTGGTAATTCTTTTAATTGCATGAAATTTTATGGAGGTTCGTTACAATTGATTATCAGGGATAGGTTGTTTCAGTACCCTATTCGCCCCTTTTCGATATCCATATTTTACACTTTACTTACTGAAATATTTGGATCAGTGTCTCTGAACGCACTCAAATTAATGACCGCTTCGATTAAAGGAACACTTTGTTATGGTGCTCTCTTATATTTCTGTGTACTTTTTTTACCTGGATTTTAATTCATGTAGAAGATAAAGGATGCCTCCACTCAACAATCAAGATTAGAACGTGGTCATGACACTTCAGATATCTTTCTCGGTCAAAAGCCCTAAGCTAAGGTCAGTCTCTAAGTGTATTCGACCGTTCTATATATAATGTATTACGCTCTGCCAGCTGACTACCTACTTCAGAAGTTCAACTTTTTGTTCAGATCCATAGATTCCAAAATTCTTTGAATGATCTAGCAATCAAATCATTTAGTTGATGATTTCCGATGTATTCGATGGCAGTGACATTTTAATCACTTCCCTCTTGTGCCGTTTAGCATCCCTTCGCGCACCAGACACGGGCCTCACTATATTCACCATCTATTTTCAACAACTTAAGTGTAAATACGATTGACAAATGTGAATTTTCAGTCAGTGACCTCCTTTGCAATCAGCTGGTGATGCACTGTCAGCCCTACAGCACCACAGGAATTGGCAGACAAAGTTGCCGTCGTTTTCTCATCCTAATCTGTCCGCCTACCGTATCTTTTAACCAGATTGAAGGAGCTAATGGAAGGGCCTAAAACTTTCCTTACCGTTTCGTTTCCATGGGAATTCTAGCCATGCTTTTGATAGCTGAAAATCTACAACTTTATTAAATGGTCAGCTGTTTGACAAAAGCTCCATTAGGTCGGAAATCCAGCACCTCTTAATGTATGTGATGATTCTTCCCAGAAGGTAGCTATGACCTAGCCTTCTGCTATGACAAAGTTTAAAATATTCTACTGTTGATGTTTGACACTTATCCTCAAATGTCGAACTTTAAAAATATAACTTTGTGAAGTGAAATAACTCCGTTTAGCAGCTAGTCGTGTTCCATGCTTAAAAATGGTGTCTCAGTGGAGTATCGAAATCTGATGGGGCGACGGCTGAAATGGATACCATGATGTGAACACTCAAAAACGAAGCTGTAGTGGAGTCTCAAGCTGTCTTTGAGGTAGCACCGGAAGGCAACAGAGCTTACCAAGAGGACCAATGCGGGTCGTTAAATTGTAAAAGCTCTAAATATAGCCCTCTTATTATTCTATCAATTAAGACAAATGAAAAGATGACAATTTGTGCAAAAAATAAAGGGGTTTTAATTTTGCTAGCGCTGTTTATGATGATGACAACCAAGGTCCTGACTACTGACATACCATTTCCGGAATTGAGGATTGTTGTTGTAACCGCAATGATTATTTTTTCTAACCCTGAGAACTTAAACGTGCTGACACTGGTGCAGGGATAGAGTTAGAGATTCCGCGGTCAGCACTGGTACATGATTCAAAGGGCATAATGGAGGTGGTCTCACTCTAAAACGGAAATGAAAGCGGTGTTCAATGCTGTCTTGCTCTTGATAATAAAATTTAAATTTTTTTACTTTTTTCTGCAATGTCTGCTTAGTAGAAATTTTTATTATAAGCTTTGCAATCAATTTCTTAATTAGCGCTAACAGTAGCCCTTTTATATTAATAAAAAAATGAGATCGAAAGTTGGTATACGGTGACATTAACAGGACAGATTGAAAGGAGAAATAAGAAAGATTATTTTCTGTATGAGAGCAGGGAGAAGAAAAGTCCGTGGGTCATGAGACGAAATGGACTATGAGAAATCATCGGAGAGAAGGCTGGAAGGGTATGTCGGAGGCGAAACAAAGTAATTCGAGGTGAACACTTATACGAAGGTGTTAGGGAAGGTACTCGTTACGATGGCAAATTTCATTCTTATTCAACAGTCCTACTGTTCCACTAAAGATTTGCGGGATCAAAGTAAGCTCGCAGTCTGACTACTAGATCGACATAAACCCCCTCCTTAAGAAGAAAAATCATGGACTCTATGTTCAATTATCTTGAATTAGCGTCCATAAAATTTACAATGTAGGTGTTGAATGCGCCCGTTTTTCTTCAGTTATAAAATCATATGCGAACTCCGCCAGTATTTCCTTCGCCGAGTCGAATTAAGTGCAAATTAATTTATTAAAATGATTGGCCCCGCATTCCGGCAATCGACGGTGAACGTTAAATGACCCACGTATATGTCATGGATCCGCAGGTTCACTTTCTACCCTTATTCATCTATGTAGGGTTTGAAAAATCTGTCCACAAAAGTGGCCTTTCTTTAGGTTAGCAATTAAATAGAGTTGGCGCCAAGTAGTCACGCTTTCAAAAATTACTGGACATCTTTGCTTTTGTTAAAAACGGAACATTAACAGAATCTGATAGATGAATATAGCTATTCGGCAAATTATGGCGGTCATCGAAACTGGCTCTAAGACGATAATTGGTACACTGTCCTGATTCCCATAAAACCACACAATAAATGTAGCGATTCAACCATGACCAATCTTGATACAAAGGACTACACCAGTCAATTCCCACCTTAAAAGCAACAAATTGCTCAAAAAAGATATTCCCACATTAAGGAGATGATCATTGCTGAGGCTGGACTTTCACGGAGCATTAATGCGCATAATCATAAATAAATAATTGTTCACTTTGACAGTTAGTCTCTAATTATTTTAGCAATCAAATTTGATAATTCAGCAAAGCCAATAAAACAGTTGGGTACTCATGAAGGACTGTGTCTCAAAGTCAAAGGAAACCACATTTTTCGATAAATTTGCAAATGAATTTATGGGCGTCGGTTGGCACACAATTTCCGCAAGAATAGCTGTGCCACAGCAACCCACTATGTCCCCAGGGTAAGATTAAGGGCTTGTGAGGAAATCTGCGGCATGACCCAGTTTGTGGCACGACAAATGCTACGGCTATGTTTACATTATCTCTATTCGCCCTAGCCGCGATGGAAATGTCACCACAACTCGGCTGCAATAACTACGGTGGTGGCGGTAGGGTGCAAAAAGCGGTGTAAGGGGACTATGATCATAATTTAATGGCACAAGACGCAGTTGCCTTTTATGATCACATCCTCTCCGGTTCTATTACCAATTTACACTGGTATGAATAAACAGCTTGGGATCACGGGAATTCGGTCCCAAGGCTGTCTTCATGTGTGGGCATGAAATTTGGAGCCTAACGGTCCTTTGTACTATATTTGCCAGAAAATAAGGTCAACTTCGATAAAGTTTTGAAACTTCACAAACCTAAATGTTGTGCACTCCCTTCATTCCTACATCGTTGTCCACCAAGCTGCGCTTTTAATTACTCAACTTCTCTGCAAATTGAATCTTGTCAAGATCTCTGAGTTAAAAAGTAAAATGTCCTACAGCTCAATAAGACTGATGAAACTATTTAAAGACTTCTTTATATGCGACTTTAAGTTAGCGCCCAAATCGTCCGCTTCTGCCCACTGTTATCCAGACCATTAACCGATTTAACAAAAAAACTGAGTTTGATTGATTCATCAAGCCACGAGTATCATAAGAATGTATTTGTTATTGTAAATTTCGAAAAAAAAATAATAAGTCGTTCAGATTATGGAAAGAAATACGACATCATGAAATATTGGTACCTATTCGGAATAACTTGCATTTAGAATAAATAATAGTCACATAAAAACAGAGTGATTATGTAAAGTTCATGAAAAAAAAAAAACTAATATTCCTGGAGAGAAATGAGAGGCCATGGAATATTTGTCTTAAAGTCACATAAGCCTTCTTCGAAGTTATCTATGTTTTATCTCAGTTCTACTCGCTAATCGCATACAGTAACGTTGGTTGCGCAGTCCTCATTTCCGGTACTGGATTGGGTACCCGCTAATTCCCTTTCTGTCACCGACTAAGAGGAGTATCAGTGCAGCTTTTTTGATTCTGATCAAAGCTTCTTACTGACCTAATTAAACAGATCTACTGAGCATACCTTAAGCTGCGTAGAGCCGCCTTAATAGCCACACCTCAAAGGATGGTACTTCGAGGTGATGTGGGTAATATTTGTTGCAATCGAAGAAATTTCGGAGGTGTTCGGTTGTGCAGAAGCCAGAAATAGCAGAAATATCCAAATATGGTTCCACAAGAAGAAGGGGACCCAAGAGTTGGGAGATTTGCGGCTAGGCCTGGTTAGTAGCCGCATGCATAAAGATGTGTGTTTACATTAGCTGCTGTTCATGGCAATAAGCGGAGGTTCTAGCTACTGAGAAAATGTCATCATAGAAGCATTGGCAGTATTTGTAAGAGGGATTTTGTTTGCGCGAATAGTATTAGGAGCACCTGGAAGCCGGGCTGGTCGCTGAATTGATAAACAATGGCAAGGAGGCAGAATACTAGCACGAACGTATTGAAGAAAAGCTCAATCCATCAACCGCTGGTGCAAAGAAGCCGATCGCAGCTTACTTTCTGAATTAGCGAGATAAATTTCAAATGTTTTCGACGTTAAGAGAGAATTACGTAGTGTTCGTTGGATTGACGAGCTACTGGTACCGCCAGCACTGAATGTTAAGGTGTTGACTTCCTCAACGTACGACCTTGTTGCGCTGATGTCAAACTGAAAAACTTTTAACGACCAAGTTGCCTCGGTTGCAGACTCGACATTCATTTTAATTGTCCCAACAGAAAGAAACCAAATTCCTCCTTCTGCTCCGGATTGGGGAACTTTTTTTCAAATGTTACGATTGAACCCTGTCACTTTCCAGTCTGAAGGAAGTGGATATTGATCCTATTTTGTTTTTGTTTTTTTGGCAGTGCAGAGTAGTGAGCGGTTGTGTAAAGGACATGAGTTTGAAATTCGTCGACACACATCCAGTGTTTCGCATGACCGCCCTTGTTGGGCAAAAATAAATCTACAAAGATTCGACCAGGTAGAAGCGCCTCACTTGTTGATAGAAAGGTACTTTATTTTTCCCAAGCTGAGCTTAGAGAATTACGCTTGTAGGTGCGTTCAACCAAATACTCATTTAAATTCGCTGCTGATTACTTCACTTAACATACTTGAAATAAGGCTTGTTCTAGGAAGACTCACTTGTATATAAGCAAGCTTCTTGATCCGAAATTAATTAATTCAAGCCTATTTACACCTGTTTATTATTCAAAAAGTGATGCACAGATGGCGATTTCATGGAATTCGCAGAATTTTATGTAAAGAGAAGTTCTACATATTGTTGACCAATCTTCACTCCATGCTGGTAATCTGGGATGGGGCTAATCACACCGACGAATCATATCTGCCTAGAGTGTACCTGGTCGCCTTGTTTACATGGTCTTAGCAAGAGGTGGCTGGGCTGGTTCACCAACTTCATTTCTACTATCGGCTTGTTAACTAAGATCCTCGGTTTCTGGAGCCTCAAGTTCGATTTCCAAGGAAAAACCTAAGTTTTAGTTGAAATTACGATGACCGTATTTGTTAGGATATCGATATGCATTGAATAAATTGTGAATCTACTTAAGTTGGGGCCATAGGCCGGAGTTTCAGAAATCACTTTGGTTTGAAAGACTAAGCTAGTCACCTAAACTTAGAAAAAGTGTCATACTTATCATTTAGACAGATTTTGTGGGCTTGTTCGGCATTGTTCAAATGTTATTCAAGTGTTCGAAAGTTTAAATTAGTTGATCATAAACATTTACCCGTCAAAGCGTTTTTAGATTTCACAGAACACTACTGATTCCGCCAAACGAAGCAAATTTATGCTAGGTCTTGAGCCGATCTCGTTAATGGAGAGATTAAATTTTATCGTTACAATGAGGAATTGGAAGGACCGAGACAATCACTTTGTTTCATGAGTCATCCGATGGGAAATTTTGACATGGAATTTTCATGGGAATTATTTGGACAGAACAGTGCGATTTTTCTGAGTACCCACGAGCACAATTTAGACATCTGTCTGGAGTAGTGCACAATTTAATAAGCAATGAAGTGACTGATGGCCAAACCAGGAAATGCACGGTGTTTGAAGCTGACTTAATTTAAGTAGGCACTTTTGGAATGTTGGATTAAGTTGGAATGCAATGGAGGAGCTAGCCCAAGAAAGAAAGATACTTCTGGTAGGACCTAATGTAAAATGGAAATTTCATCAAACAGACCTCTGTTCAAGGATCCATAGATTTCGAAAATCATTGCGTGCTTAACTTTGTGGAACAGTTTTTCAGTGGAATGTCTTCTCTGACTGAGCAGTTCATTGAGATTTGGACATACATCGCTCAGTGTGGTAGTGCTGTGCGTTATCGCCTATTCCAGAATATGATTTTCGATAAACTCGAACAGTATTGGTCCCAAAAGAGCTGATTTTATGCCAGTCGGTCAATAGAAATACTTAAAAGTGACGTGTTAAATAAAAAAATACTGAATAGGCTGATTGGTGTCTTTGAGTTAGGAGATTTTTGAAGTCAATTTCAGTATAATGCACAAAAAAACTAACCCTTCCTCTTCTCCAATATTTTGAATGATTCCAGTCCCTATCATCCATCGAATCATGTGCTCTGAGCAGGGTAGCTAAGTACTAGTTTTCAACTTGCTCTTGCATAAGATCAATTTGCTGAATTTCAGCTGACCTGCTAATTTAGGGCCCCTGCGCATAGCCGCCTTAGTCGCCAGCTTCCCAAAAGATTAATGCGGCCCAGCAGCTCCATAAGCGGAAAAACGAGTGAATGCATTAATTTCATTTTCAATTATAATACACCTAGTCAAGTGGCCAAAATGGAAACGACACATGGCGAATGCATTAACTAGCGCCAAATGTGCCATCAAAATTGGTTTCTAAGTGATTAACGTCAACTAATTTGAACGTGACAACGTCTTGTTATTATCCACTTAGGCGGGAACCAAAAGTCACCATCGTCTGCTGAATTCTTTTTCAATGCCAAATCAAACATTAAAACAGCTACACAAAGTCTATTGAAGCCCTGTGCTTCTATTTGCAAAATTTTTAAAATAACGCCAGCAGTTTAATTAATCAAAATTTGTTAACATGGTCTACAAGGAGATAATCAAAAGGATTTGCTTTGGTATTCCAGATAAATATCCATAGGATGACAAAGGTAGGAAAAACGGGATTGCTTGATGGTGTTTAAAATATATTTAAAGTTCTTAAGGTGAACTTTTGCCTTACAATCTGATTACAATGCTAGTTCAATTTAACCAGATAACTTGGTGGATAAACTCTATTTTTTTTTAGCCAAATTATTGTGCACAAATAATAGCCCTCTTCATTTCTCTCAGACTATGTATTTTTCAGAAATAGAATTTTCTACCTAGGCTTCCACAAGGGTAGAGCTTTGGGGTTCACTAAGAGAACTGTAGCTAAGGGCGTAGGACAATAGTCTCAAATAGCGAATTCATCTTCGATTTGATTATTCCACCGGTTAGTTCATTCATTTCAGCATTTGAGGAAAAAAATCAACGTGTTTTAAGCCAACACTAGTGCAAGTCTAAGTCATATTAGGAGACTTCAAATGGTTAAAGGAGGAATGCTGTATAGATAAAAGGAGTGCAAATTTGAATAATTTTTCCTTCTCAAAGTATTTTTTCATTTATTCACAGTCTCGAGCGCTGATATTTTACCTCCTCCCTCTTTCGGATGGTACTGATTTTAGTTGGTGAATTTATATTCTAGAATATGGAGCATTATGCCAGGTCGCCCAAAACTTATATTGATAATGCCCACTTCATTTATAGAGGCAAATTCTCGATCTTAAGATAAATAAATATGCAGCTCTAGCTTTCTTTGTTGAGCTATAAGAATATCGAAAGCCTGAAATTTTGGCTCAGGTCTGGTTGTAGATGTCATCGTCAACTGCTGTCTTTAATGTGCCCCAATTTTCTGTTCATACAGCTAATTCAACTTCTCAGTAGGTGGAATGTATGTCATCGAACTTAACCGTCAATACTTGCTTGAGTGGTTCTGTGTCAACAAGAATAGACAGCTGCAATTAACTGCCTAGCAGACGTCACCTTTAACGCACTGTCCTCATTCCCACCAAACTTGTGTTACCTTTTACGCTATTGTTGAAATCTCACATACTCCAATTTACAACGGAAAAAAATGGCTCTGGCCTATATTTTCATTTTAAATTTTATGAAAAATAGACCACTCGTCATGAAGGCGTATGCATGAGAAATGAGTTGACATTTGTGTACATGAATCAAATCCGTGTCTGCTTACTGTTGCACATTCAAAGTACGACCTTTGATGGCAGCACTCAGACGATTTTTGTCAATCATTCGATGCATATTTTATTACGCTTGAGCAGTAGTTCTACTGCTTCTCTTTCACTATCAGGTCTTCCCAAAAAATTTCCATTCGATTTTCTGTGTTAATTTCCTTTCTTCTAGTCGAAGTAAATGTTAAAATGTTTATAAATCAGTCCTGGTCTTTTAAATATGGAGTTGGTTCCCTATTTCATTCCTGTGCTTGTTTCTTTGGGAACTACAACGTTCTCCTCTTCGAGGTCCTGTGGTATGAAGGGAGGAGGGGATGGACTAGCGCACGAATAAGGCTAAGGGATTCATTTTTGAAACCGCTCCAAACCGAAACACAGTTTTCCAGAAGATTTTGTTGCTTTCAAATGCACAGAGGGAACTTTTGCATCTCAAGAGTTGGACGAGTTTGAGCCATCATAAATTAGGTAAATGTTCGGTCAGAGGCAGTATGAGGAAGTTGACATGTCAAAAGCTTCCACGACAAATATTTTTAGGTTTTGCGGAACCGCAGTAAATATGTTCAAAATAATCCAAGGCCTGAAGAGGGTTACTAGAGGCTTACTTTAGTCGTCGTCGAATGTTATTAGCTCTCTTATATGCAAGGCCAAACGTCTCTTAAGTAGTTGAAATGCACGCTCAGGTAGAATTAAAAATAACTTATTGCGTGGTCCTTCAACGTCCCTAAAAGTAGTCAGGAAATATACTCAAGCTGGGACCTCAGATTGTGCAAACGTGATGCCTTGTGCGGAATCTGCATGTCAGCTAGCCACTGAAAGGATGCATACCTCAGACTACAGTGAAACAGAATTAAGACCTAGTTTCGAAGATCTTTTTCATTCTATGTTAGTCCTTTTTTAACCATTTGAAAACCCCACAGACTTGCTCATTCATTTGTTTTGGAGTGGTATAAATGATTGAGGTGGTTGAAAACACCGATTGGGACCCAACGATTGCATTGATTATTCCATTCTCCTTTTCTACTGATGAGATGCTATACGTAATCAATAGTCTGCTCCGATTTTGAGTTGAATCGGCGACGGAAATGCCTTTGAATGCATCCAAAATTCGCTATTAGCTTTCACAATCGTAAATTACCAAGAAATTCGATTAATCTCCTCCGGCTGAGACATTTCCACCAAAGTATCCAATGCTCCCTCTGAATGTGTTGGCCCTAATCGTTTAGTCGAAAATTATGGCCTTCTCCGGTGCTGAACAAGTGCCTCATAAATTTTAATGATGGCAAGGTCCAAAGTTAATAGCAACCTCTTTTTGACATGCCGAACATTTCATGGGTGGTCACTTTCGTACTCTGAAATGCATTTCATCAAGGCACCATTGAAGCTCACTATGATATCAGATTTGAAGCTCTTACATTCAACATTTCGAGCTTTAAGAATCTTCAAGTTTTACAATCTGATTATTAGGAAATTCTTTTAATTTTAGGCAGAAAACTGTTCAGCGAAGTTAAAAGTGAATAGGTCAAGGCCAAATTATTGTCCCTTGAGGTTGAAAGTTTGTGAAACTAACAGATATTTCGAAAGCTCCTGGCTGTAAAAATGAAGCGATAGGTCAAACTAATGGATCAATGATTGGTTCTCTCTCAATATCTATCTCATTTTGGCGTCCTGCATTGCCTTCATATGATTTTCTACTTATTAGTAAATTCACAGGAGTTTATTTTAAAGACATAAATGTGGGTATAACCTAGAAAAATCATTTTGGTTTAAGATTGGAAAAATGAGGCTTCGTTGATGAAGAAGTGAAATTGAATTATTAGCAGTACCTTGAATGAAAGTTTAAGTAGGCCTCTGGAGGTCGCAATCTAGAATGGTAAACTTTCCGCATTGAACTTTACATATGACCAGCGAACCATAGTTTCAAAAAGCCTACTGTTCCTGTTCAATATAAATTGCATTTGAGTTAACTTTTGTGCGAATAGCTGCCTATGTATCTTGACAAAAAGTTGGAATTCTTATGTGGATGCATTGCGCGTTTGAAAATGAGGTTAGTCCATGTTCAAGAGCCTTGCCTACGCCTTTTACGATTAAGAGTTTACTTTTTAGCTTGGTTGCCAAACATTCGTCTTGACACTTAATAATACTTGGCGTCGTAATTACTTATGAGATCGACTCAGGAAAGGGCAAATTGAAAACGTTCAAGACTGAAGCTGAATGAGGACTAGATCCCATCAATGAATCCGCGCATTCATCCTTGATTAACTGTTACTTTGGCTAAATTTAGGTTTGTTTTGGGATTATACGGAGCCTTTGGATTAAAATTTCGTGCAAAGTGAGTTTAGTAATTTGATACGAATTGAAACCGAATTGTGGACACATACTGTTTCGATGCAAGAAGGCTACAGTAGAAAAAATACATCGTAGAACTCTGCATAACGTCAATTCTTCCACTCTTTTAATAGATTTTTGAGGTCCCCTATGGCCTGTTATGCTTTGAATTAAACAAACCTGCCTGGTCTTCAGTTAGTCCAGAGTTAACTTTGTAATTACAATGAATCAATGTATCTTGTAATGATTGAAATGAAGAAGATTCCTATGTGAGTCATTCAGATCTATGTACATAATGCTGATACCATCCGTAGCATCACAACATATTTTATGCCTCTTTGTGCAGACGGTTGTCCGCAATCATCTTGTTTGGGAGACTTTTTATGTAGCTCTCTTCCATACATCCTCCCATTTCACTAACATACCTTTGAATGAAGGCCCCCATTTTGTGAAATGGCATTTTAACATGCCCGAGCGGATGATTCAAAAACCGGTAAGTTGATGACAACGAATGGACTCACTCAACTCCAACCTGTACTCCAGCTTAAACACTACTTCCTTGGTTAGTCCTTAACACAAATAATAGATTCTTACGGTTGTGATTGACGATGTGCAGAAAACGCTAATTAAGTGAAGGAAGCGCAGAATCTAGGGGATAAGATCTGCATATCGCAAGAATTCCCATGCATGACTTTCGCGATAAGGTTTCACTTTTGCATTCTCAAGTCTGCTTTTCAAGAAATGACCGGTCATACCTTTTCGTGACCGGTGTATCGCCTTTCAGCCAGGCGAATAGAGTGACACTCGGAAAGGCGAAGTCTAAACTGTTCGGCTCTTTCCTGGGATTCGAATATTTAAGACTTGGGAATTAATCTTCCTCTGACTTCGCCGCTTCTGGATAGCAGTGATATTGTCTGCAATACTGGAGCAACGCCATATTTTAGGCGAATGCCTGCATGCAGTCAACATTGTTACAATTCATCGTTTTTGTGTGGGTTCTTGTGAGTTTAAGTCTCATGGCTTGTGAAATTGAGCTAGTCTTGTTCTTATTATAAAGCTGTCCACACCGAAGACTTCTTTCGTATCCTGCTTTATTAGTCTTAGTCTTAGCTTTATACACATTCACTTCACTTACAAAGGGCCTAACAAATAAAAAATTGCGATTATTTATGATTACTTCATTTATGTAACCGCCACTGGGATATTTCGCACTGAAGAACATCCCGGTTTCTATGCGCCACCATATTAAATTCAGCTATTTCTGAAGACAGGCAATCATAGAAAAATGAACCTCTGTCCAAACTCGATTTCGGGCATCTGTAACCTTAAGATCTACATTTCGTGGAGTATTATTTCGTAAAGATGATTTAAACAATAACTGCATCTATATTCACAGCTTTCTGACCGCTTACATATTCGGCTAACCATATTAAAGATTCACAATCACGTCCACGATGCCTAGCAACTGAGTTCCTAGAAAGGAGAGAGGGGAACCTTGGGAGATGAGATTGATTCTGTGTAAGAAAAGGTGGTGGACACTAACACAAATTAGCTTTCGCTTTCACCTAACTTCGGCATAAATTTAATTTGCGAGAAATCCAAGTAGAATGCCCCGCACAGCTTTGAGACACTTCCTCGATAATGGGATAGTAATAGTGAAAATGGATAGAAACGGAAAATATTGCTGCCTTGATTCAAGTTCGAGGCGGTGGTTAAATATCACTAAGCTACAATTCACACTCTTTGCCAGACTTAAAAAGGGCTGATTGCAGAGCCAGCCTTGCTTGAGTGTAGTTAAAATACATTATATTTGCACTCTATCGAAACGAGAAAATTTCGCTGGGATCATGGATCTGCAATCATGATTCGAAAAAGGTCGGCAAATGAAGAAATGAGAAACTGAAAGTAGAAACTGCTATCTGGTAATTAAAATCATTCACTTCTATAAAACAGCAACTGGAAGAATGGCAGTATCGGATGACTTGACCTGAGGCGGTCATTAGAATTGACTTTGAGAGTCAGTGGAGAGTGCTAGATATCGCTCGGGCCTTTCCGGCGACAATGATTGTTGCCAACCCCAATCCTGTATTTAACAGTCTGTAGCACCGCTTCTTTCCCTACAAATGAGTTCGACTGGCGAAAGACGTCTTCTTATCTGATCTACTTGGATTTACTCTTGCTGTTAAGATGAAAATAGAGCACATTTTAGTATCAAAGGTATGATATATCCCAAGGATGAGTCCTTTATTTAGCAGCATCCAATTACGTGCTTAAAATGTGCCTAATTTGTATCCTTCTCCGATCTAAAATTTAACTTTCAGTCCACTTCTATGCATTATTCTATTTACGCATTCGAACTATGGCGTCAAACCTAAATGAGACATTTTCCCGCGAAAAGACCTAGTCACTCAGTTAAGCTGGAAATCAGTCCGCCTGGCAACTGGAGCAGTTATTTGCACCTGTTGCTCACTTAACACCGACGGTATCAGATTAACCGCGCATAACTAGAGTACTCGGGGAGACTAGACGAATACTTCAACGACGATGAGAAGGTAGACACTAATGGAATTAATTTTATCACCTACTTGAGGCGTTCAAATTTGAAACACAAAAATAATTTTTGAAGCCAATACCAACCACATTATTTTCTCTCTGTCATGACGATAAAAATTAACTAAACTTTTGAAAGCAAGCACTCATGGTAGCTTTCATCATAATTTTCAATTTTGGATTTCATGAATTTTCACACCGCGACTGGCGTGAGAAAGCAGTTCAGCTACCTTTGATATGGCAGGCAATAGTTCGCGTCATTTCCATTGAATCAAAATTGATGTGAATTCCATTTCATCTTATGGTTCTAGCAGTGAATATGTCTAATCGCCTGACTAATAAATCTCTTCATTTCTGATTGGCAAAAGGACTAGCGTTAAAGAGGTAGATGTTGAACTTCACCAACGAAATTTGGAATTCATCTACTTTTTGCTCAATTCCATTATGGTAAATCAAACTCTAAATAAGGTTCTCAGGACAATCTTAGGATGATTTTTTAATGGAATTCAAAGACTCTTCTGATGTTTTGCAAATCCTACTCTAACAGACTTCAATGATATACCATCACAGTTATATGCTGATCTTCGATCTCCACTTGACAAAGTGTTCAACCCAATGGAGCGAATTTCACTCTCTAAAGTACGCCACGCACAGGTCTGGTTCATCAAATGACAAATGAAATCGGTCGACTCGCAACTAACGATTAGATCGATCATCTGCCTTGAATATTACTGACCTACAGAAGGATAACCAATCAAACGTTACTTAGAGATTTGAAGGCACCCCTCCTCTTTGTTTGAAGCCAAGTTACTTCAACCTTTCCTACTGTACCATCGTTTCCAACTCTTAAATGGACCTACACCTGTCCAAAAAGTAATAGATGAGGGAGCAGAAAACTTCAGTTTTATCTGAAGAAGGTATGTCCTTCGAAAACTCATACAAATGCGAATCGGGGAAGAGTTCGTGAAGGTAATCAGTCATCAGAAATACTGAGCTTTGTACATCACTCTTTCATGATGCCATTTTTCTGCAGCTTCCTTGTCCAGAGGGTGCTTTGATGATCTCAGTTTTTCTAAAACCCAGACTTCAAATGGCCACGTTAATCGCATCGTCGTCTTCTACCGTTCCATTCAACATCCCGGTTAATCTCTAGCTCCATTCCTATGATTGATACCTCTTCAAATAGAAGAATTTTATCCCAATCAAATCCTTTCAACGAACAAAAGAGAGTTCCTCTTTAGTCCGACTTATTGACATTGCATCGTCCAGTTATCAATAGTGGCTAGTCGAACTCTCATCTGCAACAACATCCCATCCCATCTGGTGCCTCTTCAGATTGAACCAAACTATTGCGAGCTTAGCTAAATTCTTCATTGTAATATTTAGGAGGAGACAAACAACTTTTTCCTCACTTATTCAAATTTTTTTAAGTTAAATTCTCACTTGCTCTCACGGATCCTTTCAATCCACAGGTGGTTTAAGGGAAAAGATTGGGAGGAAGGCTTGGGGGGAGGCTAAAATCATTTAGTGTTCACATCTTTCGTTCGAGAATGATGAACACAGGTGGCGATTCCCTCCCTTTTTTGAGTGGATAATTCCAGATATTTATTTTAATTTTTTTTTATTCATCCCCACTCATTGGGTAAGTCGCAAGGACTTATTTGGAATACAACAGAAATACAAAGAGCTTGCGAAACAGGTAAACTCATACACCTTCATACATCTTCAAATCTCTGGTCCTTCCTTGGCATGATTTCGTCGTGCAGTATCAGTTCATTCTTCAGTTACACCTCGGCACCTCCTCCGTTCTCGATACTTTTTAGTGACGTTTATGGTCGATGGGCCTTGTTGTCCTCGTCTGTTTGCCTAATTTCAGGTATTCTTTTCTAATAGGCAACCATTTGTGCTTTACATAACAATGATTCGTGATTATTTTCCTACTGGATAAGCAGTTGTGTAGTTCATCCTGCTGGATATTCTTTCCCTCGTCGTCTTTTTTCGTGCCCTCCACTCCATCTTTTTCCTCCATTATGTTAAGTTCTGCTACTTTCTCTACTGCATCGTTTGGTCCTTTCTTCTTCCCTGTCGATTTTTACTTTCTGCGATTATAACCGAAGGATGACAATCCCTAATAGGTCTCTTTAGCCTCCCCTTGAATCCTTTGTCTTTTGACGGTCCAGTATCTCCTCAGTTTTGTGTTCTTTTTCTCTATAATCTCCTTTGTTGTGGCGAAACATCCATGGCAGTTTGCGTTGGTACAGACAGTGTGTAGTTTTCATCTCGGCCTTTGAGGCTTTCCTTTGGATCAAGTAGCCATGATTCGGAGTGCTCTTGACATATTTTTTTCGGATCTTCAATTAAGTGAAGCCTCCAATTCTTTGTAGATGAGGCATCCTTTGTTTCCCCCTTTTCAAAGTTACTCTCAAGTATGGAGAGTATCAGGCTATCTTTGTCAATTTTCAAACTCTTCCATAGGTTTAACCTCTTCGGCTGTATAAGACTTGCACAATTACGCATCGGCAGCTCCTTTCGGAATTACTCTACAGTTTTGGATCTTCGCAAGTTCAATCCAAGAATTCTGTGTTGCTTTCAATCGATTCTTTTCTTATACTCTCAAGACAATAGTTGATAATCCATAGATGACCGCAGAATCGACGATAATATCCACCAAAGTTGCTTTCATGGTATTACTGAGACTTCTAGAGCGCAGGAATGGTCATTGTCGTGTTCTGTCTAGATTTATGAAAGCCGATTCGGGACATTCCATGAGCTTTATGATCGTAAACAATTCCTGATGTTTTGGCGAGCCTTGAAATTAAGTTGATATCAGTCCAACCCAGGACCTGGTACTTGGTAGTAACAGTAGTATGTACTTTGTTATTGGTCACTCCGTTAGCGCTACTCTTAATACCAACCTTCAACATGCATTTACCTAAAAAAGGCTCTCTCCGGATGTACATAACCTTCTCAGTGACGGTCGAAAACATCAAACCTCCATTCGATACTTTCTTCTGCTCCTGCTTTTACTGAGTTTACCCATATGTCGGAGAAAAACCGATAATTTCGGTGTTTTGGCTATTGTTCTGGCTTACTGGATTGCTTTCTTGCACCCAAATTGTTTGCTTATTCATGCAGCTTAGCTCCTTATGCCAGACGTTTCCAAAAGCCAATATGAAGTCTACCTTACTGTTGAAAGGACATTTGCATTTAAGTAAACTAATAGTGGCCTCAAAGAATGGTCTCTTTGCAATTTTCCTTTATGATAAGTTCTTAAATAAAATTGGATGCCTGTATATATTTGCTCTTATAAGCCAAACCCCATTTATGACATACTGCAATATTATGAAAACGTGAAAACGATCTTTGAACGCAAAATCTGGCAGCATTGCTCGACCTTATCTGACAAGTGAGGCATCTTTTATGTATAGTAATGAAGAACTATATTCATACGATCATGATACTTTGCCTATAGGCAATACATGACGAAAGCTTATTTTTTGTTTTCTAATTCTCAGATTTGGTCCTCGTAGAGGTTAGCCATCATTATATATTATACAATTCAAAGTTTCTTTTTGCTTACCGGCACCGGAAGCCGTCGCCTACTGTTTAACGCGTCTACCAACTCCGATCAATGTAATCTTGAGCTATGGCGACTGAGATTCACAAGTAAAGGGCTTATTACTCGCAGTGAGTCTGAGTTTGCTTCTCAAATTTATGAAAAATGTCAACTTTTGCAAGCTCGCAGACGGGCATTGAAAAATAGATACCAGATCTCCTGAAACGAACGCAGGAACTTAATTTTTGGTGCGTAAAGTCAGATGGCTGGTACACTGCTTCGAATTACCCTAAAATTTGTAAAGATTAACAGTAAGGATGAACCCTTTGTGCCATCTGATTCAAGATAACTATTTATCAAACCTCGAGTCTGTTTTCTTCATTTAGAACTCAACCAACCACAGTAATAAGACTGGCATTTTTCCTAATGGGCTTTCGCATCCTATCTGAAGGATCGCACGTGGTCGTGAACTCCCTCACATGGCGTTTTTTCAATCAGACACTGATTTATCCGGTGATCAGATGCCCGGACTTCCCTCAATTCCCCGAAGGGGTAGTTGGGTTGATTAATCAGGTATGTGGTGTGAACAGCTGCAACGATATGGACAGAGCTGCTTGAAAGGTGTTAAGAATGTGAATTTAAAAAACATAAATATGCCGGCTTTCAATTTCTAATTCCTGGCCGACAGCTGCTGTAGCCAAGCCAACGAGAACCGTTTTTACCAGCGTACATGTTAAATCGAGAGAAATAATCTAAGGGCTGTGTTAAAAACAAAGTAAGTATTCCTGCTCTTATCTACAAGCCTCTGTTTTGTTTATTTCGAAGAAACGTTTATGAGTTTCCTGCAATGGACACAAGTCATCTGTAATCAAGTAGCTTTTTCCAAAATGGAGGTCTTCAGTATTAGGCGCTAAAATCCATTTTACTTAATAAAAATGCGGAAAATCATTATTGAATTTGACTAAAAAGTCGTTGAAGATATAAGTTCATTCATTAAGATTACCAGTCTCGTTCATTAATCCGACCAACTTAAAGTTGTTTAGCTCACGGCATTATGGAGAAGAGAAAATTAGAAGCCCTGTAAGATTTGATATTATTTATCTAATACTCTAATCCAGAAATAATTTTCTCGGGTCCTCGCGACAGCATTCTATTAAATGTCTAATCTTGAAGGTGTGTTCAATGGCTGAAATGGCACAACATAGTCACCGGTTTAGTAACTAAGGAATTTTTCAAACATTTCTTAGTCACCTCTGTTTGCGGTGTGCCCATGTCGGAAATCATGATAAGTTTTTTGGAGCTGAAATTTGAGAATGTGGCTTGGAGATTTCATGTCCTTCAGTAAACTAACAAGTAAGTTTTGAATGAAGGATATAGAAGATGCGTTGAAAAAAACTGGTGACTGGATAACCGTAGTGGTCAACGTGCTGAATCAGTGTTTACTTTCCCTACTTATTTGGTTACTTCATTTTGCGGTTGGTTTAGTCATCAGCTGGGTTGTATCAATGGCAGCTGCTTCTAATGTTCTCAACGATTTCACGATTTCAGTACGTTATCCCCCGATCGCAGATTATATTTACAAGTGTATCTGCTTTCCACTTACGAATATTCACATGGCATCATCTTGGCTCAGCTTTCCTATTGTCTAAATGATCTACACAAATGACTGCACTACTTTCATTAATTTTGAACGTTATACCTAGAGGGAAAGCCTCCATATAAGCTTATGGTCAGGAAGCTGGCGGAAATCAATGCCATACCGAAGGTCTTCCAGTAGATGGATTAAAAGTATACATACTGACACAGTCACTCCGCCTGGAGTAATCCACGGGGACTATAGTGAGGGATGCAATTCTAATTGTGACCAAGGAAATCATAAATACCTATTCAGATAAATTAATTCGCTAATTTATCTTGACGTAAAGTCATCCAGGTAGTCAATGCCTTTGACAGTCGGTTAATTATAAGCATCAACAATTTGTCTGCATTTACCATGCTGAATGTGGTTGGTCTATTCTTCGACACAAACATATGCTGCCCAAGTGTTAACCTTAGCGTCAATCATCTGCCCCCAGACACTTTAATTAGAGGTTCTGCACAGGCCAGTCAAATGAATGACTTTATTCCACAACGATTAAATGACCATCATTGGTTGATTCTCCGCCCAGAGCGAGTCGGATTTTACAAGGTGGTAGTTAAAATCATTTTATTTAGCCAAAACTTGCATGAAAACGCCCTAAATGACAGTGTTAAAATTAGTCCAAGCGATCAGAGAAGATCACTTGCTTGCCGCTGTTTCCATCTTATTCTGCACACGTCTTAATTCTGCCCCAATATATGAACTTATATAGGAAAGATCCAAGCTGATGTAAACAAGAAGGATTGCTTTCAAAGTTAAAATATGGTCGATTTTTCAACCGCTTTATAAAATACTTGCATTCTTTTAATTAATGTTGGCCAAGAAATTCAAATTTCGAGTTGATGGTTGCTGAAGTTTTAGGTGGAAGTCAAGCAATTTGTGTTCCGCGAATATGTTGGATTGAGCCAGTCGTCATTACGCCAGCTTTTACTCTGAAACTAAAGTTGTAACGTTACTTGAAAACATAAGCCAATTAGAAAGGCACGCAAACCGCATAAATAACACCAACCGCAGAACGAAACCGCTTGGCAATAATGCCATTGGTTATTCCGACGCGAGGATTCCTCTCACCGAAACCGCAAACCATATGGCTGATGTTGACGAGAGCGTCATTGTCTTCGTCAAACCTATCTCCCTAAACGTGGAGAAAAGCTTTCAATTATTATCCCATAAATGCTGTTTTGATTACCAGAGTTTTGAACAGAAAAGGCAATAGGCTTCCAAATTAGGTATTGGAATCATTAAATATTTAGTTCACTTCAAGACGATCAAGCCGATTTGAACTGTTAAAATGCAATTATGGAGTTGAAACAAGAAGAGCTCGGATTTCACTTTTCAAAGTGAAGTATGTATTGCCTCGAGGAGACTTAATTTAACAGTCTGATTGGAATGGAATACCAAAGTACTCGAGGTATCTGTTTATGCGTTCTCGAACTATACCCATTTTTGTCCCCTTATAAACCCCTTTAGCATTTTTTTCATTGAACAAACAAAGAAGAGACTTGGAGACTTTAACAGTAGAAAAGCACTAACTATGATTAAAGTGGTTCCGTTTATTTTAAGGGATTGTATTCAATGATGATGCAAACGGTAATAAAATTTTCAAAATGTACGATGGTTTTAATCATTTAATGGCAGTACAAATTCAGCATGATCAAATCATATTTAAGGGTATTTTCATATGTAACTAAAGGCTAGATGTGTCTGCTTTTGGTGAGGAATGGGCATTTACTGGTCTCATATAACCAATAAGCCTAAGTTTGTGTTCATAGTTTACCTAGTTTACTTGAAATCTTATACCTCGCTTGCTAATGGAAGTATTTTGAAACAATTCGGGTCTTCTCTGAGGGTGGTTCTGATTTAGACGTTGGCATATCTAACAAATGTCTGCATCTTACTGGCAACAGGCATTTAATTTGGTTAACTTATTTAAGAGAAGCAGTATTTAAACCGGTATTCGAAGATGATGCTGAAACTTCTGACGGCCATAAAGGATATCAGAAAATAAAACACTAGCTGGCTGAAATGAGATGCTGGAAGTCATGGAACGTCACTCAATGACTGGCTATTTCCTTCAGTCCTCCACCTTGCAGACCTAGTAGTAATTAATAAACTATTTTCTCTAATAATTTCCTTACATCTATGCAAGGCGCCTGGGGACATTTATTACATGTTTGCGATCTTATTCCTGGTCAGAGAGAGCAGCAGCGCTAACGACCTTTGGACGTGCCAAATTTATTGACAACTAGGTCAAGCTTCACCAGTTTTTCCTCCTCCCCTGCTCCGCTTTACCCGTCCGCAACTTCGTCATTTGCAGAATCGGTTAACATTTTTTTATTTATGGCCGCTCGTTCTTTCATTTTACTTCTACATTAACCTCCCATGGCGATTTATGGGTGGCCGAAATACTGCATCTCCAAAAGATGACTTTGCTTAGAGATGTAGATTGCAATCAAGTGCATATTTTTTAAGTACAACGTAGAGCTTATATAAGCGGTGGCAAATTTTAAATTTAACATGCGTTTATATTTTCGCTAATTGGCAAAATGTTGAAAATCATCTGATCGGCCTAGTCTCAGTAGAGGCTCCGACATTGGCGTCAAGTCCGACGTGATAGAAACTTTGACTTGACAAGTCGGGTTCGGAGTGACCTTGAAATTAAATGGTTTGAACAAAAAAACGTGTAGAAGTACAATAATTTAGCTCAAACGGGAATTTTAGGCAAGGTGAGAAGCTGAAAGTACATAAGAGCCTATGTTAAGGGGGGAGGGTCAAAATCAACAAGCAAAGGCATCTCATTCTTTTCATTTTTGTGGATTACATCCTGATTGAACCCTTTATATCAGTTGCTAAGACTTTTTATTCAGGTATTTTAAGCAGGTACTTTCTTTTCTCAATACAGGAGATGAATCGGTGATAATTTAAGAGCACGCTTCATTTGGTAGATGAAAACAGACCTGTTCTCTTCTCGAGAACGTAAACCAAAGTGTAATTTAAAAATTCGCACATACCAAAAACCTTGGGATCGGGCTTCTGTTGCTATAGTGGACCTACCTGATGGTATTTACTTTCACCGTATCTTTTCACACTGTTGTGCGTGCGACCCCATATCAATAGACATGTGAATGACCGATTATTAGGTGTGACGGAATTGAAAGGTTATTCTTTTAGGTGCCGAATAGTTTTACGTTGCTGATAACTAAAGGCAAAATCTGCATCCCTGAATGAAAATAAGGATATCGTGGTCTTCCATCTACTGAATACTAGCCATAAACAGTTGTAAGATTCCAGCTTCGATCATTGTAGCAGGCTTTAGTGCTTGAACTTCGCCCTGAGAGCACTTCGTGCTTAAATAGGTCAACAGTAATTTCATCTATGCACTAAGTTAGCCTGAAAAGCCTAATGGTTTTGATTACTTTCATGAAACTTGTGACCCATTTTGGACACAAATGCCAGTGTAAATGTGTCAACGTCAGCTGTTTCTAAAATTTGTGTTTATACAAACAAATAAGGGATTGCGGTAACATAGGGTCCAGCCTGGATGCTTTTGAACACTGCTGACCTTTGGTAGTCATTTTTGTCATCGTCCGTGAATAAGAGAGGCGCGAATACACGCCATTTAGAAAAATATCACTAAGAGACAGAAAAATCCTATCAGTTGAATAAAACTGCAAGGCTTTCGTCAGATATTTAAACAGTGGAGAAATCAGAATTCATGTTTAATAGCAAGCACGATATTAACTGTTATTGAGAAATGTTTCAAGTTTTTGGCAATGGTGAATTGCTTTGTTATTATCGGCTGTACCTTTTAACAGTGTTAATATTATTCTACAATTTCTCACAAAATCTCAATGCTCTTCAGGCCATTTGCGTTTGCGTTTGTTGAAAATATCTGACCTGCAGACTGAAGGTACTTAGATCAGAGGTGACTGTCGGCGCATTTATCGATGAAGGAGCATAAGATTTGTCCAATACGCATTTGTTATAGGACTAGAGAATCTCAATTTAGTAAAACTGATTGAAGTAAAGTGAACGAGGACAGCCCGACCAATGATGCCGTAGTTGAAATTAATAAAACTGAACGTGGGCGTGACCTTTTGAACTTCGTTATTCTACCAAATATGGTCAACACGGTCAATTAATTGGTTTTCACCGCTTAGTGAAACCAGTAGAGGGCTTTATTAGGTAGATCTTACACTCCCACAGATGGTTTAAATTATTAAATATAAAAGTGATGCGAATAAGTGAATCTTTTACTGTTGGGTACATAATACCGACATGTTTGCTGATTACCGTTCCATAAAATGTATTCAAGCTAAACTGAAATGTCCCGCCCAAAGCGTATTTGAAGCCATAATCTGCTTCACTGAGTCCACACAAAGCCGCATGGAGTGTTCAATGGAAAAATAAATTTCTTTTATACGATTAGCAAAAGTAGGATAATCATAAGGGTACTTTAAAGCTATTATTTGAAAATGCCTACTCATGCGTTGTCAAACACGACGGCATATTTCCATGTTGAACTCAGAGACCATTCATTTCAAAAATGTTACATTCAGACCCGGTATCCACTAACTGCAGAGTATTGAGAATCTCACTTTCAATTAAGTGCAGATTCAAAGACAGATCAAATCCTGGTTATTTGTTGACAAATGGTGAATACTCATTAAAGTGAAGAATATAATCGTAGAGATCAAAGTTAAATGATGGTAACCATCTGAGAAGCGGAAAATGGTTAGGTAAAATAGCTGCTTTTCGTAAAAAATAAGTTAAATTAAGAATTTGTTCTCGGAATACCTGGTGTTATAGGTGTTAGGTCTGTGGTTTGACCATAGATTCAAATATGGAAGGACATCATATAGGGATCACTTTGTAGATACAAATTCTTGCTTGGTGCATTTCTATCTCGATTCGTCTTGGGTGTTGTTTTTCTCGCAGTGCATCACTTCATTAGTGATAGGTTGGAGATTTATCAAGGTCTCATCTTTGAATGGCCCTTTCCCTCCCAACTGACGTTATCTTTAGTCAGTCATTGAACAAAACATCCCTCTTTAATTCTATCAGCGATAAGCCAATTGTTAAGTATTAATGATTCTAACTGCCGTATTGGCCGACCACAGGAAATGTACTAGAACCAAAGAAGAGGTAGGTCAAGGACAGAAAAACTAATTTCACGAGGGAAGAATTGAGGTTAGAGAGACACCATTAGTAGAACAACTATTGCAGATTTTAAACTAATCGCCCCTTTCACGGCTCATGAACTCCATCATAGCTTCATAGCGCAATCACTATGCTAGTTTGTAGTCTATGCCATCCAGGGCTCTTTTCAATGGCACTACCGTCTGATTAATCGATACGATACTTTTCTGCCTATGCATTTTTCCATCATCTAAACCTCTAGGAGATCCAATTCTAAGGCAAAATCATCAACACGATGGAATGGCCAGGTTTTTATACGGATCCACTTACTTTGCGTGGACAGGGTACCTTCAGTACCACCCAATTTTCTTGATCAAATAATACCAGGTCAGCGGAAAGTTAATCATTCAAATTCGCCATCCAGAATTTCCCTAATAAGCAACCGTCCATGAAACATTAGTCTTGTATTTAAAAAAGACAAACTGTCATGGAAAACTGCGTTTACTGATTTTGAATTAATAGTGACTAACTCTAATGGTACCCAAAAACGCTTCACTGGGCATTTCCTTTAAGTCAGTTGGTGCAAACATTTTATGCTCGGATAATTTATTCGAGATGAAGGTTGTAGGACGCAATGCTATCGACGTGGTATAAAAGAATCATAAATACCACCAACCATTGATAAGCGTAGCATTGGGCTATATAGATAATCTGCTAAAACGAAAATTGGTGCACATATATCAAATCAGCACCGGGATGATACTATCTACGTATTAATCTTCAAAAGATTATTTATACTGACGACCAACTTCTCTTTGAAGTTGAGTTTGGTCACTGTTATTATTACCTTTCACAGGATGCTGATAAGAGAACAGGCCAAATCTTTAAGCTCTTAAATATGATAAAGTGCAGTTCCGTGTAGTGGCGTTTCTACAGCTGTCGGTTGAGCCACCACAGCTGTTCCCATGCCTCGCTCAAATTTCCCACATACGTCTCCACTCCTGAGTGTTCCCTGGACAAGAATCCCGTAAGGTGGGTGCTACAGCCGATTGTGTCAACCCTTAATTAACACCATTAGTGGAATTAGTGTTTAAGATGAGTGGTTGATCATCACCCATTTAGTTATTTACTGACGTAGTCGATCGGGGTGTTGAGTCGGAATGCAAAAACCATATGCAGTGATTAAAAACTGGCAAGACTGTTCATTCCGCGTGCATTCTGCGAACGACTTTTTGGGAGTTTTGCGAAGGCATTGAAGACTATGAAGGATTTCGTTAGCAAAATCTAGCGAAAAGTACGAGTGGCACATTTCACTCAACGCCAATACAGAAAATTTGTGCTTACTAAAAGAAATTCAATATCTAAAATGAAGGTCAAAGTCTTTAAGAGACCTGAAGGGTTTAATTCATGAACCATAACGAAAATGCTGAAAAACTTTGCAAAATCATAACCACGAATGGATGAAATACCGAACAAGAATGAACTAGAATATAGCAAAATATTGCGATTACATGATGCGTACATGATTAACATCTCAGACTATCGACCGAAGTAAAGTTAAATCTAAGGAATCCTTCTCGTTGATCAAGTTTAACACACTTAAGCTTTAATGTGGTGATTTGGGTAGAAATTTGAATCCCATTAGTTTCAGTTGCATTTCAAATTTTTACGATGGACAGCAACAACAATTAAAAAGTAGTGGTAGGTCCAGTAGTTTAGTGAGAGCTGGCAGAACTCCTGCCTGGAAATTGGTACCTACCACTTTTGTTAATTCGGTTACGAACAGTAACAGTTAGACTGAATATGACCAGGAGTCCACAAAAGAGTTTGCTCCATTTAATATGAAAGTTCGAGGCCAAAGTCTTGGAGGAGTATCCGAAGAACTAATTGATTAATAGCCTCAAGTTCAAGTAAGCTTATTTTTGCACAACCCTTAATGGATAAATTAGAAGTAGGACTACAGAAAGTGGAAAATACTGTAAGCAGAATAGAATCAAGATCTAAATTGTGCATTACGCAACTTAATTTTTTTCACAACTGCATCATTTATTTATAGAATGGGAAATGCACCTGAACCCTTATGATACTGAATGAGTGAGATCAACATTCCCCGAAATCGGCTTGGTTAAATTTTGGGTAGCCTATATTAACAGTGTGATGAGTGCCCATTGCGCTGAATCAGAATCCATTTAGGCCAATGTCTTTATAAAGTTGACCGTCACCAAACTTCCTTCATAAATTATTCCAAGTCCACACATTTGTGGCAAATGTCAGCGCCTAATTAGTTCCGTGGTGCCGTTAATCAGCGTCGCGTCACAAAAATCATTAGACTTTTTCACCTTTCTGGTATTTAGCCTTCTTTGTTTCTATTTGAGCCATTTTAAATTAAGGTTGGTAAATGTATTTTAGAAGATGTGGTCGGTTCTTGACTTAGATTGAAACACGTAGATGTTGGCAAAGAACGATTCTTTCAGTGATGTTGCATGGATGTTCAAAGTTCCCATAAATCGGTCGTTCATTTTCTTCTTTGTATTCGGAATTGCTCTACTGCATTGTCAATTGAAAAATGGTCGTATAACTATCAGCAGGTTTGAAAGGGAAAATCAGAATTGGGTTTGCGAAATGCATTGGAAGTGGTCAAACCTACTCTTTACCTCCTCGTGATGACCGCTGGTAACCCCAGGGGCGACTCTGGGGGCTGATAAGAGGGGCGGCCAGATGGGACTAATCACCCACCGGACATATAAAATTAGATTATGCCAGCAGAAGTGCAACTCCGTACAGCTTGGACCCTGGATTCATGGTCTCAAACTGGACTGTGGAAAGTGCGTGCATATATCAGGGAATGGAATCTCCGCCAGAAAGTTGAACATACATCTGAAAGAGGTGTGAAGATTGTCTGCCCTTAACAGTGCCACTACGAAGTGGAACTGCTATCTGTACGATGAAACCATGCCGAAGAAGTGACCAGAGAACCGACGACGTTGATAAACACTTTTACTCTCTTCTGTGTTAACTCTTGTGTGCTACTAGTTGTAAAAGCTATTTGTACTTCTGCTGTACCCCTAATTAGTCCTTGGAACATGCCCTAATGGGTGGGGAGTAAATAAATAAATTGGATACTGAAACGCTAAATCTTATCTATCGCTTACCATTTCCATCAGCCTGAAAACTCAATCATTGGACACTAGCCATTGCACGCGGCATTAATTCAATTTAGTTTCATGACATTCGCTTATACGTGATCCCCATACCGGTGCGAAATCGATCGTTACTATGGGATGGCCAATGGAAATATGGAAATGTAGCAATGTCAACGGTGAAGAGTTAATAATAATAGACCTTTTATGGTGATTATTACTTAAACAGCCATCAGCTAAAACATAGTTATCAAAATACTGTGCATTTAAAGGGTCAAGAATTTAGGAAGAGGGTAAAAAATATAAATGCAGATTCGATAACGGTGCTTTCTTCCGTTGACTCATCTTGGATCTTGTCGCTCTCGAAATGTATGGCTTCCTCTGTTGATATGGTGATGTTATAGACCGCCTGGTCACCCTCTTTTGTTCTCATGCGGAATCCTCCTCTACTCGTATTCACCCAAAGATCACCGACAAGCTCAACAGCTTACTATTTATCTACCGCAGAATCTTCTTTCTTGAAGACAAACCAGGTATTCATCAGGAATTTGTGATGACAATAGTCAGACTTATTTATTAGCTGCGGGTCCTACTGTTGTTGGTTCAAGCGAGTGAAAAAGAATACTCCGTTTGGAGAAGCAAAGACAGCTTATGAGTGAAAATTGGTAAACTTGTTTGACTTTAACAAGACCGTAGGCAACAGGCAATTCCGAAAGTGACATTCTGGGATCGTGGATGCGCAACGTCATTCGCTACATAGAAGCAAATCAAGGGAAAAACTGATCTTGAAGAAGGGGAAAGTATTTTTATATTCAAAAAGCGAAACTCTGAAAGGCATAAGGATCGAAGACACCCACCGACACAACCAATTCCAACTTCTTGACTGTTTAAATTTGTTCAGCACAATTAAAATTCAGGCACATCGTTCTCAAGCAAAAGTTTGCGTGCTCACCTGCCTAGTATCTAGCTTTTGTGATCATGTATGCGGTAGCTGTGAAGGAATTTACGTGTGCTTATGTGCATAATTAAAGACACCCATTGAAGAAAGCTGCAGGAATTGTTCTTGTGGCTCTCCGCCATCAAAGCAGGCTTGAAAAGGGGAAAATGGTTTGCGTGCCCTTGGAAAAGCGTAATTTAAAATTCACAGCATGCCAACTCTGTAGTACCAATTTCATCCCCATATATTGGCAATTTTTCGCTAAATTTGGAAATCTAGAAGAGGAAAGTAAACTCGCACTCATCGATATTAGACAATCATTCCACTGGAGATTTGGTTTAAAGTAATTCTGCTCTAAAGCAACACCGGATCAGTCAGCATAAACAAAGTACGAAATGAGCGCAGTTTGAGAAGTGTTTTTAGTGTTGACCATATCATTTGAGAGTTCTAACGCTCATTATATTTGTATAGATGCTAATTGCAGGCTAATAGGGTGAATGTCCTACTAGAACTCGCTAAAGTTTGCGATACATAAGATCAATATAATGGGAAAGATTGATGAAAGAATCTGGGGATTTGAACTTACTGGCCCGTACGTCAGAAGATCATTTCATCGCTTGTCGATACAAGGACTGATTTATAAGACACTACAAGTACCATCTATACTAGCTAACATAGGAATGGAAGATAATTGCTGGTCGACAGGACCAGAATCGAAAATCACCCTTACTAGTTCAGATTTGCTTTTGTTTCGGCCCTTCATCCTCATCCTAATCTAGTCGTCACTTTTCAAGGTTAATATGGGTGCAGACAATGTTGAATTGGCGAATAAGTGGATTATGCCAATAAATTTTCTAATGATAATAACTTTTTTTCGATCATTAGTTAAGATTGGCATACTGCCACGAAAGACCTCCTTTTTAGTCTCTTGATCCTCGTGCTCATTCTAGCGGACCCGATGTTCATATACTCGGGAGCCACTTCTTTTTGTCGCTAAATCGAACATGTGAATTATAACTATTTTAAGTGCAGCCCCCAGAATCGCCAAACCGGCTTGCCGTGGTTGACATGGTAATTATATGCCTACACACAATTCTTATTAGACTGCAGCTCCATCCACTCCGAAGTTTGACGTTTTCATCCTCTGGCGGTAAATTTCCCATTATGATGGTGATCAAGCCTACTCTCAACCTCCTCGTGGTGGCCGCCAGTAACCTCAAGGGGCTAATGGGATGGGCGGCCGGATAGGACTAATCACCCACCGGACGTATAAAGTTCGATTATGCCAGCAAAAGTACAACTTCATGCAGCCTGATAAACGAGGCACGACGTATATGCCTGGATTAATGGTCTCAAACTGGACTGTGTTAAGCGGGTGCCTGTAGCAGTAAATGGAATTCTTCGGCAGAAGGTTTAAAAGGCTTCCCGAATAGGTATGATTATTGTGGGCCTTAACAATTTTGAGAACACACGAAGTGCCACTTCGAAGTGGAACTGCTACCTGTACGCTAAAATCATGCCAGAGATGTGACTAGAAAATCGACTTCGTCGATAAACGCTTTTACTGTTTTCTGTGTTAACAGTTGTGTGCTAAATGTTGTAAAAGCTATTTGTACTTCTGTTGTACCCCAAGTAAGTCCGTGGGGAGTGAATAATATTTATGATAATAATATGCGTTAGTGATTAATTATCGATTTTAGAAATTGAATTAAACCGTCTTACCCTAATTATTTTTGCTATTCAGTTATAGCTGTCCAAAATTAGATTAAACCAATTTAAGAAAAAATACAAGTCCATTCTTCTTTGCCCACATATGCTTATTTCACTAACGCAGGTCGACTTGACAACAGCAAAAATTGATAAAAGCTAAGCCAACAATAAAAATGCGTCCCACAGTATCCATTGCATTAAGGAAGAAAAAATGGGCTTTTTTAGTTCAAATTGGTTGGCTGTGCCTTTTGTTAAATTTTTCTAGACATTTTCGTCTCATTTGCGTGTGATACTGTAGCGTGGCCATCAGCGAGTTGTGAGCGCAAAAAATATCACCACTGATGGAAAGCCGAACAGGCAGATTGGTAGGTTAGTAAGTTCGGTGGTTGAAGGATGTGTTTTGTGGCATGTTGCATTCAGTCCTGAATGTGTGTACGTGTTTGCTTGACTTTTTTATTTAATGCCCGAAAGGATTTAAATTTTCAGCAGCTGTTATCAGCATTCATTTCTGCATCCGTTTATAAATACGACAGCGTCCTGTTTGAACCCAACTTCTCGGCACTCCAGTCAATTAGGGACAACCTACAAGAAAGCTTGAGTATTTTTACCTTTGTAAATTTCCGGGGCTAAAAATTAAAATTGAGACTCTAACACAATTTTTAAGAAAGTGACTACGAAGAAGTATTTCCTTTTTGTGCATTACCTAAAAAGACTGCTTGCCGTTTTGCGATTTTCAGATTATCACTAGCTATAGGAGACAATCCGACCTTAAAGTACTGGAAACAATACTTATATGATCCAGTCCAGATAGGCGCACTTAGTGTTCTGCTTCACAAGCTGGACATTTTATATAGTACAATAGAGAAAGGTAATGACAACATCGCAGTTACAACTGTCAACGATTGGAATGATCTTATAACTATACGACCAATTTGGTGTCTAGATGTGTTGGCCTGCAAAGACAAAGAGCTACATATAAAGCAGATCTCAACAACATTTATATTTGATAGGCAGTCAGGTGGAGCAACTGAGAGGAAAACTGTCGGAGACTGGATATAATTTGACCATCGTTTATATCCTCAGTCGTCTTCCCTATCATTCGAATCCATATTTCAAATATTTTTCGGTGTTCTAAACTGATAGATGTAAAATATGTCCACGATGAAAATTGGAAGGGCTAACCCGACTGTCTGATCTGAGGGTAAAATACTTTGAAAAAGACCAGATCGTAGTTTCCAGCTTGATTAGAAAGTTCACTAAGCGATTGATTAAATTTTCTCCCCAGGTTCAAAGTCCAGGACTTAACTCCAAAGTTCCCTGATCCCCATGCTTATAAAAATAGTTTTACTTCTAGATAAATTGTCCTACAACTTGTTCCCCGAGGAAAGGCAAAGACGTCTTAGTGTTCTGAAAGTATGGTTGTATGTTTCACAGTATGCGTGACCATTCTAGTCACCGGATGCGTGCCGATGGCTTTTAAATGCTTGCCGACTGATCAGTCAGAGGAAGCTATCATTAACCTCTCGGTGAACAATCTGCCTATTTTTCTATTTGTCAATGCATAAATGGAACACGACCTGTATTTCGGATGTTTAATTAAGAATTCCATCTGAAAATTCTGTGACGCAAAAATTGGCTAGAGCTTCTGTACGCGGATGTAATGGAGGTAGTGACATTTCCGAGAAGTACGCTTCAAACGAACCAGCTGTTTTGTACTGTAAGCTCATTCTGGCAGAAGTAAAACTGAAGCATCTTGGACTAAGCGTTGCAATATGGAACCGTATTTTCAGGTATATTCACTGAGATGGAATTTCTTTTATATGGCAATTAGTTTCTGCTTTTAATATAGTCCTGTGCGCTTCAAACATTGGTCTGATTATCTAAATAGCGCACTTTTTCAAACTTTTATTAACGAAGGTATAAAAAGTACCAAAAGAATTAATCCTTAACATTCAGCTATTAAGAATCCGACTGTTTTAACTCTAAAATTACGACCTCACGAATAATAATCTTTATTACATTAATTCTTGACTTTATTAGAAATAGAATGAATGTGCCTAAAGTCATGACAGAAAACTTGACGACCTCCCTTGGGATTTCAGGTAATCGTTGGGGAAATGGAACGAAAAATCGGTTAGAATTTTTGTGAAAGTAAAAGGATCGTAAATACATTTCAGTGAGAACTAGGTCAGCAGACCCAAGTAGTCAAGCGCTTTTCATGCATATTAACATTTCAGAGGCCTAGTTTAGTAATAACTCTTTGGTTCTTCTGAAAGTTTGTCCAGACGTATTGAGTCACAGAATGATGAATCATTTCAGTCTGTAATTTCTAAGTTTGGATACTTGCTTCGATCTAGTTTGAGTAATCAGATTCCTGGCTCATCAGATGACAGTGTTTCCTGATTCAGTAGCAAGTACTCGGTGATTAAAACGATCCCTCACCCAGTTTGAATGTTATTTAGCGGGAGGATGACAGAATCCGAGTCCTTACCCGGGGAAGGAGTGGAATGCATTTTTCCGACGATCCTTCTTTTAGTCCAAGTCACGGTAAATATCGTCATAGTATAACAGCTGTTAAAGGGAAATGGAATAAGAGTTAGACATTTATTCAAGTCCATAGAATTATAAATAATTTACAATTTGGAAATCGAGGCAAAACACCAGTCCCATATTAGAGATATCTTTTGTATCAGTTAAATGAGAACTTCATGTGGATGACCAAAGTGCAACAATTTGCTCTCCGAAAACGAATTTTCAGCTTCGGTCATCTTCAACAAGTTTTCCTAACTGTAGGATTGACTCAGACGCTTTCGAATATTTCGCTGTCATTTATTGGCCATTAATAATATTACCCAAAACTGCACTGAGAAATATACTTAAGCATTCATTTGCGAGAAACAATAATCTGCAACCAGGTTTAGAAGAAGCATCAGAAAAGTTGCCATAGCCAAACCCTACCCATACTTCCTCGATGGACTAGGTTCACGTATTGCAACTGAGCCCGTAAAAGAAATGGTTGATAAAGAAGGTAATGGTAAAAACACACAGACCAAGTCGTGTTCAGGCACTGGCTGTACAGCTACGTCTGTGAATTCACCTTGATTTTAATGTCGTCGTAGAGGCCTCCGGTCACAATGACACCGGATCCACGAACGTGGCTGCGATTGCTGCCAGCCGAGGCCACAAAGGATCAGCGAAGTGGTCAAGAGGAGATGAAGCTTCGACGGAACCTAAGAGCGATTACGGGGGAGATGATGGACGGAAGTAACGGTGACCTGGAAGTAGTCATATAAAGATACGTTGGCGAACTTTCACCATTAAAACCTCTCTCGTAGTTTCTAACCGACATTTTTGAATCTTGGGTATTAATGTATATCCAACAAATGAGAGTCAAAAGTCTATCACTATGGCCCAGAAATCACTAAGCGTTGATTGTTTTCCTAGTTCCCTTCAAGTTATTCATACCCCGCCGTTATCAGTGTAGTGCATGCTTAGTTCGAGAAAACTCGGAGGTTATGACATTAATTATTTGCCCCTGGTCGTTCAGAAGGATTATAATGGATGCCCCATCCATATACTATGATCTATTACATGGATAAGTAGGCAGAGCACTCCCGATTCGCGAGAAATTTAACTAAGCCACTCTTCATCACTCCAGTCTCATTCTGATAAGTAACAGTCAGATTGTGCCTTCCTGTTAAAGCCAGTGAACGATATCCATTTAGTGTCATTTAAATCGGTCTAGGATTCCAAAGATCCAGAGATCTGTGTCTGACGTTATACAAACAAATTTTGCGCTTTGGGCTTTCATCAGTAAGATTGGATATCTGCGAGTGTAGAGAATATCAACGAAATTTTCAGAAATAGAATTGCACAAAAATAATAAATTGGTACTGGGGGTTTATTTTGAAATTTAGATTTTCTATCTCATAGGTGCGTTTTGACATGGCTTTGACATCGACAAGGTGAATTAGATTTCAACTTGCTTTTTACACGGACGAATTTGTAACCTGACACATCCTGAGGTACTAATTATGGAGACTTCATCCAAGAGGATTCTACTTTTTAAATATGTTTATAATTAAGGTCAGACAAGACTGTTAGAGTGGTTGACAATTATCTGAGATAGCAAAGGGACAAGTTTCCGTTGCAGTCTAGTGGAGATTCCGGACAGTTACTGACGTTACCGCATACCAGAGTAGAGAGACTCTTGCTTACCAAATAACTGATCGTTTTTGTATCTCAGCCATATTAGTCTCTTCTAAGTTCAGAAAAAGGGCATTTCTAACATTTGTTTATTTGTTAGTTCATTTATGAGCAGCAAATCGCATTCGGATCATGTTCTGCATTGAATGCAAGTTGCAGAAATTAAGCTGGACCACAATCCACTAATTTTTAGGAAAAATATAGCCAGCATCTGTAGGTAACCAGCAAAGATTTTGGTTCGAGCTTTTTTTGAAGGACAGAGCCTTTAATCTCGTGTCTGAAGAGAGAAAATGGGTCTTGGTTCCTTTTTATTTCAAACTATATGATTAGACAATAGAAATCTCATAATGTATTATCTCCCCACAAGTAACGAATAGTGTTGATTTAGAAGCGGAAAGAAACCACAGCATTTTTGAAATTTTTCTTTCATACACGGTGGATCAGATTCATCATTTATGTCCGGTTTTTTTATTAGGTATGCACAGTGTGAAAAAGTTAGGTCGGCATGAAATCGTCCCATTTGAACCTGCTCTATCATCAGAATTCCCGTCCGAATAAAGTGAACTGAAATTTTACTGCAATTTTTTTGGATATTGGGTCCGTGAACCGCTTGCTGTTTGAAAGATCTTCAGACGAGGGGCTCCTTGTTACCATTTTTCTCTCCATGATGAGATTCAGGAAGAAGTTTCCTCCAACCTGGACTTGGATTTTCAACGAACTACCCACATAAATGCAATTTTCGGCGCTCATTTCCGCAAAGCTAGACATTTCTGCATAAAAAACAGAAAACTAGAAGTACTTATTTAAAGGGTATGAAATCAACTCAAAGATATTAATATTATCACCTTTTATTCAAAATGCTACGCATACTTGGGCAATATTTAACCAGCACCCAGAAGAATGATTTTAGAAGAAAAATAAAATCTCTCTCCCAACTTCGTATAATGTCGTCCGAGGGGAAGAAAAGGGATTGGCGCTCTGCCCTTTCGGTTAATTGTACTTCATTACCACATTTCAATTTATTTTTTTGATTTGAGAAATGATATAGGGGTTTCGTTGCCTGATTGCTGTCATATGAGATGAGAGAAAATGAGGTCTTTAATTACAAAGTGTGAAACCGTCAATGCTTGAAAATCCACCACCACGAACACTGCTATCACTGGCTGTAATCATTGCATCTGTGGCTGACTTGTGTCTGTTCTAATCTGCAAAGTCTTGTATTTAACTATTCATTCCCTCCTCAGTCATTCTTCGGACATTGCATTTGATTTGCTTGATAAATTTTCAAAAGACAGTCAAATTCTTGGGCAGTCTCTACAAAGAAGCTTTTTAGAAATTGAGGGGTAGAGAAAGAAAGGAAGCAAATATTTAGGAAAATGAATGCTTTTAATATCCTCAAGTCTATTGCATCAGTGGTACAACCCAATACAAGGAGGTCAATATATTAGCCATTATCGACTGCAATTATGAAGAATTTGCACTCTGGAGAACAGGATCAGGCAACATCTACCATACTTTCAAATTTTAAATTCCATTTATTTATTAAATTTATGAAAAACCTACAATCATCAACTAGGCTAAAGATAATGAGCACGTACAGCAGCGGAGTCATTAGTAGGATGAATCTAGTTCAGTCTCTTCACAAACCATTCGATCAACCTTCCGATCTAGAGTATCTCTGTGCATCTATTCTGCCGTTAACTGTGCATGATCAATGACTAGTCGATTACAGGCACAAATTTAATGCAAACTGAATTTGGGTTCGTCTACATTAGCAGCAGCAAATTTGTGTTGAGCGTAGAGTGAAAAGAGACATGATCGGATTAACATTAAGTTAAATGATATGAGGTTTTGAATAAAGATAAAATGTGGTACTGTAGCCATTTTATGATTGTTCAAAAATTTGGAATTCCTCAATCACATTTTACCTCGATATCCAAATATTACAGCAGCCATAACACTTGCCGAAATTCTCGCCCTCTTTTGAGAAGTCAGGCATGATTTTAAAAAATAAGTTACCTCGAAATTAAGGAATACCCTTGAAAGAATCGCTTCTTAAATCAACTTTTAATGAACAGGCGGTGTTCATGATAATATCATCATATTTTCTAATCTTCCAAAGTCCTATTAGCACAATAAGCTTAAGCTAACTTAGGAATGAAGACACAAATAGGTAGCCAATTATCTCCCTGAGGCCACATTTTGCATGCGCCGACGAGAAATCCACGATATTATTCCCTTTATGTTTAATTGTACTCAAAGTGATTATAAAAAGGACTAGAAGGAGCACCATAACGAGCATTTGTTTGCATAGCTGCCGTCATTTAAGTGAAGCCGTCTCACCAAACATATATAGAGACTGGCCTTTCAGCGCCATTTTTTCGCCATAATGGCTAAATGAGGAGGAGGAGTAGAAGAAACTCACTGCTACTAGGTTGCTACTGTCCACAGGAGGGGGCTTTTGCACGCCACCATTGCATTTATCCGCTTGCCCACATTAATGCATGTTTTGTGCTCGCACCCCAACTCCACCACTATCCTTGAGTACAAGGATAATGGAAGGAAAAATGGTCAATTATGCGTTTTACTAGGCTGATGGCGTATGGCGTCGCTACTGGCATTTACTTAGTCAATCGCCTGTTCCACTTAACCAACCCAAGTACTGCTCAATAGAGAGGGACTTGTTGATTCACACTTTGGTAATACCAAGCCTCCAAATAGAAGCAACAAAAAACATTTATATTGGCTCCCTCCTGCGGCTATTCGTCTTATTGGTACACTCAAAACAGGCTCCAAATTAGCTCGGAAGCGCAGCGTGTAGCGTTGTCAGCTATGGACTCCACAACCAGCGGCACACATGATTTCACCGAAATTACAAGTAATGTACAGTTTGAAATCGAGGAAACCAAATTTACCGCTGCGTATTCGTCTGATGTACTTACCACCGATAGTGTTCTCAGTGTCATTTAGATAACTAACTTGGCCTTTCCTTTTAGCAAGATATTCTCTATAAGCCACTATTTCTTAAGAGGATCTTCGACTGGTATGACCCACAAGCGCCGATTTATTGAAGATCATATAAAAGGGTGAAGGAAATTTTCTTGTGCGGTATCAGCCACCCATGATGCAAAGTCAGATGTATATCACAAAAGAACCCATCAATTGCTTATAGACTGTCACGTCGAAACCCACAATCATTTGGTCCCAACAGCAAAAAGAATTCTTTATATATAAGGATATAATTAATAAAATAAGGGGTTATATTGGCGATTCGAAAGTCTGGTCTCCTTTTGATGTTAGCCTTGGCATAACAACACTTATGCACTTTGGTGTTTTTATTTTTACTGTAGAAACAAGGGAAGAAAATGCTCAATTTATCTGACCATATTACCATTTTAGTTGAAGTGCAATCATCTAAATCTGACGTCCTTTGTATGTGGAGTTCCATGTGATTTCTCAAAAATACTGAATGTAATTTCAAATTTGATTACAGGGATCCTTGTCTGAGTTATTCAGGCTAGCATTCCTCTTTCTCAAGGACTCCTTGAAAAATCTGTCGATAAATTCACTTTTGAGAGACCGCTCAGTCAACCACATCCTCTGCAGGAATTCAGTCTGCCCATTGTTCGCTGCTGGGTTTCCTAATCTAATGTCGCTGAAAATTCCCATCCACCTAACATTCCCTTTGAAATTTAAAGCTACTTTGCAAGGCTGCCTAAACTATTTATCTATCTGATATTCAACTAAACGATTTTTCGGTATGGGTAACATTCTCAGGCCAATTTATGGGAGAAGATAGGAACTTCAAAGTTTCTTGTTTTCGAATCCGGTAAAGATGTATTTTGTAGTGCGTATTCATTCTCCAAAAAAGAGTGCCGCGAAATTGTATTTGTTAAATTATTTGTCAAGTTTTCCAGCAGTTCCATTTAAAAAAAAGAACTTGAAATGCCTTTAAAATACCAAGGGCCTAATGCTTTTGAAGATTTTTTGGACTTCCATTTAAATGTCCACGTTCTTTGCGCCTTTGCCTATTTCCAGATGTTTCGACAAATCGCCATTAATGCCATTAATAAACAGTTTATTTTCATTTGAATTAGTTTTGGCAAAGTTAACTTTCTGAATATTGTTGGGGCTGGAATCCAAAGATAGTTGTGAACAAGTATAGAAATAGCTCCAGCTACTCGGTCAATTTGGAGTTTTGTCTACTCAAAGAGAATTTCCTGAATCGGAAGATTGCAAAATAATAAGCTGTCACCTACTGATATCTTTCAAGAAGTGTGTCAACCAGTACTTTCAGAATTCGCTATCGGAAATGTAATCAAGTGATGGAAATGGTGCCATCTGGGACAAACAACATTTAGCTAACCAAACAGTCACTGCAACCGATGCAACTTAATAAATAACCTTTTATGGATTATTCTGTTTTTTCAGTTTAAACTTTGGAACTTGAGGTCCAAATAGAAGATTTTTTTTGAATCTGGCTTACTTTGAAGAAGTTATTAGTAGTAATTAGTGGCAGAGCTTGGTAGCTTTGATGCCCGAGGTATCTAATCATTCATGTTTCCAAAATATCAAATTGGTGGTCCAAGGCAACTTTTATCAGGTTTTCCTGCTTTTAGGTGTATGATTGCGTAAGAGCACTTTCACTTAGGGACAGAGGGGTGTAATGAAAATTTGTGGCGGTCAAGCCTACTCTCAACCTCATCGTGGTGACCACCGATAACCCCAGGGACAACTCTGGGGGCTAATGAGAGTGACGGCCGGGTAGGACTAATCACTCACCGGACATAAAAAATTAGATTATGCCAGCAGGAGTACAACTTCGTACAGTCTGGTGAATGAGGCACGACGTAAATATCTGGATTCATGGTCTCAAACTGGACTGTGGAAAGCGGGTGCATGTAGCAGGGAATAGAATCTCCACCAGGAAGTTGAAAAGACTTCTGGAAGAGGTATGAAAATTGTCTGTCCTTAACAGAGTCGATGATAGACGATTTTGTCACCACGAACTGCTACCTGTACGATGAAACCATGCCAAAGAAGTGACCGGAGAACCGACGACGTCGATAAACGTTTTCACTGTCTTCTGTATTAACTTTTGTGTGCTACTTTTAAACCTATTTCTACTACTTGGGACTTGCCCTGATGGGTGGACAGTAAATATAATGAAAAACTATTGATAAAAATCTGTTATTTGAAGTTCGGATGCAGCCAGATGCATCTTTACATTGTATTGGTGTCCTTTTAACTAACCTTTTTTTCGGAATCTATTGTTCTAGTAGCTTTCACGATGATAACGTCGAATCAGCTTGGTCAATCTGATAACCTTTAGGATAAGTATTTCATCAATCTGGATTAACGTTCTGAACTGCAGATGTTTGACCTAACAGCATCTTATAAATCAAATCCATGTATAAGCAGTTCAACCTGACACTTTCTAGAGAATGATTTCAACTAGCGGACATAACCTACAACTGTAGATGCGATTCGGTAAAAGAAATATGATTCAGTACCTATTTTAAAGTTTCCAGCTTCAAAAGTTTATTCTTTAGATGGGTGAGTAAAGAATGGAAGATGACTTCACTTCCTGTTGTGTCATTTTTTCCTCAGAGATCTGTGAAAGGACTATTTTTCATTCATTCTTTCGATTATCTCATTAGATGTTCAACTTCAGGAAAGGACAATCGAACTTTAATGGTATAGAGATGGGTTGGCCATCGTCTGAATTTAATGGGTTCCTCATTATGATGTTATACATGGCGGTTCCCAATCCAGAAGACATAAATAGCTGACAGGGTGGATAAATGCTGCTTGAGAGACATGCAAAATGATATTTTGACAATTGAGAATTGACTTAATTCAATTTTTTTCTCAATACTCTTCCCATATACACTCAAAAAACAATCGCAATATGATAGTATCAATCTTAATGGAACAGTAAGATATCACTTCAGCTCATTTTCAGCACGTGTCTGTATAGCCCCACCACAACTGTTTAAAGCAGACTGGAATTAAGTGCCTGTGAGATTCCCTTTAAATTATGACGCTTGATAAATTGGTGAAATGATGAAAAAGGGAGACATTTTGGCTTGGAATGCACGAAGCAGCGTTATTGTGTGTGTGCTGTAGGTAACTTGATGATTGTGAACATATGCTCCTTTACTCCAACCAAATTAATCAAATTTATTTGATGAACTGAATAAATTTAATGTACCCGCTAACAACCGGACGCTAAGTTAATTAACTATATTGAAACAAAATGTTATTTAAACGCTCTACAAACGCCTAAATTCATCTGTGGAAAATTTTCAGTTTAAAGCCAATTTCAATTAAAATGCATTCCTGTTGAGGTCTACCATGTTTCATTTACTTGATAGAGTCTCGGATATTCGTATACTGGATGCATTGAATATTCAATGTTCCCAGCGAAGATATCTGCTTCGGATGACTACTTGTACCTTTTTGAAGCATACCGTTCTCATGGCATCTCCCTCTGGAATCCTTCTTGATAATATTAATGGCCAGGATTTGCTCTCAAAGAGTTCCACCTCTTTCTCTTATCCTTCGAGTATGTAATTTGTCAAAAACTTTAGGGATTGATAGCTGCCCATTCCTCATTACCGACGAGGTTGATTTTGCGATTGTGCAGAAGCGATTAATTGCCTTTGGGATATTCTCGTTCAGGAAATCTGAGTATATTTTTAGTCCTTCGTAATTTAAACCCGAGCACAAAGCGGTAGGTATAGATGTGTCTGTGTGTGTGAGTGGAAAGAACGGTTTTGTGTAGGTTTTCTCATTTGCAGTGGTAATGTGAACCCTCACTCCACCAAAATATCGGTTGACTGAGGCTGAGTATTTGTTTGCCTTGGTCAATGGCAGTGTGTCTTTCAGTGAGTTTAACAAAAACCACCTGTGCTGCAACACTCGAGTCCGTTTGTTTCGCTATATGAGCGGTGACTTTTGATTGTGCGATGGTGACTAAATAGATGCCTTGCCACGGCTAACAATAACTCAAAAGGACAAGACTATATCATAAGCGATTTGGAATATAGGGGCAAGGACATCAGTGAGGCGTTGTCTTCCCCCTTATGACACAAAAGAGGATGATACAGTGGTTAAAATATATGCCCTTGAGCGACATTTCCAGCCAAGTACCTTCGTGCTTCCTTCCTATCTGTTTTCTTCAATTAATCAAACTGTCGTTATAACCGAAGTGTCTTCGAACAAATCTTTCCCTAAACTCACATCTAATCGTACTAGTAAAGATGGATTTGACCAACGCTACTGGAAGACATGGTAAAAATCAAATTTCATTCATTTTATAGATTGCGTTGGCATTTTGGATCTCGGTTGATTTACCTCTTTCAGCCCACTACTTGTCAAATTTTAAGTCAAATTTTTCTGCTTGGGGTTCCATGAAGATTACTAGTATCTTCTTAGGCCAGTTCTGAATAGTACACGCCTTTCAATACGCAGGCATTATAATTTAAAATTATGTACTGCCAAATAAAATCTAGACATATGGCTTTAGTTTCTTGGAGTGATCAGTTTTACTTCCCAACTCCTTAAGTATCATAAGCGATTTTGATCAGTTATTTATAAAATCCAATCTAGATACGAGGCATTATAGCTCCATCTGGAATAGCGATCTATCCATGTTACAAATTACATCGAGAATATTTCACAATGATGATCAAAACTCTACTCAAAATAATCCACTGAGTGGAAATTTTTAGTAACACATCTTCCACGAGCAACATCATCGGCATCATAATATATTTTGGGTGTAATTCCGTCTTCCCATTTACTAGTACTATTGGTAGCTTCAGCCGAAACATTCAAGCTACTACAAAAGCATCATTTAATCATGAAATAGACCTTTGATTTGAGAGCGATTGGAGTGATTTATTGAACTCTTAAACAATTTTTTCCAATCTACCTTAGCAATTGGAAATACAGCTGGAAAAGTTTTGACAGTAATGCCAACGAATCGGACTTCTGTGCGCAAACCCCAAGTGCATCGCCAGCTAAACCACAGCCCATAGTCTTTGCGGCCTAAATGTGATTGGTTTTTTATATTTACTTGGACTCCTGAAAATACCGCTAGGTTTTTGTAATAACCTGCCATGTTAAAGCAGTTTAAATGCAGAATTAATAGTCAATATAATCTACCTTCCTTATCACCACCCTATCCTAGATCTAGCGACACATTATCGTGCTGCGACACAGTACCCATTTATAAAATGAAGGTACGATTTATTACATCTACAAAATCTAAGTGTCAACTGGAGAAGTATCGGCCAATCTTCGTTTTGCAGTGATGTATCGTCGGTTTTTCAAATCATTTCATCTGATGAGCTATATGCCTGTAAGATAAGTATACTGCCACCTTTGTAATCAGTTAGCGCTCTTTAAGATGGTAACTGATCCCCCATTTGTGCCATGCATCCAAGAGCCAAGACTTTTTGGTTTACAAAGACAAATTGAAATTTCAGAGGTACAAAGAATTCGATTTTTGCAAAAATCGAGTTGTTTTTCAATTTCAGGAACACAAAACTGGAACAGTCGGTTAGAAAGTTCATATAATGGGTTGATTGGCAGCAAATTTTTGTAAAATCTTTCAGGTCACTGAAGCTGTTACATGCAACATCTGATTGACTTGGAGATCTGTAGAATTTAGAGGTTTGCAATTTTGGATTTCACCACGGAAACTTTTTCCGGACTAAAGGAAGCATTTGGCATCTAAAACATGGTCTTTCCAAGGCGCCACCTACGAAATGTCCAAATCTGAAATTTCAATCACATAGCTATCGATAATTTTGCCAACGATGAATTGCCAATCTTTGTTAGCCAGTCAATACGGTGATTCATTTAGCCTGGTCGACTCACGACCAATTATTTCTCCGATCCTGGTTAGAGTCCGAAGAGATGAATATGCGAAGCCCTGAGGCAAAAAGACACTAGGTCTTTTCGCCTGGTAACAATACATGGATTAGAGGAGCTAAAAGTGCACTGAACAAGAACCTGGTGGATGAACGAGACTCTGGGAGCCCGCTTTTAATCCGTCATACTAGGAATTTGGTCTCGATAGTTATAATAGCTGATGAACAATATATAATAGCTACTACTTATATGCTTAACAGAATGAAATAGTACGCTAAGATTTGTGGACACAACTTAAAGTCTCTTCAATGCGTTTTTTTATCAAAAGTCAACCTATAATCAATTTTAAAAAATTCCCTAATGTTAAGCAGGAATAAACTGGTTTTTAGAGGCTGGGCGTCGGTATCCATTCCAAAGCAATGTTCCGAACCATTGTCACTTTAACCTCATTCCACACCAGTGGCGCAAAGTTGGTAAGCCAAGAATGTGGAGGCGCGGGAGATGTAGGTAGAGGGGTAAGGAATACTTCGTTACAGCAGCTGCTCCCCTGTTTCAAGAGGTTGAGTTTTCACACCCTCAAGCTTTCTGACGTAGCATTAAAGGGGGTCGAAATAGTTGCCTACAGCGCCTTTATTTTTACGGGAGTTCTATTTTCACCTGCTTCTGTATTACACTACCGATTCCTTTAATAGTGGCTCAGTTTGTTAACAGACATGGTATATTTACTAATATGATTTCATACTTTCCCCTTTCTTATGGATTTACAAAATAGTTTCAACATCCGAGAGCAACAATTAAAGTGAAGTATTGCGGGAGATTGAACGATGGTTCCAAAGGCTGAATGTGGCGAGCAAGGTCGAAGCAAACAGTATTATATCACCGACTTGCGGAGAGGTGGTTATTGAAACTTGTCGGGCTTGCACACTAGCTACTCTCGAACTAATTAAATAGTCTTTTTATTGAGAATCCCTGGCATACTTTATTGTGGAGTTTCATGGCATGAGTTAATTATGCTGTAGAGTTGCTTTCAGTGAATGAATTTCCATTTTCTGCTCTCAGCTATTTACACAGACTTTTTGGCGCCTTCTGCCGCACTGTTAGGTCGACCATATGGCTCGTAGTTTGATAAAATCTGCTCCCACTACCACCGCCGTTGCCGAGGGTGATTTCGAGTGAGTAGGATGGGATAATTTGGGCAGCGGAAGTTATTAAGCGGCGCGGAGTCAGGCCCTATAAGACTGGTCGTTTTTAATAGACATATGGACACTTAAGGCTGGAAATGGTTAATTGAGCTTATCAGTTGCCCATTTTTAACCGCCCCTGAAGAATAAGAGTCAAATTTGGTCCGTTGGCCCTGGTACTAAAACGCAAGTGAAGTAAAATATCGTATAATGGCATCGATTCTTTTTGCGCTGGCTTCAGTCACGATATTCCATAAAGGTCCATTTTCACTTCCCTATTATATCAGAAAATTTGGCACTACAATATTCGAAATTTAGTGTTCTTAACTCCTTGACAATCAGGGGGGGGGGCGAAAATAGTGGACTACCATAATGGGCTTTCTCGAAATGCTTACAATAATATCCCACTATTATAATCAAAGAAACTGGCAATAATCTTGCATACGAAGTCAAAGCAGTCAGCCCTAAGAGACCGAAGCTTCTACACGATTTAAAGCAAAAAGGTTTTCCAACAGGCGATTTTCTTCAAATCCGTACATAAAACTTTTTTTCATCAGTCTCCTTCAGAAGATTCTAGGACAATCAAATGTGACCCACGCCTAGGATGAATCAGAAGCAGCGAAAGTGAATAAATTTCAGTAAGGCATTATTCATTAGAACCCATCAGAGTATTCAGCAACGTAACTAACGTTAAGGATCAGCTTAAGTGCGAAGTTTTGAATCAAAAAAATAATAAACCTCTTTTGGAAAATATTTTCCGATTCATCAACATCTGCTCCGAGTTGCTGTCCATCACCAACCGTGCCTCGAATAAATTCTTTCTTTAATAAACCTCCCATCCTACGGAGTTCAGTGGCGAATGCTAGTTGTTAGTGTATTTCACTTAATTCGTCACACATTACTCGTGTGCACTAACATAAATTATTCAAGCGTTTTACTAAGTTTGCTTAGGAAAAAAACGAGGTTCGTACTGATAAAGTGTTATATTTGTGCATAATACTTTTGAAAAGTTACAGCCCACGATTAGAAACACCAGTTGTTGAAAGTCTTGGCGGTTGAAGGAAGCAACATTGAGTCACTTTTGTAAATATAACGATTTGGCTTGTTCCCATAGTGAGATCTTAACTGGGCAAATGGCACTTTTTTGAATAGCCAAAGTTAAGGGGATCTTCAGTTATGTCCGATGATGCAGAAGCTTCATCCAGTTTAATGGTGGTGGGGGGATAAAACCTCCCCGTGGTGGCACTGGAGGAATTGAAGGGACTAGTGGAAATGCATTCATTGAACTGGCCTGCAGATACCTAAAGAGCTCCGATGCCGTGCCTTGGGACAACGAGATCGGTAGATCATTTGATGATAAAGACTTAAAGTTATTCGTGAGTTCAGGGGAAATCGCGGCCGATAGAGTCGATGCAGGTGAGGCTTGACACTGCTGAGTCTTTTCCGGTGGCGATGTGGTCGAATTGGTATTACCTAGCAGTCTGTCAATGCTTAGTATGTTGTTCTTCGACTTTGGCGGGTTCGGGGGAGCTTTATTCGACTTTATGGACAAATCTTGAACTGTGTTTTGGTTTTGTGATGAAGATATTAACTGGGCTGCCAAAGAGTCTGCCAACATACTTGACGTGGTAGACATTGATGTGATGGGTGGTGACATAGATGGCATCTGACTTTCTTGTGAAGGTAAGCCCAACATTGAAAAACCCGACAGCGAAGGTCGTCCAAGGAAGTATGACCGAGGATCAAGAGAAAAGGGACTGCTGGGAGGAATCGGTGATTTAAAAAGCGAATTTCGAAGCATATTATCATCTTTTGTCGAGAATGCTGGGAGAGGTGGAAGATATGGTGGTTTTTGAGGAGAAGTATGCGAAAACCGTTTGAATTTCGCTAAAAAGTGAATGAGTTGTCAATAATGTTCAAGGAATGTTCAATAAACACTATGATTTCTTACGATTCATGCGGGAGAAGCTGCCAAATTGATCAGCAACGTGTTTGAAATTGTGTTTGAGAGGATTCATTTTGCTGATAGATTCAAGAAATCTGTGGGCTCTGTTGAGAAGCGGTTGCGTTAATCGTGATTTTTCCGAGGAGCGCATGAGCCTATCTTGAATAGTGGCGAAGGATTTTTCTCTTTCCGACTTTAGAGCCCTATTTGCTGCAGCTAAAATGAACCACAATTATTTGCATTAGAGAAACCGGCAGAAAAGTCAGTTATGCCAACAAGATCAGAATCATTTGGCCTTATTTTAAATTCATTTATATTTTCTCCTGCCTATTTCGGTCCGATACTTGTCAAATTATTGTTCTGGTTTAAGTATGTAAAAATGTATCGGGTTTTTAAGACACTGTTGACTACCTTTCTAAATGAATATTTCTTTGAGTGAATCAAACATTAGACCTTTTGCCACTATGAGTTTTAAACTTACTTGAAATAAAATTTCATTTAAAGCTCACCATATTTGTTCCTTGGAACCCTTGGTCCATCCACCGTTACTTTAATCGCATGCGAGTAGGTGCCGATGAGAGGTGGATTCGTCTCCACATTAATTGTCACATTGAACGATTTTCCTATCAAAATGAACAGAGCAAACGTTCGTTGTTGAGGAATAGACGAACAGATCTAGTCAGTAGGACACCGATGCAAGAAGGTGCGCGCCTAACCACAAACTGAAATGTATGCCGATAAAAGTGATTGGCCAAAGGCTGACGCGCGCGGTAGCTCGGCCGAAACCGCAAACCGCAGATGCTAATCTGAGGCTAACCTTATTGGTCAAATGTCAATTACTTTTTCTACCAATCAAAGACGAATTTCGGCATCCACAAAGATTTACCATATCCTCTATAGATTACAACTGTCTGTAGACGAAAGAACAGCGCAGCTAACGTAAGAACTTGTTAGTGGACATCAGGTAGACTTTTGACGCATAGGTGATATTTACCTAAGGCTCCAGGTGTCTTTCCTCCTCCTCCTCCTCCTCCTTCTACTGACATAGTCGCTTATATTACACAAACAACGCTGGGGGAGGGGGTAGTCCAGTGGGCTCAAAAGTCGTTAGCACTGATTGTATCTGTTTATCTCCCTCACCATTTGCATTTGTTGTTGCTATGGGATATACGGTTTATATTTACACACAGGTGTCGAAACATAATGCCCTGCGCTGGCAACAAGTGGAAACCCCTGCTTTGCATAAAAGTTGGCCAATGGAAAGTACTAAGTGCACATTAGTATAGTGCTGGGAAATAAATTGGCATGATGGCTCACGTCATGTATATGGATAGGCGAAAAGGGTGTGGTTGGAAAAAAAATAGGCAGTATTAACTACTATGGAAAACAACTGGTGACCTGTCAATGCAGAACTTAAGCTTATGAGCTTCTCACTTAAGTCTTGATAGGCTCCTTAATAGAAACTTGATAGAGATGAAGAGTTTAACATTTAACTCACCTCTTCCACTTCGACCAAGGAACCGAAGATCGTTGAACCTGGCCTCCTGGTTCTGCATTACGGCGACGGCATTTTTTAGTTCTGCGAAGGGCCGCTCTTCATTTCCGGCTGTTAATACGACCCTTGTTCCATCAGGAACTGGAATCAGACTAACAACCCGGAATGGAGTTGGCAGAGATTTGTTTGATCGCCAATGCTTTGGTAATCTTGAGCAGAGGAGGTGAGGGCTACCCGTAACCACCAGATCACCAGAGCTAACATCGAGAGCTCTTCGAAGGGTGTACTCAGCAGCAAGCATCGGGTATGATATACTGTTGGCAGTTGGACTTAAAACTGGTTCTCGATAGCGCAGGAGCTAATGCGTCCACACAAAATAAGTGGGTAAAAGATAGGCACGCGTCCTGGTACCTGCGAAGTAGTGGTTTATGTGGATGCAGGTGCGTGCATGCGTGCGTGCGTTTACTTAGTACCGATTGGTTCTTCTCTCAACCACCAACCAATGACCGCGGAAGCTCATCTGTGTAGGTGGTGGAGGTATTATTCGTGGGATTTTAAGCTACGGACATGTCTCCACTCATGCTATTTTTGGCGTTAAAAATCAAGGCTATTATTAGAAATTTATAACAAATATTTTAATTCATTTGATCCTTGATCGAAGACAATTTCAACCTGTTTATTTAACTTTGTAAATAGGGTTGACTTCTCAATGTAGTTGTCCATCAATGTAGTAGCATTTTGAAATTAGATAAATTTTTTTCTTTAGACCGTCATAAATACTAATAAAGTAACAATCCCTGATTCCAAAGGTGTTTTTCAGAAAAGATAATTTTAGATTTGAAATGGATTGTTATTTTTCTGGAAAGATAGCGTACAACTGCTACTTTGAGATGTTTCAACGAAAGGAATGAATCGTTAGGGTACGCAGATTCCAAATTTTTCCTGTGTTGTCAATATCCATAAACGTTCGTTTTCAGTGACCGTTTCTGTCAAACCAGTTTGAGTGAAAGTTTCTAGCACCCCATTTTGGGGTGACCACTTATCATAAATTGCATCGTTTTACATTTAGCAATTTGGAGAGTAGAGAAGACGATAAATTATCAATGATATAACCATGGTTACCAAACACCGAGGGTTTTTGGTTCGGAGACGGTAGAGCTGCGGAACATCCAGAATCCGGAAAAGCTTCGTTAGGGTCTGACGAATTGCGGTGCGCATAGAGGGTAATGAAAACGTTATTAATAAGTCATAACTGGAAGGATAGTTGGACGATTCTCGCTAGCGGGCTCACTTTCATACCCCAATTCGTGTGACACAGTTTGCGATTGAGTAGTAGGAGAATTTTTCGCCAGTCAACATATACTTGCAGTGAACATGGGTCCAATGAGCCTGATACCACCAAGGCATACTCGGTATGAAATTGAAATAGGTAAACTTCTATGGTGGTTCCAGTTTTTGGCCAAAATCTGTTGCTGCGTTCGAATATCACTCTATATTTTAACTATGTTTAACGAAATGCATATCTTAATTTGAAGTAGCGAGGTTTGAAAATACACGTGAATTTAGCGTTAGGCTTTCCGTTGCGATGTCAACTGAATAGCTGGAACTGCATCCACGCATATATTTAAAAAAATCTTTAATCAATTTTGTCTTAAGAGGGGAGTTCTGTCACGTTGTTGATCTGACTAACCGACTTCGGATCAATTCGGAAATAATTTTGATCGCTTGATGGGTTCCGAACTTGAGTTATCACTGTAGCTATATCATGGGTGCATTGGTTTTGTAGTCTTTTTTATCGGAATTCCTCTGCCCTACGTGAGCTTCTTCAGTAAGACTGAGAAAGACAAAAGTTTGACTGGGTTAACATTAGAAACGATTACGTGGTTCTCAAACTGGGATAATTTAGATCATCATTTTGGATGGACGGCTGGCTTTGAGTTTTATTAAGAATTTTACACTATCTGAAATTTTAAACTATTGAAGAAAATACTCGTCTCGCGTCCGTATTGTTTTTCACCGAGGGATGTAACTCGTGTTTATCAATCAAAAGGGTTTCAAGTACAATGCTAGGAAAATATGGGACTGGCATAAATAAAATTTGTTGGGCATTAAATCTTCAGTACACAATGCATCAGGGATCTAGCTTTCTAAATTCGTGCAGTTGCGTCTCCATTGTAGCAGTGGTGTATGTGTTCGACTCAGCTGTCGACATAGTTTCGGAACTGATCAACTTGCACCCAGCGATTGAAATGCTTGCCCTTGCTGGCCTAGCAGTGGTACCTTAGAGGGCCATGCAGGATCACCTCATTCAAAGAGGTGTATTTTAACCTTTTGCCTAAGGCACTTCCTTCAGTATAGGCCTAGATTTTGATATATTGGTTTACCCAATGCCTATAAAAAATGAGGTCATTAAAAGTTGGTGCGAGGTGGGGCTCTCATAGAGGCAAATTATCGCTTGAAGGCACAAGGGTAGGAAGTATACGCACTCTTAAATTCGACTTCCATCGTGCGCGTATTCTAAGCTGTTATGCTGTCCTCAATGCGGTAGTCACAAGTCAGAAAAATGACAGCAAAGTAATCTGCTTTAAAGCAACCCCTTGACCATCTTTCCCAAGGTACTGGCTTTAAGGTTCTATCTTATTTGCTCAAGGCTTTTCTAAATATAAATATAAACAATTAAACGGTACCTGCAATTGACATTTGCACGTGCAAATTATTTCAAATCCGTGATTCGAGATTTCACAGGTCTCCAAACTTCCGCAGCAGCTGGTCAAAGAGTCTCGACTTCTGTTTATCCGGAATGTGGGCAATTCACCCCTTTAGAGTACCGGAAGTAGCTGTGGTGTAAACACTACCCCGTCCACACCGCACACGAGCATGCTGAAATATTGGGAAAATGACTGAATGTAAATAAACCACAGCGCAGTGGGTTCTAGTTATATATCATTTGCCTGCATTTCTCAAACACCTGCGAAATCGAGTGCCTTTAATCCTGTACACTGCATATCATAACTGAATAGGCATAGTGATGGGAAAAATCTCTGAAAATCATAGAATTTAAAACGCGATGCGTCACTCAAACTCCTGCTCTTAATTGGCAAATGCAGAAAATCAATTAGCGAAGGATTGACAATCTAACAATGTAACAAAGTTGAAGCTTTTTTGTCGAAGTTTAACCTTCCAAAAGTGAATAAAATTAATCTGGTGCTAGCCAGAAGTTAACTTTGACACACTGTCTAGGTCGAAATCGAAAGTGGCGAAATAGTATAATTTCATCGGGCTGAGGCGAAATAGTTTCCGATGTTCTAAGTGAAAAGACATGATGAATCTAAGCGAGGACAGCTAAACTAAGCGGACCTCTGAATCGTACCATTTTTATGGCAAAGATAGAAAAATGGCCGTTACCCAACTATTGATTAAAAATGTAAAGATCAAGAGTGAAGCAAAAAAAAGATCTTGGAAAACATGAGACTTGAAAGTAAATGGTGAAAAGCCAAAGTAATGTCCAGAAGAGAGGGTTTTCATGTTAAGCGATCAAAGCATGTCTGTTAAGATGCGGGTAAAATTGGATCTTCTGTGAATCTCCCCTCTTTTTTAGCCTAAGCATTGAAACGTTTCACTGTTCGTGGTGCCAGACGCCTTATCCCGCTAATAAATAGTTGATAGAGTAGGGATACCACTAAGGCGGTTTATGGAGGAGGAAGGCCTACGAAAAAAGGTCAGTCAATAAAGCATCGAGACTCACTTGGAACCAGCCTCAAGCAGTTCATACTGATTGGTGGTCCATTTGCAGCCTTCGGCAATCTCAGCAATATTCGGAGAAAGTTTCCCTTCAAAAGACCACCTCGTCAGTAATTGTGTCCTTGCCAAATATCCTCTTCAATCCGTGATCCCGTAAGCTGGTCGTCCATCACACGGCCCAGATCTTTCTCCACCTTTCAGAGCTCCATTTGCGTCTCCTCCTAGACAAACCAACAACTTTGGTAAAGCCTGCTACATACCCACGGTGACCAGCTTGAGTGAACGACGGGTAGTTTTCGATCCTTCTTAGAATCTTTTTCAAGCATTAGCCTCGATTAACTTTGATGGCTTATGAATTTCGACACTTCAGTACAAAGTTGGGTTGTTTAAATTTTCATAGCATAAAATATGGTAAATTTGACTCAGCTAAAACGCCTACAATGAGAGATTGTACTATAAAGCTGTTGGTTATCAAAGTGAAAATTTCGACTTATTCTTCTTGTATCCCAACTGTTCCGTCCACGTTCTTTTTAGACCGCTTAGCACGTTTTTGGGATTTCTTCGTTTCCGGCGCCAGTGAAGTAAAGACGTTACCATCATACTGCTACCGAATGAACCCATAAATTTTGCAAATCAGAATAAAAAGTAGAACGAAAGGATGTACATTGAATTAATTAAGGAAATTAGACTGAAGCCGTTATTCTGCTTGAAAGGATAGTTTAGTGGATTAGATTATAAAGTCTTTTCTAAGTCATCTGTTCCAATTAAGCTGCCCGTTTCGGATACTCTATTGTAACATCATAAGAAAAAAACACATGCCCTTATTACTAAGCTTGGTCGAATGAACTAAATCAAGTGGACATTCGGAGCTAAGCCATGTTTGGCACGTGTTTGGGATCTTATTGGCCCACACTCTGTGGTTACTGACCTTCAGAAGGTTGCCAAATAGCAAGTTCTCAATCATTAGAGGCTCCAGAGTGCCTATTCTCTTCGGATATTTAGAGTTACAAAACTTTGTCCCTCAATATAGCCTGAGTTATGTCATGCTATATAGTGTGGAGATCTTGGAGTAGTTCTTTAGGCAGCTGAGTGATGACTGGAAACAGCTATTCCAGGTATCACAGTCGGGAATGGAAGCGTAATAATGGGAGATATAAAAACTGCTTTTTCAGGTATGCCATTCGCACATTTCGCCTTGTGTACTCGAAGATAAATTAGAGGCAAAATTTAAAACGAAACCTCTTCCAAGTGGAAAACTTAGTTGGCTTAGAACGTGAAGAAGTAAAAAAGGGTACTTCGGGTTTGCACCAACGCGGTAGGTTTCGGAGATGAAAAGGTAGAATCAGAATTCTGCACGTTAACTTGCCTCGCCTCGTTCAATTCACCTCAAAGGAATCTAAAAATGACAGCTGTTTCAGTTGCGAATACGTTCTTGGACGCAATTTTATGGAAACGCACCATTTTTGCTTCAAAACGCGTGTCAATGGATAGATTTAGACCTCATGAGTTGTTTCGACTGACTTATTCATCTGGGTTTTGTGTCCGAATATCGTCCTATTTGGCAGTTTTGACCAGATAGCTAGAGGTTTATTCCGATTTATTACAACGTTGACTGATTGAATTATGAAGTTTTAGATGTAATGAGTGTTTTGACCTTTCATATTGTTTCATTTTTTTAGAATTCTCCAACCCCTTAGTACAAGTTTAGAGGTATTTTCTAAGTATCGTTAAAAAGAAAATTAAAAACAGAAATTGCAATATTCTGAAAGAGTTACACAGTTAAAATTTAGTAGCAGGGGAATCGCAGTGGCCCTAATTCACTGACTAGTAGTAGAGAAAAGGAAATAGGGATTGGACCAACCATTAGAGCAAGAGACGATCCGTAGCGACCGGCATTTTCCTTGCTGTATGCCCCACCGCGTCGACTACCCTAAATCCCCAATAAGTATCGTTTTCTAAAGACCCCTGCATCGTTTCCTCATTTCTGCTAGGGTGGCCGTTTCCGCTCAGATAGCAAGTCACTTTGCTGGCCTCTTAAACGGTGATCTCTCGATTTTACCTTTAACTCAGAGATAAATCGAGCGTTGTGGAAAGATGACCCCAAGATTTTTTTTAGACCTCATTGAACCACTGCATTGACTATCAAATATAGAATGAATGCTCTTATCCGATCCTACGCAGGCTTATATTTCTGTGGGGCTGAGATGAGGAGATCATTAAATTTTGTATGTTAGTTCAAGTATTTTAGACTTAGCGATCTTAACTTCATACTTTAATGGATTATCACTTTATCAATGTTTGACACATTTGGTTGCTATCCAGAGCAAAGAAACTAATATCAATCAGTTGGCAGAGACTTTAAAAAGGATCAGGCAGTCCCCGTTTAGTGCTAACTTTAATGACAAATCTATAAAATACCTGATTTTGAATGAATAAAATGAATTCCGAAGAAAAAAACCTTAAATTGCAGAACAAAGACAACGCTGCTGAAAGAGTTCAAAGCAATAGCTTTTTGAAACGACTTGCCACGATGATGGAATGGGTGTGTGAGATTGTGTACGCTTTTCTATTCCTGCAATTTACCTTTCAGTTTCGATCATCTCTTTGCTGACATAAAACGAGAGGGTTCGGAAATAGTCCAAGCAAAGAGAACTGACGTAAAAAGAAGGATCATGTACCGCTCACATAACCCATAATTTCAGCACGGCCAGCAAGGATCGGCTTCATTGTAATGATCCAGAGAATTGATCACTGTCTCATCTTTGGACAACCATTGCTAGGAGCCAGAAGTGATGTTCAAATTTCACCAACGGGTCTCAAACAAATTGTGGAAGTGAGATTCAAAATAATTAACCTGCTCCTAATCCGGTGAATACGTTTTAAATGTTTGCTTTTCAAGAACTCGTAAACTAGGCTTTTCGTCTTCAAAGAAGACTAACACCTAGACCAAGGCTATTTCTGAATTAGTTCAAATTAACTGCTCTGAAATTTCTGGGCTTAGGTTAGGTGATATCACTCATTAGAGGCTTTTCTAACTGTATATCGTGTCATAAGGGTACTTTTTGGCAGAGGAAGGGTTAGGATTGACATCCACTTCAGAAGGAGCACCGAAAGGGCGAGTAAACAATTTGGCAGTCATGAATTAAGAAGTTCCTTAGAATAAGATCCGATAAACAATTGTTCACTGGTAATTCCTGGTTGGATGTGGAGTGGTATACCAAAATGATTTCTGGTGAAGTTTCCAAAAAATATAAAAGCAAAAATAATCTGTTCTAAATTTACCTCAAATTCAGTGATTCTATAAGGTTGATCGCTTATTGACAAAAGAGAAATCAGATTTCACCGTCCGCCACTAAAGTGTCTGGTCGGAGTAATGGCCCAGTAGTCTTTGACAGTCCGTCAGTACTGCTATTTAGTAGAACTGACCATCCTCGTGAGCATCTAACCCAAAACGCCTGATTTGTACGGTTGCGAGAGCCTAGTTAAAGAGACACCATTTCTTTTAGCTTAGCAATACTCTACGGGCGGGTGAGAGTCGAAAAAAAAACGCTAATAGGGGTCAAGCGGTCTGAATAACTAATCGCTTGAGGACGATCATCGAACGCGATTACTGCCATATACTTTCTAAACGAACTTTTATTGGAGCGACATGATGGAGAAATACACCGAAGGAGGCTGTGCCTTAATGACTGATCTCTCATTTTAATCTATCCTATTGATGTATCTGCATACTGCTCCTAGATTTTAATAATCACGCTAAGGATAGATTAACAAAGGATAATTTCTTTCATAACATAATAGTAGTGTTTTGTTTTAATTTTGTCATCTTTTTACCAAAACCTTCATGGTTAGTTCATTTTATTAACAAATTTCTCACATCCGATTCCATTCCGTATTATTTATAAGTGTTGAACATTTTGTAACAAGTCTTTTAATACATTCCTGTTGATGCTGTATAACTAAAAAGTTTCAAACGAAGAAATGGTGCTTATGAACAGATATCTAAGTGTTTCGCCAGAAGAAGTGCGGAACATAAATGAATCCGGCTTCTGTGTACAAAATATCCCCATTTGCACACACTGTTTCTTGAGAGATTGCATTTGTACATGATAAATGCTTGTACATACCAGAAAAGATCACTTTTTGGTGAAAACGCTTTACAATCTCAACATCGCTACAGTACCTGTGCAAATGGCAAAAGTCTGGCCTTTGGAGTTTTTATATCCGGCTACTAACACTTCATGGAAATTTAATGACTTTTCAAATAAAATATGCGTAAACAGTATCAGGTTCATGAAAAGGTCGTTTTACATATGCGTTTTCATATTTTCACTATTTAAATCTGAATCTACTGTTATTTTAACAAGATTTATCATAAAATTTATCCTTTTCATTAAATATGAGGCGTTCCGCGTGAGAAAATGTATGCAGAACCATCTGAAGTGTGAAGGGGGAAAGAATTTGCATCCGAATAATTAAAAAGACTCTTTGCTATCATGTAACAAGTGTGTCGACTTTAGCGAGATGAAAACTAGAGAAAGAAACCACGATATGTTGCTTTTGCCAACTCAATGCTGTTTGTTGTTTGTCGGTTGAAGAACCAATGAGAAATGGAAATAGAGAGACGTATTTGAGTACTTTGATAGAAAAGAATTCTACAGCAGACTCTCGAGGAAAAAAGCAAATGACTTTCGAATCTTCCGTTGAACATAATAATTATGAATGTCACTTCCGTAAGGGACTATACTGCTCAGTTCAATTAGCATGAGATTTCCAGAGTGATTAAAAAATCATATTTTTAGGATTTGGGCACACTATTTGATTGACGAAGTGGATTTTCTATGAAATGATATTATTCGGCTTTTATAATGGCTGTTAAACTGAAAGACTCACTATCAAGACAAATAGTGAGTCGGACGAGAGAAAACTGTTAAACTAACATAATTTACCCTGATTTCAAAAAAACAAATTGTCGAAAAGTCAAGGTTCCAATCTTTTAGCTTGTGGCAAAATTGAACCCTAAATCATTATGTGGACGAAAATGCGTTTCCATTAGCCAGTTGGAATTCTACAAAAAATAGCGTCTAATGAATACTTCACCTTCAATCCCTGAGTAAGTGGAATGGAGTGCAATCGCCTTCCCGAGCGGTTCCCAGCTGAGCAGCGGCGGACCACTGGCATTACCTTACCTCGAGCTAAGGCATCAAAATTGCAACTGTTGCGCCCCGAAAATCGTCTCTTAAGTTAGTATTTAGCACATGCATGCTTACTGGTTCCAGTTGAAGGAAACAAAGTTTCACAGAGGGCTTTTTAACAATTATTGCGGTTTTTCAAGATATTCCTAATAGACTTGGATGAATTTTCTAAGCTCTGTACTGTATTATGCCAAAAAACATTCAGACTAAACGAAACTGAGAAATTCGATTCCAAAAAAATGGGTTAGAAAAATAAATTTTGGGTTATAAATAACTTGTCTAAACAGAGGAAGTGATTTAAATGTTAAAGTTTGCTTATTACTCCCATTTCCTATGTATCTTTTTCTTGGAAAAACTTTGGTCAAATAGAAATCCCGTATATATGTTCATCAAACATTTAATTTGAATATAAACAAACCTCGAAACCGGTATTAAACACATACCCGAGGTTAGTTTGTGTGTGGGAAACGTTACTAGCTGAAAATCAGAGTAATCAGTCAGTTGCGCCAGTTTTGAGAGACCAAATTGACATGCTTGGCATTCATACGATTCCATACCTTTTTATGAGAGTTGTGGCATACGAGTAAGTGTAAATGCGCGCACGCAAATTTAAGCTTTCATTCCACGTGGTTTAGCTCATTCAAGTAGTTGTGAAGACGATGGATTGAAGTGAGAGCGTGTGATTACCTGAATGAACTAATTGTTTCTTTGCTGTGTACATGGGTGGGCTGGCTTATTGCCACTGGATGAAAGAACCTGTTCTGCTAGGCTCTAACTTCAGATTCGTAGTTACAGATTCTTAAGATGCCTTACCTGCTATTCTAGGAATCGAGGTCCGTAAGATTTGAGAAAGGCCTCCTAATTTTTCATTGGCAATATCTGTTAACTCGAAAAATGGGCCTCTTTTCTCTAAAAATATTTGGAGCGTTGGTTGAGACGAGTAAACCATGTTCGGTTGTGCCATTGCTCGTATTCTGTCTCTTCCCGAGGCCTACTGAAACTGGCTGAAAATTACTTTGATTTACGAAAAGACCACCGTAAAAATAGCAATTATAGTTGACTGAGTGTATAAATGATTTAATTTACTTGTTTGCAACATCGAGAGAAAATTGGACACCTTTCACTTCAGGACAGAATCACCAACAATGCTGCTGGTTTTACCAACATTAAGGATCATAACAGGGGATGCTGCGCTATCAGTTCATTTTAGGTCATAGAGTTATGACGAATGCTAACTTTCGTATTTTGATTCTAATGGCAATTAGCTATCTCACACCGGTAACTCCTCCACAGCATGTCCGGACTATTTTACTTGCTTAAGACCATCATTAGACTGTCCACAAACTTCCTCTGGTAGTAGTGAAATTACTGGCCACCATGCTCCAATTAAAGATCTACCTTTATTCACATAATGATTAGTTTAGAACAATGGACTGGTTAACCTGATTCGCTAGGACATCTGGGGAAATTTCGACTATTCTTTTCTCACCAACGAGAAGAGGAAATAAGCTATTAATTCTTTCAACCTATTCCGAGTTTTCTCATAAAATCCAATATTTGCTCTCTATCGTTTGTTATATCAACAGTTACCTTCTGTTCTATGGCCGACACTAAAAAATCAGGGTAGGCGAGATAGTAAGTGCCGCACTAAGAAGCAGAATGTTAAGGCTTTTTTTCAGTGAATTGCTCCAATTTTGAGACTGGAGCTTTTTAATCGACATATGGCTTCTGCTTTGAAAGGTTCTACAAAAGAATTGTGAACTCTTGCATTAGAATTATTACTAAAGGGTCTCAGTAGAGAGCAGCTTACTCCAAAGTGATTTTCTAAGTGGAAGTGCACATTTATGATTTAAAACGAACATAAGAAGCTGAGTAGAATGTTGATACTCTGATAGAGGTAGTTAATGTATCTCAACGTGTGTCAAATTTTTAGCTGGAAATGCTTGAAATCTGAGGCTAAATTTAAGTGAATTATTATGTGCCCACAACTACTGGCTAAAGCCAAGCTATTTTTAATGAGTTTTGAATGTTGCAAGTCGTTTTTCCTAATAGCAGCTCCGTTAGAAACGAACGTGATCCAAAAACTAACTCAGTTTCAAATGCCTTCAAAACAAAGTCGTGAAACTAATAGTTTGCATCCGATTTTTGAAATCTTAATTCAAGCATGCATATGAAGAGATTGCAATGTGGTTTCCTTAATACGTTGGGTGCGTCTAAAGAGTGAGTGAATATTGAAACAGGCTTTTCAAATGACAGTTGAGAGAGGATATGAGCAGAAATGAGAAGAGAACACCGATCATAAACAGAGCAAATAGGATTGATCCGATTGAATTAGTAGGGCTCCACCGCATAGGTCATAGTTAAGGAACCAGAATGATCTCACCACTTTCTTCTGGCGGTTATTTTTGGACCAAAAGAAGAATTTTAGTCGAATAACAAGTAGAAGATTTCAATAATCCCACGTGCTATAAAGCTGCAAATGCCTTGACTTCACCATCACTGCCCATAGAGAAATTGCTTGGTTTGAACGCAAAAAGATAGTAGGAAATGGCGCCGTTAAAATTTGATGCAATTCGCAGATAACCATGAGTCTCCACCCACTAAGGATTGATTTCAATCCTGCAAAAAGGGGCAGAAAGTCTATTCCAATTCATGAGCCTCACTGATAACTCTTCTTTCTCTCTGCTTTGCTGCTACTGTGATGGATCTAGAGGCAAAGGGTGTCACTAATATTAAAAATGCTTATTCGAAAATAATGAGACTAACCGATCTCGGACCATTTATCCGTATTGTTCCGAATCAGAACCGTTTTCCCAATGTGTGCTTAATTATTTTTGAGTTGTGCATATTGAAGCTTATTTTCAATGCTAAATGGAAGTGAAAGCAAGGTTTATTAACAGCGTAATGCTTTTACAAACGCTTCCTTGTTGATCGTTAGCTAATACAGCCGTTAGAACAGAGATAAAGTAAGCAGGTTTATTTAGAGAGTTGACAAGGTTGGAAAGACTTAGGGGGTTAAACAGCTGAACATGAAATCTCTTTAGATACATCTTCCTCCCGGCCAATCCTATCCAGAGTTTCTCTCGCACTTGACTTCTTCAGAAACCCATCTTCGAATTATCATCTAATTAACTATCTTGTATTCGTCCGGTGTTCTCCTCGGTTTCTGCCTACCCGCACATCAGAGCCAGCTGGAGAACAGTCAGGTTTTGCAGATTAAATAGTCAAGAGATTGCTCAGGTCTGCTGATCCACTGTGCATACCGGCTAGAAAGAATCGGTTGATTATTTCCGATTCTTCCCAAAATCCTCGTTAGCACTCAGTCCCCATCTACTAACGAGTCTGAAATTACGACCATAGGACAGCCATTTTTGCAGGTTGCATTCATTATATGGCTGTTCCTCCATTGGATTCACAAATGGGAGGTGCCTTAATTACAGACCTAGTGTGCCGGCTGAGTAGATCTGAATAAGATTCAGATCAGTTATTCCCTCAAATCAAGCACATACCTGGGAGGCGAGTTGATTTTGCATAAAAGACATTGTTGAGAACCTTGCGACTGGCTGATATCAGTCTCCCGGATTTTCATTTTCGATCAGTATCTATGACCTCCACAAAATTTGCTGTCATGTGGAGCTATATCACAGACAGGCTTGGAAAACGGAATCAGATAAATCATTTCAATACCTATTAACTTTGTCAACTGGGCATTATAAGGCTTTTTACTTCCGGATCAACTTGGAGAGTTGGGGCTATGGCGATTGAGAGGACCCTAATCTAATTTTTAAGTGACCGTATGCATATCGATATCGAGCAGATCTGGGATTACATAAGTAAAATTTTAATATTGAAAGTTAAGCAGCTATTATTACCAATGAATGAAACAATTTACCAGTATGCTTAAAGTAGATCGAAGTAATTCTAAGTTCATAGACTGAGTCCTATCGATAAGATGGGTGGTCGAGGGCGAAGCGTGGCTGAAAGCGTATTTTTTTCTAAATTTTAAAAGCAAGTACCTCAGATTCTCATCCCTTATCCTGGGGTTAGGAAACGTGCACCTGCTGCATTCCAAGATACAGGATACGTTATTTTTTCCTCTTTTCTAGTAATTAAGATCGGTATGCGTATTTAAAAACCCACACTTGCACAAGCAAGTCTAAATGTAGATTTTGACCTTTGTGAATCGCTAATCAGTTGACTCCGATCTCTAAATGGCAGAGGAAGGACCGATGTACGAGGCATTCATCCTCTGATACCCGAATTTCATATCTAAGCTCTTCCTCTTTGTTTACATACGCTAATCGCCTCTCTATCGGTGTCAGTTGGCGTTAGACGCCTCCCGAGAAGTTGGTGAATTTCAATTGTAACCTTGCTTCCCTTCGCTCTCCTTACAATCAGCCTCAAACGTGTCCTGATTCCTGTGAACACGTGTTCATGTATCCGCTGCCACCACCATGGCCACAACTGTTTAATCTGAACCCCAAACGCACCGCTTTTTCCCCATTACCTGAATCAAGTGCGCGGGAAAACTGTTTAGCGGAAGGGCCTAATAAATGAGCGGTTTGGTGGAATTCGAAACCAGGAGGAGGAGGAGGCGTGGATTTGGGTAGCCGTATATGAAGTTTAAGGTGTTTGATAGGAGACAACATATGCTATTTGGCATCTGATTAGCACTCCCCACTTTTTATATTAATTTGAGGATTTGAGACACCTATTCGGTGTTGGAAAAAAGACTGAAAGGCATCTACTTTCTGACGACAAGGTGTTCATGTTGCCTTTAAGTTCACTTTAAGGATGGCCTTATTTGAGGCAAAAAATTTTATGTCGGTAGTAATCATAGATTTTGAAAAATAGCATGTTTTGATGTTCAGATATAAATAGACCAAGCCATTTTTCGAAAATTTATCAATTTCATTTGTTTCACTCTGCATCTTTATTGTTTGGAATGTCGGACCTTAGGAGGGTCTTGTACATGATAAATTAGGGCTAAAGTTAGGGTTCAAATTAAAGTGGGCTGGATGATGAACTTAACTTAGGAACACGGATCTCGTTCATCAGTGCTGTCCCAGAGGCTCGTCTTCTCCTGTCCTCTCCGTCTACCACCTAGTTCTCAGGTGGCCTCCATTCGGCAGCGCAGATTCCCGTTCAGCTGCTGACCCTTCGCTTCTATAAACGAGGTTTCCAAATTCCCAAATAGATTATGTCGGCTAACCACGGTTGCTGAACTGATAGCCTGCGGTTGATACTTTTCAGAACACTGCCTGACGTTAAACCACAATATCACGGGGACGTGAGGATTACCTTTTGCTCTGTCCTTTTTACCAAGATCTTCATTTTCCAGGATATTAGACTAAAGCGTTTGAAATCAAACGTTAACATAGGTATATATGTCACTTTTTATATTCGGATTTTACGGCAGAACTTACTTGAACTTTATCTTTCATTTACTTGCTATTGCGCAAGTTTCTGCTCAAACTATTTTCGTTAATTGTATTTTGCAGTTATTGCATTTCTCTTCTACCAAACCTAAGCCTCCGGTTTCCCGATTATGAAAATGTGAAACATTTTACAGACATTTCTTAAATATGACATTTCTGTTCTTGACATAACATCTTATTTGACCTGAGAGTGGGTTTGTTTTTTGACAATTATGTCCCTATAAAGTTTGTTGAATTCGCCATATTTCGAATGTTTATATTTCCATTCAGCTCACTTATTTGATACCCATCAAATGAACTTGTACAGGTGATGTGAAGTAGAATGCTTTTTGGATTAACTCAAATGAAATCCTACATCTTGCTAACTTTTTTCCAGACAGCACCGCTTCATTCAATTTTTCCTTCTCCTCACTTTTGCGGCCTCGGTACTTTTTACCGGGGAAAAAATCCATTGGATAAGAAACACCCTGCATGCAAATGAGGGTATTAAAATAATTTATAAATTGTTCTAAGCCAAATCAACCAATTCAAGAAAATGCAAATTGTTACCACTTGGCCATTTGGACGCTCGAGGTTGTCACTTGTTTTTATTAATAGATTCATGTAAGCTACTCAACATCTGTCTATAAGTTAAGGCAACCTTACAAACTAAAATGAGATGTTTGCTGTAAAGATTCGCCGATTCTGCCGTTTGGGTAACCACTTCGTCGAAACATGGCATTTTAATGTCCTTTCTCCAGGGTTCTATTCAATGATCATTCGGTTGACGAAAACCGATATTTCAAAGGTTGAGGAGATCTTTAAGTGAGTTTGTCTTCAGCAGACCAGGTGAACGTCAATAATCTTGTTTTCATTGTTTCTCACCGAACGCTACTAGTTTTGGACAGATGTATAGCCGTATAGCTACCAATCTATCAATACCTCTTGCTGACTCTGTATGATTTTGAATAGTTTTCGTTTCAATCCAACATTAATGTGCCGTCAATTGACCAAAAATAGATTTTTCAAAACTTCGAGTGTGATATTTCATTTAGATTATGTATGTGTTAAAATTTAGCCACTGGAAGATGCAACACAATGATCCTATTCACATTTACCTGCCATGCTTCATTTATATCGCTGACCTTATCTGCCAAACTGAGAGTTATAACAACCAACTGTGGTTAATATCATTTTTTTCCGAGGTATGACCGAATGGGCGGCCTTCATTCAGAGCGATATCAAAGTGCTTTCGTTAAACCAGATAAGACTTAGAGAAGAATTCCCATCAGTTTGGCAAGGATCAGACCAACCAATCACTTAAGAAAATGAAATTACTTAAAAAAATTGCTCCTCCCTCATTCTCTAAAACGCATTCCCCTTCTTGTGAGATCAAAAGATTGCACTGTCATCAAATCATCTCCTTCAAATGCCGTTTCTAGGACTTGGCTACTAATAAAACAGCCATGTATTTGGTTCACTCAAAGTAACCGAGAGAGGAATTCATTATCATGGGCTCATTTTCCAGTCCAACTTCCTTAATTTCCAAGATTGGCAGGTTTTCACCCAAGAAAGAGCGAATAACTATGTTCATCTAACCAAAAAATGATTGAAAGTGAACACATCACTGATGAACTGGAACATGTGCCTGCACCAATTCTTATTGAACAGAGCGGTTGACCATGGCGAGAGCTACTCACTGGCAAGTGTGCTCAACAGTCCATCTCCGAGGGACAAAAGCGACTATGAATGAGTGAGAGTGAGAGGATGGGGTTTGGGACTGGCCACGCTTCAATGCACGTGTGCATGAACAAAACCGGCTAATGTACGCATGGCGGCTGGTGGTGGTCAATTCTCGCCGTGTTTGTGCGTTATTGTCTTGGCGGCACATGGATTAACCCCAAGCTACTAGTGTTAACTATGCACTGCTTTTTCTCATAATTTACCCTCTTTTGTGTAGGGCGGTTGAGAGATGAGAAATGTCTGTCCCAATTCGAACAACAAACCAATGTCCAGGTGTGCGTTTATGGGCTACTGGTAGGTGGTACATATATTCTCAATTCCTGCTGCTGTAAACAATAGGAATTTCAAGTGCGTACCAACGAAAATTGCTAAATTTTACGACAGTTTAGATTAAATGGCGCTTTTATTATAAATTGCAAGTTGGTTCAAGTTTATTCTATCATTGACAGGTTCTAAAAGTCTAGTGAGTAGAGATGTAGTACCTTTTACTTTTCAAGCCCTTCGATGCAAATCCAGGAAGCAGAATTCCAATTTGTAAAGTAATCGTCAGACGAGAATTTCTTGAACCGCATTTTTTCTGTCTGTGTGAGAACCATTAGACCGTTTAATCAAGATCGCGAATGTTCATGGGATTTTATGAAACATTTTATTGTCTGCAGCGAAATACATCAACACCACCCAGAATATTCGCCTTCACCATAATGATAAGGAAATGGATTAGCGGTTGGACGGATTCTAATCATGAGACAGAAATTGGCAGTTACGATGGTAAGGTAATTTGACTGAACACCAGTATCAGTTCAATTAGGAAGGCCTCGAAGGAAAAGACAAGTCTCAAAGTAGGTTGGCGATCTGTTCAGGACTCAAAACAAGGCAGCCTTCCATATGGACAACGAAAAATCTCAAAATAAATCGAAGAACGGGTTTCATCAACCTAGGAAGACTAACAACCAAGACCCATTTTTATGAGGGATTCTCCTTCGATTTCGGCTCCCCTTCAGTTCTCTATGGACAAGAAAATTCTGGCTGCTAATGCCACTAAATTAGTATTTAAACTAGAATGTAGCAATAATCTTTAAAATTGGGAACCGTTCACGCTTTCTGCTGATTAATCTTGTGATTAAGATGTTTCCAAGTCATCTGTTGACGAATGATAATTATGGGAAATCAAATGTGTCATCAATTTCCTAAACATGCGCTCAAAATCATATGCCTATTCTGTAAAGTCATGTCTGTGACTCGTGTCCTTGCTGGTTAATTAAAAAATGTGTCCATGTGTTAACTGAACACTTATTTAAACACCACCTGAAGACTAGTTTGCCTGTAGTAAACTGATGTGGTCCGCTAAAATATAAAACGGTTCTTTAAGATGTCATCAAGATTGGATAAATGTCGTGCTGAAGTTAAGTCCTAGTATTAAAAGATCAGAGCTTTTCAAGGACGTTTCTGAAAAACATTAGCCGCTTTAATCAAAGATTGGATTGAACTTTTCCCCAGTTTAGAACTGAAGTAGACATGGTCTAAATAAGAGATCAACTCGTAGCAAAAGTAACCGAAACAACTCTTAAGGAACTCCTCTTTTCGATCCTACCTCTAGTAAAGTGCTCGGCTAAATGTAACTTCGAATATGGACCTAAAGTGTCCCTGATTGTATAACTTTTCATAAGATCCTACACCAAAATCAAAAAGTTTGATATGTTCTGATTTTACGGAAGTCTGTTCTTTATCTGGTCTGGCTAAAGATCTCTGTTTATGCAATATCTTAAATCCAAATTCATAATTTTATTGCTTCTGTTCTTCTTATCCAAATTTGAATGAGAAAAAAGAACTTCATTGGAAAGACAATTTCCAAAGTGGACTCATTAAACGGCGCCATGATCTGCCCCTGTCCGGTGTGGTGAGAGCCAGATTTTATCAGCGGAATGCAAGGACAAGCTCATTGAATAGTCGCGCTATCAAATTCGTGAAACAACAAAAGAGCAACAAGGAAGAATGAAATTACTCACAAAAAATGGTCATACGAGGACTCAATATCTGGCAAATCTGGAAACAGTTAAGAAAAAGAGAGTTAAATGGCTGTGCCGCCGGAGGAATCGCCTTAGTATGACCTTTTTCAACCTCAACTTGTAAAGGATTTTTACCACTGTGAATTACAAAAAGTGTGGCTAATTTTCGTCTCCTTTCTTATCAATTCATTTTCAAGCAAACAGAATTGAGACTGCCTTGAGTTCACCTTGGATTGGTGAAGATGAAGGGCAAAGCAAGAAAGATAAGCAATACGTAATGAAAATGTAAGTGGCAGCAGACCCCAAAAATATAAATGTACAAGCTTTAAAGAATTTGTCCATCTTATATGTTTTGGTTGTAAATTTCTATTTTGATGCAAAGATCTTTGTTGGCTGGTCAAAACATTTGTATAATGGAACAAAGCAGGTCTCAGTCATAAGTGAAATACAGTCAATATCCACCTACCGTTCATTCTTTTATGCCTCTACCATTATAAATATTTGATTTGCCGGGCATTTTTTTGAATTTTGCTTTTTAATCACTTCTAACATGATATTTTTTAATGCAATTGGGGTTAAATAATTGCGAACAAAGATGGAGCTACTACTACAGAGTGAAGAAATTAAAAATAATATTTTTTATAAGAGATGAGTCCATTAATTGTCTTTCTACGCGCGATTATAAAAATATTTAAAATGATAACGAAATCCCGATAGTTAATGGTATTATTTAAATTCCAGTCCGATCGAAAGAGACAGCAAAGTACGCAACTTGAGGATCTACTGTCATTGCGAAGACAAGCGGATGATCAGGATTTGATAGAAGATTAAAGCTGCTTGAGAAGGGAGAATGGTTGCTTTTAGAAGACTTTTGTTGGTGTTACCACCATTCGTTCCTCTCGGACTCTAATGAATAGTTTGTCTATAGCCTTGGATCGATGGTCGGACATGTCAAACTGGATGACCTTTTTAAAGATCTCAAGCAGTAAGATTAAAAAGAGTTCAAAAGGATTGAACGTCGGGTTCAAATTATGCCAGTCTACTAAGGGATTTATTTATTATGGTTATAGAACCTTCTGGTATGCGCTTAATTCCTTTTCTTTTAATTAAGGGAAAAGATGGCGATTTCGAAGTTATTACAGACATCCCTTAACTTTCTAGGTCTCGATATTACCGTCTGCTTAGCACTGGAAGCACCCCGATTCTTAGAATTATCGTCTGAAAAAATGGATCTTACGTGGTTTTTGTTTGAAAATTTTTGCCTCCTTTGTATTGTTTTTTCAACCCGATTGAAACCGTTCATCCCTTGGTAGAAGGAAAATTGATTAAGAACTGGCTGCTGGTCAGCGTTTTTCTATAACTTTAAAGTTAACTCCATGCTCAAGTTTACCAGTGCTGATGCGACTGCTCGTACGTGTCGAGTACTATGCAACACACTTGCTGAGATCTACGGAGAAAACTAATATTTCAAAATTCACTTAATCATTTACTTGAAAGTTAAAATAAGAATAAACGGGTTTGTTTGTATTCTTACAGGACATTTGCTATTCTTAGACAAGATGCTGAGATTAATTTTAGTAGCTCAGCTTCTTCTCACTTAGTCAATTGGTTAAAAGAGATGAAGTGTTTCACATTAAGTATATGGTCTAGAATTTCGTAAATCATTTTTAATCTCGCAGACAGTTAAAACAGTACTTCAGTTATTCATTAATCCTTTGATTTTTGTCTCAGCAACCGATTTTAGGCAGAAACTGTATTGTCACTGTGTGTGTTAAAATTAAGATCCATTGCGTTCGATCACCTCATCCTTTGGAAGTGAGCTCTTTTGCACCAGCATGGAGTTTTCAGATCCAGACCTTGAAAAAAGTCAATGGTCGTCCGAGGTACAAGCCTACAGCTTAAGTCATCTTCACTGAACCTGAATGGTCATGTTGATGGAAGGAAACTTTAAAGCAAGAGCATCTGGGCCTATTTCCCAATTGCTTCTCAAGCCTGTGTTTATTTTTACAGCCTAGTTTGAACGTCTATATGATGTCCGAAGTCTATCATGTGTAAAACAATCACTGAAAATCCATAGATAAATTCTGGTTCTAATGATAAATGACAAAATTTAAAGAAAACAATATTTATTAGAGAGTATCTTTAAAAAAATTGATTGCCTCTTTGCCTTCACCATATTTAAGACGAGGTACTTTGTCAGTAGTACCCACTTCCTGTAGAGGGACCCAATTTGGGTGAAAGATCTAAAGGTTCTAACACACATGTATGTTCATGCTGTATTTGTTTAATTCATACCCGACAGTGCAGAAACAGCTCTTCGACGGTGGGGATCGAGAAGGCCATTATTAACATCAATTTATTCTCTTTGTCATCAGCAGTTGTTACCCTCAGCATTGGACTTATGATGTGAACTTAATGCAACTAATCCAAAGTGATGTTTTGAACGCAGCCCAAGGGATAAAACAAAAGGCTTGTAGCTCACTGAACTTGATTTTACAACGTCTAAATGACATTTGCCGTCTGAATCCTTTCATTAAAGAATTCAAAATTGATTTTAGGTCATGCTCTGATTTTAAATATCAAGGGGAAAAAGAGATTTATAAATATTCAGATTTGTTCTTAATTATTTGTTCTTAAAGAGATTGACAGTTTGCTTATCAATCAATTAAGGATCTGAGCTCCTTCTCCTGACAAGCAGCTGTAGTATACTATCTTCGGTGCATGATAAAAGGCAAATACGGTGTCTTTACATTGGTTGTCTGCTAATTTGCTATTGTTTACCGTGTTCTCTAAACATGATTCTTGGTATTGGCGTTACTAGACGGTAAGATGATCAAGGGTGGCTTGAATGTATTAGAACGCATTGTGGAGTCGTAATTCATGTTAATAATCATTTGGATAATAATCATTTGTCCATCCTGTTTGCAACATCACATAGTTTGGGAAATATTTGACACCTTCCTTTCTCGATTTTTCCCTTGAATGCCAGTTGTTTGACCAAACTGTTTACTGAGGCGCCAAGAGCCTTCTGCCGCACAATTAATATATGAGACCTCTTGCTGAAATGCTAGAAGATAGACCATATGGCGCATAATTGAATGAATGCCTCTGCCAATCCTGTCTTTCCTTTGAGTGGACGAATTGGACATGAAAAATGGGAGCACTATAGACTCGTGAGTTTGGAAATTTACGCATCGAGAGAAAACTAACTCTCGTGGAAACTAAAAAACACACTCCAGGAGGATTTGCCAAAAAAGCAGGGAAGTCAATTGCTGTCTACTCGAAATTATTCACATTGGAGTTTACTTCGATTCTCTGGCAACTTGGCGGGCTCAATTTGCCATTGATGATAAAAAGCAAATAGGGATAAACGTCAAGTAAACCTGAAATGAGTTCGAGAAATGAATTTTTTACTAGGTCATATGCTCTAAGCGTTGTATACTACTTAAGAAGAAAAAAATTTTTTTCAATATTAATTATTGTTTGGAACGCCATCTACATTGATTGAACTCCAATATGCAATGGAATATCGACTCTAAAGTCCTTAGTCAAAGAGGCAGCCCTAAGACAGATGACCTTTTGAGAAGGATTGCCGAAAATGATAATTCGGAAATCAAACTTACAGAAGCTGGGCATGATTTTTTAGTGGAGGAAAAGAGGATCATTCGAAATGAACAATCATGGCCATATCAATAGATAGAATTGATTTTATCTAGGCCCTCTAAAAAGTTAGACCCTCTCCATGTCAAATGGAAAGTTTTTTAGGACCCAAAGTTCCATATTTGACAAAAATGACATTGCCAAAATCCCCGCTCATTTGTTTGTCCAGGAGCATGGAAGTCGAATGCTGCTCAGCTGTTATATTAAAGATGAGAAGTCTCACAATTAAGCCATGCTATTCCATTCTGACTTTTCAAAGCTCCCAGATGGATTTTCAACATTGATTCGACTTTCAAGCAAAGGCTGGATGAGGTTGATGAGATGTAAAAAAGGCTTATTTGTTTTAACAACTGCTTTCTTCACCTCATCGTGCTCGCTCCTTTGCAAAGATTAAAGCACTCTTGGAGTTGAACAGATTGGATGCTTGATAATAACCATTCTTAATTGTCAAAAAAGGACGCGGATATGCCCCTCGGGAAGGAATTGAAGATGGTAAAACCATAGGCGGGGAAGGTTTGTTGGCACCAGCCAAAAGACACTTTCGGCAATGGCGATCCAATGTTTGTGCTACTTTTGACGTTAATAGGAGTGAAATGTGACTATGAAGGCCTAAAATAAGATTGAAACTACGCTGAATAGGCTGACGCTTGCGCTTTAACCAAAAAGTTACTTGTATCTGAACCGTATTAAATTGTAAGATTTAAAGTCTATTGATCCTTGAAGTTTTCCACCTGAATAGCTGTAAAATTGTGTGAAAATCTCATTTAACACTAAAAGGTTTGCGAAATGCTACAAACTTGTGGGGCTAGACCTAAGCTAGGCGGGCGATAAACACCTGCAGATTAATATAGTTTGACATTTTATCAAAGCAGTGACAATTATTATACTGGCCAGGCTGACTCAGAGACTAACCACCTCGACGCCGTCCACATCCGAGCGGTGATGACATTAATGAATGGCAGAATTTAGAGTGGATAGGAAGAGTGGAGACTTGACATTTAGGGTATGGTGACGCGAACTATTGGATTAAGACTAAAAGAAATTTTATTGCTGAACCTTAAATTTCCTTGGAAGCTTTGTCTGTAGTCATGGATATCACCTGGTTATTATTAAATAATATTGCTCTTATTCCACAATGCCCACTTTTTAGAAGATTGATGACAAAAACTGGTGGGGCAGACCATTCCTGCCAACACGTTTTGTTATGTGGAATGTTCAATCATATCAACATGCAGCAACGTCCATGGGAGAGCGGCTACTCGAGTACAGTCTCCCCGAGGGACGCTAAGATGGAGTATCAACTGTAGGAAGATATTTCAGAGAAATATAACGTTAACAAAAGTGCGTTCGGAGATGAAGATCGCTCGGGGTGACACTGGTCAGGAGATTAGGGAAGTGAGAATTAGTTCTGAAGGTCATTTATACTATATTATCTTAAAACACTATTCCTTTTATAAAATAGGGTTAAGTTCTTAGAAATATTAAATAGAGTCTAGTTTTGCACTTTGAAAAGATGTTTGGAGTACAGTATTTTCCGAAATCATCGTCAAAGAATGAATTATCAACCTGATTTTAATTATCACTATGGTACTAATTGTTATTTGGGTCTAATGTGGTCTTTAATCTATCCATAACTGCATAATATCTAAATATAATGAAGCGCATTGCACTGAAACATAATAAAATAATATCTACAAAGAATAATAAAATATTTATCCAAATGCAAGGTGTTCTTGTGAACAGTTATGATATTATTGTCAACAGATCATTTTATGCTAATGATGTAACCAACCTATTTGCTCTGCTTCTTTACAAATGTAATTTGGACGGTTCTTGTTGCGGTCTGATGAAAAGAAACTGCTAGAATGGTTTGACTTGTGTTAATTTAAGTTTAACTGGAGATTTATTGGGTTATGTCGGTTCCTTGAGTGAAATAGGATGAACGCTTCAGCAACAAACGAGGACGAAAGCAGACCACCTTAGTTCTTCACCTCCCTTATCTTGATTTACCTTCTCCTTCCTCTCTTTTCACCCCTTCAGTCTGGCATTTGACGCTAGCACCAACTGGTGCGAAAACAAATAACTGAGTTGTAAAGAGTCACGAGCAAATTCCACTCTAAATTGAGACGTATCTTCGTGGGAACAGGAAGTTGGGATCCATTTTTCAGGGTTTTTTTTGGAATTTGATATTATTTATTTTGTTTGTCTACTTCCCACAACAGAATTACAAATAGCTTTTACAACAAACACCACACAACAGTTAATACAGAGGACATGGTTTCATAGTACAAGTAGCAGTTCAACGTCGTAGTTGCACTTCGTCCGTCATCGAAAGTGTTAAGGCAGAAAATATTCATGCCCCTTCCAGAAGTCTTTTCAACTTTCTGGCGGCGATTTCATTCATTGCTACGTTCACCTGCTTTCCACAGTCCAGTTTGAGACCGTCGTGCTTCATTTATCATGCTGTATGAAGTTGAACTTCTGCTGGCATAATCTAATTTTATGCGGCCGCCCCTCCCATGAGCCCCCAGAGCTGCCCTTGGGGTTACCGGTGGTCACCACGATGAGATTGAGATTAAGTTTGACCACCATTGGAATTCTATATAAGTTTGGTTTACTTGCCTTAATTTGGTCAGCTTAACTTAAGCTGTCAGAATCTCATTTAGGTGCTCGCCCGGTGTATGATAAATATTCGCGTTTGCTAATGGTAAACAGAGGCCCAAAAACTAGCATTCTTGTCGTTACTTACTTAAGGATTGCAAATTAACAAATCTAAGGCTCGTAAATTTGTGTACAGTGACAATAAGGTGTCTTTATTGTGAAAACAATCAGTCATTATCGCTCATCAATTTATGTTGCTGAAAATATATTTTTTTTAAATTTGTTCGAAATCATTTGTGAAATATTTTGTTAGCTGGCGAAAAGAATGCAGACAAAAGGAACTCAGAAGCTCGTGATAGTAGTAGTAGGAGCTCTCCTTCACCGATCATTTATTTAGCTGAATGACAAATATTTACATTGGAGGGAGGTAGTTCGAGGAGGAAAGAAAAAGCTAGTACGAAGAGTGTTGTTCAGTGCACACCACCGTGGACTGATTCGAGCCAGCTTTCCCCCACGGTAAGTGACCTTTAAAACTGCTGAAATCCGACGTTTTGGCTCTATAGCTGCGGAAAGAGAGTTGAATTCCCTGTGATATCTACAAAGAAAGTCTTCTTATTCCCCAAAAGCACAATTAGCCACGCGCATTAATTCATTCAACTCAGCCTTTGTAAAGACCGAGATAAAAGATTACTCATGGAACTTAAAATTGACCCTATAACCTTTCTGCCCTTGAAAATATCATGGTCAAACCCTAACTTAGAAAATCGGAGTTATAATAACTAAGAACTTTGATTTTTGGTAGCTCTGTGTCACCGTAACTTATGAAAGATTTCAAAGACTCATCTCAAATGGAAAATTCGGATTAGACTCTACAGCTGAAATATGTGGCAATTGCCTGACTACACGTAATAACCGAGCGGCGGAACATACACTTCCTTCCTTACTGAGGTGGGTTTGATATCCATCCTGAAGGGGAATTGTCATTCTCCTATGTCCTTCTCCGTCGAATGATTTGAAGTCTTTGCATGAGGTTGATAGAACTTTTGTTGCAATAAGTTTAAGCAATTGCAATCTTTTCAAGTAAAAGCTGGCAAAAAATGAATGAACTAAAAATCTGTTGGTCGAAATCTTGTCTGGTGCAATAGTATTGTACAGTAACATCGTGTTGAATATCAGAATGTACACATGAAAAATCTCAGATATTCAAGCATTCGTCTGATTTTCGTGCGGAAAGTTATAATTAATGCACTATTCTTGATTCACCATTTCGTGTCCCTCTTAGTAGGGGAAAGTTTTTTTCTTTTTCAAAATAATTCAAGTGGAGAAAGTCGGCTCATAAGAACACCTGCGAATGAGGTCATTTCATTGTGGCTCAACATTAAGCGATGTCAGAGGTTTCAAATGAATTTCATCTAATGAGGCAAATACATACGAGACTTTTGAACTATCCCTGAGAGTCTCTGGGCTGTCTTAATCCTATCTTGATAGACCCTAAGAAGGTCAACAAATTTTGAAGCCTATTTTACGAGACAATCATAGCACTCAATTTAACATTAAGATCAGAAGCCAATCATCCGCACCAGACGAATCACTCAGACTAAGCTCTTGGCATCCGAGGCATGTGAAGTGAGCAAATTATGACATATTTACAATTTGAAATTCTTTGATGAAGATGACGAAGCAGGATTCATCTGAAGACCGTTCGCTAATGGCAGGGTGCCATGACGTTAATTTTGTCCTACTGTATACAAACAGAATTTTACGCTCATTAGCACAAGTCGTAATGAAAAAGAGTTAGGTAAATATGTATCTCAGTTTTTCCGCCAATCACATTGCGTTGATCATGCATATAAAAGAGACTGAGTGAGGTTCCTTTGTCTAGTGTTGTTCAATGATATTTCATTACAGGACATCTAAAAATAATGACTTTTTACCACAAGAATTCCTACGAACGGCTTTGATTGGTTTTGCAAGCGTACAAGAGGATGAGATTTAAGCAAGATTACACCTTGGAAAACAGCTTCAACGATCAAAGAGAAAGAGGAAAACTATCAGTCGCATTTTTAGATTCAAAATTTGTTGTTGAAGTAGTCAAACTGTTCGACTAAATTTGAGTCATGCAAGAAAAGTCAGTGACGTATAAATTGAGAATTTCGAGAGTGTTCCTATCGTTTGAGCTCCATTTTAGACTGCATTATTATTCGCATCAAATATTTTAAAATTATATGAAAGCAAGAAAAGTTATTTGAACAGCTTAGTACCACTTCGAATTTTCCATACCTCGTCTGTAGAACTTTTAATGACGGCCTTTTTTGAACGATCACATCGAAGTTCCCCTTCTCAGTATGTCTATCTGCCCGCATATTGACTCGTCCGACTATGGTGTTAACTGAACTGAGAATTTCTATAGTTGGCATTTCTCAACGAGACAAAGTGAATTTCAGCGTGAAACTAGTTGCCAGTATTTGCCAGCTGGAGAGTAGACTACTGGAACTTACCGATCATTTAAGTCCCTTTAGCCAAAAGGTTCAGAAGACAGTGGGGAATTATAAAATGCATATATTATCAATTTAGTGTTTGGCCAAATAGAAACACTGCGCAGACAAACAGTGAATCTTTCATTTCGGGTTTAGTTGACACAAGCATAAATGCTGAATGGCGTACTGATTGGTGGATTAAACGTGGGAAGAACATTGGTTTTAATTACTGATGCAATTGCATTTTCATATTAAATCGAATCATTCGGCGTACACAGTAAACACCACCATACCTTAAGTATGCATTAATAAGTTAGACACTTGTTTGATAAGACACAATAAGTGTAAGGGAGTGTACCTATGTTTGTAGTGGTGGTCCACACTACCCTCAACCTCTTCGTGGTGACCACCAGTAACCCCAGGGGCAACTCTGGGGGCTCATGAGAAGGGCGTCCGGTTTGGACTAATCACGCACCGGATGTGTCAAATTAGATTATGCTAGCAGAAGTACAACCTCGTAGAGCCTGGTAAACGAAGCTCGATTCATGGTGCCTGGTGGAAGACGCGTGTATGTAACAGTGAATGGAATCTCCGCTATAAGGTTGGAAAGACTTATGGAGGAGGTATGTAGATTGTCTGCTCTTAACAGTGTAGAGGTCAGACGAGGTCAGGCGACGAAATCGGGCCAGAGAAGCTATCAGAGAACCAGAGACGTCGATAAACGCCTTTACCTGTTTTATGTGTTAACTGTTGTGTGCCATCTGCTGTAAAGCTATTTGTACTTCTGTCGTACCCCCAATGAGTCTTTGAGACGTGCCCAAATGGGTGTGGAGTAAATGAAATTACTATGACTAGAAGCAATTTCTATTAATTACAATTGTCCTAGTCCGAAATTGAATGATTACATTCATGAGCGGTTCTTTTAAACAGTTATGTGATATTTAATATGCAAATTCAAAGTTTGAAAACCTCGCAAAGTTAACTAATCTGCCAGCCAGAAGCTACTGAAGTTATCCAAAAATGTGATTACTCTTGTCCACTTAGAGCTGTGCCTACCAAACAAAATACTCATTTTTAGTCATTTACATTGTGCTTTAAAAGAAAATGCATTGATGCTATCACGTCAGCATAATGGTTATTCGAGAAGGGCAGGCGAGAAAGGGGAATATGCGGTTATAAAAGCTGTCCAGCACTACACTCCTGAGAGAAGTGGTCAATCTAACCACCACTACCACTAATGCACTGCAGAGCAAGATGTTATCAGATAATGGTGAACCATTACCCACTCCAATGGACACCCTACTTTCATGCACATATTCTCGGAACGACTACTTCCACCCATGAACCACACGAGTGTGATGTTATCTGCGGTAGGAGGAGAGCTTCTGTCACCTAAATCACCTCGATATCTCGTTTTGTCACGAGAAATGAAGGTGATTGTAGGATATACTACATGGGAATCGAAACACCTGGTCGTGTTCCAAGAAACTGTAGCTGACGGCTTGATAGAATTGTCCATATGCTCATGCTCACTTTCAGCCCATTTTTTTCAAGAGAATTTTTTAATTAATCAAAACAGTGCTAGTTGCAATCGGTGATCACGTCATCCATTGGCATTAGGCTTTTTCAGGGCATGGATTGCCGACTTTGGCGGATTTGTGAGATGAGGTTTGTTCTGAAAAATCCACTAGTGATTTGGGAGGGGATTTGTCAATTGCATTTTATCCTGTACCTGTTTCATCTCTAATGCCATTGTGAGCCTTTATTGTTTTAATTAAATTTAAAGGAGTCAAACTTTGACCGACGGTAAATGCGTTGCTGCTTTTTTGCAATAAAGCCCCTATGGTCATAAAACTCGAGCTCGAGTATGGTCTGAATCTAAAGAATATTATGGCTGGTCTTTTGTTGCCTGAGGTATCATCTAGATCATCGGTTTTAATCATTCCATCTTCTCCGATGTTTTATCTATACTCAGTTCGTCATTGCACTGTCGAGACCGATTTAGATTAAAAATTCAAGCATTGCTATTCTTGAGTTAATCGAATATAAATTCAGAATTCTTGCTCATGCCTTCTTCGGCTCCTACCTGTGTATCCTCTGACACGCTGAGTTAAACCAAGTATTGCATGTTGATAACCCTAGACTCAGAACTTTGGTTGACCAGCAGCCCCAAAATCACGTAAGGAGCTACAAAAATCACCATTAAACGTGGAATAGATGATGGTTTAATTCTCTAAGTTTCTTAGTTTGATTTCAAAATCTCAGGAATCACCAAGATCTGAACCTCATACGCGCCTCGATAAACCACTTATGATACTGTTTCAACGACCTTAATCAAAAAAGTGATATTAGTAAAGCCTTGCATTAATAACGGTTCGAAATTCATTATAGTCTATGCTCTTGTTCAATTTTGCGCAAAGATTAGGAACCAGAGAATAGAATGGGTGACATTTGGATGATGCCTTTGGCGTTTTTTGAAGTAACATGACTTTTAGACCAGGTAATGGGACCACTGACCCATAAGTGTAAGATATGCCTGGGGCGGCATCGTCGGCAAGTAATTAATGTTCGACTGGTATTTCTCTCTGCCTACATGGCTGCAACTGCTACTACCATACTTTCGAGTTCCTAGGAGACTTTAGTTTCTACTAGAGTGGCTTATGGCACCCAATTTATATTTACATAGCTTGAGTGACCGAAAAACGGCATTTTATTCAATTTTTATAAAATTTCATATTTAGTGCACATTGAATCGATTTCGGCTCGGTTTTACTTTCTAACGCCAATAATATTTGATGCTAAGTTGAAAAATTCAACTATTTAGGTCAGTAAAATGGAAAGCTGCAAGCAGATACAATAAACATTGGAAGGAAAATGTGGTTAAGAGGTTGAGCAGTAAATTATGGGTGGACAAATTCGAGAGGAGAATCTGCTCGGATCGATTATTACTAGGGATACCTTTGTGGAATATTTTTTCTACTTGACTATTTTTGTCTAACGCTATTTTCTAGAAAAAATAGCTAGAAAAGAGGTCATTCGAAGAAGGAGACAGAATAGCTTCTCGAAAAAAATTGAACCATAAAAGCATGTGTTTGAAGAATTCGGTAGGTTAGCAACGTACCAAATGAGACTTTTATGTCCTTTGCTTGAGTATAAGAGACATGAAAGGCTATTCTTTTCTCAAAAATGTGTTCACAATTTAACAATGATCGGAAAGTTCGCTGTAATGAGTTGGATTTCAATCCATAAGTACCCACCGTGCCGGTGGTATACTAGTTAGTGATTTGAATGATCATTCGCAATGTTAAGATGAGGTAATTAACCAAAGAGGATCCAAAATAACCTCTTTTTTTCCAAATTTACAATTAGAAGGATGTATTCCTTCAATTTGGCCATGGATAAATGTTTATTTTATTACTGAAATTGTTAATAAGTGAATTACCTTTAACAAAAAACGTGGAGGGCAGTGACTGATTGATTTTAACTTTGCCTAAATTTAAGTATTCCCTTAAGGCGTAATATAAATGTAGATGATGACATTTCGGGTCCAGAAGTGACAAAAATATGCCGCCCAGTGGAAGTGTGAAGTGTGGTGAAATTACACTCCTCCTGCCACCACACCACCTTTGTAAAGATGCCTCCTGTCGAATCCTCTGTATGGAGGACCTTTGCCAAAATGTCAGGGCTTAATCTGCCTCCTCTAAGTGACCAATGATGGAGTGTGGTGACAATTAAAATCTGACATTTCCCCACCTGAAATTTTCAATCACGGCCTGAGAGTGTGTGCGTGTTCGGAGGCTAGACTTGCTAGTAATTTGATTCGTGGCTTAATAAAAAATTGCTCTTTGTGTGCAGTTGAAGCGAAATCGTTTAGGTCAGGGAGAGATTCTTAATTTGGCCAGGCAAACTCTCATTTATAAGTTTCATTCCCCATCTCACAATTTCAAAATAAAACCTGCTCTCTTATAAATCTGGGATATGTGATTTAATTGAACTCTCAGTCTAAAAGTTATCTTGTTCAGCCACCTTCGCTAACTAGGCTGAGTGTTGTTAGCAGCGGTGCGCAATACAGCCATTGAATTCAAAGGTTAAATTAGAGAAATACTGGTAAGATTACTTAAAAGGATCTCAGGATAGGTACCAGATATTGTATATTTATCTCCTCTCAAAAGCCAAAAACAGCCTTTTTCTCACAGTATGTGGAATCTCCCATACTTGATAGAAGAATGAATATCATGGTAGTATTCTTGACCCCGACTGCCGCCCGCAGACGGATCACTATTAGGTCTCTAGACCCCCGTCCTATATCCCTGACTCAGAGGTAGCCAATCGTTATGACTTGGAATGACACTAGTTTGCTCAATCCGTATTTGACAATTTCCAATCCTATCTGGAATCTTAATTAGCAGCCAGCTCCACTCCAAGACTGCAAAGGAGTTAAGGGAAGAATACTCCGAGGGGCATTCTGGTAAAACAGCGACATAAACAGTTATTTATGATCCTCGCAATAGGGCTAGTTTGATTCAACATTAAGTCGACCCTTTTGCAACTTGAAAAAAATTATATGGCATAAAATTGGTTGTTGCCTGACTTTTTTAGTGTTTTTACTCTTATTGAAAGTAAATAGCCTATAGAATGTAAGACACATTTGAAACTTCCATGAATTTCTCATGATTAAATTGAGCTATTTTCAGTTTGATTATGTGAAACATTGATCAGACTTGGATTCTTACAGCCAGTCAAAGCCAGGCTCAATAACTTAAATTGTTCTACTCAAGAAAGAATTTAGCATAATGTGAGTACGCAACAGCTAGTCAAAACATATAAAGCCAGTAGTCGTTAAAATTTCTCACAAAACCGCAAACTGGCAGGTGATTGGTTAATCTAGAAAGCGTTTAGATATCACGAAAACCGCAAACCGCAAACCGCAAAAGACGCCGACTGCGGCGATATAGTGATTGGTCAATGCTCATAGCTTTCGCCTTTCGACTGGTAAAATAAACGTCCACGTTTTTTGGAAATTCGCATTTATTATTTCATATCCTTAAAGTGATTCCTCTCCAACTGTTACGTCACAAAATAGTTATCCAGAAGCATCGCAGTTTAATATGATCTAAATGAATGGCAAATCTAATTTAGATATTCGCCTAGTTATTTAATAAATATACTAAAACAAACAGTAATATCTTATCAATTTAATGGCATTTGATTATCAAATAGAAAAATCATAGAATCCACATTTATATATTTGAACTTTCTTCTGGAATGATTTTCTCATGTAGTTATGTAGACTTGTCATCGGCATAATTTTTTGGTTTAAAATATTAATAATATCCAGTATCAAATCGTATGAAAGAGGAGAATGGTTAAGATGCTGTGTTTGAAATTATCGCATTCAATCCTAAGGTCACTAGAACCCAGTTCTCTTTCCTCGCGAGGGACACAGTTAGGGTCTTGCGAATCTCAATGGATTGTAAAAAAGAACTGCCAAAAAACCATAGTTTGTGCATTTTTATCAGCATCTCAAGCACTGAAAGAAAAAGACATGAATGCATTTCGTGGTTCGAACTAAGGGTGATCTGGAATCTACAATAAACGGCAAGAATGTAGATCCTTGAATTCTCAAAAACTCGTCCTTTAAATCTGGAAACACTGAGTGTTGCTTGTCTTAACCCAGTCAGTATTTTAACGCATAGTATCTTTTTTGACCATTATGGCATGCTGGAGACAGATCCTTTATAACCTTCCGCCTGGAGAATTTCTAAAAGAATGCATGTTGATTTGACTCCACGATTCATTTTAAGCGTAATCTTATTCCTTCAAACAAAATTAATTCATTTCAGAGTACCGAATTCCATATTAAAGCAACACCAAACAGGAACAGATTTTGAATTAACATGCCCATTCTAGGGTCATATTTTTTCAACGGTGCCAGCAACACCAGCAGAGTTATATGTCCTCATATTTGTCAATGAATTATAGCACACTACGCCAGTGAGGTTCAAAACAATGCACTCAAAAAGCACGTTTGGGTTTTACCACATATAGACACCCACATGAAGTCAGTTATCCATTTCGAAGATATATACAATTTCATAAAACCTTAAAACGTTATTTTATCATTTAAAATTCAATGTTAAGAATAGAGTGCTCTAGATCTCGCTTAAATTTCAGTTTTAAAATATTGTGAAAAGTGGGACTCAGGAGACATTTTCAAGTGATTGGAATACATATGACGCTTGCGAAAATACAAATCTTGGAAGCACCTGAGCTCCGAATTTTCAAGTGAAAAGCGAGATGGTTATTGAAGACTCATTAAGGGAAATTCAACCAATTAGGACCAAAGAACAAAAGAAGGTCTTTGTGAAAGTGGATTCCAGTTGCTCTTTCGCAATGACTGAGCTGTGTATTCTTATACTGGTCCGTTGAATTGTACATTCATGCGGTCTTTGCATATCAGAATAGGAATATGTCATCCAAATTTCTAGCGTGAGTTCAATACTTCACTTTGCCGAAAGTTTTGGCTGACATTTTTAGCCAATGCTTGAAGAAGCTAGGTTGGTTCAGTCTGCTTTTCTAATCTTGAACGTTTGTCAGAGTCATAAATCATAATATTTATAACAAGATTTGAGAACATAACTGATCCGTTGGGGGATTGGCAGCAGCTTGAAGAAGATATTCCAAGAGCTTGGCCGTAATAAGTATACTAATGTGTTATAAATAGGATAATTGCTTGGAAATGTATCGTGTATTAAGTTCCAAGTGTAGACTGAGAGGATGAACTCAACTGACTCAAAATATATTTCAATGTTCAATTGACTGGGCAGGCATTCAAAGGGTTCTCGTATGTACTTTCGATACTTAATGAGAGGATCTGCAGTAGATTTGTTCCGGATATTATGGGATACGATGATCATTCAAAGATTGCTTACCCAGCTTAGCCCTGAATTCAATTATTTTGAACCCGTTTGAGCACATTTCAAAGATATTCTTTGATTTTTAAAGTCTGTAATCGAACCTTGAATGGCTTCCACCGAAATTACCGTTAAGTGAGGCTTTGTAATACTCAGCTATAAGGGAAAAATTATTTTTATTTTATTTTCTCTCCACCTATTAGGGCAAGTCTCAAGGACTTATTGGGGGTACAACAGAAGTACAAATAGCTTTTATAGCAATTAAGCACAACAGTTAACACAGAACGGTAAAAACGTTTGTTGACGTCTTCATTTGTCTGGTCTCTTCTCTGGCATGGCTTCGTCGTACAGGTAGCAGTTCAGCTTCGTCGAGCCACCTCGTCCGAATTCGTCTGTCTTCATCTCATCTCCAGAAATCAACATTCTGGCGGAGATTCCATTCAAAGCTACTTGCACGTGCATTCCATACTCCAGTTTGAGACCACAAATCCGGATATTTGCGCCGTGCCTCCTTTACCAAGCTGTAAGAAGTTGTACTTCTGCTGGCATAATCTAATTTTATACGTCTGGAGAATGAATGGTCCTAACGGCCGCCCCTCTCATCAGCCCCCAGAGTTGCCCCTGGGGTTACCGGTGGTCACCACGATGAGGTTGAGGGTAGGTTTGACCAAATTTAGACGCATGTCTAGTGATTTTCCAATGCTTTCGTAACTGGGTTAAGGGAACTATAATTCTTTGGCTTAATCTGACTGCTTTCCATCTACTATCAGCTGCTATCAGACGAAATGGGTAGCCTCTTGAATTGGCCGGTATGAGCTTAATTGAAATTTCTGACGCCGATTTTGTTGAAAATGATGAACGAGAATCAACACCTACCTTCATTATCAACGTCATCGAGTTAAGCAGATATGTGCTTGGCAGCAAAACTAATGTGAACTCTTAGATTCATCGAAACGTGGACCTGAAAGTTACCAGTGTCAAGAAAATTAACGCAAAGAATTCATGTAAAGCTGCAAACCGATCAGTGGAAAAGTGATAAAACTGAATTCGCACTAACATCTCTTTTTTTAAAGTATTTACAAGGTGTGTTATTCAAATTACACTTGCTTGTTTGTGTTGATAGGCATATCGTCCCCTTTGGTACTGTTTGTTCCTCTTCTTAGACTTTTTATTACTCCGCATTTTTTGATTTATTGAAAATTTGGTGTACGTTCGTTTTTTAATTTCTGGATGAAAGTTCGCCTATTTGCGTTAAACGTGGCGCAAAACACGAGTTGTTTCTGGTGCACACTTTTCCTCCTCTTCCTCTTCCTCCTCCTCTTCTTTCCTCTTCTCCAGGTTTCGCATATTCATGTACCTTGTTTTGCTCTGTGTTTCAGACCAACGAAAAATAGGTTTCTACTTTGCCTTTGGCTACTGCGTTTCGTACATGCTAGGAATTAAATTTGGAACCCAAATGAACGAATTTCAGTGGGGAACCATATTTTAGCTAAAGCTCCATAGATAATCTGTTTGGGATCGTTTACTAGATGAATCTAACTCGAGTTACCTCTTGGTTCAGTAGACAAAGTGAGACAATGAAAAGGTAGTAACGAGAGTTGCTGAGTAGTGGACAGGCATACTATGATCCCAGTGAAGATATTTACAACGCATTGATGGTGCATGCACCTGAAAGATCAGATGAAAACCTTTTGGAACCTGCTTTAGAGCGGCAGACATTAATTTCATGGATTTTCGAAGTTGATGACGCTTCGAGATACAAAACACAGAGAGTTGGTCCCAAGAAAGTGTTCAACCTTTCGCATCTTGGCAGTTGTTTTGTTTTATAAAAGCACAAATTTGATATATTCATTCGAAAATACTTGCCCGCTTCTAAAACAGGTTTTGCTCTTCACATTAGATTAATGCTCCAGGTCAACAAATTGAGGGGTCATCAGCTCTCTGCTAATCTTAGGCCAATGCTCTTGCTAAACTTATTTTTTCAATCACCATCAGAAATTCTCAATTCTTGATAGTCACCTTTGAATTGACATAATGAACTAATTGTGTGTTCATTTTTTCGGTTAGATAAGTGAACGATACACCGCAGTTCTTGAATCCGTCTGTAGGTTCTTATTTTGGCAAGGTAATAATTGGATTGGAACGTTTTTGATTATTGCAATCTATTTATTTTCGAGTTGCAGCATGTGTCTCATGATGAAGCTAGAGTTTTATGGCCTTTAAAATTCGTCTAGTGCGACCCGGGGTCTCATTGTGAGTTCCCAATTCCACTATATCGTATTCTTCTACTGAGATCTCATCTCACCTCTATTCGTTTACTTTCAAATGTTAGAATATCTCCCCGTTTCTAAACTCATCTCTTTTTGGTCGCAGAGAAAATTCCAGATGTCTGAGCGACAATTCCAATGAACTTATTACGTCTGTGTAAATCGTCGATTAGAAAATAAGTCGACATCACGATATCTACAAATGGATAGCAAAGTAAGTGAGTTACTTTGATGTTTCTTTCAGGGATACAATGATTTAAAATCACTGAAAATTGTCAAAAAGACACTGCTGTCTTTGATTGTAGGTCGAGGAGATTAGAAATTTAAGCCAATGCTTAGACTAGTCTGAGGCAATGCCTTATTTAAATTTTTATCATGTAAGCTCTTTTTAAGATAACTCTCTACCAAAATCACTGGATTTGTCCCAATGTGATTCTCGGGAGCAATTTTCATGTTTTTAAGCCCTTTGAAAGCTTGAAAAAATTGTGTTTTGCTTCATTGCTTTGAACGCTCTTCCGTAAAATACGGCTGAAGCCATAAAATGTCAAAAATATGGGCGGCTTGAGCCACGTTTTGCTTTTAAAGCTTACGATTTTGGCCTTCATGGTATTTATTTTCGTCTTTTCGATGTAGGAGAACTCTCCCCGTTAGTTGAACACTTTGTTAACTAACTATGAGCAATTATGAATGCCCCGCAAATCATGCAGATCGCTGAAACAATGGGAAGTACTCAAAGTGAGGTAGCATTATTGCTGACTTGGTAATAAATAAAGTTTCATAATCCAACTAGGTTTTTTAAAGTAGCGAACCGCCTAGCTTTCAAAATATAAAAACAGGCTTTCATGAAACCATCAGGTTCCGTATTCTGCCAAAATGATGTACTGCTCAAGGAATTATTGGCTGTAACACATCCGTAAGAGGCCGCATGGTCGCTAACTAACGGTCGAAACACCAGAAGATAAGGATAGCTGAGATCAGCAAAACTTTGATTGTATTCTGATAGCACAATTTCAGCCCCATATCTTGTTTCGCTTGAGCAAATGTGTCATCCCTGGAAATAGGGTAAATTATGATGAATTTCCAACTTAAATGAATTCTGCACAGAGTTATGGTGGAGGGCAGGTCAGTTAAATAGTGAGACGTCACTGCCAAGCGGTTTTTAATGAAGTGAGGCCCTGTACAATGCTTTACATGATTAGCTATTCGTTGCTGACTCAACCATTCCTGTGGCTTCAGTCTGCAGCACTTGGTTCATCTCTAAGAATGGAGTAATGCTGAAACGCCCTCTCTTAACGAATAATCGAGTCTACCAGCTTGGCAAGCACTTGGGGTTTGCGAGGTAGCTCTTCAAAGAAGACGCTCCAGCAAAGACTCTGTTCTATTGCTGTTATACACTATTAAAGGAGTACTGACCGGAAAGATGCATGACTGTATGGCGTTCGAAAGTAAATTAAAAAAAAGGCCATGTACTAATCCACCTATTGGGGTTCCTTCTCTCTGGAATAGAGCACAGTGATATTTGAAATCTTTTTAACTGATTGATTTCTCAGAAAATCACTATGTAAAATCGCCTCCTTATACTATTTAATGACAGCATTTTTTTTCCACTATCAATGCCCTGTTCAGGAGAATGGTTTGATTAACCCACTCTGTAAAGGCATTCAGAATGATCAAATTCACCGATATTGGTCGGCTTATGCGGGGAATCGAAAGTAAACAAACCTACGCACGGATGAGCCCACTTGAGAGAGCTGTCATTATAGAATATTTTTTTGAAACAATTAGTAGGTAAGTGATTGTAACTAGCAGTGCTACAGGTGAGTGTTCGGGGTTTCTACCACCACTGCTGGCCATTTTCCTCCTAGTTTGCCAACCCTTTCGGCTCCTGCCCGCTGAATCACTGTTCATCTTGTGAATCCAGTGCTCTTTCAGCATAATCGAACCCTTCGCGTGGTATTTAATGTGGTTTGATAAGTCACGATTACCGTAAGATATATGCTGGTATGTTTCGCAGTTCAGAGTTTCCCCGCATTAGCCTCAGAGCCTCCACATGGTCTCGCCTTTTGCGCATGGGGAGAGAGCTGACGTGGAAGTGCGGTTCGCCCCTGGCTATGGACTCCAGAATCAAGCTTTTATATTCTAAGGCCTTGTTAGATCTCCTGTTTTCAGCCCACTTAAGGCATCGCTTTTAATTTGCCTCCTAGCGATCGAATTGATAAACAAACATATGAGACGAATTGCTGAAAATGCCAAGAAAAAAGCCAAATAAATGCAATGTATGAATTAAACAAGGAATTGTTCTATAATTATCATTTTTTTTTTTAAATTCGAACATTATAAAGGTGTTCATTACTTAAATTTTTCTTTAAGTAGTTTTCGATGTGTAGAAACAAATCAATGATTGTGAACGGTATTCAAAGTTCCGCTGGATCAAAATTTCTGCACTTGGATAAAGGCAGTTTGAGATGAGAAACAGTTTCAACGGTGAGCAGAGTGAGGGGAGAGGGCCAGGAGAGCGAGGGAGCGGTTAGCTCTGGTCACTAATCGCGGTTGTGCATTAACCCAAATGGTATTGGCGCCAGTCCACATTGCCTTGGTGACAGTGGCGGTGCATACCCATCAGTATTTATTTACTTAAATGGACTGACTGACTATGCTCTTATCTCTTGACTCTCCCATGCGGACATAGCAAACACATTCAGGCAGGCAGGCACTCAGCGGATGGGCAAATCATTCAACCTGGAATAACTAATTAACCAGCCAGATAACCTATTGTGGGCAGAGGTTTGCGGTTATCAACTAACAACATCACCAAGGCCTGGCGCCACGACCATTTACAAGTGTTTCGGAAAAAAACAATACCTGGCCATAGTGACGGATAACCGCTAGAGGTATAATGCAGTGAGATGAAGTGGCAAACTGGCGCCTTGTTTATTGGAATGGCTGACGATAGGCAGTTAACAAAATCTGTTCAAAATATCAGTTTGAAGCAGTTTAAAATTTTGGATCTGGCTTTACTCCTTATTTGTTGATTGAAAGAAGGAAACCTTGGTTAAAAAAATCAAAAAAACATTTTGATCGTCCATTCATGCATTATGAATCTTGCCGGGCCAAACCACTCCTTCATCAATCATCCAGAGTGATCCGAGAATATTTTCATTTAAGGGCCATTCGATCATTTCAGTCAATAAAGCTAACATACTTAGACATTAACTAGATTGAAAATGTATAACTTTTGAGGTTTTAATTTTAGAGGCGAGGTGGACAGTGAAATTCAGGAATTCCCCTCGTACCTCTCTAATGTAATTCCGTTTTGATTCAGGCCAAATTTCATAACATGTGCTTGCATCAATATTTTTAGGGGCGACATTTAAGTCCTGCTTTCAACTGACCTTGGATTAGGGAATGACTGATATGCATTGAGCCTAGCCGGATGCCTCTCTGGAAAATACTTTCATCCCGATCCTGACTGTCGGTGGCGTCCAAACTGCCGTTCTTTCTTATTATATTCTGAATAGCCAAAGGCGGAGGATTTGCATTTGTTGAAACCTAAATTGTGACTACAATGCCAAAGAGCTTGCACCATTTCAGCGAATATCCACATCTAACCAATACTGCTCCGATTCGCTGTCCTTTCACATTCTCATTAATTAATCTGAGCTACGAATTTGGCACGCATCCTTCTTAAGACGACATGGAACCTAGTGGCTCCAAAAAAGCCCTAGATTTGCATGGAAACCGGAAGCTACCGGAGTAGAATGATAGATCGAGCATTAAGGTCTCATTTTCATTCCTTGTCGTTGTCTTAAAAGAAGTTTAGGTAGACATGTTTATCTTTAACAAGATGCAAAGGTTTTGATGATCTCAGTTAACGTTCAAATTTCCAGTTAACCTTGTAACCGAAAATTCTGTCTATAAAAGCCGGTATTTTAAGGAATTCTATTCTAATAAGCAGTCACATGTGTACACCTTTAATTCTTATTAATCTATTCTCATATTCTATTGAAATGTCTTCCTTTCCACCACTGAGTCAAAATTAAATTGGCCTGTTGTTGTCTAAGTAAATTCGCAGGACCCAGATCGGGCAAGAATAAAATCGCGCACCCATAGCTACCGCGAGTGTCGCCATGTATTCCCCCTTTAGCACGATGAACAGAAAGTAGCATCCCCACTTCTATGTCGCTATGTACTCGATATTTGCCAAGTGGTAGTGGCGGTTGACTGCAGCTCCGGTCATTAAATTTTATCGCCTACACTGAAGTTGACACTGGGAGTCTCCCTTTGCCCCCACCGCTTGAATTCTGTCCATAATCACCAGTTAGATGGCAGTTTTTTATGCATTCCTAATTAAAATGTCATCATCTGGTCTACCTCCTTTTGTTCAGGTGTTTGTGTGGCCTGGGATGAAATCAGCTAAGTCGGTTGTTCTTCGGGGACCATCGATAAATTAGAAAATAGTTTCAAGGTGAAATGGCATTATGTGTGGCAAAAGAATGGGTCTCATTTCTAAATGAGCATTTTCACTAGCTTCTATGTACGAGAATTCAGTTATCATCCAAATGCACTGACTTAAAATGTCGTAATAACTACCCCTCATACCCGACCTCGGTTAATAACTCTAATTTCTACTCACTATCACTGCAATCGGTCTGACCGCCAGCCTGTTTTTAAATTTGGTTCGCGGTACAATGTCTGGATTTTGAAATTCGGTTTACAGAGCTACGCGGTTGGAAATAACCGGTCGAACACTTTAAATATGATCAAATATGAATTGGCTGGCCTTTCAGTGAGCTAACCTAGAAAATGTTCCCATATTTCGGGAGAATCGGATTCTAAGCAGTGAAAAATTCCAAAAATTAAGCTGGAAATCTCTCTCCCACCCTGTAAATGCCACTAGAAAAATTAAAGCTGGAGGAACCCAATTCTAACTTAGTTTACTCACGAGGGCAGAAAGAGCGGAGAAAAGTGAAAAAAAAATTCGACAAGGAAGAAAATTCCCTCGACTAATACTGGTGGGATGATTTTGTTTCTTTCCGGTCTCTTCTGTGTCGGTTCTTTCCGATTCCTCCTCTACCTCTCTCCACCCTCTTATATGTGCCATACGATACTTCATTCTAGGTTAATATCTCTCTCACTGACATTTAAACCAGATGTGTCTCGCCCATGTCAAGAGCAATTTATCAACTGATGGCAGAAGAGAGACCGAAATGTAAGGGTTTTAATCTAGCCAAACTCTGCTTAATGAAAGGTCTCCTTTTCAACTAAGCAACGTGAAAGGCCCCATTCGAGTATTCTCATTATTTGCTTCCACGAAAATTGTTGAATACTGTAGTTGGTCAAAATTAATTTTGATTCCTACTCGCTGAGCTCGAGGGCGATATAGTACCACCTGAAAGTTGAGTTCGGTTTTCATTGGAAGGATGAAATATATGGTGGCCTATGAACCATTCAAATCATACCTAATTTTATGCTTATAACCTTATCATTGACTTTTAAAGAGAAAAAGATTCGATCAGGTACTCTACGCGTCTTCTCAAAAAATGATGAAGTGGATCTATCAGGCCGAATGCATCCGCTTCCCTCTCGATCTGAGGAAGAGATTTGGACTTATGAAGTCTCTGGCAACTGGTGTTTAGACGGAATGCAGGTGAGTTTTAACGACTGACATTCCTACAGAATTATGCTTATTTATACCGAACAAGCCCCTTTGACTTCTTTTCTTTTCTCTTTTAGTGTTGATAAACTTGCTAACGTAAGCTTTTAAAGGGTAACTTCATAGTTCCCTCTAGACTCTGTGATTCTTATGCCCGAAAATCTGATCGACCGACTGTATAGTTTTATCCACTCTAAGCACGGCAAGGTTATCGAAGATACCGATCCCATTAGCCATTTGTCTTCGAGTTGGTAGTAATAATCAGTCCTTCTTTATTGACCAGTTGATTAATATAGTTATTACGTCCTATAAATGTTTAAAAAAAGATGCTAATAGCGCAGATAAAAAATGGAACAGGTGTAGTCCTGTACACCCTTCCTTAAACCCATACTACAACCGCTCCTTTCGCAATGAATGATCTCAACAGCGACGGTTTCAAGAAGGCAAATAGTCATGCGGTTAGTGGATCCGATGCCCCACTTTCGAGAGACTCCAGGTGTTGCGGGTTGATAATCCATAATTTTGTCAAACCAATCGAAGTGTCGCACTGACTGGCTAAAAGAGATTGGCCGGACACATCCATCTCTTTTCAGAGTCCCTATAATTGCCACAGTCATTCACGATCTGACAGACTACTCCGAAATTTTAAGAATTTTCATGATCTAGACCATTTCATATTTATAAAAAATTGCAATAATGACTTTACTAAAACATTTATCGAAGTCGCCACTGATATCGCAAGAGAATTTGAATGTCTGCCATTGCAGTTTTTTGGCTGCAATAGTACTGATGACAATTTTTTCACTATGCCTGATTGTTTTAGCTGCAAAAGTTCCTCTCCCAAAAAAGCACTTGCACATTTACGGGCTACACTTAAAAGTAGTATTCTAATCAGGTTGTATGAATGGCAAGTAATATAGTAGAGGTAGTCACTTTCTAATGGAGCTGGGAGGTAAACGCCTCTCTGATAAGCATTTAAGCCAAATTTAATGCCCTACGTATTCAACCAATTCACTTTTCTCTCCAACCCGAATTTGACATTGGTACCAGGAGGGAGAGTAAATAGTTTCAAAATAGCTCTCTTACCTGGTAGACGCCAATCTCTCCTCCCTCCCAAAATACCGCACACCTCTTAACCAGAGAATTAAGCCACTTATTTGCCCTTTTAAATCATCGGCTATTCAGTGGTGACCTTTAGAAATTAATTTAATGAACATAGTATTTCGTTATTTCTTCAATGATATGCACTTTGGATTAACCATGAATCGTATGGATGCGCTTATTCTTCTTAACGGTCTGGAGTGGAAAGTTATGTGCACATTGGTGACATTCAGTCGATTGTAGTATGAAAATATACGCCTACTAACAAAGCGTTAGTAGCATTAGAGGTGGTCAAACCTACACTCAACCTCCTCGTGGTGACCACCGGTAACCCCAGGGGCAACTCTGGGGGCTGATGAGAGGGGCGGCCGTTAGGACCATTCATTCTCCGGACGTATAAAATTAGATTATGCCAGCAGAAGTACAACTTCTTACAGCTTGGTAAAGGAGGCACGGCGCAAATATCCGGATTTGTGGTCTCAAACTGGAGTATGGAATGCACGTGCAAGTAGCTTTGAATGGAATCTCCGCCAGAATGTTGATTTCTTGAGGGGAATCGAAGACGGACGAATTCGGACGACGTGACTCGACGAAGCCGAGCTGAAGCTGAACTGCTACCTGTACAACGAAGCCATGCCAGAGAAGAGACCAGACAAACGACGACGTCACCAAACGTTTCTACTGTTCTGTGTTAACTGTTGTGCTTAATTGCTATAAAAGCTATTTATACTTCTGTTGTACCCCCAATAAGTCCTTGGGACTTGCCCTAAAGGGTATGGAGAAAATAAATAATAAATAAATAGCATTAGAACGCAGTTTGAGAAATTGCGCAACTGTGGAGCTGAAGGAAACCGCGCTTCTGGGTTCACGGATTAGGCTGAAAGTCTCGGACACATCGATTACTGCTTGCACCTATAGGGTATGTGGGATGGTCGAAATCAGAATGCTACTTTTTGGTTAAGGATAGAGGGTATTTCCTTACTGGCGACCGGAGTGGCAGAACTGGATCAAATAAGAAATGTTCCCGAGAGTTGCTCAGTTGAAAGGGCACCAAAAAATGACAGTGCCTACGAAAAGTCGGAAGGCAATTTCCCAACAGAGATCAAATTATGTGAAGACACACGGAAGGAAGTGCCAAACATTAATTATCAGCTCTTCCCATTATTAACAATAGAAAATATTATTTACCATTAAAAAGCCTTGGGTATTAATGCTACGTTAATAAAAATTCTTGTGTTCAGCAGCGGCGCCGTTTTGACGTATTTGTTGTACTGGAAATATGTTGGTTATTTACGAAAGAACGATCTGTGTTCTCATTGGAATTTTTAAAATGTGGCTGTCCAAACACCGTTGCCTTGTAACTGAGATTCTAGGATCTTGAACAAGTGAAAGCCTTCACATTCAAATTATTTCGACAATTCATTGATAAATGTTTTGAAGACAAATTTTAGCTGATTGAAGGAAGGAGCAAATCATAGAAGAGGTGGTCTCCTCGTTCTCATTTGTCTACGTTGTTTTCGCCGTGCTCGCGGCGACGTATTTTGCTATCTATTTCATGCAGCAGTCTCAATTTAGTTGCTCATTAGTTTCAAGGTAAATCCTCGCGTAGTCGAAGGAGGAACACTGGCCGTCATAGTTATGATAGGCTTTCGCATTCCTAAAGGGATCCCTATATTGTATCGCATATTTGCACATTATTCCTTAGTTGAAATCAACTCATCCACCGAGGTAACATCGGACGCTTGGGGTCTACTCCAGTGGTGGAGAAATTTTTAAAAGATTGGCGGTTTGAACAAATTTACTTAGTTAGATTTGCTCCTGGGTTTTCGGTAGTCACCTCGGTAGCATTTTGGGCGGTCAATTGTTCAGTGGGCTATCATTAGCGCCAAAGTTTACCAACAGTTGCCATGTAGGGGTTGGAAGTAAAAATACAGTGTGGCAAGTGCTGTTCTCTGACTGCACTGTCTTCGAAGACGATTCAGCATGCAGTTGTGAGACCTTATGCTTCTTCACAACGAAAAGTTAAGTCTTTTTTGCGCCCTTAGTGCTTAAACACCTTCAAAAAGGAAAGAAACCGATCGAGAATAACAGTTCACGCACCCCTTAAAAGAATTCCTGACCGGAAGCAGAATGTGCCTTTTTCCTTATCACTCTGGCATTAATGTCTTTTCTGGTAGTGGTTAACCGCTATACGATTATCTGTAAGTGTTGTTTACTGTGAAAGATGGTAACCAGGATGTGTTCTCGACATATCGGAGAGTCAACCTTCCCATCAAGTGCACGCTTTTTAGGTTTTACATGTTTTATTGAATTCTGCGAATCATCAAAATATATTTTTTCATTGAACACCATACTCTAGACTCGGAATAAGGATATTCTGTCAAAGCAATATTTGAATCTGTACGAAATTCCGTGAGTGATAGTTATTACTGCATTACATAAATTTGCGCTAACCTCAGCTTTTATGGAAAGGATAGTGTCTCATAACACACGCCTTAAAGAGAATTGGGCTGAATAGATTCCCACTGGACACCCCGCTCCTCATCCCAGCAAACCTGCTTCTATATGAGGAGCATGATCGTTCCCTTTATCCTCCTTTGGGTAGTCACTATATTTTCCTCTAGAAGGAATAATGCTCATACCCATATCAATGATTATGTCAGTTCGACTTGCATATCTTCAAGTCTCTCTCCTTGTAGATTAGTGTTAGAGCTGATTTAACGACACTTGTTAAACCTCCGAGATTCCGTTTTATTAACTGAGTCAATAGACATTTTCAGTGATTACTTACTAGACCCGCAGACTTGACCGTAAAAACTCACATTCAACCTATTAGGAATTTCGATTCCAAAATAGATGGCGGTACTGACTTTCTGAAACTCATAAGGCGATACCTATCGGACGTGGTCATGGTTTTAGCGTCAAACCAAGGAAATGGACAAGCGCAATGAAGACTATAAAATGACCTACGACAGTTTAAGTCCTACCGCACATATTCACATTACATTTATCACACGATTTATTAGCAATATGATGATAGTATCAAGCCCACAGGTTGCGATCATACCGGAGAACATGTTTGGAATGAAGAAGACAGAATTACAAATCAGGGAACGGAAGTCGTCCTTAATCGACTCACAAGCAATTCACTTCTTCTCCTTGTGGTGAAATGGAAATGAAAAAGATAGTTAACTTACATCAACCGATTTCTAGAACATCATCTATTTCCTGCAGTTCCAGATCTTAATAAATTTGAAATACAACTGAGATATTAGTGCTCTGAGAAGAGTATCAAGCTAACCGCTTATACATCTAATGAGAACTTTGATATTATTGATTTTTGCCTAGTAGAATGAACTATTCCACAGCAAAAAAATACCAAACTCAGACTTGCCAATTTTTTCCTTCAGCTAATTCATTGAAAAGAGGTCTTTCCAAATCGAATTTTTCGATACAATCGCAAAGACAAGGCATCAAGACAAGGAGCCTTAGGATAGTAGGGTAGGAGGTAAAGACGCTGGTTCATTGTTAATGAAAGTAACTGCGTGATCTTACTCTGACTTCTTCTCACTCGTCTTTTTATTCTTGAGGAGTTAGCTTAACTCCACGACGGATCTTACCCCAACCAATCAGTCTACAAAGAGCGCAAGAAGCAAATGGTGAGCCTAGGAGCAAATAAAAGAATTGCTCATAAGTTGTGGGCAGGCTTACCTCCAATGCTTTTCTACACGACGGCTGAGAGCCACCTTCTCGTTCACCTCCGTGCAGACAGGAGTATTAAGAGAAATCTTAGCCAAGTCTCCTTTAACCGCGATCACGTATCCTCCGCTTGAGAGGGAACCAATGTTCACCATCAACATCTCATGTTTAGTCAGCTTTTGGACCTAAATAGCGCACGAAAATGACATTTAGTAAGATAACGTGGTTTATGTTTTCGGCCGTTAATTACCACATTCCGTTTACACGTCCTAGCCTGCTCCAACGTATTCCAAGAAATTAACGCTAACATTATTTAACAGAATTAACTATATTATGCGCTACCAGAACAGAAAATATTCTCGCCTTAGCACCCTTCTTATCGCCCTCAGTTCGCACACCAAGAAGACGTCGGAAGAGGTAGAAGGAGATTTCCAATTCGACATAAATATCAGGAAGCGTACCCACGGCACCGAGAACATGACCCACTAAACGGTCAGCCCGACAGAGTTGAGGATCAATTTTAGTACCCACACCGATCAGACCACCGGGCACGGCATAAGCAAGATCGTTTTGCTCTGCCAGAAGTGAGAGAATGCAGGAACGAATGGGTCGGCAACTCACCACACCTGAACGATCCTTTTGGGTCACAAGACCGGGTCGAATCTCGATCTCCTGACCAACCTAAGTGAGAGAAGGGTAAAAGGTTACCTCTTTCCGTCAAAAAAAAAAGCAACTGAATATCAGTAAATGCTGTGCAATGACATTATTTCGAAGAAGAGAAAGGAACCGAGACAAGTTAATCTGAAATACATGGGTACTCCAGATTTGTCTTACTATTAACTTAAACAATCATTTCGTTAACTAAGGCTGAAATTAGTGAATTTTTTACCTCCAGTGACGCGAATGAACAAGAATGATGGTTGGGGGAAAGAATAATATGAAATCTCTATGTAAAAGGAAATCAAGATGTACAGGTATAGTTCATGCTCTTTGAAGTGTGAGAAAAGAATATAATGGGGACAAAAGGTAGTTATATGAAAGAGGATGAGAGAAAGGCAGTTATTAATTACAAATCTGGCGAGAAGCGGGGCATCGCAAGTCCGCCACGTTCTCCTTGATTCAGATGTGTAACATCATTTCGCCTTCAATGAAGCCACACTTTTTGCTCGTGCTTATCCTGCTTTTTAAACCATAAGTTTGAACAGTTTAGTTCTATAATTCTGATGGAATGGGGATTATACTTACAAAAAAAGCAACAAAAACCATCTATTTATATCGTGTGGTTGTTTGTCTATTGAAATAAGATTTGTCGGGAATTTATAGAAATTTAATTTGGTTTTTGACGGAAACGACTAAGACGAGTTCCAGAAGTCACTGGTGCATGAAAATTCTACTTACACTTTCGAAAATGCGTGGCTAATTAGTTAGATCTCTAACGCAAGTTAAGCAACTTTGAGAGCTGTTTTACCAAGTTATCACACTCGGTAAATATTTAGTAGGTGAATCATATAGAGAATCAACGAATTGACCTGCGTTACAAGGCAGAAGCAAAGCGATAGCATCGAAAATATGATAGAGATCAAACGACAGACGTTGCCAACCGTCTATGTAAAACTAATCATAATGTGCAAAAGAACTAAGCAAATCTAGGACATAACATTTAAAGACAAGTAATGACAAACTATTGAACAAGATCACTAATTTAAAAGATTGCATTACTTGCGAACCTTAAGGACACCGCGAAGAACACTACCTCCAGCGACACCACCACGTAGTTGATCAACCTCGCATCCAGGCTTGTTCACATCGAAGGACCGAATGACTGCAAAAAAGAGTGCGCATGTAAAGTCGCTACATATACCTGTGCTTAAACCTCATTCCATATGAACTGCACCTGTAAATTTGATGGGACTAAAATCCAAGAAATTTATAATGGTTCCATTAAACGAATCGACAAACCACTAACTCAATGAAATATAGGCAACAAGAAAAGTTGGACGTAGGCTTAGAGATACTGTAAAGTGCAAACAAACCAATGAGACGTGGATCGGAGGTAAAGTCTCGAATAGGAATTGGGATACTGTTAACAATGTAATCGCAGACCACATCGATATTATACTTTAGTTGCGCCGAAATTGGAATGATCGGCGCATGCTGGGCGACTGTACCATTGATGAATTCATTAATCTTAATTTAGATATAACAAGGCGTTAAAAGTAAGCGTTACTAAATGAGAATTAAGGAACAAGACAATAATTCACCTGGTTGTATTGCTGGCGAGCTGCCTCCTCTCGAACCAAGTCAATTTTATTCTGGAGAATAAGGATCGTATCAAGATGCATAATTTCAACTGCAGCCAAGTGTTCACTAGTTTGAGGTTGTGGGCAAAGTTCATTGCTGGCAATCAGAAGAATTGCAGCGTCCATAACTGCAGCACCATTGAGCATGGTTGCCATAAGGATATCGTGACCTGGACAGTCAACGAAAGAAATATGTCTGCACGATCGGGACAAGAAAGCTGTTAAGTGGGATATCAACAGGAGCATCTGCAGAACAAAGAATCGGATGCCAACGTACCGAACCAACTGCAAATTACCAGTACAGCCTTCGAGGGGACACTTCATCACGTCAGGACTGCCACTCCCCGCAGACCGATAACAGCCTGGGGGCGAACAATCTGGACTATCACACTTGTAGATTTTTGCATTCGCATAACCCAATTTGATAGTAATATTTCGAATTAGTTCATTTTTATGTCTAATTGTGTGCACTGTCGAGATGGCTCTGACAACTGTCGTTTTACCGTGAGCCACATGACCTATGGTACCAATATTGATTGTTGCCTGTCTGCTAATAACTTCTGGAGTAATTGCAGTTAGCTTGGAAATATCCTAAGAAAATAAATATTAAGGTAGTAAAAGGCAGTACCAGCTGTGAAACATCCTGAGTTGCTAAACCGGACTTATCACTCATCACCGCGTGACCCTCAACGAACAATCTGCAGCGTCGACTTGCACAAGCTCGTGCAGACAAAGGCCCAAATACCATTGGATAGAATTAAGTTTTGATTTTATTTGCTTTATTGACTCAAATAATCGATGAAAAAAATTAAAAAAATATTCAAAACAGCCAAGGAATTTGATTCAAGCTTAGAAGTAGCAGCCTATGATTTTCGATCAAGTCGCATTCATAAAAGACTGAGAAATTAAGCACTTGAAAATCATTCCATGTGCCCTTTCCGCATTTTCATACTTTTCAAGGTATTTATCTGCTGATTCGTTTCAGAGAAATCTCTTGATGTACGCATTTCATAGGATAGTTCTAGCTAGGGGACCACAACGGCAATATAGCAGCCAATAAGGCCATGCAGGAAGAAAAGATAAAAGTAAATAGCAAACTAAGTTCAATTCAGTGGCGAACGTAATAATTTATGGCTCTAAGGTATGACCGAAGTCATGCATCTGACTCTTGGCGGAAAATTTAACAGTAATCATTTAACTCTACCATCCAAAACGGATATTCAATCGTCTAACTATGTGCGTTTGATTACTGTTCTACTTGTGGCCAATGTGAACTTAAAAATAGATACCATATCAAGCCAAATTTGTGTTATCCTGAGTAGACATAAAGAGGTATTCTTTTGAAATGAAGAAAGATAAAGAATCTAATCCTAGAAGGAACATTTAAGATCAGAGCATTATGAAACGTCATGCAAGCTTAAAAATCAGATCTTGACGGTTTTTGATAAAAGTTCATTTACATTAGGGTAAAATATTCGTATTATCTTCAAAATTTTATTACAACAAATTTTTGTTGAAGTTCATCAATCAATTAAAATTAATCGGTTCTTAAATTTTTGTCTATGCTAGGGAAATAGGTACGCAATAAGTTTATAGCAAAACATTCTATATTTATATTATAAATTCCAAATATTAGAAGAGGATTCCAGCTCATTTATGTGAGCAACCCTGACTGGAGATTTTACTGATCAATTAGTCAAACGAATTAATCCCAAAGCTGGAAAGCAATTAATGAAACTGAAGCCGATTCTAATATTCAAAGTCCCAAAACTAAGATATTTTGCATGACTTTACAATGTTGTAAAATAAAGTTCCTCCAATAAAAATAATTTGACTCCATAGCATTACTTGCAAGGGAATTCGTCTGAGGAACCGATTTATTTATTTCTGGAGACGAAAATGAACTCGTTCTCACCAACTTCATAAAACGTCAAAACTAGGTCATCGATTATCTCTCTTCCTAAAAAGATGCCTATGGTTTTGAAATCTGCTTTCACTTAATAATGTGCGTCTAGATTTGTAAAACTGTAAGTGTTTACCACCATCACAGAGACATTATAAGGGCTGCGTAATGTCCACCATCTATGGACTTTTTTGAAAACTGTATCCTGTGCAATGCAATCACATGATAAACTCTGTAAACGTCTATTTCATTTAATAAGAGATAAACAAAGATCGTTTTCAGGAACAAGCATTTACTGGATGGAGAGTTTACTGCATAAGCGTCAATCACAAGCTGCCGACTTGGAGCGCTAAAGACTTAGTCACCTTGACACACAAGCCTTCAAAGCTTGCTAATGTTTGACGTCGGAACTGCTAATCCGGATGATAGTTCAACCGTGATGTGAATGTCGTCGATCGGATGGAAGCTGTGACATTTTTAATATTGGTAAAAATATTGTTATTTCCTCATTAAGTCATAGTGATCATCCTGCCAACTTTCAACCCTCTCAGTGCAAAAACAATATGAATTTTCAGTTCATGGTCCATTTTTACACTAACGGCGCTACTCACGACAATGCAATCAAATATTTTGCTTCAGTTTACATGCTGTTGGACGCAAAAACAACCTTCTCCCTTAATGTCAAGTTAAAAAGTAAAGATAAGTTAAGTAGACCATAAAGCAATTACAAAGGAAGAGCAGAGCGTCGGAACGCTGCAGCTGGGAGGAAACCTGACTGAAACACGATCTCAGTCGAAATCACAGGGCATACTATCTCTCATTTCTGTACACATTCGACGTCGAAATGCCCCACAGTAAAAGTAGATAAAAAGCTCTTTATTAATAAACAGGACAAACTTCAAAATAATTTTCTATTGGGCTTGCTTTATTGTTTATTGCGTAGACTTCGTTCCTTTTTGATTCGGTTTTCAAAACCTGTTAAAAATAATAAAAATTTCCCACATCCTCTAAAACTGACAAAAATTGTATCAACCATAATAAAAACGCATTAAATATTAATGGTTGGTACAGCCACCTTCGAAGGAAAGCAAAAAAACCATATGTTTGCGATAGTCGACTCGTTTTCTTATAAACGGATCATCCTGTGTTTAAAAATGATTTTAGACCGCCAAAGATGTTCAAATAGGAAAATATTCAATCCCAAAAGCAATACTAGGCCCAAAACTGCCTGAAAAATAACCAATTTTGGGACGAATTTGAGATATATTATTTCAACTGGATGAATTCACTTTTCTGCTAATATGTTTGGAATAAGTTAAAACACTTTCTTGACATGGAGCGGTCAGTTTCTGCACTTTACAGATCATCTAGCAAAGAAAAAGTTAAATCCAATAAAATTAGTTGCACGTACCAGCAAATAATTAATTTTTTTAATTATTGACAGAATTTCATTTGCAGATCCTGATCATTCTACTTCAAAAATGTGGGATACCTGACTGTAATATCATAAAACATAGAAGCTGCTGGGACATAATTCAGAATATATAGATTCAAATGAACAATTAAAAAGCGCATATCTTGAACCGTCGCTAAAATCCAAAATCAAAATTTTGTTTTAGTGTGTAATTGATACCGTAGTGGAGGGTGTTATAAAAAATTTCCCTCCAATCGAATTTTCCACTTAGTGTTCTGTAATTTCGCCGTTGCTGATGCCAGCTTCGATAGCTTTGTTTGCATTTTTTTGAGCTTGTTCTCATTTGACTAAAAGGCTTTGCAAGTCAACGAATGCACGCTACCTCTAAGCTGATAATCCCTGCGAAGTCTGCGCAGGATTCTCCATATGTACCGAAAATTCGCATTTTCTTACGGCCATCTTCTTCTTTGGACAAAAGCGCTAGTATGGGGAGCTCTTTGGGACCGAACAGTTTCATGACGGGTGTATCTCAACTGAATCACAGTGAAGAGAGTCAGGTTGAAAACACCATCAAGACTCAGGATTCAGATCCTTCGTCATCGTCTATAGAACCCAATCAAGACGATATACCTGTATGTTTTCGCTCTATGCACTACTCTCTCTAGGTCAAACCTCATCAGGAGCAAGTTCGAAGTGGTCGGAAGCGCAAACTTGGTGGAAGTTTGGATAATATTGATTTTGAACGACGGGATTCTTTGCTTACCAAAGTCAACTTAAAAGTAATTTTTTTTTGAATCGTTTGAATTGTACGTATGCGTCTATTTTCAAATCTATTTATTACTTCCATAGAAAATTATAAACATGGAAACATTTGAGTCCCTGTCTGTGGAATCCCGAAGAAATTTACTGGCTCTGCTTCCTGTACACGATCATCATCCCCCACCAGATGTTACTATACCCGCAAGTGAGACTGATTACTGGATTCATCCAACAGCTCTGAATAATGAGTTCTTTACAAAAGCCCTTCAGGATTACTCTACTCGTCAGATGAATGGCGATTTTTCGCCGCGACTAAGCTCCCGCACAGGCCTTCGAAAATCCGTCGGTAACAGACAACGCTACTCCAGTCCCACTACCTCCCCGGTATCTGCACCCTCTCATTCTACACCTATGTTCCAGTCACCCCCTGTTTCTACCAAAGAAGATCCCTCTGATCAAACACAGTTGAATGTAAGCTCTCCAATCGTGTTTCACTAGATAACCCGCTTATCAAAAACTACTCCCTCTAACACCTGAGCCCATGTCACAAATCAACCGCTATAAAAATATGTGATAACCTACATTGAAATAGTAACCTGAACCTATGTACACATACAGGATTTGTTTTTGCATAGCACGGAAAGATAATTTCACCATTGACCATCCTAACTCAATTAACGCTCCCGGATTCCGAGTTTCGGTTATCTAGTTGCAGGTAAAGCGAATAAATTTGTTTGCGTTAGTATTACTTGTTTTGTTATCACCACGGAGCTATTTTGAATCATATATTATCTCTTTTTGTTCCCTTTTTACAGCTGACCGATGGTTCAATAAATACCAATGGAGTTAATTTTCCGAATTCGAGGTTTCGAAGCAGACCTTCAGTTCTAAAAACAGCTCTCACTAAGGAAGAGCCAATTGATATCGAGGCAGACATGGTGAATGAGGAGTCTCAGGACACCACAACCACAAAAATAGGAGCCAAGGAGTCTGAGTCTCAGTTTGTTCCCATGGCAAATTCTTTTACCACAGCATCCTCCGCCACTTCTACCTCTCCCGATTCTTCGAATGTTTCTTCTTCACCGTCTCACGGTCGTTCATCTTCAAACCCTTCTTCCACCGGTTTCTCTCCTTCGGCCAGCACGCCTGTGACCACTACGCTAAATTCATTTAAGACGGAAGACTTGGATCGACCTGTTATGCGATCATTTGCTGGTTTTCCGGAGCCCTCCAGTCAGCGTCGACTCAATATGCCCAAATTAGAATCTACTCTCTTGCTACAAAGCGTGCGTCTCTTGCAAAAATACTTTGATGTAGTGTCAAAATTAAGCCCAGCAAGTCATTCATTTTCCTACTGTTTTCCCATGTGTTTGTTGAAATTTGTTGGATCTCTGCTCCGAAAATATGTATCTTCGTGTATCATATATATAATTTTTACGGACTTTATTACTTCGATTTGATTTTCCTATAGTTTAACGGTGTTCTACATTGACCTCCCCTTCAAAACCAAGGGTCACTGGGTATTAACGAGGTAAAAGCCCACGCAGGATTTCTTTCTGGCACTAAAGCTTAAATAGGAATACTATACGAATGGGTTTGCGACTGTGACTGTTGTAAGGTCTGGTCTAAAATGAGTGGTTGGTGTTCAGCCGAACATTCGAACCCTAATGTTATCTGCACTCTTTTTCTACCTTATTTTTTTCTCTAATTGTTGAGTATTCACTCCACTTTATTGGAACTGGTATTTCCAGCTGTCTTTAATAACCATCGATGTTCTGAGCAAGGTTTCTGGCCAAGTGCATCAAGATACAAAGTAGCGCTGCCCAAATTTTTGGTGCACACTTATCTTTATTCCGTTTGTTTTAATCTCATACTTTCGAATCCATTCTTGTTATTGCTGCATTGTACCTGCCAATTATTCACCCTCATCATATTTGTTTGTTTAAACTAATCCTTTTTTAGTTAACGGGTAGGGAATGTGTGCCTTTGTAGGCTTTTTTGTCGGTAGTGATTTCGATGTTATTAGTCTCTGAACATCTGCTGGATGCAGACATTTTATCCATGACTTTTTCCTTCCTATATCATTGTTCTATTTGTCTATGTTTACATATATTCCGAGGGCTCTAAAAATGCACATTTTCCTTGCAGAGTGTCAAACCGCCTCATGATTCCTCTACGAACTGCCCGCGCAGACTATCGGTAGCTGTACCTGGTCGCAGGCTATCACAGATTAGTAGTGAACTTCCTTCAAGTAGTCGACCCCCGCTAGTGGTTGATAGCAGCACTCCTTCCACCGTACACGCACCAACCTCTGCAATGCCACCACCGCGGGAAACAAAGACCCTAGCTAACGTGCGCGAGAGTTTCAGGGCTCAGCGGCTTCGTATGCTTAAACAACAACAGTCAAGGTCGATCCAGACGTTATCGACATCAAAGAGCCTTAAAGATCCACATCAAACCTCCGTTGGTAGTCGTACTCCCAACCCTGGAACAACACTCAGTGGCGACGTCTGCGGTTTGTCGCCTGTTTCCAGTGCTTCCAATGCTGTTCAACCCAACGTCACCGTTGCAAACTCCCTCACTCCGCTGATGATCCAACCATCTGCTGTGCTAATCCAACCCACTGGAAATAGTGTATCTGCTCCCGCCACTCCCCAGCATGGCAGTGCTGGAAATAGCGTAGCTGGAGTCCCTCTCCCTGCCATTTTGGCAAACTTCAAGGAAGCTAGGGTTGTTTTTACTCCTTCTCGATCGGGCTCTTCTGCTAGCAGTAATGATGGTGGACCTGAGGTTTCGGATCACGCTGATCAAGACGGGCAGATGGTTCACCAAACTGCACATCAGCACCCGACTTCTCAAAAACAACCTCTTCCTCAGCAGCAGCAGCAGCAGCAGCACCAACAACCAGTAGTAGCGGTCGCTGCAGGTGGATCAGCCACAACGACTAGAGCATACTTTGTCGATGGAAATAATCTCACCGAAACATTAGCCCTCCTACAATCTATTAATCCTCGTGCTACAGTGACCCAACAACAGTTCCTCCTGATTCCCAGCACGGATAAATCACACGCGATCCTCTGTCGAACACCAATCGCCATTCAACCGAAGCAAACTCCCTCGGCTCCGCCCCAACCAGTTCTGCGAAAACCATCTGGTTCAACTCCAGCTGCGAGTGTGTGCTCATCTGTTGCATCCACAACGTCAGCGTCAGCCACGGTACGTCCACTCATCCTCCCCGTGAGTCGGTCACAAGAGCAATCCCAACAGCAGTCTCTAGTAACCGCCATTCCACCAGGACTTTATCGCGAAATCCTTCCCAATATGAGTAACGGCGTTTTCAACGTGCACAGATTTCATCCAGCACCCATTCAGCCCCAACAGCAACAACAGCAGAGCCAAGTGAGTCCGAAGTTTTGAGCTAGATGATGTGTGATTTAGTAAGCCTAGCCATAAAGTGGTGCTCATCTGCGACGTAATGCGAGGTAGTTATCGGTCTTTGTATTTCGCCTCTTGTTCACATTGTGCTGCTCTTTTATTCTTACAGTTGAGGTCTGCTTCAGCCTACTTTGGCCTACTGGCATCGAGTAACATCGCTGGCAACGTTAATCCTATTAGCAGCGCTAACACAAATGCTGCTACCGGTAGTAGCAACAACAGCAATAACAGCAACAGTGGTATTAGTAACAATAATAACAATCTGCCAGCATCTTTCCTATCTCCTCCGCCCAGTTGAGACGTATGACTACTGCTGTGTGTGCGTGTATGTGCACGAGTTACCTATTTAGCTTTTCTTATATCCAACCCAAAGCGACTCTTGTACATAACATTCACACGAAACCACGTTTACACAGACCGACTCCCAGGCATTCATTCATCCCTTCTCTACCCGTTTATTTTTTCCACTTTATGTGTAATTATTACTGGTATTACTATTATCGCCTTTTCCATCCTGTCCCATCTTCCTATTTGCCTCCACTGACGATGCTATCACCACCACCACTACCACTATTTTTCTCAGAGCCAGCTCCTGAATAATTTTATTACCAGTATTAAAAACAACAGGAATAACAAATACGCAACGGATATGTGTGGGTGTTCCTTTGCACGTCTTTGTTAATCAGTTGTGTGGACCTAGGCTAGACAGAACTGGTTCCCACCGCCCTATTGAGCACCACGATCTTGTGCCCTCATTACAGCTGCACGTGATGCATTACCCCTGGGGCGTAGCCGGGCTATAAAATATTCCTTGCAGCAGAAAAAAAGGGGCTTAATTGCTAGGTTGGTGTCTAATTGGCTTTATCTTTTTAGTATGATGTTCAGTCAGCTGAACTTCATGGGAGACGGAGTGATGCGGGAACATATATTGGTTGGAATGCTCCGAAGAAACGGCCTTTCTTTCTGCCGAAAAAGTCCTTGATTGACCTTTTTGAGTGATTTGTTTGTTGGTGAGTCAGTAAGATTAAGCTGTTTAAATAGTATGACTTTGCGATGTAGCAAGGGCGATAATGTTAGCCTTTAAGAGGAATCTGTCTCAAATCGGCCACGAGTTGGAATGCTTTTCGCGCGGTTATTACTAGTCCGTATGGAGAACTTATAGCTAAAGTGTGGTTGGCTGGCCGAAACTTCACAAATGCAAATCGTCTGATCAGCCTTCACTGAATTAGATTTTCCTGGAGGCCTATTCATTTTACCACTTTCCTAATCGATGGAGGGCTTCAAATAGGCCATTGTGATCTCCCTAGTTTAGACTTGCTTTTTTAGATGAAAATGAAGAACTTACAAGTTACCCTAGCCTGTATCGAAGGGACATCTTGATATACATCTTTTGCCTGGACATAAGGTTAATTAGAGATTGTCAGTCAAAGGAAAAAAAAGGTTCCAAGCTGCTTCAATGCTGTCGAGAACTCCGGGGGAAAACTTGTTCGGAGAGGTAGACTGCTGATGGCATTATCGCTCTAAGGCACAATAATAAGGGCTGACTGTCTTCCGTCAACTCCCTTAGTATAATGCATGGCTGAAATTCCTCGATCCCCAATAATCAACCCGCGGTAAGAAGGCAATTAGGGAAAAGAAATAACCTTTACGACACAAAAGCTGCTCATGCCTCTGCAGATAATAGGTTCGATCATCTTCAAGCAGGCATTTCTGTTATCTCCAAGGCCGTTCCTGTCACTAACCTCAATAGTCGTTTCGGACTATTTCGTGGATCTGAAGTATAATCATAATGACTTCTCTGCGGTAGGTGAGGGAGTTGAGGGCCAGATTTTTTGAATGAATTGCATTTCAAGACGATTTTTCGTAAATAACGCGTGGATTCGCATGTTAGTTATTTGGCTGCACATTTACATAGGCATGAAGTGGACGACTTGAAATTTGATAAGCACAGCGGTCTGCAGCATTTGAAATTTTCGGTCTTGGCTTTCATTATGGAATTTCATTTTTCCACACGCGTCTTGGAGCTCGCATTTGCCCTTGCTAGCTATTTTTAGGGGCGTTGGTTAAGTGGAAAAGCCATTTTTTCAAAGGAATAGATATTAATGTCATTCTAACTTCTCAATACCATTCAACGCTCTGGATCATGGCAGAGATTGAGATCCTTTCGGACTTAACTTTTATCATCACAGAAAGGAGACCGCACTAGACCCTAGTTAATCAAGGACTGAAGGTGGAATGAGTCCATTTAAGTGTTACTTTCTTTTATACGGTTCGAAAAACTTCGGAAGGAGCATCTGCATTTTTTTAGAGTTCATCATGTTAGGGTTGCAGCACCGCAATTTAATACTACCTCAAGACACGCTTGCTGTTATCGAACATTCGCATGCACTCAGTACCGTTACAAACCACTGTTACTGCCCGTGTTCCTTTTAAGTTTGGCTTTATGGGTAATGACATTACAATGATCCAACCAAATAGATAGCTCTGGATGATCCATCTGACTGGTGTCTATATTTAATATGTGCTCATGATATCTTTCTTGCAATCTACAAGCACTCAATAGTCGCTGAACAGGTGTAGTACATGAACAACATACCTAGACAAGAGCAGAGCAAATCAAGCCAGTGAATGGAATTAGTTTTTTCAATACACCTGGTTTGGGCTGCCTTGAGGGCATTGCAGCAAAAGTAAGGTGCAAGCATTTCTGCCTTTAAACAACATGAGCGTTACCGTGTGTAAATTCGCGCAAGGGAATACGTTTCCTTGAGCTTAATATGATGCAGTAATATTGAAAAAAACATCTTTATTTCCCCATGTACCTGATTAAGCATTAAAATGACTGTCTGCATTTAGCTCTAAATTAGGAGTGAATTATAGAGAGAATGCGGTGAATAATAACTAAAGTGCACTTTTTATCATCAAAATAGCTAACCATCCTGGACTGTTGGAACCTCGTAAACCTCCCTATGATTAGATCAGAATATGATGCTACAGTTGGTTTTTGTGAATTTGAAGGAGAGAGCATCTCATTCGAATATCAGGTCTCTGAGCTAGATGATGATCTGCAGGAGTTGAGAATGAGAAGGCCGGACAAGTGATCGTAGGAAGATGAGGCTTCTATGAGGAGGCCATAGAGCTTAAAGAAGACTGGTGCCTGGATCGAGGGAAAGTGCATCGAAAGAAACGATATATTCACGGAGCGATGACACAGGGCTGACTTTGTAGGTCGGCATTAGCCAAAAAAAATTGAAGAGACGGACCTCCAAAAAATGCAATAGAAATAGAAACTGGCAGAGAATTGGAGGTTTAGGATCCGCTCTTCTTTGCTCCAACTAATTTCTTCTACTTTTCTAAACCCAGATACTATTTCCTGATAGCTTATGCTGCAAGATTTGTTACACAAGTGATATTTTTTGGCAGGGAAGCCCAAATGCCAAAAGAACTTTCATCATTAAATTTGTTGAGAAAATGTAATTTTGTTCCCTAAGTACTGACCAAACGTTTGTTCAAGATAATATAAGTCTTTTTGACTGTCGATTATAATAAGTTTTGAGTAAGTTTTTTTAGTAATCTTGCTCTGACTTAAGGTTTTTAAATTGGGCGAAAGTTAAGTGAACATTTTTGAATCAACAATGCCTGCAGTTACTTGAGGTGGTACTGCATGTTATTCTCACACTCATAGACACAATAGCCTAGAAATGTCAGTTTCATTCAACCAAATCATTTATCGTTGTCTTGGGGCTGATATAGCCATTACACAAAGGAACCTCCAAGAATCCATGTTGTTCATTAGTATTAAAATATCTATAACAGTCTGTGAAGATTATCTGCTTATGTTCCTACTAAAATGGTGGAAGTTTTTCGGATGCATTTAACAATTAATGAATCAATTAACCTCTCCTTAGTCATGAAGGCCTTTGATGCATTCTTTCGCTGATCTCAAAACGGAATCCGATTGACCAATTGATCAGTTTCTTACTGCCTTGAAGTCTCGTATTTTGCCAACTCAACTCAGTTCAGCTCTGCGATTTCATGAGTCACTTTCGATTTACGGTGTTTAAATTCGATTGTAATATGAAAGTTGCCTTAGATATTTGCATGGATTTTCGATAAAGCTCTTAAGCTCCGAGGCGAATTAGGGTCATTTGAACCCAATTGTTTAAAGTTGAATCGGAAAATTTGGTGTTGAATGCCTTTATCGTTTTAATACGGTTTGTTAATATCTATTCATGGACTAAGACGTACCAAACTAAACTGATCCTTTGACTTACTCGTAATATTGTGCTGGCAAAATATAAGGCTACAATCGGACTCGAACTACCTGCTTTTGCTTTCGCTTAGCTTACCGTTGTTGTTTGTGAGAGCGATTTGGCTTGCTGTTAAGGGGTGCAGAATGCTCAGGGTGGGCTGCTTTTTCCTTAAGGAGAAGCTTGTGATCTTGATTAATAATAATTGAATGATGATTTACCTCAAACAAACTTGTGGTAATTATACTTAAGCTCGAATGAAGCCCACCGGCTTGGGTCAGCAGAAGAACAACCATTGTATAATACCACATAGAAATCACTTCGAGGTATTTTTTGGGCTAATGGTAAACAAAAGTCCTACTAGGATGAGGGACTTGATCACCCACCCCCTGATTCCAATGGGATAGTCATAATATTGCATTTGCGGCAGACCGCGTTGTAAGCAGAGATTGGTGATTTAGAGTGAAAATAGACCACTTCGCTCACAAATCAGTTGAGTGACGTAGTGGCTCAGATACTCATTTCCTACAAACGCTCTCATCTAATGCCCTATTCCGCTACTCACATCCTCTCTCATCACGAAGTCCTCCGGAGTCTTCGAAAATCCCGACTCAGGGTTGCGATCTCGGCACGACCTTGGGCTTCGTTTAGATGACCAGAATCCAACAATCAGGCATTCCACTCATTGTAATTAATGCCATTTCAATTTGGAGAAATGCGAAATTTCCTCATGCCCAACCGATCACCGATTTCCTCGTCTACTGACGGCTAAATGTTATTTCGACAGCTGTAAAGAAATTCACCGAAACTATTTTAATTTTGAATTAACTAGTTTTGTTCATAAACTGGTATGTGGACTTTTTAGTAGCGTGTAACTTAGGTGGATCCAAATTTAAAGCAATGACAATGTCGAACAACTTAGTCACTTGTGTATCAGTTAGAGGTATGGAAATTTCCGCAAGTTCTTTATTCATCTGAGTCAGGGACGAGTCCGACACAGGTGAAGATTATCTTGTTTCAGCGGCACAAAGTGATTTACAATCTTTTACACTTAACTGTTGAAGAGCGTGGTAGTGGGTGGTGAATGTGCAGGTTTAGGCCTACGCATACTTCTGGTGCAGCCGCAACGTGTCGAAACACTTACGCTGGTAGTTAAGCCCGATGATTAAACCTCCCAGATGACCTTACTTCCTGAATTTGCATATTTGTGCGTGCAAACTTTCGTGACAGAACTATTACAACGGTGCTTGTGCAGACTAGTTTAATATGACGAAACGAGGTACGTTAAGAAGACAGTCTCGCTGGCTACGGAATGCCTGAACTTGAGGTTGGTTTTTTATTGTATAGTATATCAATCTATACCTGAACCGAATATTTGTAATCATAATCATCGACATTACTTGATGCCTCAATGAGACAAATTCAGCTGACGAAGCTCTTGCCTAAACTCAGACCTCTGCCACTTCAGCATTTACTGGGAAGTCAATACACGACCTGACGATTCTGCAGTTAAGTATGCTCCTGTTCGGTTCGAAATCTAGCATTAGACCTTTAGCGATTTTAATAAATGCTCTCATCAGTTTTGCTTTGATCTGCAAAGGGAGGGTCAGATGAACTATCCATAATCAGAGACTCAAGAGGGTCTTCTCTTCTCGAGAGCATTGTGAAAGACGGCATGCTGAAATTTTTTGTTTACAGTTATAATAAGTTCTTTCATTTTTCCCCTCTGGATGTAGAAATCCGTCTCTATCAATTTTGCGAGCGAAAAGAAGTTTTGAAGCAGACAACGACTAAATTACACAACTCAAAATTGAGTTGAAAGACCACGGTCTCTTAAGAGATTCCTAGAGCTTCCTCAATCTTCTCACAGCCGTAATTATTGATATATACTGAAGAAACGATGGTCTAATAACACGTGGTATTATTCTATTGTCAATAAGAAGGCTGCCTCAGACCTTGTGAAACTTGGGAGGTTGCCTAAAATACGCCATTAATTTCTTCTGTCAAAAGAATTGAAACTGCACACCAATTAGCAGGCCCTGATAAGTTTCAATTCAAAAGAAGCTATTGGGAAGGAACGCTTTATTTGGATATTTTGTGCTTCAAACTCTCCAAACTGGCATTTGAGAGTTTCACCGGAGCAATTTTGTTAATAGCACTGGTAGTTTTCGGGTCGTTGGACGGAGTAAAAGTACTCCATTATCACCTATGCTAATATTAAGGAATTAAGAAGTAGTAAGCTCTCAAAAACTTTTTGAGCCAATAGTTGCTCTGAGACGATTGGCTGTGCGAACAGTGAGAGAGCGCATTTCCCGAAATACCATGAAGTCCATGATGTGGCAATCTTTTTAGCCATTAAAATCTGCACCCATGAGTGCAGTATTTTTGCATTTCGTATGTATTCTTTGAACACTTTTTATTGCCGATGAACTAAGTTCGCACACGTGAAATGTTTAGCTATACAGAACGGATCAGAAACTCCAGGATCTGGAGATATCCCACATTTAGGATCAGTGAGGCCTTCAAATTGACTGTGATTCCTTGAGGATTATGTCGGATTCGGATAAGTAGTGTATCACTGTTATTTGATACATGATCGGGAATCAAAGTGGCTAGGAATCATAGAATTCTAGGTGTTTTTCGAGTAGGTTTATTGCGAATAAGATTCACGAACAACGTGCACTCGGTTTGCATCAAAATGTGCGCCCTCTCGCATTCTTTTGGAGTTTCTAACACCCGCAGTTATGATTTGATCATTTAATGAAAAAGGCAGAAGTAATAAATCTAAATTGGCATATTTTGCTATTCCATCAAGTAGAGGACAACAAAAATCACTTCAGAGTTGATGTGTCTCAATTCGCCTGTCGAGCTTTCAGTCAATCACTCGTTCACTCCACCTTCAAATAGACGGAAAAAACGAAGTTCTATTTAAAAGAACTCAGTGTAGTTGTACTGGATTTGAGACTACAAATTAACAAATAATGTGTAACCCACGGTGATCTTATTTTCATTAGATTGGTATGTTATCCCCATTTGACCTGCGGATTGTCAATCAAATTCCATTCTTGTAGTCGAGGACTTGGAAGGTATTCTCTTAGTAATCTTGCAAGTTTCAAAGCTACCCTCCATTTGGCAAGCAAAATGATTCATTCTTTAAGGTCTTTCCTCTCGAGTTCGCTTTTATTAGTTCAGCCCTTTGTTTCACAAAGGGCCTTAACAAGACATATCCTCACTGCCTTGAATCGGGATATTCCACTCAGAAACATCTGCGTTTACCATCTAAGGGCTCAGTCAAGCCGGCTTGCGCCAATCTACTTCAGAATTCAGTGTAAGAAAAAATGTCTCCATTCAAGAAAATATTTTCCTCATTTACGTTTTCTTTGCTGAATGCATTTCGAGAATCCCAGATTCCACCAGAAAAAAAACACTCCTGGACTTTTGCATTTTTATGGTGATTTAATGACGGGATTAAACACTTAAATTTACATTTACATTCAGTCCTCTTCTTTGACAAAGAATATTCCAGCAGAGTGAGGGTTTCTTAAGGTGCTCAGATGACCCATTGCCTACGAAAGGGTCACTTACATTGTCGATCTATGAATTCTACACCCAGTGAGGCTTGCGTATGAGGGAAAATTGTTAATTTTTTTCAAGTACATCATGTGTAAACTATCTCAGTGAGTTTATATTCCGCTTTTTCGTGCCTAAGTATAATTCAAATTACACCGGCATTTTAGGTGGGCCCAGTGCCCCCTTAGAAAGCAGTTTTGAACGCGGTTTTAGTGGTGTTAACGAGGGGGTTTTGTGCTAATGTTTATCCTGAGGATTCGATTTGTTAAAATAAATAGGGCAAATAATTTAGTCTAAATGTAGATAAAGTAAATTTAGTTGTTTTGATTGTGCTACTAATTGCATTTCATATAAGAATTTAGAGAATGTTCCCACGAACATACTGTGATTTATGGCGGTATTTTAGTTCTTTGGAAGTCGAATTCTCCTTCATTTGATCAATTTACGTAAGGATTGTGCGAAATTAAGGCGTCTTATCACTTAAGACCAGAGCATTTCAGAGAAATCATCACGTGTTTGGAAGCAATGGAATTATAATTATAACTATCGGCTTTAACTGCCGTGACAGACATTCTAAGCTCAAGCCTTAATCCGGGTGGGTGACAAGTTCGCTTCCATGATTATCATCACCCCGAACTACCCCACATTCGGCGCCTTTTTTCAAACTTCCCTCCTTCCTTCTTAGGCTTTAGATAGAAGGGAGGTGTTGTGTTGACGTGATTACTCTAACACTCAAGCAATATTAGTAGTAAATACTTCATGAACAAATGAAAAAGCACCTTCCATTTTTGGCTCACCTTCCATTCCTTTGAAAATTAGTCAGACTTGTAGTGAACATGCTAAATTCATTTCCTTTTAAATTTATCCCTTCATACTGGGCTTCTGACGCGTCCTTCCATGAAGCAAAATCAGTTAAAACAGGAATCAAAACAACATGATCTGAAAATCTTCACTTAGTGAGCAGAGTCGATGGTTGGTATCACGCCACACTAATCTGGTGACCTAATGGCAATTCTCGTGGCAGGATAACTAAGAGAAGTGAATTTCATCTTCAGTGTAGGGTGTTTTGTATGTTAAACAAAAAAAAAATGATCCAGGACGCCCAAGGTCTGACTTATGAATACCTGAAGAAAATTTATTATTTTTTGACCATAATAGAGGACGCCCACTTTAGATGAATAGAATGGAATATGAACAGCTCTGAATGGCAAGAAGATGGAAAAAAAATTAAAAAGAGTATTTAGACTGTTCATTGCTTTGAGTTTCCTAACGGTTTTAGGACTTTAGTATTTGTTTTCCAATAGAACCAATACATTAATTTGTTTTCCGAAGAAATTCTGCAATTCCTTCTAACAGGCCACTGATCAGTAGTTTCGGAGAATGAAAACTTGATCACAAATTTGAACTTTTAGAAAAATGAACCTTTTCATCAACTATCATTCATGAACCTCTGTTGGGGTTTGGTTATAAACCGACAAAGTGCACCCTGAATTACTAAAAGTTGATGATCCTACTTGCTATCAAGCGTGCCAATTTCAAAATTCTAAACTGGGGTTAAAAAGGGAAAATTACAGCTGTTATAGACAGACCAGTTAGACACAAAGACAGTTAGAAACAAAGGAGTTTCACTCTTCTCTGTCACATCCCATAATTTCATCGCGAACAATCATCACTTCTTTTGAAGGAAGTCATCTTTGACTTGCTGACTGTGCAAGTTTGTCAAAAAATTTTCGGATGCAATGTCCCTGGTACGAGGAGTTTACTAGTATATTCCATCAAGCCAGTTTAGAATCTTAGTAGCATTAAATACAAGACCCGTGTTACCATTATAGAGCAGAGCCATAAAGAAGCGAAGTATTATTATAGTGAAATCGTTCACAGTAAGGCTTTCATCAATATCATAGATTTCCACCTAATCACTTGTAATTTGAATATCAGCTGGAAAAATGTAAGGTTTTGCACCTAAAACGTAATAAGACCACCGTTTGAGCAGGCGAGACCCACTTATTGACCAGTGAACATCGAAAGTACAACAATCGAAGAAAGGGCATTCATGGGAAGTCCTAGCTCGAAGACGTCTGACTTCAACTTCCTGCCGAGTACGATCGATTGACTGGAGTCTGGGTGATCAGTGCCCCAGTATCGCGGGTCCAAGTCGTCGGAAAAAGCACAGGTTTTTTTGATACAAGTTCATCAGTAATTTTGGCTTTTGAGGTCTTCAACAGGTAAGTGTGACCTTACTAGGAATGCAATCTTACGACCCATTCCTAGGATACTTTGCCCTTAACATCGCGTGACAGCAACTAAACTAGCCATTTCACTAAAATATAACTAAAAAATCTGTAAAAGTGGTAAAATTGCAACTTTTTGCCTTTTCAGCTAATCTAAAAATAACTAATCGAGTGACCTAATATAACCAACGCATTTTACTAATCTCATCGAGTCTAAAGTGCAAGATTTTTTCAAAGATAAGCACTTTAATGATTAAATGCATGGAAAACATGCGAAGACTACGAAAGCGTGTTTTGGCCTGATCATAGCGAAAATAACTGATCCTGGTTACTTAAAAAGTACTTGGGAGGGGGGGGGGTGGGGTTTACAGCTTGAGAATCATGCGACTAATAGCGAGTGTTCATGACGTTGAAGAGTGGGAGGCGAACGTTCTAGGTAGACAAGATGCTAGAAGTAACTCTGATTGAATCCCGGGGCGACTGTCGAATGAAAGTCAAAGTTATTAAAGACTGGAGCCTCACCAAACTTCATTTCTTCAATCTGTCATTAGATTTCCATGCATTTATCGAGCGTTGTTAGCCTGCAATCAAAGTAGCCATCCGACTTGGTTAAAAAATGCATTCTGTAGATCTAAAAAATGGTTATCTGAAGAGGACATTTAACCAAATAGGATGGTTGCAATTTCCCGTTTATGTATACGTGGGCTGGCACTCGAGCTGGAAGCCCATGCCATCACTCGCTCCCAAACTTTTCCGTGCCCAGCTGGAAACTTCTGCCATTTCGCAATGGTTTCTTGTTCACTCTCAATATGTTTTTGAGATGCGCAGTACCCAACTTTGAAATACATTAGTCAAACTAGGAGCACACAAATTTTATAAATTAAAATTGCGCCCCTTGGAGCCAACCCATTAAAAAATGTTTGGGAATGCAATAGACTTGGGTGAAGAATGATTTTTATGACCACATTTTTTAACATCAGCGTGTGCTTCGTGGGATATGGCACTAAACGTTTGTAGAACACGGAGGAGGTCGGAATAGCAAATTGCACATGAGTGATATTAAATAATTCATGTAATTTAAAATCACAATGAGTTGCGTTTCAGCATTATCGCTATCTCGGTTCATCTTAAAACCCCTCACGTTTGCACACCCTTTCTATTTTTTAGTCATTTTTCACTTGATCAATTATTACTAATAGATACGGACTCAAACCAAAGAAGCATAAGTATAGGAAAAAAAGGACGTAATCAGGGCTTGCAGAGAAGTTTGGAAAGGATCAGAGTTCAGCCCAACCACTTGCCCTATTCAACGTACCTTCAGACTGAAGAGCAATATGCTTATATGTAAGAACAAGAATACTAGACATGTAGGTACTTAGCTTAGAGACTAGGTGCCTCAGAGGTACATATAATAAAATTAGTGGTCAATCCTACTCTCTACTACCACGTGGTGGTCACCGGTAACCTCAGGGGCAACCCTGAGGGCTAAGAAGAGGGGCGGTCGGATGGGACTGATCACCCTCCGGACGTATTAAATTAGATTATGCCAGCAGTGGTACAACTTCTTACAGCTTGGTAAAGGAGGCACGACGAATTTGTGGTCTCAAACTGGAGTATGAAATGCACGTGCAAGTAGCTTTGAATGGAATCTCCGCCAGAATGTTGATTTCTGGAGATGAGATGAAGACAGACGAATTCGGACGAGGTGGCTCGACGAAGCTGAACTGCTACCTGTACAACGAAGCCATGCCAGAGAAGAGACCAGACAAACGACGACGTCACCAAACGTTTCTACTGTTCTGTGTTAACTGTTGTGCTTAATTGCTATAAAAGCTATTTGTACTTCTGCTGTACCCCCAATAAGTCCTTGGGAATTTCCCTAATAGGTGGGAAGAAAATAAATAAATAAATAATAATCATGGATGACAAGAGGAAAGGAGCGTTTAAACCTCAACTCCGAGCATTTATGGTTTTCAACTTTTATGCACATTTTAATCAATGCACGAAGCAAAGAAGCCTTCGAATTTCTTGGCGAAATGCCGTCCGGTCCAACTTTCTTATCGAACCATCATTTTGGGCTGTCTTCCACATCTCAACTCGAGTGCTTCTCTATTTTAATCATATCCAATTAGCTAGGCAAGATAAACTATGCTTACGAAATGCAATCTAAATGTCCCCACACAAGTACGGCTCATAGAAGTCAGCTTTCCCACATGAACTCAACGCTGGATTTTCCTAGTTTGTATGAGCTCCACTTACAGAACAGAAAGGAAATTAGGCGAGTGGGTATGGCATTACATGTCACGTCACGACAAGCATGCGTTAAGCTAAGTCACAATGTCAATTAACGAACTGGAAATGCATGCGTGAGCTGTGCCTTCACGGTTGAAAATGTGAATTGGCGCATTGCTAAAGGAAGGCAGCAGCATTAAACTAAGGGCTTAAGGTTAATTATAAAGTGAAAATTCTTCATTTACTAAACCAAATCGTGAAATTCAGTGCATAAATGCCGCGCTTTCTGATCTTAAATTGCTCGTGTTTCCTCTGGCCAGCAGATAACCTGGATATTTACTATACATTATTGCCGGAGAATCTGTGAACCTCCAGAGCAAATAACAAGCGCACCTGAACGAGAACTGCTCTTTGATATCACCTGGCTTTTTATCAGTAGAGTATGTCTCAAATGAAACAAAGATAATAACTTGTGAGAATCATCTATAGTTTTCCGCTTACATTAAATGTGAATTGGAGTAACTCCTGTCTGCAAGACAAAAGTGACTTTCCAGATAAGGAATTTATTTTCAGTTAGGCGGGAAAAGAAAAACAAAATAATAGGTTTCTACTGCCTCAAGTAATATTCCCAACTCGTAAAAACCAGCGTTCTGTTAGATGCAATATGGTTACTTTGGCTTTGCTAAAACCCCATTACCAAAGATTACAACTTAAGCTATCTAATCTCTGGCCGGCGTTCTCTTCGACTCCTACTTACACTCAGTGCCTCATTAACTCAGAACTACTCACATTTATACCTCCCACTAAATGGAACCTGTGTTTTCCTGACCTCTTTAACTACCGCAATGACCAGCTATCCAGTCCTCGTAACGCCAAGAAGGATGAAGATCAATTATCCATTTGGTTAGTATACAAAAAATGGCATCGGTAGCCTAGAAAATCATTAGGGTATCACTTCTACCATCCATTATTTGATCGCACACACACACCATCTTAAACAATTCTTTAAACAATGCAGATTTTGCACCATTAGGAAGATTCTCACTATTGATATAATTCATAAAACAGATTTCTTCAAACCGCCTACGAAGTTTTTGATTGCGGCTCTGCGTAAAAATTGATCCAGGCGTGTTTTCCTACCTTGTTAGCCTGTATGGAATAAATAATGGTTCAATGATCAAAGTTGGATTCAGAAATCAAGAAGAAATCAGCTATTAATTTCCAGAGCAAAGTTGGATGCAAATCTCTTGAGAAGATAGAGATGAATTTACGATCGTATTCTTTTTTACCAAACGAAATTATAACCTATCTAGCAGTGAATAGCAGAAATCGCACTAAGTCGCTAATATTTTGTCATTAGTTTATTGGTATAATTGGATAAAATTGACTCAGATTTAAAAAAAATCTTGATTTTTAAATCAAACGGTTGACGGAAACTGCTTACTTTATCGCTTAAATTTTAATGGAAATAAGATTAAACTAAGCAAAACTATTCTATTTTTGAGCTATCGTTCTTAAAATAAATCAACGCTTTTTAAAGAAACGAGAGTAGTACCTTAAAAGTAACCAAGATTGCTTCATTAGCCAGTCCAGAGGGAATTCAACTATGCAAGGCAACAATACAATTATCCAGCCTCACAGCCCCTGTGCTCTCCATGCATTCAGTCATGCGAGTTGTCAAAGCCAATAGAACCAGAGTTGAGAATGGTAACATCAAAAAGGCATTAAAAATGATTGTCCCCACACAACTACGGCTCATAGAAGTCAGCTTTCCCACATGAACTCAACGCTGAATTTTCCTAATTTGTATGAGCACCAAGCAACGACACTTGAAAGCTAGATAGTCAAAATCTAAATTTTGCAATCGTCACTTAGTCCTTGGCGATATTGGAAGAGAGTGCATAGTATTTAGTTGCTTTCACCAATCAAAGTCGATTAAAAATCTCTGCTGATAAAAATGTGAACAGACTCATGTACTTATGGGCTGGGAATGAAAATAATACTTCAAAGGAGAGAAACACTTATCGGAAGCAGTGGTTTTTGTTCGGTATCCGTCTTTCGCCATTATTTCCCCCAGCTTTTGTTTCATTTTTGCTGTCTGGGAATCTTCGCTTACCATGCTCTGTTCTTAAATGATTGCCATATTCTACCATTTACTTCCAGTAGTCTCTCTTTCATGATAGTGGACCAGCTTTTCGAACACAACATAAGGAACTTTCTAGCGCATATACATGTTTTCAAATAGTAGAAGCATCAATCACTTAATTACAATGCTGTGAGATGTCGATGAATTAGGAGCCGCACCCGGCATAGGTAGGTCATCAGTTGAATAGATTAGAAAGTGAACTTGTATAGCAGTTGATTAATCTAATTCCATCCCCCAAACGAAGTAGGCCATGCCCAGTCTTGATTAACCTGCTTGGACCAATGTAATCTAGTAATCAGTCAGGCACACTTCAGTATTAGAATCCCGGTACCGAATCTGAATATAATGGCATTTGGCTGTTTGCAACAACCATTACTTTCAGAGTTGGTCTGTCCAGTATTTCTATTTTTGCTCCGAAATCGAACTAAGTAATAAAAATTAGATCTTTTGATGGAGGAAAGCAATGGCTATGGCCATTTTTCGTGATTGGTAATATGATTCTAAAGACTAGTTGAAGAGCAAGCTGAAAGAGGCGCCGGTGGTTCCTCGACGAACTTTGGAAATCTATTTTGAGGTTTTCTTTTCAAAACCATCAAAATAGCGTGTAAACCTTACATGCAGAAAAAAAATTCATGGATGTAAGTGAACGACTTCAAGAGACAGTGGCTATCTCTTCATATGCAGGTTTGATTCCAAGAGGGATTTGCTTAGAAGAGGCTACAGGCATCGTCATTTAACCTTTAGACTCAAACATATATTAAAAGGTGCTCTGATGAAAAGGATCAGATCCATAGATGTTTCTCCTGAGGGCCTGCAAAACATTATGTGGAAACATTTATTAAAGTAAAGCTCTTTAATGCGTTGATTCGGTTAGATTTTAATTATTTTGTCAAAGAATTATGTAAATATTTAGTTAACCTTTTAAACATATCGAAAAGGCTCATGGATTACGAGAGAACCAGAGGAGAGTTAGTAGCAGATGAGTTTGGGTTCATAGCCCAGAAGTGTGACTGGAGCCTGTTAGGACCAGCTCGAATGGGACGATAAAAGATTCGACTAACGACATCGGTTCTGCACTTTATCTAACTTATCTTACTTCAGAAAATAATGTTACTAAGATATAGGCGTCCCGAAGGACGGATAGAACCTTGGAGTTTGAAACTAGCATAAGATGGCAATGGAGCGTTCAATGGAGAATGGGCCTAGGCTGCGTTTGTGGATGGTCTACTCGGGTGCCTCAAAAGACCTTAATCATACCGGTAAAATGGAAGTTTTTCGTAATTTTATGAGCCACTTTTCTCCCCTATTAATCTCTGCAGCCCTGATTTTTAATAATATTTAGTTCTATGCTTGCTGTCTAAGGTAAGATAAGAAGAAGGCAGTAGCTTTTATTGAAATCGCTAGCTAGTGACACGGTGTTCTTGAACGTATCTGATTTTAACAGATGGTGCGAATTTAAACTCACCGACTAGTAATTAGAATGGTCACCCATGTTGACTGAGCAACAGTTCACAGAATGAAAGTAAATATAGATCCTTTCAATCAGAGAAGCCCCATGGTAACTTCACCTTATCATAACAGAAGTAAGGCTCGCACAATGCATGAGCCTGTGCGAATGCGCATGATACCCCTGAAGAAAATTGGGGTATTTGAATAAGTTGGTTAAAACTGCATGGCAGCCGAGGCACTTATTTTGTTTCCATATTTTGCAACTTTGAACTAAAAATAGAAACAGCCAAATCAACTCTTCTCCTGCACCTCTGTAGGGAGAACCGGTGACCAACTAAGAATTCGCATAAATATTGAGCGAATCCATCAAAGTATCTGGAGATTGACCTAGTCGAAAAGGACCCATAGTTGATTACAGACATTATGGATTTTTGAAATGAGTTATTCAGAGCTACTACCGTGTAAACTTGATTCAGTAGTACTATGCGCTGGGTGTGGTACCACATTGTAATGTTTCAAAGTGGTTTAATCATTTTGCTTCAAAGTTATTGGAAATATTAAAATTCATAATTCCCAAATTGTGTAAGTGATCATATTATTAACAGATTGAGTTCCACGTCTTTTGTTAAGGAAATTCCAGACTAGAGCACCAATGGTAGAAATTACGTGTCAGCCACACTGATCAATGCTGGTATAAAAGGTTCCCTTACCTCCTCAAGGCAAATGTTGGAAGACCCTATCTTTCAAAATAGAATTGGTTGTGTACTTCACTAGCATGATAAGTCAAGACGAGCTAGTAGGGCTCTTCAAGTGGTTTGAAAGGAAATCGCACAGTTGAATATTATATTATATGAATGTTATAATTCACATGGTTTGACTCAGGCAGTCGATGTCCATTCATCTAGTTGAAGAAGTGAATGACACTATAAAAGGTGCCGTTTCAGGAGTTGTTGTGTTATTCCGTTGATTCTATAGAATTTCGTAAGCATTGAAGTACAGAATGGCCGCTCGTTTTAATCCCCAAATCGCTTCAGCTAAGGCTAGATCATTTATGTTTACGTTTTCTACTACTTGATACCGGTTAGACAACATATTTTGTCACCTCTTCACTTCCGACAGGAAAATGATTCAGTAAAAAATATTCATTTACATTGTAATTATCAAAACGGTCAAAAAAACTTCAAGAATGCTGGTCGCCTTTATTGGCAGAAGAAAGCCGTACTCAGAAGAGATAAAATCCTCTGATAGTCCGTTAATTCACCCATCAAATATGGGATGCGTGTACTTTCCAAACACTAAGAGGCAAAAAACCGAAACCGTTCGTGAACTCAGCATAAATTTGAAAAAAAGCCTAAAATAATTTATAGTCTTAATAATTGCCAACGCCAGTTCTCTACTTCAACCATACGGGTCCCAATGGGAGGAAGGCAAAATCAACCAAGCTAGGGCTCTAGAGACGTGGTTACTTAAGAGAAGATCGCATTCAATATGAAAATCGAAATCCGTTTGCTTTCAATGAATTTGATTTAAAGGGAAGGAAAAGAGAAGGGTTAAATATCAAATAATTCTTCCTGCAATAATTGTTGGTGGATTACCTTAAGGCCGCCCTGTTTTGTTATCAAAATTTAAGGAAGTAAGGATGTAAATATCCACTCACCTCAACTGGACATCTTTCCACAATGTTATAATCCTCGGTCTGCGCATGAATCTTCAAATTGGGATGAGGTATTACTTTCGTGGTTTGAGAGTCATGTCGTCTGGGTCTTTATCGATACATCTTTGGACCACCGGTAATAAGAAGTCGGTCCCATAAAAATGTCATGGACAGTAATAATTTCGAACTCTAACGACGCGCAGTTTGATGGCTTCTAGCCATAGGGCAGTTATTTCCATACTGACCTCAGAGTTCGGCATCAGAGACCTTGAGAAACGCGCTTATGTAGGAATTTCATTCCTTGAATACATTCTCAGCTCGAAGGTCAGGTTTGAAAGCACATTTTTCCTTCTTCTTTGGATATACCATGTGTGCTTACATACTTGAATCTTGGTCATTAAGAAGATATCATCTATCCTGAAGATCTTTCACATTGCCTTTCAGTAGTTATGTTTGGCTGAAGTTTCTTAAACCTCTCGCTGCCTCGGAGCCTATGAATATGTCGAATCGGATAATGCTGCTGATACCGATTGTAACATAACAAACGCTGGACATAACAATTTTCGTTTTCATGTTGCAGGAGAAAATCATGTTTATTCTTTCAAATAGCGCTTTTATAATGCCCATAGAGTTAACTAAAATGACGCCGAATGGTTTCCTCAAAAGTATCTGAAAGTTCACCAGCTACAATTGACCTGCAATATTGAAATACATGGTATGTTTGGATATGCTTGTCTTTGCTCTTGATAGTATGGCTTAAATAATTGCAGAGAAAAGAAGATTACACTAACAGAAATCACTAGCATTTAACCAAACTGAAGGATAGGTTGATTAAGCCATAGCTCAGACCATGTTAATCTGAGAGATTCTAGAGACATTTAGAAGGGGGATCTAGATTCTAGCCAGAAAAAAGCAAACAAAGACTTGGACCTTGAAGACCAAAATTTGACTTTCTGAAGCCTATTCAAAGAGTTCTTATATAGTGCTGATATTAGTTGCCTCACCATTACTGAAAACTGTTTGTTTTGTTGATGGTGGTAACAAAGTTGTCCTTAGAATTCCCATCATTCTCTCGCTGGGTCCACACTATTCGGCAAGGATCACATCTGACTTACCTAGGGCATGTTGTTTGAATAAATTGACGTTAGCAAAGTTCCATACTGAGAGGTTTGATATACAATCCATTTTACTAAGCAGGCACCAGAGGATTGAGTCTAACCACTGTATATATGCTATATACGAGCTAACAGTCACGAAATAGAATAATTAATTGGTTTTGGAGAAATTGTACGCAAATGACCTCTTTTTGGCATGTAGTTATAAAATAGCAACATTGCACAGCGGAAGAAAGAAAAAAAACATGTTATATAATGGTGATTTAGTCAACTAGAGGGAACAGAGATGGATCTGTTGAAAAGTTTCTAGTTATTACTTCTGTGGTACCAGCCTCTTATCAATGTGCCTATAAGTTGTAATAACCGCTGTGAAAAGGCTTGTTCTGATATTCGAGAAGCTTGCTCAGACAATCCCTCTGAACAACTCCACTAACTAGTTTCAACATAAAGAGGTCCTCCACTAGATTTTTTTAAGGTCTGCTTATTTCTCAATGGCAGAGGCTCACGCCAAGTTGGAAATCGGATAGATCAAACTTGAAAAGGGAAGCATTTGAATGGCAGAAACGCTCGACTAAGCATAGACCAATTATGGAAATCAAGGCGTTTTAAGATGGTGAAATGCACCATAACCGAATGAAAATGAAAATTAACTACGAATAAAGAAGTCCTTCAGCATTTCAGACGAGGTCACTGCAAACCATCTGTATTCAATTGCTGAAAATCTAAACATTTCATCCTCTAAAACCTACAACGGAAAATGATGGCCATGGATTACCGGGATTCAATTTAACTGACCACTGCCATTGTCTACTGCTGAAGAACAGCACAAGAATTAATTAAAAGTGAAAATATAACTAGTCATATTAATATTTTCATTTCTATTTACAAAATATCTAAAGTCATTTGAATTTGTTGGCTGATAAATCTATTTATTCTCTTTTTTCAAGGTCATAAATTTCCAGAATTCTACTATTGAACTTAACTGCCGTAGCTCTTCGATCGCCACTGATATCGCTCAATTCTTCGCACTGCTTCCTTCTAGCTCTCATATCGCATTTACGAGTCCCATCACGTCCCCGTGGGCTGTCGAAGCCCAAAGACTTCTAAAACAATTTCGCGTATGTCTGACACAAGGAGTAGGATGGAAAGCCCTCAAGAGAAACATTTTTCAGTAAAAAAGCATAAATCTATGTGATCTCTAGCTTACTCTTAAGCTAAGGTAATCCCTAAATCTTTAATAAATTTCAAGATTTTTCGCTCAAATATTCATTAATCTACATATTCGTAGTGGTTTTCGAATAAATTATAACGCTTAATTAACTAAATATCCCTTTTATTTCAAATACAGAAAAAAACTTTATCTCTCCGGAGAAGCTAAGATGCAAGCGCCTAAGTTGACAGATGAACACTAGGAATGGGAGGTGGTGGACGTCTCTCCAAAAGCGTGGGCATTCCACGCATGTCTGCTTCTCGACCATTTCACTTAAGTAGATGATTAACAGTTACATCCAGAAAGCAAACCACTTAAACCACTGCAAGAGTGAATAAAATAATCCTTTTCAAAGGAGTAATTTGAACTAATAATGTAAACAATGTGTCCAAATTAAGGGTATCAAGCCAAATAGATGCCCTATTTTCATAAATTATATACTTAGGTGTTTGCCTACATACTGGGCAAGTGAATTCGTTCTCAGTGGTGGAATTTCAGTTTCGTTAGTTTTAAAACGCAAAAAGCCTTAACCTACCCCTGAGACTCATCCAAATGGCAAAGGCGGCACCCAAAACTCCCCTACCCCCACTATCCTCAGACATACCGCTTTTGAAAGACCACATTACACAGTTTTCATTTTCGGCGTCAGTCGACTTGGATGTAGATCTACCATGGCGTAAACACGGGTGGTTATTGCTCATCGTCCTTTATCCTGAAAAGATGTACTTTTAATTCAAATATGCTGCAGGAAGGTGAATGTTGTTGGATAGAAAATTTCAAATACTGGTCAAAACTGATTGATGACTACCATAAATATCAGTGGTTATCAGTGGTTGATATAGAGAGGATAAACATATTTAGAAGGAACGCCTAATAATTTGAAGGTTTATCAGTTGTGTTTTTTCAAATATGATCAGCCTAGAAAGAAATGCTTCCGGAAATGTAGTAACACCGTAGAACTATATGCCGAATCTTGTATTTTGAAAAAAAACAAGGAGTAATTGACGAAGTAATCTTCACAAAGTAGTAGGCAAGTCTGACGGTGCACTCATCAATAGACGGATTAAGCTTAACTGATGCTGATTCTGAAATGGCAAGGGAGCATCTATCAGCTTGAGGAAATACCGGACCTCTGACTGAGTGGAGGACTAAAGATGGAAATAGGAATAGTCAACTCAAGGTGAACTGAACAGGATGCGTTAAGTGCGAAAAATGGCCAAAATATTATTATTCAAATGACTGGGTCTTCCTAAAAACTCGTTTAATTCGCCTCAAGAAGCTCTCTTTTGAGAAAATCGCTATTGCTCATTAATTTTCAGGAAAATTATTTAGAATAAGCTACAAAATTTCTAACACTTTTTCGATCTCGACAGTAATTTTTGGCCTAACAGGAGTGATGCTTTATTAGCAATACTCTAACCAGGAAGTCCACTTTACTAACTCCTAATTTCTGAAGAATTCTACCCTCCGAACCCAAATTCACAAAAACAAAGGTTCATTGGCATTTTTAATGACAGAAGGGATACTGAACTTGTCGATATGCGTTTCGGTGTCTGCGATCACTTCCTAGAGGCTCCCATTGAAGCTCCAGCGGTAAAACTGAGAGGGAGAAAAATATCACCAGTCGCTGCTTCGATTAGTGCGTCTTAATCGAGGCCATTACAACATCTAGTGAGGTTTCATTAGAAATGTCCATAAGTCTCCACATTGCTCATACTTCTACCAGTCCTTTACAGCTCAGTCAGATACATTTGAGGTTCTTAGAAGCCCATTATGTGAAAAACTAGCATTTATTAGTGCAAGCTACTAAATTAAACTCTGGCTTAATAACAAAAGTTATTCCCTCTCCAGTTGCTATTCTTCATCAGTCTCTATGTTGAGAACCATGTCCCTCAGTTTAAAAAGGATAGATTGGAGCTAAGGCGTAGACATCCCAAATATATTTTTCCACAAAGTCCTTATAGACACTGATAATAAAAATGAATACAATTCCCGCATTTTCCAACTGTCCGAGATAGTTAGGCCAGTAAAGAATTTCGGGTTTTCAGCGTATATGCCACTTTAAAGTACCTAAAGCAAGGTAGCGGAGCATACCTTAGTGGACAATGTTCTTTAAGGAAATCGTACTCATTGAACTAGTTTAAAATCAGGCAAAGTCTTAGATTACTATGCTTAAGCGAAAATATAGCAAGCTACAGGACTGAAAACTTGGGTCACCACGAGCTTCGTTAACTCCGACTTAACCTTGGCCCTTCAACCAACCTTCCAAAGGAATAAATGGAATTTAACTATATTACAACTTTGAAGCTGCATATATTTATTAATGTGGAGAAACTGCATCATTGCGTGGGTCAGTTTTACAGCAGAAGAATTTCTATGCTGGTACTCAAAAAATAAGACTTTAATGAAGGCCTCTTTTTCTTCCTAAGTTCGAATTTCCAGATGAGTTACTATGAGCTTAAGCATTCATTCATTGTGCTGCTGTTTATCACTTCAAAATCCTCTTTTTATGAGCTGATTACGATATTCAATGACTCTTTCGTAATGATAAGCATTGGTTGAGTCTTCTCAGGGAGAGAGTGGGATTTTGATGAAAGTCTTAATTAACACCACGCTTTTTATTCAGATGACTACTTCACAGCGTCTACATCAAATATTTGATAATTAGCTAGGTTCAGTCCGAAGTCCCTCAGACTGAAGATCAAATTATGAAATGAAGTGCTCTTGGTCTTTGCCTCGAAGTTTCTAATCGACTTGTGCATAAACGGACGTTTAAAGAGACGTTTCAGTCCATTCTACCCGTAAATTTTTCAAAATTCGGTAGCTTACCATCGCTAATTTTTCTCGACATAATTCAAAAGTTGATGCCTAACCACTTTGATTGCCACATCTTGATAATCGCCGGGACAACTGTAAGTCTAAAGTTCCATCAAGAAGAAATCCACAATTTTTTGGTCATAGTCTTGCTTCTAATGCATTATGAATGCAGGAATTTAACGGCAAATGTAGTGTTCGTGTTCCTATTGTTTTTTTTTTCGTTTCGGGAAAGCATCGTGTCATGATATAAAATGAATGTGAACCCTAAAAGGTTTTGTTTTTAGCTGAAATAAAATAATCACCATGAGTACGGTGTTTACTGGCTAGAGAACACTTACGCTTGCTTGGCAGTAGCGTTTATAGTATTTTCTTGTGATTGTTTTATTCGAAGGAATAATCGGTTGGCAAAATGTAAAATCCTCCATGTTCTTGTTGTCCACTACCTTCCAATTCAGCCTCGTCTCTCGTCTCCTAAACGTCCATGATAGCTGGTTTTGTTTCAGAACTACAAGTGACTCCTGTTAGAATCATCTTTTGTTGACGAGATAAAGAGCGTGGGATGTAGCCGATGACCACCCCAAAGATACCACGAATCAGTATTGTTATCGGTGCGTTGGTCATACTGGAGTTCTTTTAACCGCAAGGCTGAGACTCCAAGACCAATCCGGGGACGAAGGTCTTGAGAACCCCTTGCAGCGACACTGGAATGTTTAAATGCGTTTCGACATGAAATGAAACTTTAATGCAAGCAAATCTTCTTACAGTGATTTAGAAAATGAAGAAATTATTGTATTACTACTCCTTAATTTACATGTTTAGCCTTTCAACTCGAAGGAATTTATTTGTTTGCACACGTTGGTTGCTCTATAGGCCCTATTACTAAGCCTCTTATTTACTTCTGGGTCGCTATTCGATTAGGGTAATTATGGGTGGCTCTGATTTCAGTCAGTCGGAACAGTTATTCAAGTCTGCGCTTAATCTCGAGTCAATTTTAAGTAGAATCATTATTCTGTCAATTATTAAAAAAACGACCAGACAGTCAACAATGCTAGCACACCACAGAAATTGGTTAAATTCTATGTATAAGCAAAGAATTCATTATGAAACGGATAGTTGTACAAACAAGTGTATTAAATATTCAGGTGTAAATATTATTATGAAAAATATAACAACTCAACAATGTGGAAATCATCATATTTAGATCGCATTTAGAAGTCTAAACCTGTTTCCTTTAAGTTGAAACAAGTCATATAAGTATACTTCTCTATTAATGACTTACTCCAAGATGATTATCCTGAGGACCATTAAACTGAATGCTGGAGTGTGTCTGGGGTTGTCATCCGGAGGAGGTAGTCTTTAAGGGAATAAATGGCATTGACAACACATATGTTCTCGAAATTTCTTTCCATCTCCCTTATAAAACGTGAGGGTGGGACTAAAAAAGTCCCTAGGTTCTCTTACGCTTCCCACTCTCCAGGAGTCATTGTCTATCATTCTTACTCCAGCTCCCATTTTATTCATCTACTGATATCGTTCATTGCTCCAGTTAGTGGTGCAGCTTTTTGTTTTCTATAGCATCGAAATTGAGAGCGGTGCAACGATATAAGAGGCTTCAGGTACCTATGCCAACAATTCTAGTTAAATCTAAATAACAAAAAAAAATCACCATTTGCATTTGGGAGTGACTTTCTCTTCTCTTTTGAAGAGTATCATGAATGTATGAATTGCATTTTGGGTAGAAGATTTCATCTAAAGCCCAAGTTTCTATATTTGTTTACAAGATATCAAGTCAGACTTGCGTTGGCGGTACATAGGTGTTACGCATAAACATGAACAACAGTGTCCTATTTAGATCAAAAATACTTATTATCTGATAAGTTACTGCGGTGAAGTTTCTACCATTAAAAATAGTACATTTCATTTACAGTAGCGCAACCCAAATCCATTTCCTCTTTTTTCACCTTGAAGTCATTATATGGGTCGGGGTAAGAAAGTTCTGATAAACATGAATATCTGAACGCATTTCATTTTAGTTGAACTGACACACTTCACGAACGTAAAGTTCAATCAGACTCTAATGGTGAATGTTTCAACTACTCCCCTCTGGAATCTGTTCAAATTTATTTAAGCAGGTCTAAAAGAGCACTGAAGCGATATCTAAATTCATGATTGCCTTTAGGACCTCACGTTTGCGGCGTCACAAAAATTGTGTGGATAACTCATCAATAGGATGCTTAATGACTCCAATAGGAACATTCCTTATGACATCTCGATTTCATCCTCTATTTTATCAATCCAAAATCTAGCATAGATCTGCCTGACTAGGCATGTTAAACTGGAGATTAGTTTGATTCTGTTCGCTTAAGCTAATCAGAAACCCACCACTTATTGCTTGTCTGCTCACTGATCCTAAGGGATTTTTGATTTTATTTAGTTCTAACTGTTTTCAAAACAATTGTAAATTATGGAAGAAAAAGTGGTGCTGGGGCCATTCAATAAGAGATACTAATACAAATTTTGGCCTTTGAAGGAATGCCAAACTGATGGACCAATCTCACATCCTCCGAATTTTACAGCATGACAGTGAGAACATTGAGATGAGAAGCAAACTTTTCACTAGCCGGTATTGTCAAGAACTTCTACAAGAATGCTTATCGGGTTCTTCTCAAGAGAAATAGCTTAAATAGCCTATATGAGCATGCATCAGTTGATAAACCAAAATGATTCCGTTTTTGATGGAAGAGAAGGTGAGTATCTAAATGGCGAGTACATGAAGTGTGTAAATCAAGTAGATAAAATCGAGTTCAACCTGCAAGTAGAAGGCACACCCACACTAAGTGATTCGGGAACCCGACATTGCATCTACGGCCGGAATCCGTTTTCGACCCTCACAAACCAATTAAGCACTCTTATTTGATTGGCAAAATAAGTTCAAGCACACAGTGAAAGCTATTTTTGCAAGTAATTTGGACGGAATTCATACTTCATAAACTGACATTTATAACCCACACTCATCACCATGATCGAACCATTAGTATCAGTCAGCCTAAACCAGATACAAGAAAGATATGTAAAATATTGTTTGTTTGTAAATAAGAAGCAAATATTAGTGAAAAAGGAAAGGCTTAAAAACTGTGACAACGTATTGATATGCAGGAAATCAGAACTAAAACTATCAATAGGACTTTTGGTTTGTAGGAAAAAAGTTTTGATATAGATTCAAAATGCATTTGGTGTCTACTATTGAAATTGATTTTTTTCACTATTTTAGCTGCGTAAGCCCTTTGCCATGTTTCGATGTTTCCTTAATTATAATCTACCCATTTCTTACAAACAAATGAAACTACTTGTGAAAACACATTGCATGACCAAACCCCTCAAAGGAATTTCGGAGTTTGAGTGGTTCCAAACATTCTAACTATTATAAGTGCCTTAATACCAAAATCAGCAAAATTGCTGACCTAAAAATATATTCAGTTTTATTAAGCCAATTCATTTCGAGATTGCAACAGTTTATACTACCTTGAAAAAAGTTGAACGGTTCAATAAAACATCTACCAAAATTTGAACAAATCAGGCAATGATTTCCCATTTTATTTAATGAAAAACAAATTAAATTTTCATTCTACATCAAACAAATTCAATTATATTTAAGCAGTTAGGGTCATACATTTTTAAATGATTATGCCTCCCATTTCTCATATTAGATTTAGGTTAATTTAGTTCAGCATGAAAACACCCCATCAACTAAAATTTATCAATGTGCTATAAACCATTTGCTAATTGTCCAGTACATTAGCAAAAAATATCTACGTGTTACTTGATTCCGTATAAATCAAAGAGCTTTTTGTTAACTAAATAACTTTACGTAATTTTTCAAACGCTTTTCTTTGTACAACATTGGTTTATTCATTGTTAAAATACATGCCTTTATAAGAATCATAACTGTGATTGTTATCGTTAATAATTGTTATTGTTATTGTCACTCATATAAATTGTATTGGGTTGTTAGACAATTCTCACGACTAAACAACTTTATATCCTTGAATTCAACTATTCAGTTTGACAATATCAATCCAGAGAGATTGATATAGAGTCAGCCGACATCAGTTCGCTTAAGTTTTTACGTTAATCATTTTATTTATTCAATTACTCCCCAGCTATTAGAATAATTCACAAGGACTCATTGGGGCTACAACGAAAGTACAAATAGCTTTTGCAACAAGCAGCTCACAACAGTTAATACAAAAAGCAGTAAAGGCTTTTATCGACGTCTTCAGCTCTCTGGTCCCTTCTCTAGCGTGGATTCATCGAACAAAAAGCAGTTCAACTTGATATTGGCACCTAATCCATCCTCGGCACTATTAAGGCAGACAATCTTCATACCTTTTCCAGAGGTCTCTTTCACTTTCTGGCGGCGATTTCAACCATTGCTACATGCGGTTTGAGACCTCGTTTACTAGGCTGTACCCGGTTGGACTTCCGCTGGCATAGTCTTAATTCGTATGTCCCCTGGGTGATCTGTTCTATCCGACTGGCCCTCTCATTAGCCCCCAGAGTTACCGGTAGTCAACATGGATAGTTTGAGAGTGGGTTTTACCGCCCTTTTCAATAATGAATTTTCTGTTACCAATGCGTTGGTAGGAATGCAACCAGAAATTCGTACAAAATTTGAATCACATTTAGCTCATAAGTAAAAATTTTTAAAATAAAATCAATGTAAACCTATATACCACTAATTAGAATACTACAAATTGCGATATTTCTAGTGTCTTTTTAGAAATAGGCAGCCTTTGGAGCATATAACTTACAGTCCCTCTCCAGGATGCTTTCATGCTGTAAGTGTGCTTGAAATAAAAGCTGCATCTTTTTACTTTAGGAACAAAACACACATTAGGTGGCATCTTTGCCTCCTATCTCGCAAATAGTATATGAATGCTTCGCTGCAAGGGCAGGGTTACCAACAGAAACCTATTCATAGTTTTCAAAAAATAGCGCTATTTAGCAAACAGTTTTTCAATAAGTTAAGAACTACTATGAAAATGGCCTTCCTATTCGTAAGCGATATTTGCATTAATCGACCTATTTATCCCGAAAATTATACCAACTAAATTTATTTGGCAACAAATTCCTAAATATGATAAAATTTCAAAGTTGGCTCTGGAATTGATATGTCTACCAAACTGTACTTGAAAGGCTTGATATTAATAATCCTTCTCGATCCCCCAAATTAGCATTGATTATTTTGACTCAAATATGATCATATTATTCTTATTTAAATTAAAGTAATCGTAACAATTATTTTTACAGCTAACTGATGCGTATACGAAAATATATTTCTATACACACAGCCGCCTCGATTTGTTTATATCCTTTGGCACTAGAAACTTTCGATTCTGTAATAACCGCCCTTTGCTCGTTCGCTGACAGAGGTCTTTTGTAATGGTTGGTTTTCGCCCTCTTTCGTTGTTTTTTTTCTACGTATTTTGTGTCTACTTCTGTGCTTTGGTATAAAACGATTTGTTTTGTAGGCTGACCAGCTGACAGAAGAGCAAATTGCTGAATTCAAGGAGGCTTTCTCCTTGTTCGATAAGGATGGTGATGGAACGATTACTACCAAGGAGTTGGGAACAGTTATGAGATCACTTGGACAAAACCCCACTGAATCTGAACTCCAGGATATGATAAATGAGGTGGACGCGGATGGTCTGGCACTTTTAGATAGTTAACCCATGCATAGGCAATGGAACTATTGATTTCCCAGAGTTCCTCACTATGATGGCCAGGAAAATGAAGGATACTGACAGTGAAGAAGAAATTCGAGAAGCTTTCCGTGTGTTTGACAAAGATGGCAATGGTTTGATTTCTGCAGCTGAGTTGCGGTACGTCGTCGTTTATTTGTGTCAATGTGTGTAGGCATGTTATGACCAATCTCGGTGAAAAACTTACCGATGAAGAAGTTGATGAAATGATCCGCGAAGCGGATATCGATGGCGATGGTCAAGTAAATTATGAAGGTGAGTTGGTTCGGCATGAGTGTCTGTCGTGCATCCATGTCTCACGTATTTTTGTTTTTATGCTCCCCCTATGTCGTGCTCACTGTTGTCATCATCAATTTCTTCGCCTTTTCAAGAGTTCGTCACAATGATGCAGTCGAAGTAACTTCAACGCGTCACAAAGTAGAATTTGTTCAATGTATTTACACGTTATTGGATGTTGGCAAATTCTCTCCCCCCTCCCTTGTTTTTGACGTGTTGATATTTTTCACAAGAATTCGTGTTATCATTCCGGGCTCAAGCAGCTGAACAAAAGTTAACCTGTTATATATCTAGCTATGTTTAACGTGATGCGTTTGTAAGACCCGCCTCTGCGCTTACAACTTTCATGATTCTCACGTTTGGCATACTGCAAGTAATCCATAAACTCAGTAAACCATGTACTTTCTTTTCCCTTCTTTCTATGCTAGTTGAAAATGTTGATTGCAATTTAGATGAAGCCGCAATCGAGTTGTATATTTCTTTATCGATGTCATAATCCTAGTCCCTCCCCAAATAAAAGAGCGGTTCTATGAGCCTTTGACAGTGTTATGTCTGCTGCAGCCCAGGCTGGATTGATTCTTCCCGTAGTCACCTCTTCCCCACGTCAAATTGGTATTGTCAGTTACAAAATTCTCGGGCGGCCATTATGTGCTGCTAGAGGCGGTAGTTTGGTGTTGTCTTGCTTTGTTTGAGCTGAACATTAGGCTGTTTATTGCGTTTACCTTTTTAGAATTCGTTACTATGATGACGACGAAGTAGTTGCTGTCTGCAACTCATGTACTGTCAAATCAGCGTAGTATTCACTTATTTTCTTCCCATCTAAATGCTCGCTTATCCCTTCCCACACCTTCTATTGCATGGGTTCTTCGACGACATTTTTATCACTTATTTGCTTACAAATATCGACTACCGGACCCGAGAAGGGATCAGGTCATTGGTTATGACGCGTGAGTGCTGTTCCCTTTTTCTGCTACCACTGTACATTTCTGTCGCAATCGAACTTATCTAACTAGCTCCCACATCAAGGTTTTGTGTTTCGTGGTCCTTATCAGTGTTTCCGGTCTTTTCCTAAGCACTCCCTCCCCTATTAAGTCACAAAACTAAACCTCTAGAATTCCACTCGGTAAATACTTAGTTTCATTTCTGGCGCAGCTGCAGTGGTTGATGACAGTGGAAATGAACTTAGAATGAGTGGCCAACATTTTTCTATCACTTCTCATTCACTCTCCCCAGTTTATTTAACACATCTTTGGCTCCGTCAATTTCTTGCTGTGCAAAGCCCGGATTAACTATCGGCTGTCAATGGCAACATTCAAATATATTATCTTTACATATGGTACAATGGCTTATGGTGTTTGGGATGTTTTCCCGGCCTTCAACCCGCTCAAATTTACTGGCTGGCGCCTTTTTTTGTATTATGAGTGTTAGTCTGGTAAAGAAGGATGAATGCTACGCCCAGTGAAGTAGGACAGAGGTCGGATAAGGCGATGGGACTTAATAATTCACCAGATTGGCACTCAATTTTGTTTTTAAGCCGCTGTTCTCAAGGAGAGCTGAATTAAATTAAGGCCACGCCTAGCCCTTACTTTCATTTTGGTTGCCTGTCTCGTCATCTAATTCGCAATTACTGATGGATGTAACTTGGGGTAAAGTTGAGCCGTTTTTGCATGGGGATCGCGGCAGCTTTGGGGTGGGGGGACCGGGTTGATTAAAAATAATGGTCAACTGGAAAAACGCGTCGCGGTAGCTTAGCAGATTTCATCCAATTCGTCCGCAGTAGTTCGAGAAATTTACAGTTGAATTTCAGTAACCTCATCAATCGAGCTCGAGAACTTTAAATTGACCTGAAACGTTTGGTATGCGAATTGATGTCATGGGTTGACCGATTTCGCTTGCAGTGTTAGTTCAGTGTTTTTTTGGGTTTTCGCCAGGATCCAAACGCAAACGCAAAAAAAAACTTTTTTGCAAATGGGTTTGATGGCATAAAATTATGAAAAATTTCTCAAAACAACTCAAAAGGAGCCCCAATGGGACCTAGGATTTGGCACATCTAAAATTCTATTCAATAATCATCCTGAGCTCGTGTCCCCCGTAGAATATCGAAAACACTATTTACATGAACAGTAAGGGGCGCTCATAATCAAGATTAATCACACTTTTCATCATTATTTTAACTTTTCTGACATCCTTTGGTTTTGACACATACTTTCCACAGTGCCTTTTGAATAAGACCTTTAGTTCAACGTTCCTTTTTCTCCAGGGTTCCTAAAAATAGTACTTATTGCTCTGAATAGTCTTACACGATGATGTTATCGTCTTCGCTCAAGACTGTGAGTTAGCCCAGTGTGAAGAACAGAGAAATCTCTATTTCGTAGTTGAAAAGCGGCATCACGACTAATGTCAAATTAAAAATTAAAAAAATTAGAAATCCTCTTACATAAGCTAACTCAATCCTACTCTTTACGTTATTGCTTTTATTTGAAATGTCCCATTCGAAAACATGGTTTAAAGTGATTCAAACTACCAAAAACGTTAAGGAGACGTGCTAAACAATGTGTCAATTAATTTTGAGTCTAATTTGTGTATTTATAGTAAAAAATAACTCAAGGAAATGGAAACAACAGCTGTCCCTCTCCTCCCCCGAAACTCCCTACTAATCAGTTTGTCAATTCGCTTTCCTCTGTCTGCTAAACTGGCTCGTTGTTGGGTAGCATCTCGTACTCTCCTTAGAAACGCCCTATTCCCCACGACATTATGCTGCATTCTAGGTTAAGACTAAAAGGCAAAAAATCAGTTATGGGGGTGTGATCCTAATGCTATCACTATTACCAACTAGATTCCAGCTTCATACCTCGGCCTGCAGGGAGTGGCTGAGTAGGCTAGTGGATACGTGAGTAGTATGCAGGCAATGAGGGAGGAGGAGTGTGATCGGGTTTCCCCTCGCGTTTTGCTGAGCCTCCCCTAGCATGGCCCAACCCATTGCTGAGGCGCTTAGTTCGCTCGCGAGCAGCTGCACGCGATTTTACTATCGATCGTAACGACGCAGAGCAATATGGCCTGCTCGCAACCACCGCCGCACTTGCGCACGCGTTTTTACCTGCTTGTAAATGCGCTTCTGCGATGGTGCTACCGACATTAAGAGGCCATCAACGATCCCGTTACTATTTCCCCTTTCAGTAGTATGAATCCCGTCTACCGATACCTACCTCACCCAGCTCGTTTTCTATATTTTTTATGAATTACATTTAAATCAGATCTAACTAAAATGTCCATTCGCTATCTCGAAATATATGACGATGTGGCACTCGCTCTCGTTGCCGTGATAGGTAGGATAGTGAATCTTAATTAACTATCAGGAAGAATCGGTTTTGCTTTCTTAGGAGGGTCGCGGCCGAATAACAAATGTTTATTTCTTTTCAAACTTTCGATGTTATAAAGCGTGTTTTCACATAAGCCCTTAGGAAAACATTATGCGAAAATACGCGAGAAATAAACATATGTTAAGCCACTGGGTGTAACCCTTATTATTATCTATAAAGTGGGAGAAACAAAACCCAACTTCTGATTAAAGTTGGATTGTTTCACCTCAGTTTGATGGATTACCGCTTGTATCCGAATATTGGGGGAACTTCACTTTACGAAGATCTGCTTTGGATTCTGAAACAAAGTTCAAAGTTCTAACTGTAGTGGTTTAAAAATAAATTCCGAATTAGGACCCTACTTGAGAGTCGATGACTATTCACGTATATTGGAGCATGCATTCTCATTCACCATGTGATATCCACCATGCATTAATTTAAAGTGGGGCACTCGAATCATGAGCGCATTTCATTCTTCTTGAGGTTTATCGCAATTATGGTGGTCCGAGGACTGCATTAAACTATGGCGGATCAACTTTGCCTTCGGAATCGAACAATAGCGATAACTCTCTGGCAACGCGAAATGTTTAACTCCACCGGAGATTTTTAAAGAGAAAGAAAGGGTCTCAGTATTTGTATCGCAGCGCAATAAGATTGAAGCAAGAACGCCTTTTTGGACTGTCACGTCTGTCATTCTCTTGCAGATGACGGCACCCTCAGTGGCAGCCTTGACTCATTTTTTACCTCGACGCCCGCTCAAAGACGTCTTCCATAGCCTTCTCTTTGTAGAACAACATTTAGCTTGTGGGAATTCCAATATGAGGACATTGTAGATCTCTTCAAGCAGCCTTTCCCTTGGTATGTGAGGTGATCCAAACTTTGGAAAGCGTTATTTCTATTGGCGGTTTCTCTCATATCTATCTTTTTTCACACTTCAGCAAAAGGTCATGCGTAGTTTGGGCCTCGATAAGGTACACCTCGTGTTAGTTGACCTTCCATACATGGCTGATACAAGCTGTCCTCATCTCAACATTAGAAAATATCTACCATGTCCAGAAACCATAACTTGTCTGTCTCTCAGACCTTCGACCTAACAGCATCATAGTCATTGATCAGGTATTTTTATTGTTGCTGTTTGACTTTCGCATCATTGCACTTTTCGTCAAAGGATTTGATATTAACTACCAAAATCACCACCAAACTTCGTTCTGTCTGGCGACTCAGGCGAAAATCCCGACTCCACTCCAGTTTAGAATCATAACAAATCTTTCGGTCTTAGGGGTTCCTGGAATGAAAAAACTGTCGTTACTTTTACATGATACTAAACAGGCTGCTTTTGCGTAGCAGACTAGACTCTTGTGTAGTAAATGACAGAGAGATGAGACCAATCAAGGTAATTTCCTAACTAATAACTGCCATCATATTTTAAAAAAAAGAATTGTTTTTTGATAAAAAACGGCAGAACAGGTGAAAAATATGATGATATCAGAGTTAGACGAAGTGGGATTGATGCTATTAGTGGAAAATAAATTTGATAAGAATTAATGCAGCTATTCTTTTTTAACTCTTGACTTATTCAATCAAACAAGATCGGCACAATCAAGTTTCATGCACTCAGATTTTTTGCAGATGAATGAGGTTAACTGCGCATTTATGACGAACTAATCACTTCAAATAAGTCTTTATTCGAAAGAGCCTTTTGGGGAAGTGGTAGTAGCAAGACAACCGCTTCATTAAACTGCGTGCCCTCTCTCATATCTCTCCTGCTACCCTCTTCATCTGTCGGTCACTTTGTACTTTGATTACCGTCTGCTATTGCATTCGCGAGTCTGCCTTAAATGAATGGCTCTCACTATGTGTTGCTTTAGCCAATCCACTTTAAAATTCCAAAAGATTGATGGGTAATTTATTAAATAAGTTGCTCCTAAAACCAGTCACAACAAGAAGACCTTAGAGGAGTCACTGAATTGGAATATTTACGTAATTATTTGATATTTGTGAAACGGTTTACCTTTTCAGAATTACAACACCAGCAGATCAAAATAGTAGTCTTCACGTTAGGATTATTAAATCATTTTTACCCTAGATATTAGTCCTACGCCTTTTAATCTACAAGACCATGAATACAACCTTAAGGCTGAAATTTATAAGGTTTCAAACTATCCAGCTGACATACATCCGCTGATTCAAGCGTCTTCAGAAAACGCATATCTAGGTGACCTTCCAGAAGAGCCAAGCAATTCAACTAATATGGGCCATTTTATTCGAATTTATGATCTTGAACATACAGCGAGCAGTAGAACATTGCAAAAATTAAAATATATTTCCAATTTTCTGATGTATTGCAACCAACTATAAAAAGTCATGCCAAGTATTAAGAGTCGTCCCTAATTAAATGCTTCATTTTTGCAATTTTCTGGAGATAACTCCCAATACCCTCATTTCTGTGCAAATCTTCACTCATTGTGATGTCATATTCAGGATAGTAAAATCCAATGAGCTTAGAGATTCTGCCTTTCCTATCATTGACGTGGTCAACATACCCACCTGATTAAAGTGTGCTAAAAGGCGTTGACACTTGCCTAGGCGTAATTCCAGTTATTTCATTTCAGTTTGATGATACTCTGTTTTTGAAGATGTTTAAAATAAGGTTCTTCTTTTCCATTTTATTTTCATTCATTTCTAGGATATTCTCGACTTTTAATTAACTTTCAAATATAAAAGGTGGTTAAATTGATATAGACTTCATGTAGCTCTTAGGCAGCTAATTAAACCAGTCATTTAGTTTAATGTAAACCTCTTCCTTTAGAAAGAATATCCAAAAGGAAGAAAATTATACCGTAATAGTTGATCAAATTAGCGAACTTCAGTTCAATGATACTTCGGTATTGTTCGTCTGTTTTAAGTCCGGCGTTTGATGCAGATACTAAATAGGAAATCAGGCTAATACCTAGTTTGGCCGGCATAACATGTTAAAATTTTGCAACAGTTGCAGCACTGGGTGCGGGTGCTTTATTGTCAGCTCTAATCTGATCAGTTTTAATCTGTCAAAGAATGAATGCAGGTACAGAGAATGTTAAAGAATAAGTATATATTTGGTTCATGAAGGGAGTTCCACCTGTTCAGGGTTCCTTTTGTACCATCCTGAGATTTCACCGACACGACCTTCGTGCGCTCTCTTTGACGTCCTGCTTACTCATATTTCGCCATTAGGCTACCTTTGCCGGTAAAACGTCGCTTCTCTTGACTGAGGTCGGTGTCAGAAGGGTTAGAGAGACGGATTGTGGTCAAATCTACCCTCAACCTCCTGGTGGTAACCACCGGTGAATCCACGGGCAACTCTGGTTGCTAATGAGAGGGGCGGCCGGATAGGACTATAATATTAGATTATGCCAGCAGAAGTACAACTACGTACAGCCTGGCGGGACGACGTAAATGCCTGGATTCATGGTCCCAAACCGGACTGTGGAACGTGCGTGCATGTAGCAATGAATGGAATCTCCGCCAGAAAGTTGAATAGACTTCTGGAAGAGGTATGAAGAATGTCTGCTCTTAATAGTATCGAGGACGAATGAGGTTTTGTATGACGAAACCATACCAGAGGAAGGGCCAAAGAACCGAAGATGTCGATAGATACTTTTGCCTTTTTCTGTGGTAACTGTTGTATGTTATCAGTTGTAAAGCATATTTATACTTCCTTTGTATCCCCAATACGTGTTTGAGACTTGCCCAATTAGGTTGGGATGAATAAATGTATAAAAGGGAGACGGATGGATAGAATGATGTTGGATCCGAGTTAGCTTTACAGTTTTAAAAACCGCCACTTTAAATAATTTGAACATATTTCTTCGAAATGTCGAGATCGGTTGGGGAAGTTCGTTCATAAAATGCTCTCTGGCGCTCAACTCCTCTTAATAATATTTTCGGAGTCATTTTAAAGCCTAGGTTTCACGACCAAATAAAAGCAAAATGATTTGAGGTGCCGCTATTTATTTCAAATAAACTGGAATCTTTCATGACTTCCGGCAACGCTTCGCAGCCCAAGTGCAGTTAATTCCGACATAAAACCATTTCGCGGTATCTGAGGCCACTAATATTTGAGTTAAACCCCTTAAATGCAATTGGCTAATGATTCTAATTCAGATGGAATACTTGAAATAAATTTACGCTATCTGAATTTAAAATTATGATGTCGGTTTCCCTCGGAAACAGAATAAACAAACACACTGAAGAACCGATCACCAACTGTCAATCACTTTGCATGATAAATGGATCAGCAAAAATTATTGTTGTCGATTTCCTTAATCAGATGAGTTTAAAATGACTGACAACGGATGAGCCTCCTAGATTAAAATTGATTGCTTCCACCAGTTAAAATTCAGCTTTTTCTCTATCAAGTAGGTTTTCTTTTCACAGAAATTAGGGTTGATACTTCTGGTTAAACAGACCTAATAAGCGGTGTAATCATAGGAGTCGAGTTCAAACTGCAAATAGCGGAGAGGTGTGTACATTGTTATTATTATTTCCTCGAAATCATTATTGAGGGAATAAATTGCGAAAAGAATCAAAATGGAAATATTAATAGTACAGTCAAAATGAAGAGTGGACAGCTGAATGTAATAGTATGTTTCGTTAGATCTCACCTTGATTAAAATTAGTAAATTAATTTCGAGGTAAGAAGTGGCCGCACCGAGGCATCCGAACCCAACCAGCATTTACCTCACATTGGTTTTCTTGGTATTCATCGAAACTCTGGTGGGGTTTAGCAATTAAATACTCATTTCAGGAGTCTCCTTCGGATTCCTGTTCGTTTGCCGTTCGTCACGCAACTCTAGAACTCAGTGTTTTCTCACACAGGATATACCCCGATTTGTTCATTTCCATTCAGTTGACATGTGCTCTTTCTGAGTGGCTTGAGGACTATTTCCTTCGAGTTTACTTGGGCTTGTTTGGACGGCTAGTCTAGTTGCGTCTATTGACAAGGGTTCCGCTGTGTATCGTTTTTGGATACATCTTCAGGATCATTGTTGCCACTGGGGAAATTCTGATTCGATTCGCTGAAAAGTAAAATTCCTAACAGAATTATTAAAACTACGCAAGATCCCTATGAAAACCTTGAGTGAAGAAAAATTTGAAAAAAAAAATCAGCGTCACCATGATTCTAAAGTACTGTTTCGATTAGTACCCCAATTAGCTCTTATTATGGCATGAAAAATGGTGACAAAAAAGTTACAATTTACCGAATAAACATTCGATAATGAATTAGATCAGCTGCTAAGGGAGTCAATTTCGGAAATATACTAGTTTACAAAAATTTTCCCTCATAAAAGTGTAGCATTTGAATTCAGCAGGTCTAGCCCCACTTCCATGCACTTAGGTTTCGGCCTCAAGGAATCTCTACAAATGGCGCCTTATAAGTGGCGAAATTATGGGAGGAAGGATGTTCAAGGAAGGATCCAACTTAAATTTGGTTATATATATATATATATATAGCAATCAGAACTTGTATCCTCGTAAGCTGATCTGTCGTGGAGTGGATGAATTTCCATGTCTTTGGAAGGGGCTTTCAACAACTGGTTCAGCTATCATACGCACCAAAAGTAGCATTAAATGAATGAAGCTAAGTTCAAATGAATTACTTGTAAACCAGGTTGGTAGAGGTCGCTTTAAATTGCACACGCAACATTAAGATTTAAATTTATTATCTAAACCAAAATGAACTTCCAACTACCACCCAAGTTAATATTAACAAATTTTCTTTGTTTATACGATCGATGAATCAAATCTCTATGCGTACTATCATCGCCTTGTGGTGCCACCGAAGTAAAACTGCACTGTTTGTTCAGTGAATGGATAACGGAAATCCTGGTCGCTAAGATGGCTTATTTGGTCTTTTCTTGGTAGCTGATCAAGATGAAGTTTTAAATCGGTGGTTATGGCGTTTTCGGTCACCCGGTTTTCGGTCGCCGCACGTCGGTTCTGCAGTGGACCACCTGATTGCTCCACAGTTCCACCCATACCTCCACCCAGATGTGCTCTTTGACTTTCCACACGCAATGTCCGCTTGTGAAGTGTAACTTAATATTTGAATGGGAAGTGAATACTCTGGTCTTTTTCCCATGACCAAGAGTTTAAATACCGCATAGAGAAAAATTGCCAATTCAACACCCTAGAGGCGCCACTCATACGAGTCGATCAAAGTAATTTGCTTTGGAAGTGCATTTATCATGAACCAGAAATAGACGAGGCCATGATGTCGTTGATTAAGTCCGAGCACATTCTGTCAAAATTTCCCAAGACTGTGGTCCAATCCAGTTGCACGAGTTATTAACGTTGAAGTGCTTTGGCAAGCTATAGTTTGTTAAAACGTCCAAGATATGCGGCGTTATCTGTTGCAAAATTAAGCTAGTAGTCCTGGGTTATTGCAAGATAATGACAATGATTTATGCTACCCCGCTTTGGGGATATTCACTAACGGCCCCATAACCTGCCTCTTCAACTTATGACGTATTTGCTTCACTGTTATTTGTTCCTCCCCAGCAAAATCACATATTCAGACACACACATACGATTTTTGTTTCCAGTTTGACTGTCTTCGCAAAAGAAATGTAGCGAGGAGTATGTTGCATGAGTTTACCTCAAGACAGAATCTTTAGCGAAACCTCCCCTCCATCACTATCACCACCTCGTTGCTGACGACTTGAACGTGACTTGGGCATGCAAGAGCCAAGCTGCAGGACAGGCTAGCCAGGGGCATGGTCACTTTTACTAAACTATCTACCAACCAACCCTCACAACAGCACGCGTAATATTGCTGCAGATCATGTCTCTCTACTGGCGGCGATAGCGAACCCTTGGCATACTCGCCATCCCTGGACTGTGATGCCTGGCTGCTTGATTGCTTGTTTCTGATGGTGTTTTGAGACCGATAATTTCAGACTTTTACCATCAAAGGAAAGCCAACATGAGGTGGCTGAGTAAGAGAGTGCATGAGAATGGAGCGATTAAAACCGCTGAAAGGCGAAAGGGTGGAGAGTGAGACAATAAACCTGCACTCTTATTCGGTCGAAGTGGTGCGTGGGAACTGGGTGAAAAGTCCAATATTATTTTGGTTTTTCGAATGTGGGTGCCTTACGGAGACCACTATATGAGCTTGAAAAGGTGAATATAGATACCCTTCTTCAAGATGTCTGGGTGCATAAGCGGTAGCCAGGTGATATCTTACTTCTAAAGCGATTGAATATTTGAAAATCCGAATAGGCTTCAAGTGAGACAGATATGACTGCAAGCTTACTTCAGATCATCTGAATTCCCAAGCTGTTATTGAATAAGTTTGATTTGGTTTTATTAGACAGAAGGTGTTGTAATTATAGTAGTACCTTTTGAATAGTACTTATGAGAATTAATTAATGTTCTGTAACTTTGAAGAATCTGAAATAATAGGAAAGAAACCAGTTATAACAAAACCTGTCAATCTTTTTGAATGAATCCGAGGCCAAGAAGAATAAGATTTGCAATTTAAATCCTTGAGGTGGAAACCAAATTTTGGTGAAAGTAGACGAGCAATAGACCGTGAACTCTGTTTATTTTAAACAAAAAAAGACTATCTAAAATGACTTTTGTTGGCATTTTTTTTGAAAAAAAAGAAGTTGGAAAATCGAAATCCCACAAATTTTTGCTTTTTTGTAGACTTGAACTGCAATAATAGAGTCAAATAATGCAATCAAATCAATAGGATTTTAAAAACTTGAATTTTAAGTCTGATTTAATTTTAGAAACTATGCACAGTGGAATAATTCTTGGCCTCGAAACCATCAAAGAAACCCACAAAAATTCCATTTTGGAACCCCGAAATATGATAAAATTTCTGGTCATTGTGCGCTTGAAATACCCAGGTCTAATTGAGATTAACTCAGAAAGTGGAATTTTTGTTTTGTTCAACGGCTCCACTAAACATGAACAAGCAATATGTTACCAAGGCTATCCGGTTTAAAAGTCCAGAGCTGAATCAACGCCCAATGGTTAGTTTTATGAATAGAACCTCTATTGTTTCACCTGCTGCGATAGTTACCATGCCAACATGGTTACTATGCCTGAATGAGCGTGCAAATGGCGTCTAAGTGTAGTAAGAACTTGGTCTCCACGATATTTGATCAGGCCATGACCTTGAACACAATTTATCAAATTTCATGATATTTGCACTATAGTCATCTGAAGATCTGAGACTTTCAGTCCGTTTACGTTACCAACATGCTTAATGAAGTATGTAAAAGATTAGTAAGCAGCGAATCTGTTGAAGTGCCCTCTTGTAAATTATGAAAATATAATTTGTTTGCTTTGTTAAAGAAGATAATAGAAAAAGGCTTGCAAGAAAACATGCGCTCTCATAACTTGAATCAACTCATTTAATTTTTGACTGCGTATTTTGACTGCGCAGAAAATTAAAGGCTCTGGAACACTCCAGACAGACAGACTTCGCACCGATATTAGAAAATGATCAATCGGTCAGCCTCCTAATGAACCTCCCGAATTTAGAGTAGATAGGAAGTTATAAATTAAGTTTTAGAATGGCGCTACAAGGAGACAAAAGCTGCATTTATCATCACTTCTGGATCACTTTCCACGAGTGCTCAAAACTGAAAGCTTCGTATGAAACCTTCGCATGATCCATTAGAATGCCTGAATGCCTTCAACCGGAACCACGATTAAGCCAAGCATTTTAATGAGTGAATATAGCCAAGCGTACCTTCAACATTTACTGGCTTTATCCCCTCAAGGGACATCGAGATAGCTTATTTTTTGCAGATCTAAATGCCTAGCTCGAAAATTAGGATGATTACTGGAACTTACTTAATGCAAATGTTTCACGATAGTATTAAAGGAGACGTGACAGGGTTGTCTTAGTTATTAGACAAGTCTTTCCACTTTTTGAATTTCCTGATCACTGAGGCACCAGTAACTGATAATCGGGTGTCGAAATGGTTCTGTAATATAATCCATCTCTCCTACATAACGACGATTCTAAATGACAATGTCAACACATTAACAGTACTTTTAGAGATCTAAGTTGCGAAGATTCAAAACAGGAAAAACGCATCTTGGAATGCTCACTGCAGATTAAATTCAAACCAATCTGTAATGAACCATACAATGTTTGGGAATGAGCCATTTGGGACACTACGTCGCATTCAGAGATTTCCCTCAATTAGTCTCAGTCTCTTATCCAAGAACTACTGGAACTTTGTCTCTGAACTGCTACAAAGTCATCGATTTCTTGTCTACAACATGAGTTTTAGAACTTTCTTACATATAAGTTGAGTGTTAGTTAAAAATTCGGACAGTAGGACGTCGTTCAATTCTTGAGATGGAGGTGGTGGATTCCGACAGCGAAGTAGAATTGATCAAAATAAGTGTGCAAAGCCAGTCAGCCAAGAAAGGACCAGCATTGTTTGGCCAAAGACTAGTGTCTACATACAGTTTTATTTTAATAACGATGAACTGCTTCAGTCACATAAGTATCTTTGCTACCGAACGTCATCATAGCTCAGTTTGTAGGACAGTCTTATTTGGCTAAATGGAAAAATAAGGTTTTGTAAGTAGTTCAGTTGGAGCAAGCACGAAGACTACCACAAACTACAGGAAGAAAAATTATTAAAATTATCGAGAAAATTTCACAAAGCCCCTTGAGCAGTAAATTAGTCAGCCTGAAGCGAATGCAAATTCTAACAGTGCCACGAGCGGATTAAGGTCAGGCCAACTTAAGATCATAAATTTGGGGGTGAGTCATTCTCTTTTTACCTTTCTGCCTAACAGTATTGCACTGCCTCAACTTTTGCCTTCCCCTGACATCCCAATAAAGCAAGAATGTGGTCAGAATAGTATTTTTGGGCTATCTTGTAGCATGTTGAATTGACTAATACCTTGAGGTGCCATAGGCTAAATGACGGTTTAATCAGGCATTAGAAACAACAAAGATGAATCGGTAGGATTAGCCACCTTCGCAGATAGGATGAAAGCTGCCATCTCCTAGGCCTAAAGCCTCGGAATCAGGCCAATCGTTCATTCAAACCTTGGGTGCGTCGGTTAATATTCTACACGTTTAGTGCCTATTGATGCCTCCTGCATCTGAGCAGTTACAGCTTTTGTTAATCAACAATAAGCCAATTCTTCTCCACTAGAGCCTGCAAGTCTACGGCAATCTTAATACAATACACCATCCGGAACGGTTTTTTTGGCTTAGAGATAACCAGAAGGTATAACCACGGATATTCGGCGTGGATAGCATTCTGAGACACTAGAAGACGAGTACAGGCTGACTTACAAGGAGAGTAAATGAGGCTAACACCTCTACATTACTTATCATATTTCCATTTTGCTCTCAATGTGGTTAAGTGAGACTAGTTAGCTGACTTTGGCTGACTTTGCCATTTGAATTTCTATGAACCCAAGACTCATTACTCTTACATTCACGCAAACCTTTGTGGGGGGAAATTGTCTAAATTATCATGGAAAAAGGAAGAGGGTTTACAGACTCAACCATTTTGAACTGGCAGTGCTTTTACTCACTTTTGTCGTACGCTTGGAAGTAAAATAATCTGATATTCTTTTCTCTTAGCGTCCTCGATGTTACACTGTGGGAGTTGGGGAATTCATTTAGCAGGAGAGAGCTTCTAATTGCTTCACTTTTTAAGTCTAAATACTGATATGGAGGAGGAATCGTTTTGTGATACCGTATTTATGTCTCCAGTTGCCACTTTTCAAAAACAAGGAGACTTGAAAAACTCATCGATTTTGAAAATTTTCTATTGTTTTCTATGGACTAAATCTAAACTATACAGAGCCTGTCGAATTTGATTTTCTCACGGTAAAGTAACGTAATTCTTGGAATAGTAACCCGAATCCCACGAGAAAAGTAATCTGATCTCAAGATCAATTTTCAAGAAATTTTGTATCCACAATTTTACAGCTTAGAGAGGCGCCACTGAATCATAAGCACGTACGAAATTTCCGGCGCTTAATAAAACTTAGTTTTGTCCGTTTGTAATCACTGACCGTTTGCTCGGACATGATCTGCATCAATCACGCTTTCCACTGCGATAGCACTTCCCTCTACTTCATCATCGAGGTTTTTGCTGGGATTCTTCGATTCCAACAGTCGCCGCGTTTCGCAAGGATGGCTGTAAATCGAAGGCCAAAAGTCAGCGCAAACAAACAAGTCCAAACGCAGGAGAGCATGACGAAGTTGCACAATGAGTGATACACAAACACACACACACACACACACACACAAAAAGAGAGGGAGGCTGCTTGCATTTTGGTGCCATGGTTACACAAGTAAACGCACCAAATATATGCACGTACCCATGCGTGTATCACTATATGCCTTGACTTGAGGGTGAACAAAAAGAACGCACACTTGAGGTAGTACGGATTGTTGCACATCTTGAAGGCGGAAATGCAAAGCTGAATAGCATTCTGGCATGCATGTACTTGTTGCATTACCTTTCTGCGTACGTTGGCAGCACTGATCTCTCCGCTATTTCCATTCGCTGACTGTTAATCATTCTGAGCCCGGTATAAGTTTGGGAGCTAAGTAATAAAAAGCGTTGGCAGGAGTGTCTATAATGGCTTCTGAAATACTTTAAATAAAAAATTAGTCCCCATAGAAACCAATCGCCTATCTATCTGCTTAACAGAAAGCCTAGACTTCAAAATCGACCAGCCGGCCGATTTTCGAAGCTGTTACTTGGAATTTTTTCAAGCTTACAAGATTGGATATTTCTAAAAAAACTAAATATGTACGAATTCACCAATTTTTGCTTGGATGACAACGTTGGAAAGTCACTCATAGCCCTCAGTTTGACAGTTCATGCACATTCACATTTCACTTAACTGAATAAATAAAACAGCGATCTGATTTACCACAAGCAGTGAGAATCAGTTTATCTGGGCGATATCAAGCTGTAAAAGCTAAACGAAAGCTCTAGCGGATGACTCTGGAAGAAGCAGGTTTGAAAAATTTTGTTGAAGTAGAAAACTAAGTCAGATTTCTGGAACCATGACGACATTGGCAAACAATAATAGAATTTTCAAGTCTATTGAGATGTGAAGTGAACCTCCAAGAAAGGATATTTTGTAATCGGATAACCGACTGACCCCATTTCTCCTGATTTTACGGTTGCAAAAGTATTCATATTTAATAAAGCCATGGCAGAATTGTGACAACAATCAATCGAGGTGACCCCGGCTATAAACAGTTTTGATGGTCAACATTGATAGATGGTCGTCGCTAAAGCATGTGACTGCGAAGATACAAAAACAGTCTCTTTATAGTTTTCAACCTTGCTGCTTCAAGATATGAGAACATCAATTCAAATTATTTCAGAATTTGGACAGCATAATCGCAGTTATGACTCTATGTCTCCCATTAATATTAAGTGCCGGAATTTACTTTAACAAATTCCAACATGATCATGTTGAAAACTTATTCGGCGTCAAATTTAAATTCACTTAAGCTGAAGCAGTTGTTTTACCTGAAATGAAACTCTCGCTTTTGCATTTTTAAAATATATTTTCACCACCTTCGCCGAAATGAAAACAAACTGTTGGATTCATCGGTCGCAAAAGCACGTTAATGCATTCTAGCGGAGTACCTCATATAATTTTACAAGTTTGCAAAATACGAAAGCTCTCAGGCATTTCCGGCTGATGGAGGGTGGATTAATCGCTCTTATTTGCCTGCATATGCCTTTATTTACTGTTTTAGAGCCTTGTTAGAGGTAGAAAATGCTCAAATAAACCAATATCATACGGCTTCTAAGGACTTCTAATAGAAACACACGTATTTCGATCTTGATTCTTGGAAGCATTTAAACTACTTTGTTTCCAAAAGTTGGAAACGTGCGCCAGAAAAAAACTCGGAACAGCCAGCCAACTTGGCTGATATTCTTACTTCGATACTGAATTTTTCAGCAAATAGCAATGTAAAGTAAGTCGAGCTAGAGTTATTAGATCTTAATTACATTGCTGTTTAGTAAATTATTTAAAATGAACTGATGAAGCCTTTAAATAAATTGTTTTTCAAGTTATTGTTTATTTTATAGGGGAATTGAGACCAGCCAAAGGAAGGAGTGTTTCGATAAGCACAGACTCTTACACAAGTCGGTCTGATTTTTGAAGGAGTTTCATTTAATAGCACCGCATGTCATCCTCGACAGCCTTGTTTGAGTCTGTGGCTCTCAGAGTGGCTACCTCTATTTCTCTAGTCTACTGCTACGACAGGCCCAAACTCTCGACACATCATACCCTCAGATTGAGAACATTGTTTGACAGATTCTCCTCAACATACCTAGCGAATTTGCTATGATTAACTGGCACATGTAAACCAAACTTCCACTGTCTCTTAATTATGGAAATTGCTAGCCAACATGCATTGCTGGAATTGTCGGACTAGTTTCTTGAGGTAATTAACTTGTCTAAATATCCAAAGAAATGACAGAATATCATGTCAAGACTTGGACAAAGGAAAAACTTTATTCATCCCTCAAATATGAGCTCTCAGGAATTTCCTCAATCGTGAACAAACTTAACCTAGACGTGCAAAATATAACCAGCAACAATAAATGCTTGTGAAAGATAGCTGCAGGCTAACATTTTTATATTTACTAACCACTATACCACAGAACAATTTGAAATCTCGCTTACTGGTAAGGTCATATGCGAGCAAATCGCCCGATTTCATGTTTAATGGGAAAAGATCCACTTTCTTCCTTAGGGCAAGTGACTGAGGTCTAAAGTTCATTTTACAGTTTTAAAGTCATAGATTCGCCTTATAAGAAATAAATAATTCGCTCCAATTAAGTCGGCTAAGTAACTTACACTAATTGCATATAATTATAAAAAAGTCGGTTTTCGGACCATCTGGATTTGCTAAGTCTACTGAATGATTTACTTAATTGTTTCACTAATCTTGATAAATAGCCTCTTCCTTATTGATGATGGATGGTAAATTTTTCAGCTGTGTAATTTTTAACATTTATCTTAAAAGCACTTTCATTTTACAATAGTGTGAGAAATTTCTATTGAAATATTCAAGGTCATTTATAGTTATAATTACTTCTCTGCTGCGGTGTCCATCATTTTGACTTCTCTAGGAGACAGAGGTGACCTTTGCAGTAGGAGGCCATGGCTCCAAAGCCTAACTCAGTCACGGGATTCCTGGACATGTAGTGTCTTCACAGGCGGCTAGAGCAGACTAGCCTGCAATGAATTCTCTGATTTTCCTTTTATTTACATGTAGACCTTTAATCTTAAACAATATAAGACATTTAATTGCAATCTTGACCTGACTTATCATTTCCCTCACACATTAAACTCAGTCCATTATATTTACAACTGACCAGACCAGTAAAAAGGCTTTGTCCCTTGAACACCCCATGAATACCTTTAAGGATTTCCACTGATGCGTCGTGGAACCTGAAAATCTATAATACCAGAAGAAGATATCCCTAAACTAAAACAGTTTAAATTGTGGGGTTTTTTTAAGTTTTAACCATACAAATAGAACGACTATGTTAAGCAGAACACTTTTTGAAAGCGGAACCGATATATGAATAACAATTGAGTAATCAAGCTTGATCTTCTCGTTAGAGGTGCCACATGAAAGTCTATTGTAAACTAGACTTTACTAATCGGTTCGAACAGGTATAATTTAGCTGTCATTAATTTGGAAATCATGTTGAACAGACTGTCAACCAGGAACACTTAAAAAAGGCATTGCTGAAACTCGATGTAGCATTTACTTTGATCTCGTGCTCATGAATGGCAGTTTTTCGCACCGAGTAATTACTTCAGCATTGAAAACCCTACCAAATTCACTGAATTCCGGTGAATTCAAATTCGCAAATCTGGGATACATCAAATCCAGCAAAGGAGAGAGACCACTAAACATCTCATCGCCTAATGTCACATTCAATCCTTAACTAAGTGGAATCCAACAAACTCTGTCTCCCTTGAGCCTGTCACTGAAACTCGTGTAGATCTCTACCATTGTGCTACCTGGGGCTAGGAATAGGCATTGGGCACCAGGAAGAGCATTGCGAAAAAAATTTCATCCAAGCCGTTTGGCCTAAGATACGAATAGAAGATAAAAATATGTTTCTATATTCGAGTTGAAGAGATGAAAAATTTCATTATGAGCGTCAAGAGTGGATTTCGTGGAAATTTGCAGTTGCCACTCAACAGCCCAAAGCATTGAAACCCATACTTCCTGCGTCAGAATAGCAGTCATATAAAACAAAATTTCAATAACAAAATTTTAACTCGTCTGCCTTGGAGAGTGTCATCGCATAAACCTTCGAGTTTAACTAAGAGTGCTTTGGACTAAGAATGTTCATTGCTGTTACCATCATTGTATGAACCTACAAGTATTATGCAATACGCTGCAGGAGGTACTAATGAAGGGATCGCAATTGAAGTACGCAAGAGCAATCTAATTTGCATGATTTTTCGTGGCCTTTTAAGTTGGTCTTTTTTATTTTCCCCCTGCGACTACACTCACGCGCGTTCATATCTGCCCACACGCATACACAAGTACATAGTCGGCTTGACTGTTCACCATTGCCCACGCATGTGCGTGCACGGCCGCACGCGAACGTTGTCGCGTAGGCATGGGGATAAAATCAATAATATGGTTTGGATGTTGGCACGCCCGGATTGGCTAGTGTCAGACCCGGATGCACACCAACTGGCCTAGCTGTGCACAATCTGCCTGGGCTTCGGAATTTGGGGGCATGAATCCGCGCATGGCGTTCGATAGGGAACGCATGATCCCCTTCGAGCGCACACGCTCACGCACACGTCGAAAGACCCCTTCAGTTTGCCTAGCTTAAGACGTTCATTTGCATTTTAGCACTTTTATAGAGGCTTAGGTTACTTCGGGATGTCCGTTTGAGGTACTTTAGGCCCACTAATCGCCTATGTTCTCAGTAAACATTAATTCAGACGAGTTTATCACGTGGAAAACTATATTAAGCAACAGCATACACAGTGTATAACTTTTTTTATCAGAAAAATAAAGCACTCTTTTCTATTCCCGACCTTGCAAATTGATCAAAAGCCGCTTTTATTCAAAAGCAAAGCTTTCCTTTAACGCTTGCCCTAGTTTTTAAAAAAACCTAAGCTGTTTCAGCCAAATGATTACGCATAAATTAACAAATTTTCAGTTGCTGCTGTAAATTATGAATAATTTATCAGGTGGATGATCCCACGAGTAGGCTACTTAGTTTGGGTGGGCCTGTTTATCGAAAGTAATTTTGATGATTGGAGAATATTATTTCGTCAGCCAGTTAGAATAGAGATCGTAAACAGCGTCACCCTTTTCCGAGTTAAAATACCTTTTAGAGTCAACACGACGAAACATCCAGCTCCATTGTCGATTAAAAAATCATTATTATTAATCAAAAGGAATACTGAGGGATTCAGGTTCGAGTCCATGTATTTGAACATTTCACCTTAGCGCTTTAAGTCTCAAAATCGGAAGTTACAGAATGTGAACGGAATAACCTTCACTATGCAGACAAAACGCATGATGGCTCTTAGAAGAGCAAACTTAAGGCGAACTTAACAAATAAATAATGTAAATTAAGTTATTAAATAGCAATAAATTGACATTCCTACTTAACTCTTTGCGCAACTAAAGTCTTTTAAACTCTTATAAGCGGTTAAAATCATTTTCTCTTTATACAAATCTTTTCAGTTTGTTGCTAAGCATATAATGATTTTACAAGACCATGTGATAATTACGACTAATCTATGCAAAAAATTTTGATGTCAATCTGATGATAATTATTCTGAAAATATTTTTTAAACTCCCACGAACAATTAAAGTCGAAAGGTAAGCCCAATATGAAAGTATTACCCCAAGAAATTATCCCAAGGAATTCAGTTTCTAAACTTCTGGCGATACCACGCCAATAGCGCCCATTATATAAGTTGATGGAGGCCATTCGCTACCGAGGAATCCGAGTAGATTTGAAGAGGACAAGCCAGTTTCTGATGACAAGCCTATGTGAGGGTTCGGTAAGGCTAACCAACCTCGAGATCAATTCAGCTCGATTTATTCCCGAGAGAAGGATGAAAGTGAAAAATCTTTGGTGAATGAGCGGACGATTTGTGGGTAGGCATTAGTGAAAGATGATACCGAACGAAGTTGTTGCTTAGGTGGTAGCACGAAGACGAGGGTCCAGCAGAGTAGCCTGAAGTTGACTGAGGAGATCATAAAATGCCAAGGGAATTAGTTGAAAAATTAACATGCCGAAAGGTGACTTGGGTTCCAACGTCCGCTGTTCTTCCTCCTTTACTCCCATCCATTATTATCTCAGTATACCATAATTGAATTATAACGGCTTTTTAAAAATCTACTATCCGCCACTAAAGTAAAAACAGAATTTATTTTAAAAACTCCTTTATTGCTACCTCCCCCATATCACCGTGAATATCAATAGGCTAGGGATTGCGTGATTACCACGCCCAAAACTCTGGACATTAAACATTGCAAGCGAAAATTCCCCTTTCTGAATAAATGCATTTTTAATGCCAAAATATTTACATCTTTCTACTGAAATATAAATTCACACTTAATTTTGAAAGAAGGCGCAATTTGATGGCTAACAGGATAGTAAATGGGAGAAGCAGAATTGTATGCACACCAGTATTTCGCACCATTTTATACACAACAATTATGGAAAAAAGGACTTTTTCTAATAAGATGCTGCTTTTGATCACACCCATTTTCATTTTATTCCAAGTAGTGAAGTTTTTTCTAGCGAATTTCGTCAATTACTTCTATAGTAGGTGACGTTTTTTATTTATTCATTCCTATATACACTGTTGGTACCCCTTCAGCTAGGCAGATTAAAAAAAAATTTAGCTAATATGGTCAACGGTTGAACCACTTGAAGTGGAAAAGAATCCCATTTCTACGTGAAATGAAATAGAACAATGCGATGAAGCGCAAAAATGGGTTGAGACCGCATAATGAGATGCCATTTATTGCGCTCTTAACAATGCACAGTGGCTAGACAATGCACACAGATTAACTGTTAGGGTAGAGTGTAAACTTGGCTCATCTTGATAAGGCCTTTAACACTGACAAGTTGGCCAAGTGGTATCATTTCATTTAGACGAAGCTGAAGAGTGTCTAAGTGGTTAAGTTGCGGAATTGGCCGTTAGGAGGTACATTAAAGTCAGACTTAAAATTATTTTCATTTGTTCCGCGTCTCATCCATACTAAGCGGAGTGCTCAATATTGACGATAAAGTTATGTTTGCGAATTGTCAGCACCATTTCCTTTGTTTATCCAGACTTTTCAGTTAGGCGTTGGTGAGTAAAATTAAGAGCAGAATATGCGGGGGTAGCTGAGGTTTCGAGAACAGTACCGCAATGGCGAAATTCGCCATATATAAATGTATCTGGACTCATCAGCAAAACGACTAACCAAAGGACTAGTTCAAGACTAAAAATCTTATACCTTTCTTAAAAATTTTCATGGGTTTTCCTGAGTATGATAAAAAGAAAAGTTTTCTTGAAGCTAGGATAATCGTGAATTCAGCAGCTGATGGCAGCTGATGTCGACACAGGGGAAGTGACTACTAGTACCTAAACCTCCACGAGAAAACCAGAAGAGAATTTGGTGAATGTCAAATTCTTTTAAGGTAGATACTTTTACAAAGCCGCTGTGAAGTGAATTAACTTATCTAAATGAGTTGAGGACGGGATTCGAATGGTATTCATTGACCATTTCTCTCTTTAAACTCTAAAGTTTTCTTGAAAACCAATCTAGCACTCACGAAACCGCAGAGTTGTTATTATCTGCCCAATTCAACGCAATTGTAATGGGAACCAACACTGGCCAAATGTTGGTCCTTAAGGAGGGTTTCTCAGTCAGAGGCCATAGAGTAGCTTCCTATGCTGCAAGATTTTATTTTTATTTTTTTATTTTCTCCCCACCTATTGGGGGCACAACAGAAGTACAAATAACTTTTATAGCAGTTAAGCACAACAGTTAACACAGAACAGTAAAACGTTTGCTGAGTCTTTGTTTTTCTGGTCTCTTCTCTGGCATGGCTTCGTCGTACAGAGAGCAGTTCAGCTTCAGCTCAGCTCCGTCGAGTCACCCCGTCCGAATTCGTCCTTCTTCAAATCTTCTCCAGAAATCAACATTCCATTCAAAGCTACTTGCACGTGCATTCCATACACAGTTTGAGACCACAAATCCGGTTATTTACGTCGTAAATAAAAAAAAAAAAAAAAAAAGTTGTATTTCTGCTGGCATAATATAATTTTATACCTCCGGAGGGTGATTAGTCCCATCCGGCCACCCCTCTCATTAGCCCCGGAGTTGCCTCTGAGGTTACCGGTGGTCACCACGAGGAGGTTGAGAGTAGGTTTAACCACCATGCTGCAAGATAATAATAGGAAAGCACTATCCATCGATATTGACAAGAATCTGCATTTTTCTTTAGTTGCAAGTATATAAAAGTAGTCGCACTCCTGAAAAAAACTAATAGAAGAATGAAAATCTTACCTATACAGGGAAATAGCGCACTTTGCAGGGGCGATAGCATCGAGGTCGATTTAGTTATTTCAGGGCTGGTTATCAGATCTTTCATGCCTTATTTTATCGCATTGAACAGTAGTTCTGTACCAATGGTGTGGGATACTAGAACTTCATTGCAGTGAGAACAAGGTACATTTCTTCGCGGAATCAGATATTGCTGACCATAATTATTTAAAACATTTAAGGTTTAGGAAAGTTTACACGGGGACCACAGGCGCAAAAATTTATTTAACGCACTTAAGAGCAGTAGCGAATTTCAAGGGGTTTGAGGATCAGCGCGTATATCATATATCGAATCTTCTATTCTTGGTCACCATGGGCGTTCCAAAAATTGGTGTCGAAATTTATAGTGTGAAGGATGACAAATTTAAGCACTTATTCAAAATTTTGGGTGTAGTTTCTGAAAGCTGTCGAGTTTGAGCTATTATAATTTTCTCTTGGTGTCGCAGAAACAGTGTCATCCAAACTATGGCAGGGGTAGTAATCTAATACACTGAAACATCGAGACTGAAAATTGTAATAAGAAGCATACAGAAGGGATTGAATTGGCTTCTCATACTTTGCCAGAAAAGATCCCCTTCGGAGAAGATAAAAAGTTAGTGAAATCGGCTCAAAATCTATCGGCTAGCTTTGGCATCCATGCCGCTTGAAAAGCTAATTCGATCAATCCTGGTCACTACTGAATATAGCGCTAATTGTTTATCTTTAATTTGTAAAATATGGTATGATATTCCAATATTTTCGAAATTCTTCAAAGGTACCAAACCTAAGTAGACATCTTCGTGGGGTTTTATAAGTTGAAATAGGGATTAAATTTTTCTAAGTATCAATAATTTAAACCATTTTTTTAGAATTATTTAAATACTATTTAAGTATTTGACCTTTTTCATAACATTTTCAAGTTGAAGGCGAAACCCAAACACCTCAACATGGCGATTGTTCATTTTGTTTTTATAAATCTGCGTTTACTAAAAATTGCACATGATCGAGTGCCCATAAATTTACACTAAGGAGACAGCAATCTATTTCCAAATCTATGAGAAATTAGTGAGAGTAATCCTAACAACAAAGAGAGGAAAATTTAAAGCCATAACTTTCCACAGTCGCCTTCAATAATCATACTTCATAGAATCCTATGAAACCTTTATAAGTATGATTAACGGCAGATTACTGTCAAAACCTTCGCAATGTTCTAAGCCATACTTTCCTTTCACGATCTATTTTATCAAGTCTGGCCAATAAGAGAAGCCTTTTTGAGCTTTTACTTAATAGCATTTCGAATTTCTGAACTCCTGTTATTAGGTGGTAGTTTAGTAGGTACAACCACCTATGTCTAGATAATCGAACTGATAATCAATATGCTATACTTAAACTCCACAAACCAGCAGCATTAACTGGATAGAAAACGTAAAACTCTAAGTGAAAAGAGGACACCTGATCTGCATACCGCGGCCGATGTTACGCATACTTCTGTACTGGTTTCAGGTAAAATAGTCGATCCTAAGGATCGCCAAGTTTCATAACCAATTTCTTGGATCATCCCGCGTATTCTGCAGCTATGATATAGGATTATTTGGCCTACAGCAAGACTGCGAAGCCCATCGCCTATTGGCGAATCGGGGGTCTCGTTTCTGACCCTCTGCACAGAAAAATGAATTGCATTCTTGTCCCCTTCTTTTTCTTGTTAAAGGAACGATAGCAACTCTTTTGCGTATCTTCTATAAAATAGTAGCATGCGCCATTACATCGTTCATTCAATGGGAGGCAGCAATGAGATAGAACCTCAGTTCGAAGACAGGGTCCAAGAGTCCAAGCAAATAGTTTCTGAGAAGATCAGTGCGAAAGCGCAGCCGATAAATGAGGTGCAGAATAACGATTAAACGAGAATGAGTTGTTCTAATTGCAAGCTTACAAAAAAGGACTGCTATGAACCATCATTGGGGCAGCTTATTTATTTTATTTATTTACTCCCTACCCATTAGGGCAAGTCCTAAAGACTTATTATGGGTACAACAGAAGTACCGATAGCTTTTACAACGAGTAGCATACAACAGTTACCACAGAAGACAGCAAAAGCGTTCATCATACAGATGGCAGTTCCACTTCATAGTGGCACCCTGTTCGTCTTCGACATCGTCAAGTGCAGTCAATCTTCACACCTCTTCCAAAAGTTTTGTCAACTTTCTGGTGGAGATTCCATTCATTGCAACATGCACGCGCTTTCTACAGTCCATTTTGAGACCATAAATCCAGGTGTTTACGTCGTGCCTCGTTTACCGGGTTGTACGAAGTTGTACTTCTGCTGGCAAAATCTAATTTTTTTACGTCCGGTGGGTGATTAGTCCAATCTGGCCGCCCCTCTCATTAGCACCCAAAGTTGCCCCTGGGGTTACCGGTGGTCAACACGAGGTGGTTGAGAGCAGGGTTTGACCACCTTGGGGCAGCTACTCCGACGTAGGCGAGCAAAAATGGAAATAATCTATCACCCTGCCCATGGTTATCAAAAATTTTAGCAAACACTTACCCAAGAAGCCAAAAACTCTAAACCAAACCAGGACTTTGGACTGTGTGCCTGAGATACAATTTTCAGGTCAACTCACCCTTGGATAAATGTGCATCCTCCCTCCAGTTGAAACACGATTAAACTCCGTTTTCCCGGAGGTCGCTTTTGTTCTTCTCTCTAGTTGATCGGCTTGACCTAGCATCACTTTGAGCATGTGTATTTTTCTAACAAAGTGCTGGAAACATAAACTTTTTGATAAATTCAGAATGTCTATCACAGTTCTTCCCTTCTGAGATTAATTTTTCATGTTTCATTTCTTTTAATAGGGAAATAAAGTAGAGTTGCACATGGGCGACATAGAGATAGTGCGCTCATTACCTTGGAAAACAAGTGAATTTCAATGTGCTATATTGCCTACTAAACCCGATTTTTTGCACACTTGATTTGCAACAAATTTCAACATTTCAAGCCAGGTCGGGTTTGACTGATTTGCTCCAAATTCTGATTTTTTCGTGAAAAATTTAGATGATTTAAACCAAATTGTATAGGGTGCAAGCCACTCGCATGGCTAGAAAGTTCGTATTTAGCGTATACGATTTCAAACAGAACATAGCTGCAATCCAATCGGCTGTGCCTGCATCATGGTTAGCTTCAGAAAAAGTGACCTGTGGTTACTCGTCGCTATCCGAGCCCCGAAGCCACATAATCGAAGTGCTATTGCACTAAGTTGACACAAACGCAGCATAATCTCTCAAGGGCGATCTTAGGACAACCATCACACTGGTCTATCTGCGTGAATCCTTTGTCTTTTCCTTGCCGACTTGAATTCTCAAAAATGTGGTTAATGAATTGATTTTGAAAGGAGATCCCACTGCATGGTTGAATCAGTAAGTTCGAAATTCCCAGCTGTTCAATTTGTAGAGCATTCAAATTGATTCTTAGATACGTCGGACTAGAATTGAAAAGCACCTGCAGGAAAAATAGCATTGGACCATTATCATTACAGCCCGCCTTAAATACACCAGACTAGGATTTCCCCGGCCCAGCGTCTGTCTCGGGTCAAATTTTGTATTCAATATCAATATCTAGACACCAGAGATTTAGTCATCAAAAGACCAAGATAATCACTTCTACCAAGGGCCATCAGAGCTCAATTTAAAATGAAGACCTCCTATTGCCCCACAGGGTTGAATTTAATTTGTCAATAGGTTCTTATTCTTAAGCGGACAATACTCAGAAATTATATCAACTCGGATCATTTACACTCAAAATACGAATAGCCAAAATAACGAACCAGCACTTTTTAGAAGCTAGTATCGTTTCAAAAGATACCGTCATTGACGAAGCGGAAAGCGTTATCATTAAAAAAATGTGGTGTACCCAACTTCACGGCCACGAAAGATAATGGCTCTTATTCAACTCTAGTGGACCATCGACAGAGTACGAACTTGAACTAACATGTCCCACTTAAACCTGGGTTCTCCAAAATATCCGCCCACACCCCCGTGTTATTTCACTCCCAATGACTGGATAATCTAAATTGTTCTTTAAATAATTCAGATAAAGGGCTCCTCCTCTAGGTTAATCAGACTAATAGGAAATACAACAATCCGATAGACATACACATAGAAAGAGGATCGGGAAAGACATTTATTATTCGAGGTATTGGCTCTCGTTCAATATCAAAATTAGTTCGGAGAGACTCCGACGAAGTATTACACCAAATGATCAGCCTGCCCTCTTCGAAGGGTTTACAGCTCGGAGATCACTCAAGAGGATGAACCTTGCCTCTGGCCACCCTTTAAGCGATCGAGATACAAACCCAATATGCGGACCGATGTTAACGCCGCATAACCCACCCAGCAAGGTCGACCGATTGGACAATATCTCCGCCGTTCGTTACCGCGATATCCTACCAAGACTGGCTGCCTCAAAGCATCAAGAAGTGAGATCATTATTGGGAGCAGTTCCAAATCTTAAAATCTTGGTTAATCGCGCGATCACTACGCGCAGCATGCTCTGAATTGAGAAACTCGTTTGAACTGAGTTTAAAAGTCAAATAGCAGATACCGGCACAATTTTATGCGACAGCAAATAAAAGCAGGCGAGGAGAAACCCGACAAATAATAAGATTCTCTTTTGTGCAGCCCAGGCCACCTCTACACCTAAAAGGTACCATTTAAATTTAAGATGCTCGTGTGGTGATTTCAACGGACGTTTGCGATTTGAAGAATAATACACACTCGCCTACTTAACAGGATTCCAGTTGTTGGAAAGCTAGGCAGATGTAAAGTTATTCGCTAAGTACCGAATTAGAAGTTCCTTAATGACGCCAAACAAGCACTTCAATACTCGAAGTCATATAGTTACTAACAAATACCCTTTCGGATGGGTTTCAACTCCCATTGCCTACTTCTGAGAAGTTGGGAATTAGTGAAATCTACCGACACGTTAATAGCAAATCATGCTTGAATGTTCAAGTCTTGCTAACGCATTGTTATACCAGAAAGGCGTTTTACAAGCACAAAATAGCCGAAGTAAAATTCTAATTATCAGACCTGCTGCTAGGTAACATATGCAACAAAGGGCTTAATGAAGGTGTCAAATTTTCAGTACTTAAAGCCAGCATTCCCATGACCCCTTCCACTCAGCCGGTCCTCGTGTGGCCACATATTCACACAAATCCGTTATTTTATTATCCCAACTCAATCGGAATTCACATAAATAATACGATTTAACGCAAAGGACAAAAATATCTTTCTAGTTAAAACAATCCTTCACATTTATGTTGTACCCCAAGCTAGACTTGTAAGTCAACTTCGCCCAGGGGATTTAAGTAGCAAATAATTTACGCTTTTGAAAAAAAGAGCTGCAGTCTCTACGAAAATAAATATTTTACTAATTGCTCGACCAATGAAAATTCAGACGCAAACAGCGCCACATTTGTCAATAAACCTAACTAAAAAATGCACAGTACTTTCAAATACAAGGACTTAAAAAAATCGATAGAAAAGCAAATGTTTGGTATCCAGTTACAGAGCGGAGTGTGAAATCGGCCAGTCCCATGGGAGGAGCAGACGAAATGGAGGGCCGGCGACGTCAACTTCCTCGCTATTCTCCGCCTCGTAGACGACCACCAAATCAACGTATTTGTCAGTGGGCGAGATTTTCAGTTCTGAAAGCAGTCTGTGGAGAAGAAATTGACAGAGCTTACGGAAGAATCATTGGGAGATTAGCAGACTTAATTTTTATCACACTTAGAGAGCTCATGATTCTATGATCGCAGTACGTTTTTGAAATAAAAATGGCGGCGTTTCATACATTCCCCTCGCAAAAGAAACTGAGATACTACTTGGATTCCTTATCAACTAAAAAAGCTCTTACTCTTATTCGTCAGATTTAGGAAGAGCAGTGTCAAGCATGTAAGCACTGTCTTTTGAAAAGCATTCACTGTTTTAAAACAGAAATCAGCTCACTGCAACGAGACAGCTAACTATGTAGTAGTTTCGAAACATTTGAATTTCACCGCTCTATAGAGACGTAAAGCACCCTTACCTTACCCTTGGGAAATGGTGGATTCATCCTGAAGGAGAATGCTTCCGAAACGAGTTCATATTTTGACGCTAGCCACATATACCCCAAAGTAATAGGGTCCATCTAGGAGGTCTATTAGCCTAGATACCCCAAGAATTTATGTATCTAACAAGGGGGATATCAGACAGAATTATCAACTATTCCACAAATGAATGAAAATTTTGCGTTCTGAGTTAGAAATTACCGACTTTGTGGCCCCACCATATTCAGGGGTCAGTTCTAAACTTACGCGTTTTCGAGACGAGACAAATAAGGAGGCATCATGGACATAAAGATCACATTATTTCGTTGAGTGATCAGAGACACATTGAGCCCTCGTTTGATCTGAGCAAAAAATACACGAAGTAAAAATAAAGAGGGTATTATGAGACTAATTTTCGATAACTCACTTTTATTTCGTCAATAAACTCCCTCAACGTAGTTTGACTGGACGTCATCTGATAATCCCAACGATCCCAGATGGTGAAATACTCACCGTTGGGCAATTTTATGGCCTCGCAAGGGCCAGGTTGTACAGAAAGCACGGAAGGAAGTGAGAGGTTGATAAAATTGTTCCTCGCCTTCACGGAAAGACGCTCCTTCAAACTGTCTTCGCTGAAACAGATATATTTTAGCACCTCAAGACCAACCAGACCCGCTACGGCAGCAGTCGTGGTCGCGATTGCGGGTATAATACGACCTGCTATCCTCTTCACCTCATACCTATTCGTCACTGGAAGACCGTACATTACAGCTCGAAGATTCTGAAACAGCCGAGGAGGTGAGAGGGAAAACAAATTCAAAACAATAATCATCCCATTATTCTATCCCAATACCGTCGTTTGAAATTCTTGGGCATGCTGCTTTGTGCTCTCTTAGCGTGAAGAACTAAGGTTGGGAAAAGACCTGACCTTTCGAGGAGATACAGTTTAATCATTTAAGCTTAAAGTAGTCGAAAAGAAAAGTTTCATCAGCTGCTCGAATGCACTCAAATGATAGTTGAACTGACTCAATGCAGGGGACCGTATTTACAAGAAATGGGAAGCACAAATTAAAACTTACAGCGGCTGCAGAAACGAAGTCAACATGGCCCTCCTCCTCGTTGTCCTTGTCAAATAGAATTGGTTGACAGGTAAGATGATCTGAAGTGGCTAAATAAGCAAACAACTATAAGTATGACGGTGCAGCAGTGAACTTAATGAAACCATTGCCTTTCCTAGTTTGAGGTCAGCGAGAACTCACTAGATTAGGCGGTAATAGAACGCATAAATTGAACGTAAGCATATCGAAAGAAAAATTGTGGAAAAACCCCACTAAATATAGCTTAAGACATTTTAAGAGCATTTGAGCCACTATTCGTAATCTCTAGATATCTTCAATACGTCTTCATCGGGTTTCATGCGATTGGAGAAGGGTGAAATATATAAAAAATCAGATCCATCATTTCTTCCTTCTGGAATTTTATGTAAGGGATGGGATGAGAGGACATAAAGTTTGGTATTGCTTAGGCACAAAATGTTGAGAAGGAACGCGGAATTTGCCTATTGGCTTCTGCATACCTTGCGAGGAATAGATGACAGTTCAGAATAAGAATCCATTTTATATCGTCTTCAAACAAAAATCTGCTAGCGAAATGCCCTTAGGACGAATAAATGGTTACTGAATGGGCTATGCTGTTGGGAGGGGGGAAGATAGTATGCTAAGGATTCCAGTGAGAAACCATCTTTGATGGTGCTTTCCACGACATTCTGGATACTTAGAAATATACACCACTTCCAACCACCATGACCATTTCGTAAGGCCGAGGCTTCAGGTGTTAAGACATAATGACAGGAATAAACTTACGTTTCAACTCGGGCTTGGATTATCATTATAAATGAGCACCTCATTATGATAACTAGCATTCACCCAGATTAGACTATGTCAATGCTCTGAGGTACTTCCAGAGGTTCATCAGAAACTCACTTAGCCTTTCACCAGAATCTAACAGAAAAAAATATTTACAGATTTTAGATTTTGCGCCAGTCAAAACATATTGTTTTATTTTTTTCAGAAAAATCATACAAAACATAAACGTGAAATTAGAAAGCGGACGACTAAATACACCAGGCATAAATCTTCCCGGAACAGAGATGAGGGTGTTTTGTCATTACCATCACATGGAACACGCCACCATTCAAAACAGCTACCTCTACATTTTTTGAGCAAAAGAGCACTAGAAGTCACGCAAAAACTGTTTTTCAATAGGATACTTCAAGACGTCATACCTTCAATCAAGATTAGATTAATTGGCAAAAAAGATGCATGGCTCTCTATGTAAAATGAGCTTAAACCTTCTCACACTCGGTAGTACTGAATAACTTGAAAGTCTTCAGAAACTGGTTGATTGAGAGAACGCTAGAAGGGAGTTAGGAATGAACAATTATTCAGTACATTCAGTCAATTTATGTTTATCGGCTGAATATGAAGATTGCCCGAGTGACGAGTGGATCTTGTAATCAATTAAGATAATGGCGAAAGCCTCATATTCTCACCTACTTGGCACCAGGAATCTGCGGTAAATCCGAAACCTCACTTCCGCGTGATGATATAGGTTTGCAGCCGAGAGAATTTTGTCAAGTTAGATTCGACCAGACACACTGACATACTCAGTGTCGACGAAAAAAAGCCTGACCAACCATTACGGCATTACGAGGAAAATGGTCGGCGAAAAGACTTCGCCGCGAACAAGAAAGTTTATATGAAGCCGAAATGGCCATGAGTATCTTTCGCGACCGACCACCTCGACTCATTGTGTACGCTTTTAACTTTCTTATTAGACCTTCTCTTTAATGAATCTTGTCATGGCTCAAAAGAAATTTTATCACAAAGCGCGTAAAAGCCTAAACTAACAGAAACGTTGGAGCCTTAAGCACGGAGTAACCGCTATGACCTACCTGTTAAAGAAAGGAACTACTATACAGAGAGATCGTAGTAATAAGGGCATAAGAAATGCTTGCTTTTAATCATGTAAATTACCCGAAAAAATTAGTTAAAATGGCCCATACCAAGTTTCCAAGCGATATATAATTCTTAGCTTGCTGAGTGTGAGCAAAGAAACAGAAAACGAATCGCGTCATTTGGTCGATAGAAGTCGATCCTTCTGTCTGCAACCACTAGGGAGGACGGCCGAAGGAAGCTGATAGGTAGGGGGAAGGAACCGAGAAGATAGATGGAGGAGTGAAGTTTGACTCCTCCAAAGAGAAGCCAGAAACTGTGGGAGAGCGAGAAACGTGAGACTAGCTCAATTAAGCCGTTGGTTTTTGAATGAGCTTTCAGAGTTCGTTTGAGCTGAAACAGGCTGTCCGACACGGGTATCAAAATGCTGCAAGTGGCAGTTCCGATAGTGAAAAAGTGCAGCATTTACATAACCAATATTTACTCAAGTGGGAATACTAAGGACCTGTTTTTAGAATTCCATCGACGACACAGACAAGCAGCCTCTCAGTAATTCAAGGGCTACCAGCAAAGAGCGCTCACGTTTGCGGAACAGGCAGAAAGAGCGGAGAAAATAGTGGTTACCTGAGTATCCTTGCACAAACAGACTAAAATAGGGCACACATTTCCTTAAGTGGGTCTATCTCGGTAGGTGTGTGAAAACCTATTCGCAGTTGCGTAAAAAGCGTTGGACAAGCACGGAAGGCAACAAAAGTTATCAAATAAGCCACTGTAAAGCAACTTAGTTCCAGCTATGCTGATAACTTATCAAACAGTAATTAAAGACTTACTCTCAGCTTTCACGAGCGTTTTAATAGCTGCCTCAAGGGCATCGCGAAGTTGGCTGTCGAGAGTTGGATGGCTGTTAATTTCCACTCTTTTGACAGGCTTTTGAACAGAGGGGTCAACGATTATGGCCTTTTCTGAAGGAATGTATGGTTTAGAAGAGAAATTATCCAGAAGAGTGATGAGAAGACGCCTTTCCGAGGTACCAAGACATCTTGGAGGTACTTCTAATCCCGATTGAAGACAGAGCAGACGTGTGAAGGACCAGACAAAATCAACGTGTCTGTATTTAAGCAAAAAACAAAATCGCGAGAGGAAATTAAACAGAAAGCAACTAAACGGAATGACAGATATTAAGACTAATCGAGCACACCAATCACTCTAAGCTAGACGAGGCAGGGAATGATTTTGAGATTGGGATATTCATCTTCATACCGTTAATTAAAGAGTAGTAATAGTACAGCTTCGTAAGTCTTTTCAAAGTTGCTAGACAGTGAAGCAGATTAAGTTTGCAAACCACTCAATTCTGTGTTGTAGCGTTAATTCTTCATTAGCGAAAAAATAGATCTATTTAAATTACATCATTTATAAAATTTTATAAAAACGACGACCACCAAGAGTTTGTGGCGCTGGCTCAAACTCAGTTTTGGTCTCGAAAATGAATTGTGAGCAGGCTCCTATCTTAAGCTTTGATTCAGTAAAAACTGGTCGACTCTCAATGAATGAAATGACAACTAAATTCAAACGAATATCTCCTCTTCAATTACTGTAATAGAGTGCTACACCCCAGAATGGATCTGCGAATAAGTTCTCTCCTCCTCTTACTCTAGAGTTCTGTTTATTTTAAGTAGTTCGAAGACGAAAAAACAAACTGTCCAGAAGGACCACTAATACTACAATGGGTGATTGCGTGCACGCTTGGACTTTAAGGAGGTTTCAGTAGCGCAGATCAGAAATGAGCGCACGTATAATATAAATGCCTGATGAGATCGAAATTCCTATGGGTGCCTTCATCTGCGAAATTCACCCACCATCCTCCTCCTCTTCGTCGTTAACTCACTACCTCCATGCATAATTGATCTAAATTTGAACATAATCCCCGCCCAACTCTGTATGCAGAGACAATTTTAGACAACAACACGGACTAGCATAACTTACAAGGAATTCGTTACATCAAAGACCAGGGGCGTCGGCTTGCGCCGAGGCAGTTGCCAAAATGGTTCTGAAAGAGAAAAAATTCAGTAAAATACTCATTGAAATTTACAACAGTACATACCCCTGCCATCTGTTGTATGGTCTGGAGGAAACTTGTGAAGCAAATTCAAGGCCTAAAAGAATAAGTCAAATATACAACACAAGAAAACACTTAGGAGACAAATCAGGTCTTTAAAAGCGAACCTTATGTTTGAAATACTTGTCAAATTTTTCCAGAGCTAGGTGAATACAATCTTCAAGGGTACGAGGTCTGTTGAGGAAATAAAGCAAATTAGATGGCGTAATCTGACAATTTTCGTATCCATCCAAACCAGTGGCCAATATCACTTTGAAGGCCTCTAATAGCCGTTTGGAGGAGTTGTTGAATCGGGTAAGAAGTGCGCCCAAAATTTGCGGTTTTAGAGTAAATTGCGAAAAGAACTAAAAAAGGAAAAAAAGCATCAAACTTTGGATTTAATTAATTAATTTTTCACTAGTGATAATAGAAAAAATCCTAGATACTCATCAGAGGAAAAAAAGCAGATAAGAATCCATAGAAAATGCCTATTATAGTTTCGTTCTTGTTTTTAGAAAGATTTACCTCCTTGGTACCAATGAATGACAGTCTACATTGTTGCGACTCCCACGATAGTGTTACGAAAATCCCTTAAAAGAGTCTAGTCATTCTGATAAATAGTGAAGAAAAACTAAATTATGGACATTTGTAAACAGTGAAGAATTGATTTGCAAGAAAAGTACTGAGAAGCAGTCCGAGGCTTGAGCATTTGACAGTTCCTTACTGTACTACCAGACACTGGAATCAGCGGGTACAATCTGAGGTGAACGACTCTTAAGAAGCAAAATATCTTGGGTTTATCCCACTTTCATTAGGAAATCGTTAAAAGACGTCGTCCATCAACGAAACTTTTGTTACGTTAAGTGGTAGATCACTTCGCGGACTCTGAGATCCAAAGATTGCTGAAATGACAATCGAAGTTGTCATTCATTTCTTCAAACGAAGGAATGGGGATTCAATGTCAAAGTTAATTCATAAGGGAAAGCTAAATAAATGGAAGCAATTTAACCCAATACTTAATTCTTTTAAATTACTCTGCGCCAAACGCTTCAAGTCCTGATACCAGATTAAGCAAGCAAATTCTGCTATTAAAGGCTGGAAAGAATAAAATGCTGTGAGCAGACCCCGGAGGTTCCCAGCCAAAGTGCGCTCCCATCAACCACGTTCACTCTGAAACAACACGAGCCTCAGGTTGATTCTCGCTTTCTAAGAGAGAAGTTCCCTAGTTCGTAAAGGCGTTTTGTGACGCGATTTTTTTTCTATTTAAAAGGAATATTTTTCAACAGAACCCGGATTCTAGGATAATCGTTTTAACTCAAAGCCTCTTAAATTGAAAGTTAATGGTTGTAGAAAACGGATTTTAGAAATGAGAGTGCCTTAAAATACCTTGTTCGAGACAATACTAACGATATCGTTAATAGAGAGGCATGAGCAAGTGAAGGAGCAACGATTATTTTAAACAGAGGCAAAGAGAAAGGGAAACACCCTTAATATCGCAAAACCACATATTTTCGCTTGCCTGATAGAACTGAAGTTGAATAAAGAACACAAAGACAAAGGATTAAACCAATGTGGTATTTTCAAGAAAAGAAGTTAGAGAGAAGCTCAGTCCCACAATTGTTTTAAGGTCGTCTGAACGACGACTCACATTACTCGAGTGCTGACCTTTAAAAGAAAAGCTCCCTTAAGGTAGGTCTACACTATCGTTTAAGAATGAGTCTGTAGGGACTCGGAACAATGCTCCAAAGTGGAATCCTTGTACTCCTAATCAACTTCTTCATTTCGCATCACGTTTCAGATTTGGGCAAACGAAAGGTGAATATTCCGACCACAAGGTTGAAACTCACCTTTTCTCTTGCCCATTCAACACAGTCCGTGACTTTAGCGGGGAAGGATTTGAGAGTGCAGTAAGGAATTGCATCAGCACCACTAGCAACGGGGTCACTTTGACTAGAGTAAGATTCTGTGAGTTTCGGAAGGACGACCTGAGTATGACCCTTAGTGCCTTGAGTACCGGAGTCAAACATGGCCAGACGGTTGGCAACACACCGTTTGTCAAGGTATCGCCGAGCTTCAATGTTATCCAATGCAGCCAAAACAATAGGTGGACATGCTTTTCTAACTCCTGATGCTGCCATCTGTAGGTATTCGTCCGTGAAAGTCTCCTCCGATTCAGTATCCACTGCAAAAATGTGGAGGGTTTTACTATCGAATTGTAATACCCAAAGCCTACTAATATGCTACAAGTAACAAGTGCTTACATTTCTTCATTAAGGAGGTAACTTTCATGGCAGGATTAAAGTTAAGTATTGATTCGGCAGCTACTCGACTTTTAGCCAAGCCAACGTGCTCAGGACGGAAGAGGAATTGCCGATTGAGATTTGACTTCTCAATATGATCCATGTCGGTGATGGTAATGCATGGACGATCGATACTGGCGTTGCCGTTTGTGTTGGAGAGGGTGGGCTCCACCAAAACTTGGGAAACGGGAAGAGTATCTTGGGCCACTGACTCGAGGTCTCCATCGTAGTCACTATGAGAGCTCATTGAAGTTAAGAAGGGCAATCTCAACAACTCTAGGGAGGGAGGATAAAGTGGAAATAGAAAAGTTGAGAGACACGTCAAAACAAATTTTGTTTATTACTCTAGAAGTCCTTGCGAAACTTTTCAGCACATGGCTTTTTGATCAAGTTACCGGCATTGGTAAAAAAACTTTGTAGGGTTATAAAAGACTAGAGCATTCTCTGCAAGCACTTGAAGCTAGAGCGAGGATAATCTCCAGCATTAGAATACGACCACCTTCAACATTTGTAGCATTTTGGCAACAATGAGCGACCCCTCCGGAAAAAAAGGAGCAGCACTTCTATAAGGTCAAGAGGGCTAATGGATGAAGATAAATGATTTCATTAGAAAGGAGTTTGAGTCTTCCAAGATCTACCTCCGAAGATGCTAAGATAACCTCCGTTTCAGCTGCAATCGAATCCAGATACCTCGTACTCTGATCTAATGCATTTCTCGTTCAAGAAGTCATATTTTAAAGGGTGAAGATTTGAAGGGGAAGCATGTAAGTCCAGGCCATACAAAACGACATTGCTTCAATAGCATAATAGATTGCATTAAGTGGGTTTTCTCGAGAGCTGAGAATCCTTTCGTAGTTTCGTGATTGAGCCTACGAAGACCATGAAGAGTGTTATTCATGAACTCGATGACAGCGCAGTGAGCCCAAAGAAAAACATTAGTGTTTTCGGCTTAACATCTCATAGGCGGACACTAGATAGTCATTTTAGGGGTTACGGAATGACACTAATACCGCTCATAAACCAGCCAACAAGGAGGTAACCAAAACAGGCAAAGGCATGGAAAAAGGAATGACAGCGAGAGGACATTGGCGAAATTCACACGGGGAAATTGGTCATAAGAACAAGAAGAGAAAACCAACCATTTGAAGACATCATCAAGACGTTAGGCGGAGCATTAGGACTTTGGTCTCATTCGCATTTTCTTGCTCCATGATTAAAAACCACAAAATTTCACTAACAGACACTCCGCCAGAGGCAACGTGAAAAATGCATTAATCGAGACAGCCCATATCAAACGGTAAACTGGAAAAGGAAAACGTTTGTACAGACTAGCCTACTGTCCTCAAATAAGTAATGGTTCCTTTGACGAAAAAAATAAAGGTGACTAATTCCAAAGTGGCTTACCTGCTTCATCAATCCGAGCGTAATCAGTTGAGAGCATATCACCAGCATCCATCGCTTCTACCAAAATTCCCGGTTCTCCCTGTGGCCCAGTAGCAGCAACTAAATGCGAATCTGTCGGGAGAGTGGGTGAAAACCTCACCGTGGACGGCAGCGCGGAACTGCTAGCATTCCACCTCAGGAAGCCATCCCCATGGCCGCTCTCCAGAATATATACCAAATCTCCTAGATGCATCAACTCTAGTGCCATGTGATGGAGGTCACGAATGAGGAAGGGCGTGAAATCGTCGTCGAAAGTCTCTCCGTTGGCCTCGTCGGCGGAGTCGTTGGAATAGGTCACGGAATCCACGGACTGCCAAGTTGGGGTAATGATGGAGGTAGCGTCCTCACTGGGCAACGAGTTAGAACCATTAGTCGCAATTTTCGGCTGATGGAAATCACTACTCGCAAGGCCAAGAAGAGCCAGGTTCTTCAGCAGCTCGCAGCCTATTGCACCACAGCCAACCTTGAACAAAATACGATTTAATTGGTTAGGCGGTCATTATTAAAAAGGCTACGAGATGGGAGAACTTACCATAAAGGCACTGGCGTTGGCAAGCTTCTCCATATTTTGTGGTCCAATGCAGGTGACCAGAGGTCCGTATCGACTGATGAAAGATGTCAAGTAGGAATAGAAAGCAGATAACGTGAATATTAATAGAAATCGGTTCTCAAAGACTATGGTTAAGTTCAGGATTTAAATTAAATACCTTGGTGAGAGAAGCGCAGATTTCGGAATACCAGGGGGTACAAGGGAGTCGACACCGAGATATAACTGGAAATGTGGAGGGTTGGGGTATGAAAATTGCCTAAAGAGGCTGTGAGATGGAAGGAGTGTGAAGGCAGCTCACCCATTGGTTGAGAGGTGTGAATCGGCAGGTCACCGCTTTAATAACTTCTTGAGCAGCCAGTCCACCGAAAAAGGAGCAAAGGGGGGGAACCTGACCCCGTGAGGTGACGCATACTTTCGATAAGAGTTCAGCATTGATCTAAGGGAACAGGTGAGCAAGATTATTTTACAAGTATCTGAAAAATACAATCTTTGTTGACAGAGAAGCTCTTGAAGACAATTACGCCTCTACCTATTTGGTAAGAGAGTGATAGACAATTTTCTAACGTCTAACAGAGTCTAGAATGGGAGCTATTGATGAATGAATGATACTACTTAACCACAGAAAATTGATTGCTTAAACTTTTTTGATTCGCCATGTTTTAAACAAGAAATTTAGACCCAAGGCCGCGATATATGGATTATTTTAAATAAAACGGCTCAGATAATATGAAAAACAGATTAGAATCGAATATAAACCTAAGATTTTTTCCAACCTCCGGATTACCTCACTTTCAAGAAATGATTAGGAACAAACGAGTCTGAAGGATCGACGATAAAAGAATCTAATACATTCAGAAATGACTGAAAAGGCACCTTGGAAATTTACATTGAGTGCATAAATGGAAAAGGTTAAGGCGAAAGCTGGTCAACAAGATCCGATGGCAACTACAATCTAAAAGGAAAGAGAACGAGAAAAAGCTTGAACCTAAAATTGTATTATTCTGAGCCTTATTTTTGTTTTGACCGTATGCAGACCCAAATAATTCTTCAACACCCAACCCATTAATAGATTACGGTATATCCCTATTTCACATAAAAGCTTAGATGAACGAGCAAATAACCAAATGGAGCAGTCGAGCATAATTACAATGTAGTGTAGCCGTACATTCAGTTAAGTTGAGTCCTGATTTTCCAAGGCCACTTTTCAGAACGAAAATTGAAGGTTAATACGAATACTCAACACAGTATCAAAAGATTCAGCCTAAGTAGCAGCTTCATTCCTAAATCACCTGTCACTAACTAGTGAATAGCAGTCCCAGTCCAAAGAAGGGTAAAATGATGACACTAAAGGACATACATCTACATCTGGAAGGCTAAATCGAAGCGCAATTTGATGAAAGAGCTTGAGGTCCTTTTCACACCTAGAATTGACAAGGAAAAGCCAAGGACATAAACTTGATTTCAGTGTAAAAATCCGATAATTAATACAAACACCGAACTCACCAAGCTTTTGGAAGCCGTTTCTTGCCATAAATGAACACCATCAAAGCAATAAAAGCAGAATGCAACTGGGCGGAAGACTACAAGCGACACGAAATAAGACGTAAATACAAACAATTACAGAGGTAGGAACGGGGGGGGGGGGGGGGGGGGAAAGACTGTCGCATACGTGAGGATTTGAGAGATCCACGTCACTAAATTTTGGATTTTCAAGTTGACTCGCCAGTGGACGCTATAACGTCAAAAAGCAATCACTTTATAAAGTCTGATAAAGACAGTTAAATCATGATAAGACTACTTACATGTGTTATGGGAGGTGACTGTTTGACTTCAGTAGCCACACCGTTACCAGTAAACGCGCCAAAATTTCGAGTATCAATATCCAACTGAAGGATTGTGGGAGATACCTCTATTTAAGGACGTTAGAAGTGGGAGGAGAGAAAAAGGCCATTTACCTTTTACTCGAATTGTCAAATCGTTCAACTCCGACATGCCAGAGACTTCATGGAAGGTAATATAACCGCCGTCTGGTATCTTGTGTTGCAGTGAATTTTTCACTGTCAGCTTTGGTTTTTCAGCCTGAAAAGAAGGTAGGTACTTTGAAACGTGGAGCCACTGGCCAGAAGAAAGTAAATAGATTAGTGAAAGCAAATTAGATTTGTTAGATTCGGAGAAGCTTTAAAAGACTGAACAATCTAACATGCTGAGCCTACTGTAAATGGCGGATTATAAAGGAACAGATTAATTTAAAAAGTCTTAGCTGATAGAGGTGGGAACATCACTTACGAGAGATAATGTGCACTGACCATGCTAGAAAAGTTAAATTAGCGCAACAAGGAGGTGATCTTTTAGGGTTCACAGCGATAGAATAATTAATCACTAGGAGAAGCTTTCAGAGTTAAGTTTAACTCCAATACCAGGAATATTTCAAAACGCTAGAAAATTTATTATCGATTTCTTCAATTAGAAAAACGAAAATACTGACAATGAGGATCCGAACTTCCTTTCAGAAATGGGTTCAAATATATAAAACAAACTACAAAAGTGGCACGTACATGCATGTTTGAATAGAACTGATGACTCACATTTTCAATATGACCGATGAAGAAATTCGCCGGTGGTTCTTCATCCGGTGGTCCGTAATGGATATACTCACCATAATCACAGAAAACATTCCCGAAAACTCCAATTGTATTAGCGTACACAAACTACGAATAAAATGCAAGATTAAGAGACAAGTCCTACCTTGATGTTGTGTCGACGACAGTAACTGTTTAAAAGAGCGGCGAAAAACAGATGACAATCAGTGGCAACGATACACTAGAACAAACTATAAAGCGTGGAATATGGTTCCCTACCGTTATATCTTCCAAACATTTATTCTTGAGTTTTCCTAAGATGTTGGTATTTTGGTCAGTTAGAGGGTTATCTGAGAGAGATACCCGAACATATGGATTTAGGGCAGCCAAATGATGAAGGCTTGCTCGGGCTCGTGAGTCTCTTTTATGGACATTTTCAGGACGAATATAAAATTGTGTAGCTAAATCGTCAGTGGTACAGACACTAGAATCATCAAGAATAAGATTTTTCACCCCAGCAAGAGCGAGATTTTTGGCTAAAGATAATTCTGAACAGAATGGATGCTATACCGATCTCAACGCCAACACCGCCGAGGCCACAAATGAGGACTGTGGAATCAGAGAGACGATGCATAGCTTCATCACCTATCACGTACCGTTGGCGACTGAGAGAAAAATGGCGGAGACGAGGCACTAATTACCTGTAGAAAGCGTCATCGATTTCATATCGTTTAGAAGTATCACCTTTACGAAGCCCTCCGGAGTCAGCCATGACTAGATTGTTTATAATTAAGAATAAAAAAAAGTTAACACCTGGTAAAAAATTAATTAAAACTTTAGCTAATCACCTACAATAGTGATTTATCACATAAAACAAAACATTCATATGGACACCAAATGATTCTCCGTGAAATCAATACAAATGTGACACATACTTTTACGATGGAACTCGTTTTATGCCCAGCAAGGCGCGACGAGGCTCTCGACCAGTGCTAATCGTCACGATCTTCAAAGTTAACTGGGCGCAAAGTCTAAGAGCGTATAAAACAAAAACACCGAAGTTCATGAATCCACGCAGAAAAAAAAACAAATAAATTTGTGGCTAAAGAACCACTCAAAAAATGCATTTTTTCAATCGAAAGCGAAATATGCTTAGCTACTGCGCATTAATCCTTGTTAGTAGACCGTCAAGTTTTTCTCAAAGACTTACACAATGAATTACATGTTGTCGTAACCAAGGTTTTTCATCACTCCCTAGTGGAATTTTTATTTTTGTTGAAATGCTATACTTTTCATCAGGATATTTCCAGTTCAAATGCAGTGGAAATGCGATGAGGGCCACCTTTCATTCATCATCGAATTTTAGTTCCGAAAGTAAACTGTTACGTTACGCTTGTTACGTGGTTACACTTTAGCGAGCAGCCTTTGATCTAATAGTTACCTTGGAAACACTGCCATCCTTAACTGCACAAAGAATCTCTGAAAGAAAATTATCTTATAAATAGAGAATGAAAATTGATAGTGCAGATGATAATGGAGTCTTGGATAAGCTTGGGATAAGTCAGACCTTTTTCTATTTATACCTTTAGCACCATTTATGCAGTCCAGAGGGGTGAATGGGCTAAACGCAAAGCTCATTTGATCTGGCCTTAAATTTAATAAGCATCTGGGAACTCTTCAGTAACGTTTTTGTACCAGTTGCCATTTTTCTATTTATTATTATTTTTTTATTTTCTCCCCATCTATTAGGGCAAGTCCCAAGGACTTATTGAGATACAACAGAAGTACAAATAGCTTTTATAGCAATTAAGCACATCAGTTAACACAGAACAGTAAAAACGTTTGTTGACGTCCTCGTTTGTCTGGTCTCTTCTCTGGCATGGCTTCGTCATACAGGTATCAGTTCAGCTTCGTCGAGCCACCTCGTCCGAATTTGTCCGTCTTCAAATGCCCTCCAGAAATCAACATTCTAGCGGAGATTCCATTCAAAGTTACTTGCACGTGCATTCCATACTCCAGTTTGAGACCACAAGTCCATGAATCCGCATGACCACATGATCATGAATCCAGGTACTTACGACGTGCCTCCTTCACCAAGCTGTAAGAAGTTGTACTTCTGCTGGCATAATCTAATTTCTTACGTCCGGAGGGTGATTAGTCCCATCCGGCCGCCCCTCTCATTAGCCCCCAGAGTTGCCCCTGAGGTTACCCGTGTTCACCACGAGGAGGTTGAGATTAGGTTTGACCACCACCAGTAGCCCTTTGGCTTTGCAGGCATTATGGATTTTAGCATCAGATACGATGGGATCTTAAGCATATACAAAAAGTGACATTTTTGTTGTACTTTCCCCAGAAAGCAGCCAGCCTATGTCCATTTCTCCTTTAACGTATATTCTAACCACTTTATTGATCGCTGGCAGCGTTTAGTATCTGTTTGGGACCATTATTAGGGAATCTAACAACCTCTCTTATTCGAAAAAACACCAATGATCAGGCCTGATATGGGATCATAGAACAAACTTCTTTGAGGAGTAACTAAATTTGAATCTGCTTGGAGATCTTTTTGTCTAAGATAAACGGTGTGATTTAGTAAAGAATCTTCTAAAATATGCAAGAAACGAATAAGTGATGAAGAATCCCGAGGAGTTCCTGTTACAGCGGTAAGGGAAACTCGTTGGGCGTTTAGATCTGTAAAGAAATTATGAGATCTACCTTGAGAAGCAGATCTTAAGTCTGCATTGCATCGTTTTGTTGCGGTCTATAAAGCTTCCTACATCTTACTGTCTGATTCAATAATCCAGCTTCATAAGTAGGATCGTACATTGGAAATATTTGTTAACGGTAATGCCAGTCTTTTTACTTCTAGTTGTTCTTACTCCTAGCCAATTAACTATCGCAGAAATAACCTTGGTACGCGTGCGCTGAACGTCATTATGATAAGGGTGTGAAAATGGTTTCGAAATAAGAGAAAAAAAGCAAAACTGATAAGCTGATTAGTTATGGTGGGGTTCGCCTCGGATGAAACTGGCATATTCTGGGCGTCTCTGTGTCGGTGACAGATTCACAGTATGTCTAGCGAGAAGGCACCATTAGTGTTAATTTAACTCTTGTCTGGGCATATATATTTATCAGGAAATTATTAAGTTTCGAACTGCAGTTCAGGATGCCATCATCCTAAACAAACAGGTTAAAGACCAAGTAAGAGATCGTTAACACACTTTGATAAACTAACAATGAAAGACTAAGTAAAGTACAATTTTTAAAAGATAATTTAGATAAGGGAAATAGAAAATTGAACACAATCAGTAAACGTAGATTCAAATTACAGGTTTGGCCTTTTCAGAGAGCTGATATTACTTTGAGACCAATAGAGAGAATTCTTGAAGAAGTGACAGGATCATTGGAGCGAATGAGAGGAGGTAATGAAAAAGAGCAAAAAGAAATATAAACGCATGCAGCATGGGCATGAAACCCGAGAAAACTCAGCAAGTGCCTAAAGGCGCGGTGTACCTTCAAAACTCACTTGTCAGCATCGTGGATCATTTCAACAATTTCATCATCGGCAATGTTTCCTTCAATATTCGACATAACTTGTCTGCCTTCCTGAACGAAAGTCCGAAAAACTGCCTACCTTGAGTCCTCATTTGAAATAAATCCGCTATTATCCAAGTCGAAAGCATGGAAGGCATCTCGGATTTCGTCGCTTTCAACATCTATCTCCCTCATTTTTTCGGCCATTATCGCAAAAAATTCGGAAAAGTCGATAGTTCCACTGTCTAAATATAATTTAAAAACTCTAGCCATTTGCCAACCATCCATATTCACTTCATTCATCATATCCTGAAGCTCGTCATCGCTCGGATTTTGTCCGAGAGCTATCATCATTGCTCCTAATTCTTGAGCGGTGATTGTTCCATCACCCTTTTTGTCGAATATCGCGAAAGCCTCCTTAAGTTCACTGAGTTGGTCGTCTGTTAGTTTATCTGACTATTGATGTTCAGGAATTTAGATCTCACTGAATGTAAACAGCAAAGATTTACCATCGCCAATGGCCTGGATTCGTGTTCAGCACGAACACTTACACTTTATATGGAGGACGTGTATAAATATGCAGTCCTGGTCATCTGCTCAATATCAGGAAGTTCTTTTGATAATGAGTACTTACTAAGTACATTGCAATACTCACTGAAATTAATTCCATCCCAAGGGTGCTGAAGTGCATAAGCGTCTTAGATTTTTATAAACCCAGTGAATCGCTAATGACAGCTGTAGCCAATATCAATTTAGCTGTCCAGAGCTAAGGGTGTCAAATGGTGAGCTATATACATGCACCATCAGTAGCGAGTTTTTTATAAGTAGATCACAAGAGAGCGACTTATTAGCAAGCGGTGTCTTGGTGAAACATCCTAGAACTGTTGAAATATTAGACTAATGGTTTGAAATTACCGTCGAGAAAATCCTGAGAGAGTACTTTAGAAAAGTGAGACACTGCACAAGAACATTGAAACATAACGAATGTCCACCTTCTCCATTGGGTTTCAATAGACTTACTGTAACTGCTACTATTAATAGCATTGCCGATACCTTTAATTGGTCTGCGTAGAACCATCAAAAAACAAAGTCTATTCAATGGAGCTGTATAAGTCAATGTGCTGATTAATTAAGGTGCACACTACTTATAAACATTCTGTATTTATCGTATGAGATTTCGAATTTCTATACCATTTTGGACTTAAATGAATTAAGAAATATTTTGTCTTCTGTTGTTCTCACTCTATGGACTAAGCCAGTTCAATTTCAAAATTGATTAAAAAACACAACTATGTAATAATTTGAAATTATGCATCTAGTATAACAATTTAACGCTTTTAGCTATACTAAGTCGAGTCATTGATGTAGGCAAATTCGTCTAAGCGGCTCATTCTGCGACTAGCTCAACATGTCTGATTGCTTGAAAGATGATTACAAACAATTTCAATAGAATGTTTACCAAAGGATTCCCGAAAAATTGTGCAACGTTTTGTATTACAAAATGCAGACAATGATTTACAGCCAAATTGCTTATCTTTTGTTGTCAACTTCGGTGAAGGTACACCATCGATAGAATCATGGTGATAGTGTTCAACTAAGTACTTGAGATTGTATACTGTGCTATTTTCATGTCAAACTAGGGCGATCTCAATCCTGAACCGTTCTAGTTATACAAGATGTTTAACACCTCCCTTTAGTGGGACCTGAGTCCTCAAATGGCATTTCATATTAGCATTGCAATTTGGTCTAGTGTTCCAGTCCCGTTGTAAACTATTCTTATGCAGTTATAAACAAGTATTTTCCCGAATGATAGGTAGTTGGTGAAGTGGCTGTTATCATGAAGTTGTTTGAAATTATTAACCAATTTAAAATCAGTGATTTAAAGCACCAGTTATGACAGCCTTACGTTGGTGCTAAAAGCGAACGTCAAATGAGACGTCTCTAGCCAGCTAGATTGTTGGGAAGGGCTTTTAATAAAGAATATTTGATAATAGATGCAGTAGAAAAGAGGGCATTACCAGAACTTAAATTCGTACGAAGATCATGCTAACGGATCACAGGGGCGATCCTTAAAAGAAGCAATACAGTAGTGCCTTACTGGCGAAATGCTTCCATTCACACCTCGCAGGGTATTCATGATTAGAATATGTCATATCTGCAACAGAAGGCTTCCTCTAATTGCTCTTACCTAATGGGGCGAATGTAAAATACCTCGGTAATTATAAATACGAGTATTTATTGGAGTCATCATCCAGACAGATAAATTGGTTTAATTTCCTTACCATTTTATAACGAGATTATTTTTTTGAGGAGGCGGTTCTGACCAACCAACCATATTCTTGACATTCGAAAAGGCATCTCTGTGTGCTTGTGGTGTTCAGGTTTGCCTTTGAATATTAAAAAACCTTCTGTAAAAGACCTTCAAAGCGCCTATGTAGAGACTTAAGGATTATTAGTAGCAGAACTAAAGTGCACTTGATTTTTCAATCTTTCCGTTCAGTCAATATGCTGCAATAAGCTAAATTGGTTCCATTAACAATGGGGATTGTAAAGAGCTATAAGAGTCATTGAAAATGGCTTTTGCCAAGCATTTGTGAGCAGCACTTCAGATGCTATTCACGTCAAAATAAGCAGTGTTTAAACCAATTTATCGAAGTCAGAAAGATACTGGTAATGCTGGTTTTAGTACAGTCATACCCCACCCATAACTTCCGCAATGATCATCCCCATTCAGCTTTCACTTTGGTGAATTAGCTGCCATACCAAATCTCCATTCGCTTTAGCATAGCAACTATCGATGAACCCAGCCACCTAAGATCATGGTATGTCGTAAGTCGTCAAAGACTACTTAAATGTATGCATTTGTATTGGACCGGCTGATTCCTTACCCTTGATACGTATCCTGGGTACAGAACTTTTACCAAAATATTGATAACTGACATATTTTTTAGTATCGATATATTACGACAACCAGAACAAGAGATTTAACATTGTGTTGTAAAGAGCTCGATCGCCTGCTCTGTAGAAAGAACTGATGCTTTTCATAGCACGCGAAATCGAGACTTTATTTAGTACTCTCAACAGACCAAAACAAATCACGCGAATCACTGTTTGACAATACCCTGCCAATCAGACACTACCCCTGAGAAAATACAAAGCACTGCAGAAATCAGTACCCTTTACATAATTATTGCCATTTGCTGCAAATTTCTCAACTGGTTTACAAAATTTGGGCATGTATAGCGTTTCATTTTTTTTATTTACTCCCCTGCCATTTTGTTCTGGGAGTACAACAGAAGTACAAATAGCTTTTGCAACCGGTAGCACACAACAGTTAACGCGGAAAACACTTAAAAGCATTCATCGACATGTTCGGTTCTTTGGTCACTTTTCTGGCATAGTTTTGTCGTAAAGGTAGCACTTCCACTTCAGTTCCACTTCGTAGTGGCACCTCATCTGTCCTGGACACTGTTAAGGGCAAACAATCTTCATATCTTCTCCGGAAATCTTTTGAATATTCTGGGAGAGGTTCGATTCATTGCCACATGCTCGTACTTTCCACAGTCAAGGTCGAGACCATGTATCCAGGTACTTATGTCGTACCTTGTTTATCAAGCTGTACGAGGTTGTACTTCTGCTGGCATAATCTAATTTCATACGTCCGGTGGACGATTATCTCTAACCAGCCGCTTCTCTCATTAGACCCGGAGTTGCCCCTGGGATTACGGGTGGTCACCATGATTAGGTTGAAAGTAGAATTGACTACCATAGCGTTTCATATTATTTTCGATTCCACTGGACAGACTACTGACGAAACGGAAGGCCCTATTGATGAATCATCTTTTATATTGTGAATATTAGAGTGACGGATCCATTGAGTTTTCGATGGTTTTCTTTAACTGATGGTCATGAAAGCCAACCAGCCCAGATTTAAGAACCTAGCACTCGAACATGTTCCATCTATTCGGCATAGATGAAAATGGCTTCATTGGCACAAGACGAATTTGTTTATTAGACATTTCCTGAGAAATGTTGACGCAGAACTTAAGGAAGGAGAAGAGGAAAAAAAGATTCAAGAGTGTGATAGTGATGGAGATAGGCAACTTAATTATGTGTTATAGCTATGCGTTTTTAATAGTAATATCTCTTCGGTCCAATAAATCCATCGCAATTATATTTTTGGGATTATTTTAAAATAACAGGTGAAGAGAAATGATCTGCGTATATTTAGATAGTAAAAATTCGGTAATATGAAATAATTTTCACAGTTTAGTTGCATTTGACCAACTTAATTCGGTTCAGGAATTTCGCATAGGCAAACGATCACTTTTTCGTATTTAATATCATTTTTCAATAGCGTGATCCACATCATTCTAAATTATTTCGTGAAAATTACATAGAAATACGGAGTGGTCATCCATCTATAGCAGAGAGAGGCGTTTTCCAACTGTACCTAGAAGAGACATAGGTTTGACCAAAACCTTATCTAGCTACTTTTAGTTAGAAGTTTGCTAGCAAAGTTACCTAACACTTAATTCCCCTAGGCTACAGTAGAATTTATATTTTCAGCCTATTTTCATTGGATTTACTACGTTAATGTAGCATATATGCATGAGTATTCTAGCCGTCTAGGCAAAATTGTCGAATTCAGTTGGATTCCTTTCCTATTATGCTGAGATTGGACGCGGAAGAGATGTTCGATTCAGTGATGTAAAGCGAGATAATAATTGCGAAAAAATCTGTTCAGATCCTGTTGACGAACGCGACTTTCAAGGCAACAGTGGATTCTAGCGGAAAAAGAATTACTCCGATGATTACAAAGCTGAATTTCAACTGAATGCACACAAGGGCAGTGACATACAATGATGATAAGTACATGCCGATTTCCGCTGAAAATAGGGAAATGCACTAACAGTTTAAGCGAGATCATTGCAGACTGCATGCGGAGATTTCCATTGAACAAAACGCCCAATCTCCACATTTCTCAGTTTTTATACTGATGATTTTTGAAGGACTTCAGTGGAGGTTTGGGGAACTGGTGATCGCTAGGAAAGTACCAACTAAGCACTGCTCCGAAAAAGAGCATGATAAATAGGCTCTCATTTTCTAGATTGAGTCGATGAAAAACAGACTTTCATGATGAGTCTCAGGCAAATCCAAAGATTTTACTGACCTTCCAGCATTCAATGGCTTATATTAATAGTATTCGTCCCGAATAATTGCAATGCATGGTAAAGCGATTTACTGATTATAATTATTTAATAAAAAGGTTACTTAACTATGCTAGACAGGATTAGGGAACCAATGACCAACTTCAAACTTTAATACGACGTCTGTAATCTAAAATGAGCAATGGAACAGTGACAATATTTTTGATAAAGTGGACCATCGTTTTCATAAAGCTTATTTGTATTTAATTTTATCTGAACCAATGAAATTCCTGCACAATAAATGGAGGCTATGCGAAATTTAAAGTTACAAATACAAATGGAGATAGCAACCAGTTTTTGTTTTAACTTACGCTACCTCATTGGCGCTATTCAAGTTTCATTGTAAAAATGCTCGTTGCTTGCATTACTATTCAGCAACAGTTTGACCAAATCTAGCCTAGAGAGCAAAAAGCAGTAAAGGACTGTACCCAAATCGATGAAGTCATAGAAATAAAGTAAGATTATGTTGAAACGAGGGGTAGGGGGAGATTAAAGCTAGAGCGAAAGCAAAAAAATTTCACGTTTTTGGTTAATTTGACCACCTCTTTCTGACAACAGTCTTTTGATTCGTTTCATAGATAAATTTTTCACCAAGGTTGCCCGTGATATGCCTAAGTTTACAAAAGATGAGTGTTTTCGTGATTATCGTAGCGCAGCACCAGAGAATCAACCGTTGCCATTTTTATCAGATGAGATAAGCCACAATGAACCTCTACTTGCTTTCATAACCTTTCATTACGCAAGCCATTACGAATAAACAATTCCCTAACTAACACAAGCTTAGACAAGCCTTGGTGTCGTCTTTTGGTTCTGAGTCCTTGAGAAGAAATGTGGCAAGACCACTACGAGTCAGGGCTACTTGATCCACAGGAAAGCTTTAAAAGTCCAAATGATGATTATACACCCAGATTAGTGGGCGAAAGGAGACGTGATATTGTCTATACTAACGTTAACTGCCACAGATGTTTCGCCACAAAAAAGGAGATGCGAAGACACGTAAGACGAGCTCATGAAGAGGAAGGACAAAAAATGGAAGAGGTACTGGACCGTAGGCTAAAGTGCCCTCTTACAGGCTGCTTTAAAAGCTATAAGACTCAAGGATGACTAAAGAGATATATTAGGGATTGTCACCCCTTAGTTTCAATTGAAGAGTTTGAGAAGCCAACAGAGAAGAGGAGAGGGTAAAACAGTGAAGTAGAGCAATTAGATGAACTGAACACAATGGAGGAAAAGGTAGAATAAAAGGCTCGAAAAACGACTGCGAAGAAAAGACTATCCAGCCGAATGAACAACACAACTGTTCAATCTCGACTGCGAATAACGCTTATCCACACTTAGTCGTGGGATATAGACGTGTGTAAACGTGGCTAAATACTGGGAATGTGCGAATGTCAACGAGCACGCAACGTAATATAACGGTTTATCTTCGAACCCGCCACAAACCGAAAATAATGCTCCCATTGAATTAATTGTGCACAAGTGTGGTGACCTCATTATAAGCACATCATATGTAGGTCATTTCTGCAATACATGAGATCCCGCATATGCGAGTATTGGGAAGCTCTGGACGCTGGAGCAGGATTTCAGAATTTGCGGAATTCCCCAAATTCTGCTTTGAAGCGTTTCGTTTAATTGGAAAAGATAATTGATTATGAAAGGCCAAGAAGCAATATGCTTTTGCATATATTAGGAGCAACGGTACAATGGCAACACTCCCATAACTCGAGCCTAGATTGATGCTGAAGTTTTAAGTTTCTACAAGCGTAAACGTTTGCAGACAGATCCTGTAAACTGCAAATCAAGTTATGTGCATCTACTCCGTGCCAACGTTTGAAGCGATTCCTTGCCGAAGGATACTCACAAACCTAATTCGGAACCTGCAAGGAAGATCCACTGAACAGGCAAAGAGATTAAACCTATGGATGAGTTTGAAAATGGACAGGGATAGTCTGTCATTCTCCGTACTTGAGTGTAACTGTAAAAAGGGAAACTTAATAGTTTCAACCTCTTTGCCTGTATGAAAATTTGCTAGATTAGGCATCGGCAGCTCCGTTCGGAGTTACTCTACCGCTTTGGATCTTCGCGAGTGCAATCCAAGAATCATGCGTCGAGCCGAATTCCATATTGCCTGAATTCGATTGTCATCTTTTATTCTCAAGACAATAAAAGCTATTTCATGATTGACTGCAGAATCGACAAGAATACCCGCCAAAGTTGTTTTCAGGCTATTATTGAGACTTCTTGGGCGCCTGAATGGTGGCAGTCGTGTTGGGTGCCTTTTTGTCCTGACTAGGTTTGCATTTATTGCTCTGCATTGTTGATTATTGCAGTTTTAGGCAGTATGTCAAATGCCTTTTCAGGTCAACAAACACAAGCACTATTGTCTGCTTTTGGTAATCGGCTTTCTGTATAAGGCCTCTTAATATCTCCTTATGATGCACATTAGGATGGGTAATTAAGATGAGGTCCACAGCATTACTACAACTGTGTATTTTTTTCAGTAATTAAAATTGTTGCAGTTTCTGTCAGTGTAAAGTACACCTAGGCATGCGATGAATACGAATGCAACTAAGTTACATAACTAGGTCATGCCCTTGCAGAATTAGTCCAATTTACCAGAAATGAGCAGGCTAAGTATGAAGAGAACAATTTTCAGTCTACACTTCAATTCTGTGATGATGTTATGGCAATGAACTATTCATGACGGACACGTGTATAATGTTACATTTCAACTTCCTTTCAGGCTCAACAATCCACTATGTCGCTGCGACACTCACAAACAATTCAGTAATGTCCACGTTCAAATATGTACATAGAAGTGTTGTGACCTTAAATGAAGAAGAATAAGAACACGACGATGATGTTGATCGCCGTAATTCAGCAAAGTCCGCATGTCCCGCGAAAGTCACGTCACTCATTTATGTTATCACCTGCAAATTGTGTCAATGTGCGGATCCCAATTGGAGTTCTTCCCCATGAGCGATCTGTTGATTTTGGAACTTATTAACAGCGTGCAGCCTGAGAGGATTTGGATGATTCAGTCCAGACTGTCGTAGCACCAGTAAGACATATCGATTTATAACTGCTATTTGGAGGAGTCAGTAGGAAATTTCGAATGCTCAAACGTCTAATTAGGTCTCACTGGCACAAAAGGCCCCACTCTGATGAAAACTGCATACAGTTTTCCTCTTTCTGATAGTGATCGAAGGCAGACTTGAACATGGTGGCTTCAATCTCGCTCTTTGAAACCACGTAGTCAGTTATTCCAATCTTGCTGTTGGCACCATTCATCTCATCAACATGTACACATGGGATGCGATGGGTTAGTTCCAACAGTGCTGCGTTTTCGGACGACACCATCCTGTACTGAGCCGCCGATTCTCCTCCTAGGACTTGGCCGGCCAGCCAATTGACTCGAGCTTGTCTTAGTACTGACGGATATGTGGCAATGCGAGGCGTGGCTTTGTGCCGACTGACAGTCTCAATGACATTGCATTAGCAGGCAATCACCAATCAAATGGTCGTCTACTTTGTCATCCCATGTGGTTCGCTTATATTTCATGACAGTTTGCATTGCACAGCAGTGCAATGAGCCGACTTTGGTGGCTGTTTGGATTGCAGAACACCTCTCGTACATTCTTGTATTCACAATGAATGGCACTTATACTTGGCAGCTCGGTAAATATCATTAACGTCGCACTGAATGAAGACTGGCATAGCACAGCGGCTACTCGTTTGAGCGAGTGTTAACTTCGGCGTTGGTGCCGATAAGTTGAAATAGTAATAATAATCATAATAATTTAAATTGTAATACCGATAGAACTCCACGAAGTCAAAGCAGGGCATGTCGATGTAAGTTAATGTGCCCGCATATGGACAAAATTTGCAGATGATAACATAAATGAGTGTAAGCATCTGATGTGGCATTCTGTGGACCGGTGACTAGTGGTGCATTGCCACAATGGAAGTAGAGGCAGAAGAGTGAAAGCCAGAGATGTGCTTTCATACAACTTGATAGGTGCACCTCTCCACCTTCCGCTGGGCTTTGCAAGTGACTCCCGGTTCAGTTCAAACCATTTTCAGCCAAGCTGCGTGAGTGGATGCAGGTATATTGAGAGTTGGTGATATTGTTGATTCTCCCAAGAACTGAACTGAATGACCAACATCGTTGTGGAATTTCGAATAGATAATATTATAATCAATCAGGCCATACCAGATTCACTATCCTCTCACATTGACTTAGCTGGCATTTTCATTTTCAAATCTTTACAATCACTTCACTCCTCACTTCTAATGAAAGCACTTTAATTTCACTTTGGTCTGCAGTCTCAGTGGGAGTGGAAGAATAGAACGTTTGCTGCCTTGCTGTTGACCCACACCTGCCTCATTATTCGATTAAGCACTATCAAACACAATTTGATATGGTCGGATTGGAGTCTTCTCTGTGGAGAAGTGAATAACCAGGAGTACAATTTGCAGTCTGCACATCACTTCTGCGATGAGGTTATGGCAATGAACCATTCTTGACAGACATGTGATAAAAGCTGCATATCAAGTGCCTTTCAGCCTCAGCACTCCACTATGTCGCTGTGACATTCACAAGTGATTCAGTAATGTTTTATTGCACGCAGCTCAATGTTTTATTTTCAATGAGTTCTCCCACTAAGGCACCAATTCAATGTGGTTCACAGTAAAATTACGCAATATCCACTAATGCCGTAGAGGTTGGAGGTATGAGTGAAGCCTTGCTTTTGCTAACATACATTGCATTGTACGAAGTAGTTGAATGGCACCAGTTTCCATGATGATCTTTGAGTTGCTGTTCTCTCAACTGATATTGCTCTTATGACAGTTGCAAGTAGACCGATTCCTAAATCAACGACTTCATTGTGCATGATCATTTGGTTATTGAGATAGATTTAGGTACTTCACAAATAACATCCAATACTGAACTCATACTTTTAAACACAAAGTTGTCGTTCTGAGGCAACTTGAGTTTCACAAATACGTTGAGGCTAGGTGTGCTTAATGCAGAGAGAAGCTGCAACAATTTCAATGGCAGAAAACCAATTGGGGGAATTTAAGCAGGAGATAATAAGAATGCTAATGCTAGAATAGTGGAGTGAGGAAGGCCAGTCTCTGGATTGAAAAGGTGCCGAAGGTTGGAACGTTCGGATAGAAGAGAATAGAATAAAATCGAATAGAATAAACGTTCGGTGTCTTGCTGTGGACCGACACCTGCCCCTTTATTCAGTTATACCGTATCAAAGCCATTGTGGAATGAGTGGACTTCAAACTTCCACGCAACGCAGTCGAGGTTTCGGTCTTCATTTGTATGATGTTGTGTTCAAAAGTCATTCCACGCAGACCTCTGCTGAATTCGAATGCCAATCGCTTCTCAGCCTCAGCCTGCAGTTGAATAACTAACTCACCCATGAATCCGGTTTACATCGTGCCTCGTATTCCAAGCTGTAAGACGTTGTACTTCTGCTGGCATAATCTAATGTTATACATCCGGAGGCTGATTAGTCCTAATCGGCCGCCCATCTCATTAGCCCCCAGAGTTGTCCCTGGGGTTACCGGTGGTCATTACGAGGAGATTGAGAGTAGGTTTGACCACGTGCATGTAGCAATGAATGGATTCTCCGTCAGAATGTTGAAAGATTTTTGGTAGGCGACAAGAAGACGTACGAGGATGGACGAGGACGGACGAGGTGCAACTACGAGGCTGAACTGCTACGTGTACGACGAAGCCACGCCAGAGAAGAGACCAGACAGCCGCAGACGTCAACAAACATTTTTACTGTGTTCCGTGCTAACTGTACTTCTGTTGTACCCCCAATAAGTCCTTGGGACTTGTCCTAATGGGTGGGGAGAAAATAAATAAATAAATAAACTCATCCGATCGTTAGCATAACACACCCGGAGTCAATTCAACATGCTAGTAGTAGTGTGCAATAGTCATTGCTAACAGAACATCACTGCATTGCGATTGACTACTCATTTGGAGGAACACCGATGAACTTGTCAATCGTATTTGACAAGTTAACGATTGAATTGCAACTGCCAAAAAAGCTGCTGCCTTTCTTGGCCGCTGCGACTCTCAACTTGCGTGGAATTTACTTCTTGTCAATTGGTGTGAAAGACGCACACAGATGCATGACATTGGGGCGTACTTGGTGCTAGATTAATCATGGCGAATTGTTCGACTTTCACTGGAATTCTGAACTTCTGCTTCACTTCACAACGCTTCACATTTCGGCAAGGCACGGCCTCTCTATGTGCGGTCTTTGCTGTATTACGAGACCAACTTGCAGCTGGGTATAGTCACTTCACTGAGGGGCATTCTTGGGGGGATGTGATGAATTGGCTGTAGATATGCGTTGAATTGTACAAATCCTCACTTCATTTTGTTGTCTTTTACTCCTTCATTCCTTCATTCATTTATTCCTTCATTCCTTCATTCCTTCATTCACTCATTCATTCATTCATTCATTCATTCACTCATTCATTCATTCATCCATTCCCTCATTCACTTATTCATAAAATAGGGACTGCATTCAGCACTCTCCCATCAATTACCTGCTTGGAAGCAATCATTTCTATTAAGCCTTATCAAACCATAGGTGCTATTTGGAGGAGTCAGTAGGAAATGCCACTCACTCAAGTGTCCAATCACTCCCTCGCACCAGAAGGAAAAACACATCAGAAAGTAGGCCAAGCTGCAGCTGTCTGAAGAAAACGCGCATTGATGGCACTCATTGTGTAGTTCGACAATATTTAGCTACGTCCACACAATGATTCCTAGTTGTTCAACAAGGTGCATCTGCAGTGTTAGGGCTTCATATTAACTAATTACTATCATCAGAATGTCGGTTACTAGCTGAAAGTAGTACCAGAATGTGTGGATCTCACGATGACAAAAGGAAGGCTCAAAGTGAGGCCAGTGAGACGGACCAAGATTAAAATGAACACAAAGGGGAAAGTGGTGTGGATCTAGCTTACGTGGGAGAAGAAGTCTCAAGTCTGACAAGTCTCCTCCATAAAAGTCAGTGGTATAGGAAGTCAGCAAAGGCAAGTGACTATTATTAAGTTCTCACTGAATGGAGACTGGCATAACACAAAGATTGACTAGCACTGCTTTGGCTACTGCTGTGGCAGTGTAAGTCATTTTCGAACAAACTTACTTTTAGTTGTGGGATGAAGTGGTCTGGCAGATATTCCGCCATACAAGCGCCACTTCACTATCTACAAGAGGAAACATTCATTGGCAGTTAGTAAGCTTATCTCACATTGCAGTCATGCACTTGTTAACATGTGAAAGCCAATGCAAAATGACTTATCTGTCTCGGCGATACCTCCGTTCCACATTCCAACGGAACTGCGTCTCATTGACGGTCGATGGTAGATTCAAGCGAGTTAAAGGAGCAAAGAGTGAGGAGGTGCGAGGAATTATGAGTAACATACTGACCTTCCCATCTGCATCAGACGCAACCACGGGCTAAGAAATGCCAATCGTTGCAGTGTTGTTACTTTCTAACTGACAAGTCGAGCACGCAGTCCTCCTCTGCACAGGAAAGGCAATCAACCGCACTGCGAGAAGTCTGCAAGTGAGCTAGCGCAGGAGGCGGTAGGAGATCTACAGGTTGAGGTTGTGATTCAAGACCCATGTTTGCGTGACCAAGTGATCTGAAATTGGGATGAGGCCTTGTCAATCGCGGACTGATGGATTGTTGCACTGCACCAGTGAAGTCGGCAGCCAGGTTGGGAGTAGCTGAGAGCAAACTACTGAATCTCATGCGAGTTGGTGTCGGAAATATGATTAGTGAAGTTTGAGGATGCTGTGAAAGTAGTCCCGCATACCTCACAGATGAAGAGCCTTTGGCCAGTATGAATGCGTTCATGAGATGTGCACGAGCTCCTGGTTAGTAAGGACTTGGGACAGTGCTGGCAGTGGAGGGGCTTCTCCTTCGAATGAACACGCAGATGTCATGTGAATTGGAAAAAAAAGAGAGATCAACCACCTTGCTTTCCCATTAGTGAGGCGGAATGCCGAGTTCTGAGGAACACTGCACACTGCGAAGTGGACAATGCACAATGGACACTGATCTCACCTTGATAAACTAACACACAGTGCAAACACTGACTAGCCTAGTCGTGGCATTGAGACTCGTCTCCGAACAAAGTGCGGTTCTGGTCGTGGCGTGGATTGAGGTGGCCTGGCAGACATTCCACCATCCACGCGCCACCTCACACCTAAAGATGAAACATTCATAGTTAATTAACCTGTCTGTGCCACATTGCAACCGTGCGCTTGTAAACAGGCGAAGGTCAATGCAAAGTAACTTATCTGCCTCGTCGGAACGTAGACTTCACACTGACACACACCCTTATCGACGATCGAACTGCTTCTCGTTGATGCTCGGGGAAGCTGGAAGTTGATAGACAAATTGAGAATCAGTCTTTTGACATTTCTACCGTTTTCTGTAATGTGGCAACCTATGAAGTCAAACAGACAGATGGACAGATGGACAGATGGACAGATGGACAGATGGACAGATGTACAGATGGATTGTTGCACTACACCAGTAAAGTTGTCAGTCAAGTAGGAAGTAGCTGAGAGCAACTTACGGAATCTTATGCGAGTTGGGGTTGGATATGGGTGGTGTGTAGATTTGTCCAAATGAATAGACACCCTCGATTAGTCCGCAAATGGGGCCTCCGAATCTGGGAGTGGAACGTGAAATGATCGTGGATTGGCTGTGGTCATTTGGTTCACTTGCCCAACAGTTCCTGCCAGATTGGGTGTTAGTGAAAGTAGTTTTCTATGAATCAATTGAGATAGTTGAAAGTACTGCGTTATTGGGAGTGATGACTTTGAATGATTATGAGCTGCTTTACAACACCCCATTCCTGTCAATTGTTGGAGGGCATAATCCGGTGTTGGACCGATTCCACCATCGTTAACACAACTTCTGGTTGTAGTTGGTCGAGAATGAACCTTGCAATTCTCACGAGGTTTGGCTGGCACAGTTGTAACGTTGTTCGATTCGGAGCTAGACATGTGGGGGGAACAACAGAAGTACAGATAGCTTTTACAAGTAGCACACAATGGTTAACACAGAAGATAGTAAAAGCGGTTATCGACGTCTTCGGTTCTCCAGTCACTTCTCTAGAATGTTTTATAGTAAAGGCAGTAGTTCAATTTCATATTAGCGCCGCGTCCAGCCTCGGCACTGTTAAGGCAGACGGTCTTCATACCTCTTTTAGAAGTCTTTCCAAGTTCTTGGCGGCGATTCCATTCATTGCTACACGCAGGCACTTTCCACAGTCCAGTTTGAGATCATGAATTCAGGTATTTACTCCGTGCCTCGTAGCATTTGTAACATTTGTATCTGCCTCAATTAATATACTCCATCAGCCAATGGAATTTCGTGCCATATCCGATGTCCCGTAAAGTGCGAGTGCTTATGTCCCCCAGTTGGTCGATCAACGTAGTGTCACACGTTACATTCTGCTTCGCCTAGCACTTAGCGGGATCACCGATTTCGTTTACAGTTTGTGATCAATCGGGATCAGAATTGAGCACACTTTGAACACCAAAGAGGTTATCTTCTGACATCGGCGAACATCGCTCCAAATGGGAACACTTTGTTGTGCACCGCAGGTTTACTGCCGCCATCGAAAGCAACATCCTCTCATTGCCATCGAATGTTTGATTGACTGATTGATTGAACGACGGAGGTGATGTTTTAGGTGCGTTCTTATTAATCGCATGCTCAATTCGTCACAATATTCGCATGGCACGTTTCTATAATATGCAGGATTTGGTGTAGAATAGGGCCGACATGCAGATTGTCTCGTCTATTTTATTGGCACTGCAATTGTGTGTAATATTTTGTAAGCGGAATAACCTCGGTATATGCGGGCTTTGCTCTATTGAAGGAATGACCTGCACATTATCATCATCAGCATTAGCACCAACAGCATCATCATCCTCTTCTTAATCTTCTTCATTTAAGCTCTCAACACTGTTTTGTACCTACTTCAATGAGGACATTGGTTTGTGTTAGTGATGAATTGAAGGATAAACATGCTATTCATGCGCTGTTTGCTGTGTGGACGTGGCTAAATACTGGGAGTGTGCGCCAGTCAGTGGGCAACTTTTGAATGATTGAATAAATGACAATTAATTCACTCGAAAATCCTATGATTCTTTGTATTTCCACATTATTTGAAAGCCTGGATGTCTAAAAGAACAGACGCATTTGTGTTTAACCTATTCTTCAACACCCACGCAATGTAAGTGTGGTGAACTTAGAATGAGGGCATCATGTGTGGGTCATTTCTGCAATACATGAAAGCCCGCATATGCTGAGGTCGTTCCATGCGAGTATTAGGAAGATTTGGACATTGAAGCAATTTTTCAAAATTTGCGAAATTTCTCAAATTCTGCTTTGAAGCGTTGCGTTGCGTTGAAACCGAAAAAAATAATTTCGTTTGAGGGTAGTCAATCCTACTACCTCCTGGTGGTGACAACCGCAAACCTCAGGGACAACTCTGAGGGGGACAGAGAGGGGCGGCCAAATAGGCGTAATCACCCAGCGAACGTATGAACATATTATTATGCCAGCGGAAGTACAGCCTGAGTCCACCAAGAACCTCCTAATCAAGATACGACGTAATGCCTGGACTCGTGGTCTGAAACTTGTATTATGGGACGTGCACTCCTGTAGCAATGAATAGAAACTCCGCCAGATAGTTGAATAGACTACTGATAGGGCTATGGGGATTGCTGCCCTAACGGAAACTCGATTGAAATTCTGCTCCTTACATATAGATTACTACACTTTCTGCAACTCTGGACACAGTGAAAGCGCTAGACCAAATGGTGGGGTCGTCTTTCTGATCAAAAGAGCACAGAGGCTGAATTGAACCTTGTCTCAAATAGACCTGCCACGCTAACCCATCAAATTGGGGAAGTAAAATTTAGACTGATGAGATGCTATGCTCCGACCGAGTAAACGGAAGATGCAATGGTTTAAGAATCCTTCTGAAAAACTTGTGGCTAAAACCTATCGACTATTCCTCTCTAAATGTACACCTGCAATCATCCTTGGGGCCAAACTAATCAGTCCATTCATCAATCGAGAAGACAACACGGAGTAGGGAATATGGTTACTAGGCCTATGTTAAGAGTTTAATTTAAGCCTGATGAAGAATGACTTCGTACCATCCTACATGAGAAGGTGCTATTCTAGACTTTGTTTTGATAAAGAGGTCAAAATTATTCCAGAAAGGCAGATACAACTTTTGATCGCTGCCCACAAACAATAATCTTCAAGCTCAAATCACGTATTAGAAAGCGCTTGGGAAAAAAAGAATAAAATTAAAGCTTGAAGGAGGGCATAAACAGTCAAAAGCAAATGTGACAACTGCCTAAAGGCATTGAACAAACAAGAAAATCGAAGGAAACCTACTGGGAACATCCCAACAGGGATCAACCTCAGGACACTTTGACAACTACAACCGAGGATATTTCGAAGTCTAAAGAAAAATCTGCCGCCAAGACAGTGAGGCAAAAGCTAGGAGAAAGAAAAAAGGCATGGTATGCAGCTATCAGCGAGAAGTGAGGCAGAGAACGCCTGCTACAAAAGCAGTTGAGAGAAAGTTGGCTCAATAGGCGAAAGAGAGTGCGATGTTGTCTGTATTAATGCAAATTGCCACGATGCAGGAAAAAGATCGAATGGAGCGAGTCTCGCGCACCCAGTGCCACATAAGTTGTTTCGTATATGCGTACAATTGGGCACTTGCACACTATCTGCGAAAAGAGCGAACCTCTTTGAGGTGAAAGACTAAGTCTAGCATTTAGAGTGAGGGACATGAGCACGCAATTACTTTTGGGTAAGTCATTGCAAATAAACTAGATTTCCACATGAGTTCTGACATCCTGCTTCAATGCTTCACACCACTCGCATGGCACGGTTGCGTAATATGCGGGATGTGGTGTAGAACAGGGCCGACATACGCATTGTCCCGCCTATTTTATTGGCACTGCAATCGTGCGTAATATTTTGTAAGCGGAACGACCTCGGAATATGCGGGCTTTGTTGAATTGAGGGGATGACCTACCCACACATTCGCATCATCAGCATCAGCATCAGCGTGATGAATGCGCAAAGCAGAGTAGAGCAAGTGACACCCTGTTGATCAACCAACTAGCACACGAACGGCCTTCCCCCCTCCCCCACAACACACACTTTGGGGGACACGCGATGCAGCGTGAATTGCCATTGGCTGATGCAGCATATTAATTGGTGAGGTAAGGCTGCAACGGCTACATTTGTGCTCAACATGTCTAGCTCCGAATCGGACAACGTTACAATTGTGCCAGCCAAACCTCGTGAGAATTGCAAGGTTCATTCTCGACCAACTACAACCAGAAGTTGTGTTAACGATGGTGGAATCGGTCCAACACCGGATTATGCCCTCCAACAATTGACAGGAATGGGGTGTTGTAAAGCAGCTCATAATCATTCAAAGTCATCACTCCCAATAACGCAGTACTTTCAACTATCTGAATTGATTCATAGAAAACTACTTTCACTAACACCCAATCTGGCAGGAACTGTTGGGCAAGTGAACCAAATGACCACAGCCAATCCACGATCATTTCACGTTCCACTCCCAGATTCGGAGGCCCCATTTGCGGACTAATCGAGGGTGTCTATTCATTTGGACAAATCTACACACCACCCATATCCAACCCCAACTCGCATAAGATTCCGTAAGTTGCTCTCAGCTACTTCCTACTTGACTGACAACTTTACTGGTGTAGTGCAACAATCCATCTGTCCATCTGTCCATCTGTCCATCTGTCCATCTGTCCATCTGTCTGTTTGACTTCATAGGTTGCCACATTACAGAAAACGGTAGAAATGTCAAAAGACTGATTCTCAATTTGTCTATCAACTTCCAGCTTCCCCGAGCATCAACGAGAAGCAGTTCGATCGTCGATAAGGGTGTGTGTCAGTGTGAAGTCTACGTTCCGACGAGGCAGATAAGTTACTTTGCATTGACCTTCGCCTGTTTACAAGCGCACGGTTGCAATGTGGCACAGACAGGTTAATTAACTATGAATGTTTCATCTTTAGGTGTGAGGTGGCGCGTGGATGGTGGAATGTCTGCCAGGCCACCTCAATCCACGCCACGACCAGAACCGCACTTTGTTCGGAGACGAGTCTCAATGCCACGACTAGGCTAGTCAGTGTTTGCACTGTGTGTTAGTTTATCAAGGTGAGATCAGTGTCCATTGTGCATTGTCCACTTCGCAGTGTGCAGTGTTCCTCAGAACTCGGCATTCCGCCTCACTAATGGGAAAGCAAGGTGGTTGATCTCTCTTTTTTTTCCAATTCACATGACATCTGCGTGTTCATTCGAAGGAGAAGCCCCTCCACTGCCAGCACTGTCCCAAGTCCTTACTAACCAGGAGCTCGTGCACATCTCATGAACGCATTCATACTGGCCAAAGGCTCTTCATCTGTGAGGTATGCGGGACTACTTTCACAGCATCCTCAAACTTCACTAATCATATTTCCGACACCAACTCGCATGAGATTCAGTAGTTTGCTCTCAGCTACTCCCAACCTGGCTGCCGACTTCACTGGTGCAGTGCAACAATCCATCAGTCCGCGATTGACAAGGCCTCATCCCAATTTCAGATCACTTGGTCACGCAAACATGGGTCTTGAATCACAACCTCAACCTGTAGATCTCCTACCGCCTCCTGCGCTAGCTCACTTGCAGACTTCTCGCAGTGCGGTTGATTGCCTTTCCTGTGCAGAGGAGGACTGCGTGCTCGACTTGTCAGTTAGAAAGTAACAACACTGCAACGATTGGCATTTCTTAGCCCGTGGTTGCGTCTGATGCAGATGGGAAGGTCAGTATGTTACTCATAATTCCTCGCACCTCCTCACTCTTTGCTCCTTTAACTCGCTTGAATCTACCATCGACCGTCAATGAGACGCAGTTCCGTTGGAATGTGGAACGGAGGTATCGCCGAGACAGATAAGTCATTTTGCATTGGCTTTCACATGTTAACAAGTGCATGACTGCAATGTGAGATAAGCTTACTAACTGCCAATGAATGTTTCCTCTTGTAGATAGTGAAGTGGCGCTTGTATGGCGGAATATCTGCCAGACCACTTCATCCCACAACTAAAAGTAAGTTTGTTCGAAAATGACTTACACTGCCACAGCAGTGGCTACAGCAGTGCTAGTCAATCTTTGTGTTATACCAGTCTCCATTCAGTGAGAACTTACTAATAGTCACTTGCCTTTGCTGACTTCCTATACCACTGACTTTTATGGAGGAGACTTGTCAGACTTGAGACTTCTTCTCCCACGTAAGCTAGATCCACACCACTTTCCCCTTTGTGTTCATTTTAATCTTGGTCCGTCTCACTGGCCTCACTTTGAGCCTTCCTTTTGTCATCGTGAGATCCACACATTCTGGTACTACTTTCAGCTAGTAACCGACATTCTGATGATAGTAATTAGTTAATATGAAGCCCTAACACTGCAGATGCACCTTGTTGAACAACTAGGAATCATTGTGTGGACGTAGCTAAATATTGTCGAACTACACAATGAGTGCCATCAATGCGCGTTTTCTTCAGACAGCTGCAGCTTGGCCTACTTTCTGATGTGCTTTTCCTTCTGGTGCGAGGGGGTGATTGGACACTTGAGTGAGTGGCATTTCCTACTGACTCCTCCAAATAGCACCTACGGTTTGAAATGATTGCTTCCAAGCAGGTAATTGATTGGAGAGTGCTGAATGCAGTCCCTATTTTATGAATAAGTGAATGAGTGAATGAATGAATGAATGAATGAATGAATGAAGGAATGAAGGAGTAAAAGACAACAAAATGAAGTGAGGATTTGTACAATTCAACGCATCTCTACAGCAGGAGGAAACATGACTTTGTAAAATAGCGTATGCCAACATGATCAACTTATGCTCCAACAGCCAGGCATATGCGAAGGCGCTTTCAGTCGCCAATTATTCACATCCCCCCAAGAATGCCCCTCATTGAAGTGACTATACCCAGCTGCAAGTTGGTCTCGTAATACAGCAAAGACCGCACATTGAGAAGCCGTGCCTTGCCGAAATGTGAAGCGTTGTGAAGTGAAGCAGAAGTTCAGAATTCCAGTGAAAGTCGAACAATTCGCCATGATTAATCTAGCACCAAGTACGCCCCAATGTCATGCATCTGTGTGCGTCTTTCACACCAATTGACAAGAAGTAAATTCCACGCAAGTTGAGAGTCGCAGCGGCCAAGAAAGGCAGCAGCTTTTTTGGCAGTTGCAATTCAATCGTTAACTTGTCAAATACGATTGACAAGTTCATCGGTGTTCCTCCAAATGAGTAGTCAATCGCAATGCAGTGATGTTCTGTTAGCAATGACTATTGCACACTACTACTAGCATGTTGAATTGACTCCGGGTGTGTTATGCTAACGATCGGATGAGTTTATTTATTTATTTATTTTCTCCCCACCCATTAGGACAAGTCCCAAGGACTTATTGGGGGTACAACAGAAGTACAGTTAGCACGGAACACAGTAAAAATGTTTGTTGACGTCTGCGGCTGTCTGGTCTCTTCTCTGGCGTGGCTTCGTCGTACACGTAGCAGTTCAGCCTCGTAGTTGCACCTCGTCCGTCCTCGTCCATCCTCGTACGTCTTCTTGTCGCCTACCAAAAATCTTTCAACATTCTGACGGAGAATCCATTCATTGCTACATGCACGTGGTCAAACCTACTCTCAATCTCCTCGTAATGACCACCGGTAACCCCAGGGACAACTCTGGGGGCTAATGAGATGGGCGGCCGATTAGGACTAATCAGCCTCCGGATGTATAACATTAGATTATGCCAGCAGAAGTACAACGTCTTACAGCTTGGAACACGAGGCACGATGTAAGCCGGATTCATGGGTGAGTTAGTTATTCAACTGCAGGCTGAGGCTGAGAAGCGATTGGCATTCGAATTCAGCAGAGGTCTGCGTGGAATGACTTTTGAACACAACATCATACAAATGAATAACGAAACCTCGACTGTGTTGCGTGGAAGTTTGAAATCCACTCATTCCACAATGGCTTTGATACGGTATAACTGAATAAAGGGGCAGGTGTCGGTCCACAGCAAGACACCGAACGTTTATTCTATGCTATTCTATTCTATTCTATTCTATTCTATCCGAACGTTCCGACCTTCGGCACCTTTTCAATCCAGAGACTGGCCTTCCTCACTCCACTATTCTAGCATTAGCATTCTTATTATCTCCTGCTTAAATTCCCCCAATTGGTTTTCTGCCATTGAAATTGTTGCAACTTCTCTCTGCATTAAGCACACCTAGCCTCAACGTATTTGTGAAACTCAAGTTGCCTCAGAACGACAACTTTGTGTTTAAAAGTATGAGTTCAGTATTGGATGTTATTTGTGAAGTACCTAAATCCATCTCAATAACCAAATGATCATGCACAATGAAGTCGTTGATTTAGGAATCGGTCTACTTGCAACTGTCATAAGAGCAATATCAGTTGAGAGAACAGCAACTCAAAGATCATCATAGAAACTGGTGTCATTCAACTACTTCGTGCAATGCAATGTATGTTAGCAAAAGCAAGGCTTCACTCATGCCTCCAACCTCTACGGCATTAGTGGATATTGCGTAATTTTACTGTGAACCACATTGAATTGGTGCCTTAGTGGGAGAACTCATTGAAAATAAAACATTGAGCTGCGTGCAATAAAACATTACTGAATCACTTGTGAATGTCACAGCGACATAGTGGAGTGCTGAGGCTGAAAGGCACTTGATATGCAACTTTTAACACATGTCCGTCAAGAATGGTTCATTGCCATAACCTCATCGCAGAAGTGAAGTGCAGACTGCAAATTGTACTCCTGGTTATTCACTTCTCCACAGAGAAGACTCCAATCCGACCATATCAAAGTGGGTTTGATAGTGCTTAATCGAATAATGAGGCAGGTGTGGGTCAACAGCAAGGCAGCAAACATTCTATTCTTCCACTCCCACTGAGACTGCAGACCAAAGTGGAATTAAAGTGCTTTCATTAGAAGTGAGGAGTGAAGTGATTGTAAAGATTTGAAAATGAAAATGCCAGCTAAGTCAATGTGAGAGGATAGTGAATCTGGTATGGCCTGATTGATTATAATATTATCTATTCAAAATTCCACAACGATGTTGGTCATTCAGTTCAGTTCTTGGGAGAATCAACAATATCACCAACTCTCAATATACCTGCATCCACTCACGCAGCTTGGCTGAAAATGGTTTGAACTGAACCGGGAGTTACTTGCAAAGCCCAGCGGAAGGTGGAGAGGTGCACCTATCAAGTTGTATGAAAGCACATCTCTGGCTTTCACTCTTCTGCCTCTACTTCCATTGTGGCAATGCACCACTAGTCACCGGTCCACAGAATGCCACATCAGATGCTTACACTCATTTATGTTATCACCTGCAAATTTTGTCCATATGCGGGCACATTAACTTACATCGACATGCCCTGCTTTGACTTCGTGGAGTTCTATCGGCATTACAATTTAAATTATTATGATTATTATTACTATTTCAACTTATCGGCACCAACGCCGAAGTTAACACTCGCTCAAACGAGTAGCCGCTGTGCTATGCCAGTCTTCATTCAGTGCGACGTTAATGATATTTACCGAGCTGCCAAGTATAAGTGCCATTCATTGTGAATACAAGAATGTACGAGAAGTGTTCTGCAATCCAAACAGCCACCAAAGTCGGCTCATTGCACTGCTGTGCAATGCAAACTGTCATAAAATATAAGCGAACCACATGGGATGACAAAGTAGACGACCATTTGATTGGTGATTGCCTGCTAATGCAATGTCATTGAGACTGTCAGTCGGCACAAAGCCACGCCTCGCATTGCCACATATCCGTCAGTACTAAGACAAGCTCGAGTCAATTGGCTGGCCGGCCAAGTCCTAGGAGGAGAATCGGCGGCTCAGTACAGGATGGTGTCGTCCGAAAACGCAGCACTGTTGGAACTAACCCATCGCATCCCATGTGTACATGTTGATGAGATGAATGGTGCCAACAGCAAGATTGGAATAACTGACTACGTGGTTTCAAAGAGCGAGATTGAAGCCACCATGTTCAAGTCTGCCTTCGATCACTATCAGAAAGAGGAAAACTGTATGCAGTTTTCATCAGAGTGGGGCCTTTTGTGCCAGTGAGACCTAATTAGACGTTTGAGCATTCGAAATTTCCTACTGACTCCTCCAAATAGCAGTTATAAATCGATATGTCTTACTGGTGCTACGACAGTCTGGACTGAATCATCCAAATCCTCTCAGGCTGCACGCTGTTAATAAGTTCCAAAATCAACAGATCGCTCATGGGGAAGAACTCCAATTGGGATCCGCACATTGACACAATTTGCAGGTGATAACATAAATGAGTGACGTGACTTTCGCGGGACATGCGGACTTTGCTGAATTACGGCGATCAACATCATCGTCGTGTTCTTATTCTTCTTCATTTAAGGTCACAACACTTCTATGTACATATTTGAACGTGGACATTACTGAATTGTTTGTGAGTGTCGCAGCGACATAGTGGATTGTTGAGCCTGAAAGGAAGTTGAAATGTAACATTATACACGTGTCCGTCATGAATAGTTCATTGCCATAACATCATCACAGAATTGAAGTGTAGACTGAAAATTGTTCTCTTCATACTTAGCCTGCTCATTTCTGGTAAATTGGACTAATTCTGCAAGGGCATGACCTAGTTATGTAACTTAGTTGCATTCGTATTCATCGCATGCCTAGGTGTACTTTACACTGACAGAAACTGCAACAATTTTAATTACTGAAAAAAATACACAGTTGTAGTAATGCTGTGGACCTCATCTTAATTACCCATCCTAATGTGCATCATAAGGAGATATTAAGAGGCCTTATACAGAAAGCCGATTACCAAAAGCAGACAATAGTGCTTGTGTTTGTTGACCTAAAAAGGCATTTGACATACTGCCTAAAACTGCAATAATCAACAATGCAGAGCAATAAATGCAAACCTAGTCAGGACAAAAAGGCACCCAACACGACTGCCACCATTCAGGTGCCCAAGAAGTCTCAATAATAGCCTGAAAACAACTTTGGCGGGTATTCTTGTCGATTCTGCAGTCAATCATGAAATAGCTTTTATTGTCTTGAGAATAAAAGATGACAATCGAATTCAGGCAATATGGAATTCGGCTCGACGCATGATTCTTGGATTGCACTCGCGAAGATCCAAAGCGGTAGAGTAACTCCGAACGGAGCTGCCGATGCCTAATCTAGCAAATTTTCATACAGGCAAAGAGGTTGAAACTATTAAGTTTCCCTTTTTACAGTTACACTCAAGTACGGAGAATGACAGACTATCCCTGTCCATTTTCAAACTCATCCATAGGTTTAATCTCTTTGCCTGTTCAGTGGATCTTCCTTGCAGGTTCCGAATTAGGTTTGTGAGTATCCTTCGAACTACAAGGGTTATTTAAAGGAGTCAATAGGAATTTCCGAACGCTCAAACATCTAACTAGGTCCCATTGGCATGAACGGTCCTGCTCTGATGAAACCTGCATACACTTTTCCTCTTTCTGATAATAATAATAATAATAATAATAATGATAACAACAATAATAATAATTATAACGATTATAGTAGTGATCATTTTAATTGTAATGGCAATAGCATTCCTCGAAGTTAAAACAAGGCAGGATGATGTAAATTAATGTGAACTGGAAAAAAGAGAGATCAACCACCTTGCCTTCCCATTAGTGAGGCGGAATGCCGAGTTCTGAGGAACACTGCACACTGCGAAGTGGACAATGCACAATGGACACTGATCTCACCTTGATAAACTAACACACAGTGCAAACACTGACTAGCCTAGTCGTGGCATTGAGACTCGTCTCCGAACAAAGTGCGGTTTTAGTCGTGGCGTGGGATGAGGTGGCCTGGCAGACATTCCACCATCCACGCGCCACCTCACACCTAAAGATGAAACATTCATAGTTAATTAACCTGTCTGTGCCACATTGCAACCATGCGCTTGTAAACAGGCGAAGGTCAATGCAAAGTAACTTATCTGCCTCGTCGGAACGTAGACTTCACACTGACACACCCTTATCGACGATCGAACTGCTTCTCGTTGATGCTCGGGGAAGCTGGAAGTTGATAGACGAATTGAGAATCAGTCTTTTGACATTTCTACCGTTTTCTGTAATGTGGCAACCTATGAAGTCAAACAGACAGATGGACAGATGGACAGATGGACAGATGTACAGGTGGATTGTTGCACTACACCAGTGAAGTTGTCAGTCAAGTAGGAAGTAGCTGAGAGCAACTTACGGAATCTTATGCGAGTTGGGGTTGGATATGGGTGGTGTGTAGATTTGTCCAAATGAATAGACACCCTCGATTAGTCCGCAAATGGGGCCTCCGAATCTGGGAGTGGAACGTGAAATGATCGTGGATTGGCTGTGGTCATTTGGTTCACTTGCCCAACAGTTCCTGCCAGATTGGGTGTTAGTGAAAGTAGTTTTCTATGAATCAATTCAGATAGTTGAAAGTACTGCGTTATTGGGAGTGATGACTTTGAATGATTATGAGCTGCTTTACAACACCCCATTCCTGTCAATTGCTGGAGGGCATAATCCGGTGTTTGACCGATTCCACCATCGTTAACACAACTTCTGGTTGTAGTTGGTCGAGAATGGACCTTGCAATTCTCACGAGGTTTGGCTGGCACAATTGTAACGTTGTCCGATTCGGAGCTAGACATGTTGAGCACAAATGTAGCCGTTGCAGCCTTACCTCACCAATTAATATGCTGCATCAGCCAATGGCAATTCACGCTGCATCGCGTGTCCCCCAAAGTGTGTGTTGTGGGGGAGGGGGGAAGGCCGTTCGTGTGCTAGTTGGTTGATCAACAGGGTGTCACTTGCTCTACTCTGCTTTGCGCATTCATCACGCTGATGCTGATGCTGATGATGCGAATGTGTGGGTAGGTCATCCCCTCAATTCAACAAAGCCCGCATATTCCGAGGTCGTTCCGCTTACAAAATATTACACACGATTGCAGTGCCAATAAAATAGGCGGGACAATACGTATGTCGGCCCTGTTCTACACCACATCCCGCATATTACGCAACCGTGCCATGCGAGTGGTGTGAAGCATTGAAGCAGGATGTCAGAACTCATGTAGAAATCTAGTTTATTTGCAAGGACTTACCCAAAAGTAATTGCGTGCTCATCTCCCTCACTCTAAATGCTAGACTTTGTCTTTCACCTCAAAGAGGTTCGCTCTTTTCGCAGATAGTGTGCAAGTGCTCAATTGTACGCATGTACGAAACAACTTATGTGGCTCTGGGTGCGCGAGACTCGCTCCATTCGATCTTTTTCCTGCATCGTGTTCAGTTCTTCAACTTTCTCTGCTGCATCGCTTGGCCCTCTCCTCTTCTCTGTTGGCTTCTCAATATTTGTGATTGCAACCAGGGAATGACAATTCCTAATACGCTCCAGTATCTCTCCACTTTTGTGTCCTTCTTCTACTTCTTCTTCTTCTTCTTCTTCTTCTTCTTCTTCTTCTTCTTCTTCTTCTTCTTCTTCTTCTTCTTCTTCTTCTTCTTCTTCTTCTTCTTCTTCTCCTTCTCCTTCTCCTTCTCCTTCTTGAACTTGTCCTACGTATGTTCGCATCCTCTTTGTTGTGGTGAAATATCTGTGGCAATTTGCATTAATACAGACAACATCGCACTCTCTTTCGCCTATTGAGCCAACTTTCTCTCAACTGCTTTTGTAGCAGGCGTTCTCTGCCTCACTTCTCGCTGATAGCTGCATACCATGCCTTTTTTCTTTCTCTCAGCTTTTGCCTCACTGTCTTGGCGGCAGTTCTCCAATGAACCAATTTTCAAAGACCTGAACAGTCCTGTGGACTAAGTGGCATTGTGAGTTTTAAGTTTGTAGATAATACACTCAATACGCCCAGGCTGAAAGGAACCGGGTGACATTCAAAAAGTGGATGGCATTGCTATATCTTCGAAGTCGTCCCAATCATTCCTCTTAATTTATTAGTTTCACAAATATTAGCGAAAGGTCTGTTAAATCATACGTACCCGTTGGTAAAACTTACTTTGAAGTGTTTCAGGGTACAACTAAAACAGTTTTTCAGCATGCTTTGCGCTTTACTACACACTTGCAATCAAAAGTTTGCATAGACCTCCTGAATGTTGAAATTCACTAATTAAAGATACTCTGAAATTGGCTTATAACACACAGTTCGCGATTCTTCAGTGCTTTCGAGGAAGCTTTCGTGATGCTTGTTTACCATAGCCTATCTTTCCAGGTCCAGTGTATATCTAGTTGGCGCCAGATGGAAATATTTGCACCCGTTTCTTTGTCGACGACGCAATCAGCTGCTTAACGTTCAGATATCACTACTGCCAACCTGTAGCCATTGCGCTCAACTTAACTAGTCTAACAGGTTGCTTTGTAGCCCAACAGATGGCTATGTAAAGTAACAATTACGAGACGATGGGCAGCAACGTGGACAAATGGTGTTGTATGAAATGCGACGATATACGACGATGCAATGTACGCGGCGATTTCTTTGAGTATCCGATTAAGTATCCTGACTGCTAGACACAAGAAATCCACAGTTTCAACTAAAAAGCTAAATGAGTTGACAGGCTGAAAACTGAGGTGCAGTAAGTAGAGCCAAATATTTAATGCACTCGTATGAAGCTATGTCTTTAATGAAAAATACACGTAACGGTTCTTCTTACAGTGTGATTGGGCTCTAATTTTCGTTGAGCACAGAGTGCTTTCAACGCATTCATGCATTCATTCATTCATTCATTCATTCATTCATTCATTCATTCATTCATTCGAGGACCATTGAATCATTGAACTCATTCTATAATAACGCTTGTGCAGTTTTCGACAGGCATGGTTCATTCCGTTCGTTAAAATTCAAAGCATTCTGCTTTAGGAAACTTGAAGTTGCAACGGATGTCAAAAGAAGTTCGATTCGTCAACAGAGGAAATTCAGAGCATGCTACACTTCGATGTGCCAATCCACAACATTATCAATGCAATTCACTTATGAAATTTGCCTTAACCAGTTAATACTTCCCCATATGACAACTAGGCAGCAAGTTGAATGCTCACATTTCTATCGAAAACACAAGTGTTGAACATAAGAGCTGCGTAAAATCCAGCCTTGTCTAACAAGATGCTAGAGCATTCAACACCAACTGCGTTTTGAAATTCGAATCGAATTCGGCTGTCAAAGTACATGGAACCACGTATTTTTTTAGTGAAATCGAAGTTCATAAAAATGGAAGGTCATATTTAAGGAAAGCTTAAATTAAGCTGACTTGCAGTTGGCTGTTTCACACTAACTTTCTTTTAATGTTACGCTGGAACAAATTTGCACTTCACAGACTTTGAGAGGAACGCACAGACAGTATGTGTGAAGCAAGCAATGTGCTTGCCAAAGTGCCTTAACATTTTAAGTGGCAATTCAACAACCATTAAACTAAGCGCTTCCAAAAAGTAATCATGATCTAATTTGTTCAAATTGCTTTACTATTCATCTCCAAGTTTTCTCTTCACTGAAGTCAATTTATGTGGGTGGAAAGAAAACCATGGAACGAAAATCGTGTTGATATTTGCCCTCCCATGAGGAAAGTGAAATGCCCAATCTAATTGCAGTAACTTGGAACAATCGCAGTGTCTCCCATTGGAGAGCAGGGAAGAGTAGTAATATTTTCTGGTTGTTTGGACTTGTCTCCAGATGTGTATCAAACACTTTCGTCGAAAAGCCACAATTCGAATTCCTCATGCCCTGAGGTAGATAAGGCTTAGTCTTCAAAACAGCCCATCGCTTGATCAGCAAAGAGTTGTGTATGCAGGGACTCGAGATTTCATTGTTGAATCTGTCAGATCCAGCGGTTGCGACAAAAATAATGCTGTAGCATTCGAGAGTCTTTTTCGTGGCAACAGGCTTACAGTGGCATGACTGCTGAGCCTTTATAGCAACAAAATTGAGATCAGCGCGTGTCCTTCATGACTCCGAGATGGATTGTGTTTGTTGAACACAAACTCACAGCTGCAGTATTTGACAATGTTTGGGAGTGGAGACATTCCTTGAATGATGGTCAATAATTCAAGAAGAGGTTGAAAACCAATGAACCAGTAACCTGCTTTTATGCAGTGCTCACCAGCCTTCTGAACATTTTGTTCTATGCCTCTTCAGTCATGCCAATGAAACAGTAACCTATCCACGTTGCTGCCAATCGTCTCGTAATTGGTACTTTTTACAGCCATCAAATAAGGCAGTTTGAGACCAAAACAGGAGAATTGCAAATTTCAGATCCATATCGATGTGTTTGTGTAGCTCTATGAATTTTCGTTCCTAACGATTTCTGACGGCTCAGCACATCCGTTTAGGTTACAAAGCAACCTTTTAGGCTACTTAAGTTGAGCGCAATGGCTACAGGTTGGCAGTAGTGATATATATGAACGTTAAGCAGACGATTGCGTTGTCGAAAGACAGTGCAATTCGCTTTGAATAGATGCAATGAAGGACAGAACCAGCGAAGAAATTAAAAATTACGATCTTCTTCCAAAAGACTCTCCTATTTCAATGGAGGAGATCGCGGTAGCTAAATAAAGTCTAGAACTATGTAAAAGTCCAGGTTTAAATGGAATCAGATCTGAGTCATTGAAATGGGACAACCAGTGTGTAAATGCCTACCTCCTAAGAGCGTTCAACGACATTTACAATGGCACCACTCCTATACCTCGAGCCTGGATCGATGCTGAAGTTGTAAGTATCTACAAGTGGAAAGGTTCGCAGACAAATCCAGCAAGGAACAGATCAATCTTCCTTTTAGACACATTAGGCAATTTATATGCATCTATTCTGCATGGATTCTGCGAAGGAAGATCAACCGAACAGGCTCTACTTGGAGTAAGAAGCACTTTACAGAAAGCTGTGGACCAGAAGCAGAAAATGGTGCTAGTGTCTGTCAACTTGGAAAAGGCCTTCTGCTCGCTGCACCAAGCTGCAATAATCAACCGAATGATAGATCTAGGCTGCTCTTGGCAAATGGTGCATTCAGTAAAATTCTTGATGGACTCACCGAAGAGGAAATTGAGGGGAACAAAGGACTACTTTGTGAAGAAACGTGGGGTGAGGCAAGGCTCAAAAGAGGGATCACTTCTTTTCAAACTAACCTTCCAACTCACATTGGATGAAGCCTTCTCCTCACTCAACAAAAGTACAGTTCAGATGATTGATCACTCGGGCAAAAGATGGCACCTAAATCATCCAGAATACGCCGATGACCTATGTATTATTGCGCCAAATGATGCATAAATATGGAATGAGAATCGCAGCGAACAAGACCCTCTGGTTTCAAATTGGTGACGGTGAGGATCAAACGCTTCTTGAAGCAACAGGAATGTCATATCGACGTGCTTCACACTTCGAATATCTTGGTTCCATAATTCAAGACACCGGGGAGCCAGACGGAGCAACGAAGCCAACCTAGCCAGGGCAAAAAGGCACCTAATACGACTACGACCATTTCTGCGCTCAAGAAGTCTCAATTACACCCCGAAACCGTATTTGGTGGGAATTGGTGTCGATCCTATAGGCAAAGAGGTTGAATCTATGGAAGAGCTTGAAAAAGGACAAAGATAGCCTGATACTCTCCATACTTGACAGTAACTTTGTAAAAAGGCTAAACTAAGAATGCTTCACATACAAGGAATTGGATGCTTCAATTAATTAAATAAAGATGCGAAAGACATATGGCAAGAGCAATCAGATTCATGGCTACTTGATCCAAAGGAAAGCCCTAATGCTCGAGATGAAAATTACACGCCTAGACTGGTAGAAGAAAGGCAACGTGATATTGTCTGTACCAACGCAAACTGCCAAAGATCCTTCGCCAGAATAAGGGACATGTAAAGGCACGTAAGACAAGATCATGAAGAAGAAAAACATACAACTGAAGAAATACTGGACCATCGGCTAAAGTGTCCTCATACTGACTGCTTTAAAAGATACAAGATTCAAGGGTGGCTAGGAAGACATATTAGGAACTGTCACTCTTCGGTCGAAATCAGAGAAAGGGAGAAACCAACAGAGGAGAGGAAGGAATCAAACTGAAATAGAGAAAGCAGAAAACCTGAATACGAAGGAGAAAAACGATAGAGTGGGAGATAGGAAAAAAACTGCGAAGAAAAGTCCAACAGGCAGGATGAACAACACATCTGCTTCATCACGGCTGTGAATAACTCTGACCGAAGTGCTGCATCATATGCAGCAGAAGGATGAATGTTATTGCCCTTAAAAGTTTCAGGATAAAAATTAAAAAGTTTTTCAGTAAACTAAATTCATATTAGATTGAAGGCATATGGAAAGCATACTTTGCGCTTTACCAAACACTTGCAATCGAAAGTTGGCATGGTCGTTCCGAATGTTGAAATTCACTGATAAAAGACTCTAAAATTGGCTTACGTACCAGATAGCCTAGAGAGGTAGGTGTTTCGAAATCGCACACACTTCACGATCCCTCTGTGTTCTCGGGGGCGCTGTCATGATGTTTATTTTCATAGTCTATGGAATCCCCTGGTCATTCACAGAACTTACCCGAGTTTTATCCTTCCAACTCCAGTGCATATCTAGTTGGTGCTCTTAATAAGCGGTCTGTAGCAAAAAAATCATCCATCAAATTCTTAGGAGTTGTTTCCTCCAACCCCTCTCCAATCTGAATTTCTATATCTACTGTTGCAAAATATACGGGACTGCGAATCAATGTCCACAGTACGGACAAATTAAATGTTAACCACATGGAATTACAGATTCCGTTCGGTCCATTTTGTATCTGTTCATAGTCCTCAGCAGTGGCAGCAGCAACAATCGAGACTAATGAAACAAACTAGCTTAGAAATATTGACGATCAAGATTAATGATTTAAACTCTTGCTGCCATTGCGGGCCTGGTCGTTCTCTATCCAGTAGTCAAAACATTTAGGCTACTGCTTTATCTACACATTTTTACAATGGGCTACGATAAATATATAAACAGTGGAGCAGATTCAATGCGCCACTCGGTGATTTCACCACCATTACGATTCGGTGTGTTCGATCAATTGCCAGGTATTTGAAGAACTTTTGAAATAAGCAATCAAATGTCGACTAAAAGCGCTTCATAAAAATGTTTGCATTTAAAGTCTTGGACACTACTCCTTCCTTATATCCGACATAAAATGCATGATTTGCTTTAATCAGTAGAAAGAAAAACATTTCTCGTTCCAGATTAATGGCAATTTTCTGGTAAATTCTACCAATAATATGGTACATTTTATTCACCCGATGTGGAAACCTTGAGGCAGTATAAATCGTCGTTAATGGTCTTGCGCGATATAGCCACTTCCTAAGAAAATCCAACCATTATTTCAGGACTTAACACCATGCATTGCAGTGCATAATTTTCATACCGATGAATATGAAAAAGCAGTTTGAGTGTTCTCTCATTATTTGATGAGAAAGTCCTCCAAAGGTCAACTTTGTGGTCAAATAAAGGAATGTACTAAACAAATACAAACGGTCCTTGAAATGGAGGGTCGGTCGGTGTCTGGCGTAATATTCGATTCGGCCCGTATGAGAGTCAGTGTATGTCAATGCTTGGTATAAACGATACGCAAAGGCCCAGTGAGCTTATTGACGTATTACTTGAAAAGATACCTGACTACGACAAGCGGTTCCTGAATTGGATGTTTTAATTGAAAAATAAAACAACGCAACTCGATGTCTCCATCTTCCGCTAATTATCAAGTACACTATCCCATCCAACGCAGTTGCGAAATTTCAGAAATGTTACTTGTAAGCATCAATGTTGCAGATGCTGTAGAGCACCAGATTCTCTCGCCAATCCAGGTTTGATATGCGCTGGTATTGGGGCGCATCAGATCTATAACATTGCACTTTCTATCAGCTAACTCTTGTTTTACTCCTAAACTATTTATATTCATTCTTGTGACTTGCTTATTTTAATTAATTACTTCTAGGTAATGAATATATTTGCTGAATCGGATTCGCCCCCGTTATATTACCAATTGACTGGTCGATGGACCATTGTTCATAAAGCACACATTTGAAGGATCACTTGTCAAAAAGGCTTGCTCCGCAGACATCTCCAATTAAAAAGAAGTACTTCTCTGATACATGAGTTCGATATTCTACATCTCAAAAAGAATATTACATTAAATTTGCGTTGGTTAATATCCTTAGATGTAACGACTATTGACGGCACGCTTCTGCTTTTTCATTCAGACAATAGGTCTGGAACTCTTCTCACTGAACAAATTCTCGTGCCCAGCATTCACTGTGAGTTAATCCACACTTATTTCAGACTGCAATTGAGCCTTTTATATCCACAAACAATCACAGAACTTAAATCTTCAAGACAGCACAATTTCCTTTTGTCGGCGGCAGGAAACCCTTTAATATCTCAGTCAACTAACCAAGAAGATCAACTTCTCACCTCTTAAGTATCAATGTCTATCAATGATTTTAAGATCATAAAGTATTACAAGGCAGTCGACCTTAAAAATGCTTTAATGGAATGGATATGACAAAAGCCAATTAAAAGCATGACTGAAGAGGCATAGAACAAAATGTTCAGAAGGCTGGTGAGCACTGCATAAAAGCAGGTAACTGGTTCATTGGTTTTCAACCTCTTCTTGAATTATTGACCATCATTCAAGGAATGTCTCCACTCCCAAACATTGTCAAATACTGCAGCTGTGAGTTTGTGTTCAACAAACACAATCCATCTCGGAGTCATGAAGGACACGCGCTGATCTCAATTTTGTTGCTATAAAGGCTCAGCAGTCATGCCACTGTAAGCCTGTTGCCACGAAGAAGACTCTCGAATGCTACAGCATTATTTTTATCACAACCGCTGGATCTGACAGATTCAACAATGAAATCTCGAGTCCCTGCATACACAACTCTTTGCTGATCAAGCGATGGGCTGTTTTGAAGACTAAGCCTTATCTACCTCAGGGCATGAGGAATTCGAATTGTGTCTTTTCGACGAAAGTGTTTGGTGCACATCTGGAGACAAGTCCAAACAACCAGAAAATATTACTACTCTTCCCTGCTCTCCAATGGGAGACACTGCGATTGTTCCAAGTTACTGCAATTAGATTGGGCATTTCACTTTCCTCATGGGAGGGCAAACATCAACACGATTTTCGTTCCATGGTTTTCTTTCCACCCACATAAATTGACTTCAGTGAAGAGAAAACTTGGAGATGAATAGTAAAGCAATTTGAACAAATTAGATCATGATTACTTTTTGGAAGCGCTTAGTTTAATGGTTGTTGAATTGCCACTTAAAATGTTAAGGCACTTTGGCAAGCACATTGCTTGCTTCACACATACTGTCTGTGCGTTCCTCTCAAAGTCTGTGAAGTGCAAATTTGTTCCAGCGTAACATTAAAAGAAAGTTAGTGTGAAACAGCCAACTGCAAGTCAGCTTAATTTAAGCTTTCCTTAAATATGACCTTCCATTTTTATGAACTTCGATTTCACTAAAAAAATACGTGGTTCCATGTACTTTGACAGCCGAATTCGATTCGAATTTCAAAACGCAGTTGGTGTTGAATGCTCTAGCATCTTGTTAGACAAGGCTGGATTTTACGCAGCTCTTATGTTCAACACTTGTGTTTTCGATAGAAATGTGAGCATTCAACTTGCTGCCTAGTTGTCATATGGGGAAGTATTAACTGGTTAAGGCAAATTTCATAAGTGAATTGCATTGATAATGTTGTGGATTGGCACATCGAAGTGTAGCATGCTCTGAATTTCCTCTGTTGACGAATCGAACTTCTTTTGACATCCGTTGCAACTTCAAGTTTCCTAAAGCAGAATGCTTTGAATTTTAACGAACGGAATGAACCATGCCTGTCGAAAACTGCACAAGCGTTATTATAGAATGAGTTCAATGATTCAATGGTCCTCGAATGAATGAATGAATGAATGAATGCATGAATGCGTTGAAAGCACTCTGTGCTCAACGAAAATTAGAGCCCAATCACACTGTAAGAAGAACCGTTACGTGTATTTTTCATTAAAGACATAGCTTCATACGAGTGCATTAAATATTTGGCTCTACTTACTGCACCTCAGTTTTCAGCCTGTCAACTCATTTAGCTTTTTAGTTGAAACTGTGGATTTCTTGTGTCTAGCAGTCAGGATACTTAATCGGATACTCAAAGAAATCGCCACGTACATTGCATCGTCGTATATCGTCGCATTTCATACAACACCATTTGTCCACGTTGCTGCCCATCGTCTCGTAATTGTTACTTTACATAGCCATCTGTTGGGCTACAAAGCAACCTGTTAGACTAGTTAAGTTGAGCGCAATGGCTACAGGTTGGCAGTAGTGATATCTGAACGTTAAGCAGCTGATTGCGTCGTCGACAAAGAAACGGGTGCAAATATTTCCATCTGGCGCCAACTAGATATACACTGGACCTGGAAAGATAGGCTATGGTAAACAAGCATCACGAAAGCTTCCTCGAAAGCACTGAAGAATCGCGAACTGTGTGTTATAAGCCAATTTCAGAGTATCTTTAATTAGTGAATTTCAACATTCAGGAGGTCTATGCAAACTTTTGATTGCAAGTGTGTAGTAAAGCGCAAAGCATGCTGAAAAACTGTTTTAGTTGTACCCTGAAACACTTCAAAGTAAGTTTTACCAACGGGTACGTATGATTTAACAGACCTTTCGCTAATATTTGTGAAACTAATAAATTAAGAGGAATGATTGGGACGACTTCGAAGATATAGCAATGCCATCCACTTTTTGAATGTCACCCGGTTCCTTTCAGCCTGGGCGTATTGAGTGTATTATCTACAAACTTAAAACTCACAATGCCACTTAGTCCACAGGACTGTTCAGGTCTTTGAAAATTGGTTCATTGGAGAACTGCCGCCAAGACAGTGAGGCAAAAGCTGAGAGAAAGAAAAAAGGCATGGTATGCAGCTATCAGCGAGAAGTGAGGCAGAGAACGCCTGCTACAAAAGCAGTTGAGAGAAAGTTGGCTCAATAGGCGAAAGAGAGTGCGATGTTGTCTGTATTAATGCAAATTGCCACAGATATTTCACCACAACAAAGAGGATGCGAACATACGTAGGACAAGTTCAAGAAGGAGAAGGAGAAGGAGAAGAAGAAGAAGAAGAAGAAGAAGAAGAAGAAGAAGTAGAAGAAGGACACAAAAGTGGAGAGATACTGGAGCGTATTAGGGATTGTCATCCCCTGGTTGCAATCACAAATATTGAGAAGCCAACAGAGAAGAGGAGAGGGCCAAGCGATGCAGCAGAGGAAGTTGAAGAACTGAACACGATGCAGGAAAAAGATCGAATGGAGCGAGTCTCGCGCACCCAGAGCCACATAAGTTGTTTCGTACATGCGTACAATTGAGCACTTGCACACTATCTGCGAAAAGAGCGAACCTCTTTGAGGTGAAAGACAAAGTCTAGCATTTAGAGTGAGGGAGATGAGCACGCAATTACTTTTGGGTAAGTCCTTGCAAATAAACTAGATTTCTACATGAGTTCTGACATCCTGCTTCAATGCTTCACACCACTCGCATGGCACGGTTGCGTAATATGCGGGATGTGGTGTAGAACAGGGCCGACATACGCATTGTCCCGCCTATTTTATTGGCACTGCAATCGTGTGTAATATTTTGTAAGCGGAACGACCTCGGAATATGCGGGCTTTGTTGAATTGAGGGGATGACCTACCCACACATTCGCATCATCAGCATCAGCATCAGCGTGATGAATGCGCAAAGCAGAGTAGAGCAAGTGACACCCTGTTGATCAACCAACTAGCACACGAACGGCCTTCCCCCCTCCCCCACAACACACACTTTGGGGGACACGCGATGCAGCGTGAATTGCCATTGGCTGATGCAGCATATTAATTGGTGAGGTAAGGCTGCAACGGCTACATTTGTGCTCAACATGTCTAGCTCCGAATCGGACAACGTTACAATTGTGCCAGCCAAACCTCGTGAGAATTGCAAGGTCCAATCTCGACCAACTACAACCAGAAGTTGTGTTAACGATGGTGGAATCGGTCCAACACCGGATTATGCCCTCCAACAATTGACAGGAATGGGGTGTTGTAAAGCAGCTCATAATCATTCAAAGTCGTCACTCCCAATAACGCAGTACTTTCAACTATCTCAATTGATTCATAGAAAACTACTTTCACTAACACCCAATCTGGCAGGAACTGTTGGGCAAGTGAACCAAATGACCACAGCCAATCCACGATCATTTCACGTTCCACTCCCAGATTCGGAGGCCCCATTTGCGGACTAATCGAGGGTGTCTATTCATTTGGACAAATCTACACACCACCCATATCCAACCCCAACTCGCATAAGATTCCGTAAGTTGCTCTCAGCTACTTCCTACTTGACTGACAACTTTACTGGTGTAGTGCAACAATCCATCTGTACATCTGTCCATCTGTCCATCTGTCCATCTGTCCATCTGTCTGTTTGACTTCATAGGTTGCCACATTACAGAAAACGGTAGAAATGTCAAAAGACTGATTCTCAATTTGTCTATCAACTTCCAGCTTCCCCGAGCATCAACGAGAAGCAGTTCGATCGTCGATAAGGGTGTGTGTCAGTGTGAAGTCTACGTTCCGACGAGGCAGATAAGTTACTTTGCATTGACCTTCGCCTGTTTACAAGCGCACGGTTGCAATGTGGCACAGACAGGTTAATTAACTATGAATGTTTCATCTTTAGGTGTGAGGTGGCGCGTGGATGGTGGAATGTCTGCCAGGCCACCTCAATCCACGCCACGACCAGAACCGCACTTTGTTCGGAGACGAGTCTCAATGCCACGACTATGCTAGTCAGTGTTTGCACTGTGTGTTAGTTTATCAAGGTGAGATCAGTGTCCATTGTGTATTGTCCACTTCGCAGTGTGCAGTGTTCCTCAGAACTCGGCATTCCGCCTCACTAATGGGAAGGCAAGGTGGTTGATCTCTCTTTTTTTTCCAATTCACATTAATTTACATCATCATGCCTTGTTTTAACTTCGTGGAATGCTATTGCCATTACAATTAAAATGATCACTACTATTATCGTTATAATTATTATTATTGTCGTTATCATTATTATTATTATTATTATTATTATTATTATTATTATTATTATTATTATTATTATTATTATTATTATTATTATTATTATTATCAGAAAGAGGAAAAGTGTATGCAGGTTTCATCAGAGCAGGGCCGTTCATGCCAATGGGACCTAGTTAGATGTTTGAGCGTTCGGAAATTCCTATTGACTCCTTTAAATAACCCTCGTAGTTCGATATGTCTTACTGTTGCTATGACGGTCTGGACTGAATTATCCAAGACCTCTCAGGCTGCACGCTGGTGCCATAAATGTCAATGGCATTGGAAGTCAGCAAAGGCAAGTGGCTATTATTAAGGTCTCACTGAATGGAGACTGGCATAACACAGTCGCTGAGAAACCAACGTACTATTAGCAAGCCCTGAAGTTCAAACAAGCTGATTCCATGCCAACTAGTGCGAATGAGGACAAATGTAGTTCAACCAAATACTAAGTCATTTCCGAACAAATTGCCTTTTAGTTGTGGGATGAAGTGGCCTGGCAGATATTCCGCCATGCATGCGCCACTTCACTAACTACAAGAGTAAACATTCAATGGCAGTTAGCATGCTTATCTCACATTGCAATCATACGATTGTCAACAAGTGAAATCCAATGTAAAGTGACTTATCTGTCTCGGCGATACCTCCGTTCCACATTCCAACGGAACTGCTTCTCATTGACAGACGCGGCAGCTGAGAGTTGATAGAACAAATGTGAATGAGTTTGGATGTTTCTACGGTTCTGTGGTATTGGCAACATAGAGAAAGCAATATTTATTTTAGAGCAATGTGATCAGCCAGGCTTAGAGTAAGGGAAATGTCTGGGCTTGTGTTACACATTGACTACTCTGTGAATTGCATCAGTAAATAAGTGCACTGAAATAGATATTACCATTCCTATCACACCAGTATTCAACACTTCTGCATAACTTAATTCAGATTTAAATGCAACTGAATCGAAGTGTGTACTTTCTGACCTAGTCTATGCAGGAGACGTATAGGTGATTTGCTGCGGTATCAATGGCAGGTGGTAGATGGTAGATGCAAGCGAGTTAAGGAGCAAAGAGTGGGGAGATGCGAGGAATTATGAGTGACATACTGACCTTCCCATCTGCATCAGACGCAACCACGGGCTAAGAAATGCACACTTGGTGCAGTGTTGTTACTTCCTAACTGACAAGTCGAGCACGCAGCCCTCCTCTGCACAAGAAAGGAAATCAACCGCACTGCGAGGAGTCTGCAAGTGAGCTAGCGCAGGAGGCGGTAGGAGATCTACAGGTTGAGGTTGTGATTCAAGACCCGTGTTTGCGTGACCAAGTGATCTGAAATTGGGATGAGGCCTTGTCAATCGCGGACTGATGGATTGTTGCACTGCACCAGGGAAGTCGGCAGCCAGGTTGGGAGTAGCTGAGAGCAAACTACTGAATCTCATCCGAATTGGAGTTGGATGTTGCTGGTGTGGAGGTTTGTCGAAGATACTGAACCCCCCTCCCCCCCCCGATTCGACTGAGAGTGCCGAATGAACTGCGTGTGGATTCGGTGTGGCCACTTATTTCACCTGCCCGACATCTCTTGCTAGATTTGGTGTCAGTGAGATAAGTCTTCTACGAGCCACTTCAAAGGGTAGCAGGTACTGCGAAAAAGTATCGGTGTACACCAATGAGCTCAGTCGCGTTGTAGGAAGTGATGAGTGGGAATGATGCTGAGCTGCTTTATACCACTCCTTTTCCGTCAATTGCAGGTTGTCTGCTGCATGATTTCGCGTGTTTTGCATTATCAGGCGGACTGTTGGTCAAAAGCATGGCGTTGTCAAAATCTCCAGGCCGAATTGGCCTGGGCTCCATTTTCAAGGCACATTCTCTGGCCAAAGCGTCGTCACAAGCGTCGCATTCGATTGTGCTCTCATCGGTGTGCGTCAGTTGGTGAGATTGCAATCCATGTTCTGTGGTTAAGCCTCGGCTGCATTGGCTGCAGTTGAAGGGTAATTCATCGCCATTTGCACGTCTGTGTCTGTGTTAACTCGGTGATATGAATGTCTTGTCACATAGACTGCAGTTGTGTCGCAAATGTTCTTTCTTGCCGTGCTTGCGTTTCTTGTGATTAGTGAGGTTTAGGGACGCTGTGAAAGTAATGTCGCATTCCTCGCAGATGAAAAGCCTTTGGCCAGTATGAATGGGTTCATGAGATGTGCACGAGCTCCTGGTTGGAAAGGACCCTGTGACAGTGCTGGAAGTGGAGTGGCTTCTCCTGCGAATTAACACGTAGATGCCGTTGGAGAAGAGATGGTCTGTCGAACTCCTTCTTGCGAACTTCTCACATTCTCAACTTCTTTTCTCTGGCTGCCTTCGTTCTCAGGCCTCCCAACTTCTCACTCCTCTTCGAGTTCACATTTGTCAACTTCCTCGAAGTTTTTGGTTCCACTCCAGCCACCACTTCAGCCTGCCATGCAGTGCTCATGAGGTACAAAGTGCAAAGAAACAGGGTGAACAGCTTGATTCGAAAATGAAAACAAGCATATCAAGAAGAGAGAATAACCAGCTTTCCAGTATACCTCGCAGAGAGAGAACCTCGAAAAGTCTTCATGCTGTTGAAGGACATAATAAAATAAAACTCCTCATGGAAAACACAAACTGCAAGAATACTAGTCAAACCGAAATATCTGGACTACTTTGTGATAAAACGTAGTGTGAGACAAGGCTCAAAAGAGGGATCACTTCTTTTCAACCTAACCTTCTAACTCACATTGGATGAAGCCTTCTCCTCACTCAACAAAAGTACAGTTCAGATGATTGATCACTCGGGCAAAAGATGGCAGCTAAATCATCTAGAATACGCCGATGACCTATGTATTATTGCGCCAAATAAGGTCGCAGCTGTCAGATTAATAGAACATCTGGCGAAAATGATGCGCAAATACCGAATGCAAATTGCAGCGAATTAAAACCTCTGGTTTCAAGTTGGTGCCTCGAAGCAGCAGGAATGTTATTCCGATGTGCCTCAAATTTCGAATACCTTGGCTCCATAATTGAAGACACCGATGAGCCAGACGGAAAAACAGCAGAAAACCCAGTTAGAGCAAAAACGCACCTAGCACTACTGCCACCATTCATGCGCCCAGGAAGTCTCACTAATGCCCTGAAAGCTACTTTGGTGGGCATTTCTGTCGTTGTCTTGAGGGTAAAAAATAACGATTGACTAAAAGCAATACAGAATCCGGCTCGACGTGTGATACTTGGATTGTATTAGCGAAGAGCCAAAGCTGTCGAGGAACTGCGAAACTGCGTAACTTGGCAAATCTTATTCAGGAAAGTTTTAAAGATCGAGACGCTGATCATAAACCCAGATTAATGGGCGAAAGACAGTGTGATATTGTCTTCATAAAAGCAAACTGCCAAAGATGTTTCGCCATAACGAAGGAGATGCGAAGACATATAGGAAAATTTCATGGAGAAGAAGAAGAAGAAGAAGAAGAACGACACAAACTGGAAGATATACTGGACCGTATCCAGACTGCCTTAAGCGATACAAGACTCAGGGGTGACTAAATAGATATATTAGGGATTTTCATCCCTTGGTTGCAATCACAGACATTGAGAAGCCAACAGAGAAGAGGAGAGGGCCAAGTGATGCTCTGTTCTAACTTCGTGGAATGCTATCACCATCACAATTATCATTGCAATCATAATTAGAATTACTATCATTATTATTATTTTAACTTATCAGTACCAACACCGAAGTTAACACTCGCTCAAACGAGTAGCCTCTGTGCTATGCCAGTCTTCATTCAGTACGACATCAATGATATTGTTCAACTGACAAGTACAAGTACCATTCATTGTGAATACAAGAACGTACGGCAAGTGTTCTACAATCCAAACAGCCACCAAAGTCGGCTCATTACACTGCTGTGCAATGCAAACTGTCATAAAATATAAGCGAACCATATGGGATGGCAAAGAAGACGACCATTTTATTGATGATTTCCTGCTACAGCATTCGATCCATGCCATTGAGATTGTCAGTATTAACAAAGCCGCGCCTCAGAGTAATGGTTGCTAGCACAGTGATGCGCAATAATGCCGACTCATCCTAATGTTTGTGTAGGCAAAGACGACTGTCCGCATTTAATACATGGTCGGCTTTGAGAATCCTGCTTTTGTGCTCACATTTATCAGCGCGTAATCTTGCGTCTGATTGTTCGGGTTTATTTAATTACCCTTCTGCAGAAGACTCGTCGTCTCATTGTTATGAAAGCATGCATATTATAACATTGTCATTTTCAGTTGAACTCTTTCAAAACTTGTTGAAGTTCAAAATCGATTCCTCCTTATTGAGGGTCGAGGAGACAAGCATGCAAAATCATCGTCATATTCTACATATAACATTCATTTATGAATGCCTTCAACACTGGACTACCGAATCTTTCGCTGAGATTATTCATAGTGGGCATAAATGAAATGTTATAGATTGCTGAATGTTGATTCAAGCCCTTACAGTAAAGCATGATTCATGGAGGTTAGAGGCGTTTCTTTGTCAGCATTTGCTAAAAATTGAAATGGTTTTTCCTAATGAAATTACCTCCTACTTTGAAATTTCTCCACAAACGCTATTTGTTTTGGAACTCTTAGTTCACTTTAACTATTTGTTTACTCTTCAAAGTTCATGAGATGTAAAATTGCCGACAGTCTTCACTCTGGAAACTGGGTGAATGAACCTGTTAAAATTTGTTTAAAATGTATCATAAGTAAGCTACACAGCCGTCCAGTTTGAATATGCGCGCCTAATTCACCGTATGACCTATGACCTAATCATTTTTCAGACATAGTGCTTCTTTCTCGAATTTTTTGACCATACCTCTTGATTCCAATCTTTGTGTTTATGGTCACATTGTTTTTATTATCAAAAAAACATAAATTCAAGAAAATTATAAGTCGTTTGATTTAAACTAACCGAAAACAGCAAGTTCAACCTTATTAAGTGAAATCAAATCATTGGACTAATATTTAACTCCATTTTAATCGCGCATCTCATACCTTAAAGCCATTCACGGGGAGTCTGGAAATGACCCATTTGTATACACCAGTAAAACTCCTTGGTAAAGGAGCCTTTTCGTTGGTGTTCGAGGTAAGACGGGGAGGGTTACAGGATGAAAATTTTAGCTATGCATTCAAACGATTCTTCTTACAGTGCGGACCTGCTGTTAAATGTGCTCTTCGTGAACTTCACATATTCAAGCGTCTGATCGCAGAACGCATTAAATCGCTTTTCTTACCAAGACTCTATCACTGTTTTACGCTGCACAATTCGCCAATTTTTATAACTAATTTATCAAGTGGAAAGGACTTGGGGGATATTCTTTGCAAAGAAGGCAGTATAAGTGAAAATGAGGCTCAATTCTACCTTGCCGAAACCATTTGCGCTTTAGAAGTCCTTCATTCCAATCGCATAGTTCACCTCGACGTCAAACCGCACAATATCCTGCTTTTGTATTCCGGTCACATTATGCTCGTTGATTTTGACCGATCCCTAGACTTAAACAAGAAACGTGAATTGCGCGCAAAACACAATTTTGGTGGTACAATGCAATTCATGGCTCCTGAAATAGCAAAACGAATTGAAATAACCACTATGGCTGACATATGGAGCTTAGGAATGTTAGCGGCTGAAATGACAGCAGGCCCTTGCCGTCCAAATGCGCTTCCTAGCAACATGATGGCAAAGTGGGCGCGTGACGGTATGTATCAGAAAGAAAATCTTCACAAGCTTTCAAAGTCACTGCAAGAACTGATCAATCTGTGCCTCACTATTAAAATGAAAATGCGACCAGATATAAGCAAAATTAAGAAATTAGCTTTTTTCGAGAACTTAAATTGGGAGGATGTCGACAAAGGTTTGCTTCCTCCACCAAGAAATCCCGAAGAAATAGAAAGTTTTGGAGACTTTGGGATAAATCCTCATGATCCCGAAGTACTTCAGTTTGCAAACGGAGAAAATATGCCGTTATTGTCAACGGAAACATTACAACGAGCTCCAGATACTAAGGGCAACCCGCGCATAAGGATTGATCTTGTGAATGAGACATCGCTTAACGTTCATCACATAGACAGTGGAAAACTTGCATCTATTTTGGAGGATTTTGCGTATATGGACCCGGTATTCCAGAAAGTGTCAACGGAAGAGGCAAAGACTACGCCTCCGCCTAAAAAGAGACGAGTTGAAGATTCGCAATAATATGTAATCTCATTCTTCTTCCTCTTAATTATTTATGCTACATGATTTCACACAGACACCCACACACAATCTCTTTTACGTTTTGATATTAGGAAACATTCGCCTCACTTTATCGGTAACGTACAATTTTTTTTAAATTTCAAAATCCCGTGGGCATTTGTAGGACTAGCAGATAGAAAGTAATGCTTAAGTATAAATGAGTAATTCAGCAAGTCACTAAAAAACTAAACCGATTACCTCTTGTTGAATATAGTAATTGTTGCTTTTGAAGATATTTCCAAAGAATACCATTCAAGAGAGGTAAAGGTACTGCCCCCCTGGAGATCAGTAAACGATGGGATTGAAACAAAAAAGCATTTGATTATGCTAAGAACCTAATCATATGACGGTAGGCATTGCAAAAAACTAGATATGTTAACTGCTAAGCTCATTTGCGTTACGGAAGGTGATGGGCTATCTTTTCTCACACATTTCCCGACAATTTCAAGATGACGGTGATCTACTACATGAGTTTGCATATTGTACATTACCGGTCCCACGCATAGAAAAAATCATGGCTCTTTCAAAATCCTCAGGCTGCACTGGCATGTGTGTCTCAGACGAAAGGTTCTTTTAGCGCAAATGCGCTCATGAGATGTACTCGACTTCTTAGTTGGGGAGGATTTTAGTCATTGCTAGCAGTGAAGTGTGTGCTCCCTCCAATAAAACGCGAAGATGGCTTTTTCGACTAATTATCAGTATCGGATATGAACTTGCGTTTCTGAGGATAAAAAAGAATATGACAACCAAAACTGCTTCGTGAAGGTTTATTTTGAGTCCTCATTTGGTGATCAACCTTTGCACTTTTTGAGGATTTGCTATTTCATTAAGTTGTCCAATCATGTAAAATCGAAAAATGAAAATAAAATGAATTAATTCAATAGTTTTTTGTCATAAATTAATTTTTAGTCAAGCTTAGTTGTCGTTTTGATGCCAACTATATGCTGCTAGGTTATAAGTGTGGCTTCTTCAAACAGACAAATTGCGCGACAATATATGAACGGGGATAATGTCAAATGAGGAGGTCAATTATCCAAAGTTAAAGGCGAGAGGATATTATTCTGACATATTAGCTCCAGAAGAATGTGATTACAGAGAGGTTGTTTATGTATTCTATATTAATTTTTCAGCTTGGTGAAAACACAGTGGCGGTTGTCGAAAATGCTTTCAATGAATGTAAGGACTCTGAGAATTTCCCAGAAGGTATCATGCATACCTTATGTGCTTTATTAGAAAGTTATTTTACAACTTGATGCTAATATGAATTCATACGTTGATGGGAACGATGCTTTGTTCGGTGACACTTTATCGGTTGGTGCTTAGTAATTAATTATTTGCAGAGTTTCCCCGAATCATCTTACGAGCCGAAAGTCTTCGTACCATTTTATGTTCAACCTGGTCAATGTCCAAGGAAACTTGCGATCGAAAGGTATAATCATTTTAACTCTATGTCCCATAAATAGGAAACGGAAAGAATTTGAGCGCCAGAATATTGAACGTTTGCTATCCGAAAAGTATAACATCAGTACAAAGGATCTCATTCCCAAACCAGACGAAGACTATCGGGACCTTTACAGGGCTTGGGATCACTACTTATTCCTTGATTTTTTTGATAACGAGGATTATGACAGCCGCACTCCTTCCGAATGGCTTTCGTTGGGCCAAGATGGGGATGTTAGAAAACCTGTTCCTGCAATGGCTCTTCTGCCTGTAATTGATACTGATCATGACGGTAAATCCGTATATTTAAGTTAAATAACTAAACACTGAGTAAATAACCGTTTGCCTTCACTGATTCATCCTATATATGCATATTCCTTGCCTCACTGTTGCCGAATTCATTCCACTGAAATTTTTTTATTTCTTGTAAAATTTGCGGTTTCAGTGGATATGAGAAGCAGAGACGTGAGCTGGCTCTGGCAGAAGTGTGGAGTTCTTCACTATGACTCCGATACTAGACGCTGGCTAGTTCAAAAGACTGATGCAAACGATCGCATCCTTAATCCTGAAGGCCAACCCATTGTAAATGGTGGCATGGACTCTAATGGGCACTTCTGTCGACTGGACTCTCAGTACTGGATACCCCGAATTCAGCTGATGTTCCTTGCCGAGGATCCAGTAATTTTCGCTGAACGGCTCGCCAATGCATATAAAGAACGGAATGATGCTGAATCGGCTATTAGATACAATCTGTACCTAGACTGTATGCCTGTCAGTGGGTTAGTTGAGATGGACCCGAGAGCACTTGATAACATCACCCATTTGGCCTGTGATATGTCGCCCAAACTCAGGAGCGCTAAAGGGTTGGCTTAAATCTATACTATTTAAATTGTTTAAGTAGTATTTTTTTAGCGTCCGCAACTTTGGAAGCCATTTGTGCAATGTGTTCAAGCCATTTGTTTACTGTTCAAGCAGCTATTTTATTTGCCATTTGCGAATTGGGTTATCCGTGACGTGGCCATTAGCTCATTATATTCTCGCATTATTTTATTGTTTTTATCACTTCACTGTTTGCGGTCTTCCTCTGAGTGCACACAAGATTTTTGCATTTACTCATACCTAGCAAAAAAACAAAGCTTCAAACTTGGCCATTCCAGTTCTTTTGACTTAATTGCTATGTAATTGAAAGCTATACAAATTATTTTGTTTAAAGAATGGGAGATATTCTTACGTTTGAACGTTTTTGGACTTCTTAAATCTTGGAATGGATCTCCTTTCGATTTGAGAAAAAACACATCTTAAATTGTTCATCCTGACGACTGCCCTTCAACAGTGCTTACCTATCTTATGCAGAATTCTCGGCATTATAAATACAACAAATTAATACTGCGGATTTTAAGGGAATTCATCAGCTAACAGCTAAGGCCCATGTAATAGATTTCATAAGTGGAAACTCGCACTGCATTAATAATTATTTCTCTCTAAGTAATAGGAAGTTTAAAAATTAAAACAGTCATTCCAATGTTACGTAGTCTTAGTGCAATGGTAAAAATATACCTGCAACTAACGTCCCTTATTATCTGTTTCCTTGACCTCGAATTTTCTGCTGGTCAGCTATGATATTATGTTCAATGAAGTCGGCCTTACTAAGTTTAATTGGTGAAGGTGACGTCAAAATCCTTCGGTGGAAGCGAAACAAATGAATGGAACACACGGATTTGTTACATGGCAAATAATATGATGATTTATTCAGCCAGTAAGGGTTCTGACAAGGTTAATAGGGACATTAGCAGTCTGTTTTACATTATTTTGGTGTGCTATTTGGTGATAATGTGTCAACGCACTGCAAAAGGGGCGGAATCCCCACCGTAATGGACGTAGGAAGTAAGTTGTAACGAACCGTCAGGAACGCCTAATCATAGGTCGCGTAATGTGATAGTAGTTTTTTGACAATTGAAATAATTAAGCAGATTCAGTTTGATCAAACACATCGAGATATTGCTGATTTGAATTTAGAGCCACAATTAAACCCTCATCAAAACTGATCCGTTTTTTTAATTTAAGAAATAAAATGATTTCACTTATTTGATAGATTGGAACCAGCGATTCAGGCTCTGCAAAAGGAATTAATTATTGATCACTGGAGAAGTATGAACGACATAATAATGAGAAAGCTTTGCACCAGGAACTTGCCCGAATACTCTTTCATAAAGTCACCAGAAGTACCGAAGCGGAAATGGCGCTGGAAGGGAACCATCGAGATGCCCAAATTTGAGTTTAAAAAAGCGTTGGAGAAATTCGTATTCAACACAGTTTTTACTCGCCCAGAAGCCATAACCGCGAGCTGTCTTGCTCAATTTGAATGTCTTGAGGCTCGAGACAAATTCCTTCTTCACTTTCCCACTACTAAACCGGTTAGAATCGAAGAATTTGAACAAGCTCAGCTGCAGACAATTCAGCAATCTTCGACATATTTGAAGGTGAGTTGTCAGTCTTTTTTCACTGCACTACTTCTCAAAACAGACAAATTGGATTGAAAATCTTCGACGCCAAATTCGAATTAGCCTCCGAGATAGTGGTAAAGGCTGGTTCAATATCTACGAAACTGACTACTATGTGTATTCAAAATCAAAATTGAAAAAATTCCTTGAGAGTATCAGGTTCTGCATGCAGGATGCCCTTCGCTTCAACGTCATGGGATCTATCACTGGATTCGTGAATATGATCAAAGATGCCTGTACCGACTGTCTCAATCTCACTATTGATTATAAATGGAATGATGATTTACGCAGTAGCCAAATCTTGTAGGCTTCATTAATAAATTTCGTATTCTTATCGCTCTTTAGACCGAAATACAACCCAATTTTTGTGGTGGATTTGGTGATTGATTTAGACGGCGTCCACTATGGCATACACTTAGGTGACATTGATAAGTGCTGTATTCAGCTCTTTGACAAAGCGATAAATTCTGTCCAGAATATATCCCAACTGGAGCGAGTAAGATATTATCTTAACTGAATAACACCAGTAGTTTATTGTGGAAGGCATTAGTTGGTCAGATAATCCACTGATCGAAGCAGTGGGTGCTCATGAGCCTGAGGTCGAAAACCTGCGAAAAAAGCTTCGTAGTATGCTTCAATCTGCGTACATTCCTCTAAAGGCTTATGCAGATCAATACAAATCCTACGTTGAGTTATCGAACCTAGACATACCCGCCTATGTAAAGTAAGCTAAAAGTGCCTTTTAACGTTTCTAATTGTTTTAAATACCCTGAACGCTTTTCCATCCTTCATTTCAGCGATTTCTTGCGGATCTATGAGTCTCAGAATCAGAATGCCTACGACGTGAAGAACGAGGCAACTCAACAGTTTGAAAAGGCGAAAATTCTGGAATCTACTTTGCCATCTAACATCATTATTGGTCCATTCTTAGTGAATGTTGAGCCATTACGAAATCGTCTGATGAATAAACGTGTCGACATAGCAAATGCTATGCTAGATCTTCTCGCTCGCCAGCTCAGAAAACAGTCAGATGAGGTTAATCCGAATAGTTTGAAGCAAAATATACTTGCTATTAAAATTATTCTGTTAGTGTGGTTGTATGGCTGTACCTACCTTCGGACTTTCGCTGCCCATACTGTGACGAGCTTTACCCAACTTGTCGCTGGTCAATCTTGGTACTCACTGCTTTCCAACCGTATTTGCATTTTCTGTGTGCTCTCTTTAGCAACTTTCATCAAGGAATGCAATTTCAAATCTTTAACCTTTTAAAACTTGCTTTTCATTTTTGCTTAAATTCCAGGAAGAGCAAGATCGATTTATTTTGACTGTCCACTGTTTTAGGCTTACTTATGCAGTCTCAATGCCTCAGATTATCGATCAGTTTACACTTTAGTTTAAATCGATAGCTTGGACTTTAAGACGCCAAATCCAGTGTAGATTGTTTGATCAATATTCGAAAACCCTGCGCTCTAATTCCTGACTGGTTCTAGAATATTTATATCAGCATTCAATAGTAACCCTTTTTAAGAGAACTCGCTACATTGCAAAATGATAGTCGAAATAACTGTGAAGAAACTTCAGAAAGTGTTGGTAGTTCCTTCAACATAGGAGAAATATTGAAATATGCTAAATTTTACATTGTACACTTTTCAATTTGAATTTACTGCAGTCCTGCGACATATTTGAGGAGATAGCACGTCGACTTTATGAAAAACCTAACACTATAGAGGAACTGACGGCGGTGCGTGAATATATTGACAGCATTCCAGACCTCCTGGAAGAACAACAGGAAGTGATAGATAACGTTTTGGCCAATTACGAACTCATTGATGACTTCTACTACAATCTCAGCAATGACGATTTTGCTGCTAAGTGGACAACCCTCGCTTGGCCCAGCAAAATCCGGAATCTCGTGGAAGAGATTGAGCGAAATCTAGAGGAAGATGAGGAACGCTTCCGAAAGCTTCAGGTGGCTGATATGGCCTCGTTTTCTGATAAGATTGATAGTCTTACAGTAAGTTTCTGCTTTATCTTTTAATAAAAGGTCTTAAGCCTTTCTGTGTTCAACTTTCTCTCATTGTATTCAGATGATGGTATCTTCCATGGCGTCATATACAGATGTCGGAAAAGCTCACGAGGTCGCTAACGAGGTTCGAAGACTGCACAAACAGCTTATTGAAGCCCAACAAGCCGCTCTAGTGTTTAACAGCCGTGAAAGACTCTTCGATATGCCAATCACCAACGTAATCTTTCGCCTGAACTTTCTGATCCGTTATTAAATGTCAATCCAAACCCGAAGTGACTTTTAGCAGCTTACTTTTAGTTTGATAGAATAACTTCGTTATTGAGAGACTTTGAACCGTTCCGAGTGATGTGGACGGCCGTTTCTGATTGGCTGAAAACACAAGATGCAGTAATGACTGATCCCCTTTCATCCATTGATGCTGCAGCTGTGGAAAAACAAGTCACGGAAGGTTATAGAATCATGCACAAGTCCATTCGGGTATTTAGTGAGTTACCTGGCGTCCAGGAGGTGGCCAATCAAATCAAAACGGCTATTGAGGAGTTTAAACCCTTCGTACCACTCATCCAAGCCCTCCGAAGTCCTGGCATGCATAGTAGAATGTGGGAAATGATTAGCGAACGAACTGGAGTTTTAATCGTTCCTAAGGTTTCTCTCACTTTCGCCAAGTGTCTGGAAATGCATCTTCAGGTATGAAGATTAGCCTACTTGACTATGCAGACAAGTCTAACCATTATTTCTAAAAATCAACATTTTAGCCTTATATACAGAGCTCAGATTTTGATTTAAATTATGGTCATCTAATATTTTAAGATTTTACTCTTTAGGATCATATTGATGTGATAACAGAGGTGGCTGATATCGCCGGGAAGGAATATTCAATCGAATTTGCGTTGAATAAGATGATGCAAGATTGGGAGCACGTGAATTTTGAGATCCAGCAGTACAAACAAACAGGCACATATATCATCAAGGTGGGGGAAGAGATCAACCAGCAACTGGACGACAATATCGTTTTGACGCAGTCAATGAGTTTCTCTCCATACAAGAAGCCGTTTGAGGATCGAATAGCAGCTTGGGAGAGTCGGCTTCAGGTCACTCAGGAAGTCATTGATGAGTGGATAAACTGTCAGCGTAGCTGGCTCTATCTTGAACCTATTTTCTCCTCGGAAGACATCATTCGTCAGTTACCGGTTGAGGGCAAGCGTTTTGCAACGATGGAAAAGATCTGGCGAAAAGTCATGAAGATAGCACATGATCATCCCAACGTCATAACTCTATGCCCTGATAGTCGAATCTTGAACAATCTACGTGAATGTAATAACCTTTTAGAGCAAGTTCAAAAGGGCTTGAGCGAATATCTGGAGACTAAGCGCCAAGCTTTCCCCAGGTTCTTCTTTTTATCTGATGACGAACTTCTTGAGATTCTCTCTAAGGCGAAGGATCCTACTGCTGTGCAGCCTCATCTTAAGAAATGCTTCGAAAACATTGCCAAAGTGAATTTTAGTTTCGACACATGTTCCTTTTACTTGATTTTCATAATATGAACTTTCCGTTTTCAGCTGCAATTTGAAAACGATTTGGAAATTACGGCGATGTATTCCAGTGAAGGTGAAAAGGTACCCTTTGGGAAGACCACTAAGCCTGTTGGAAACGTAGAGGAGTGGATGTCTGAGATTGAGAATTTGATGCGTTTTTCAGTTCGTCATATCATCAAAAGAGCCTTGATTGCGTATATGGAAACCCCGAGAACCGAGTGGATACTTCAATGGCCCGGTCAGGTTGTCATTGCTGGGTGTCAAACTTATTGGACCTCTGAGGTTACGGAATCATTGTCAAAATCGACAGGGGGACTTAGTTCTCTCCTTTTAATGCTTTTTGAACAGCTAAACGGTCTTCGCACTGTTGTTCGAAGCGATCTAACAAAGATTGCTAGGTTGACTTTGTCCGCGTTGATTGTCATCGAAGTGCATGCTAGAGACGTTGTTGACAATATGATTCAACAAGGCGTTAGTACATCAAATGACTTTGAGTGGATAAGTCAACTCCGGCACTATTGGATGAATTCTGAAGATGAATTGAAACTACGTGTAGTTAATGCAGAGTTCCCTTATGGTTATGAGTACCTTGGAAACACAATGAGATTGGTCATTACCCCACTGACCGATCGATGCTATCTCACTCTGACTGGTGCCCTTCATCTTAATTTTGGCGGAGCTCCCTCAGGTCCAGCTGGAACGGGAAAAACTGAGACTACAAAAGATCTTGCAAAGGCATTTGCCATCCAATGTGTCGTGTTCAATTGTTCAGACCAACTGGACTTCATGGCTATGGGTAAATTCTTCAAGGGATTATCATCGGCCGGCGCTTGGGCATGTTTTGATGAGTTCAATCGAATTGATATCGAAGTCTTGTCCGTAGTGGCCCAGCAAATCACTACAATTCAGAAGGCACAGATGCAACGCGTCGATCGGTTTCTCTTTGAAGGTGTTGAGCTGGCTCTGAAGTCCTCCTGTGCCATCTTTATCACCATGAATCCAGGCTATGCAGGTCGTACCGAACTTCCAGATAACTTGAAAGCTCTCTTCCGTCCCGTAGCCATGATGGTTCCAGACTACGCACTGATCTCGGAGATATCACTTTTTTCTTTCGGCTTCAGTGGCGCTCGAATATTAGCCAAAAAGATCGTAACAACCTTTAAACTGTCCTCGGAACAGTTAAGTAATCAAGATCACTATGATTTTGGTATGAGAGCCGTGAAGAGCGTTATCTCAGCTGCCGGAAATTTGAAACGTACCGAACCGGACTTAGATGAGGTAGTTGAAAGTTAATAAAAGTAGGGGCGCTTTGAACGTTCATCCCTGGAATAGTATTTGTTTGCATTCTCTAGGAACTTATTGTTCTTCGCGCGATTCGTGACGTAAATCTGCCCAAATTCCTGGAGGACGATCTGAAACTCTTCAGCGGCATCGTCGCTGATTTGTTTCCTAATATTCGTCATCTTGTGTACGTTTAGGGGTTCCGATATGCTTTTTAAAGTATTAGTTGTTGATACTGTAAGGTGGATTTTGTTCCAGTGGTAACGCAATTGATTACGAAGATCTGACGATAGCTCTGAAGACCGCTGCACGTAAAATGAACCTCAAAGATGATTCCAGTATGCTACAATTATGTGCTTTAATTCTGTTTATAGATTACCTCCGCAAATGCACTCAGTTATTCGATACCACCGTTGTACGACATGGATTAATGATCCTGGGTCCGACAGGGTCTGGGAAAACTAAATGTTATGAAATCCTCAAAGAAGCTTTGAGCTCTTTAAAGAACCAGCCATCTCCAGATGGATCTTACTTCCAGAATGTGGTAACCTACGTTTTGAATCCAAAATCAGTAACGATGGGTCAACTATATGGTGAATTTGATCTGGTTACTCATGAATGGACCGATGGAATTTTGAGTGTGCTCATTCGTGAAGGTGTGGCTGCTGACGATCCTGACAAACGTTGGTATATCTTTGACGGTCCGGTTGACGCTCTTTGGATTGAAAACATGAACACTGTGTTAGATGACAACAAAAAACTTTGTTTGAGCAGTGGTGAGATAATCAAGCTGACAGAGATGATGACAATGATATTCGAGGTGTCAGACTTGGCCGTGGCATCACCTGCTACAGTTAGTCGTTGCGGCATGGTATACTTGGCACCGGGAACTCTAGGTCTGAAACCCTTTGTGGAGTGCTGGCTTCAAAGCCTCCCTGCTCTAGTTTATCCCCATAAAGAAAAACTAGAACGACTATTCGACTTTTTCCTTGAAGTGAGTCATATGGAGGTTTCTAACCAACTTTCTCAAGGATTCTATAAAATTTATTCGAGAAAATGCCGTCGAGATCATTAAGAGCACGGATGGTCAATTGACATTCAATCTGCTAAAGCTCTTCTCCTGTTTCTACAGTCGGTTCCACTCTAAACCTGGACTTCAAGTCGCTGCAAAGAAAACTGAGCGATTGAAAGTAAGTAACTGTCCATCTGATCACAGGGAAGTTCATTTTGAAATTCAGTTTTAACTCATTCATCTTCACATCATACGCAGATGAGACAAAATCAAAATCTTAGAGCAGCCCTTCGACCACTAGGAAAAGAACCAATTGATGTATTGCACTGTTTGTTCAAGTTTTTTTTGCGTTTCTTACCATTTTCAAACAAAAAACTTCCTTCCATTCATGTGAATTTTTCTATTTTTTTAAGAACGGAGTCTCCGAAGAGCTCGTGTCTAAAGTTGGAGACGTTTATGAATCCTGGTTCTTTTTTTCTTTGGTCTGGTCAGTTGGAGCCACTTGCGCGAATGATGGACGAAAGGCCTTTGACGTCTTCTTAAGGCGGAAAATGAAAGAAGCCAAGGTCTCATTAATTAAGTCCATTTCAGCCAATTTTTAGTTAAATATGTGTCAAATTCCGAAATGTTCATAGGTTTTGCGCCCGTTTCCATCGGAAGGCACGGTATATGATTATTACCTTGATGAAGGAGAACTTTTTAGTTGCGATCAAAAGGATTTAGATTGCGACGAACAGAATTCTAGACAGGTACTGTTTTTGGTATTGATTTAACTCTGCTTCGAGTTGAAATTCATTAAGTATGCTTATTTCCAAGGTTCATTGGGAGCACTGGATGACAAATGTTCCACCTTACAAGGTCGATATGACTACAAAATACTCAGATATTTTGGTTCCAACTCTGGATAATGTTCGCCTTGTCAAGATTATTGATATGCTTGTCAGAAATGGCCTTCCATTTCTCAGCGTCGGGCCTACTGGCACTGGAAAAACAATATGCATCACCGACAAGTTTGCCAGAGGATTGCCAGAAGAATTTATTGCAGAATTCATGGTATTCAGCGCTAAGACGTCGTCTAATCAAACTCAAGATCTCATTGAAAGTAAAATTGACAAACGCCGACGCGGGGTATATGGCCCACCTCCCGGAAAGTATCTGGTATTTTTCATCGACGATTTGAATATGCCAGCTCCGGATTCTTCTGGGTCACAATCACCGATGGAGCTTTTACGACAATGGATGGATTTCAGAGGTTGGTATGATCGAAAGCAGATCGGTGCTTTCAAACAAATAATTGATGTCAATTTCGTTGGAGCGATGTGCCCACCAGGCGGCGGTAGAAATCCAGTCACTCAGCGTCTGCTTCGACATTTCAATTTCTTGAGCTTCAACGAGTTGGATGAGCAGAGTCTAAAAACCGTATTCTCAACTATCCTTAACAATTGGTTCACGCAGGTTTCTGAGGACTCTCCGATTCATAGGATGGCAGAAAAAGTTGACCTCATAGTGAAGGCATCTATTGCAGTTTATACAGCAGTCCAGTCGCACCTGCTTCCAACTCCTACCAAAAGCCATTACACTTTTAATCTTCGTGATCTTTCCAAAGTATTCCAAGGCATCTATATGTTCGATATCCATCATTTGACTGGCCGCCTTAACGAGCTTCTGCGACTTTGGTACCATGAATCCTGCCGAGTGTACCAAGATCGATTGATTAACGATGATGACAAGAAGTGGTTTAAAGATTTGTGCATTAAGAATATAGCAGAGACATTTGAAGCCAAGTTTGAAGACATAGTGCTGTCTGAACCACTGCTCTATGGAGATTTACTATCAACCGATGTCTCTGAAAATAGAAAGTATATCGAAATGTCAGACCATAATCAAGTGCTTCAGATTTGCGAGACAAATCTGGAAGACTATAATCAACTCAACAGTGTTCGTATGGACTTGGTTCTTTTCATGGATGCGCTCATGCATCTCTGCCGTCTATCCCGAATCATCAGGCAACCTCAAGGGAACGCCCTACTACTGGGCCTTGGTGGCAGTGGTCGACAGAGCCTTTCCCGTCTAGCTGCTCACATGTAAGTTTGATCACAGCCTCATTCGATTTTATCCTAAACTGTTAATAACATCGATTCAATTTGTCGACTTTAATGCCGTTCTGCCAAAAATTGGTTTTCTAAATGAAGTGCTGAGTTTGAATGCTTCCAAATTGAATTGACAAAGACGTACGGTATTCACGATTGGCAAGAGGATCTGAGGAGAGTCATGATGTTGGCAGGTATCAAGGATAAACAAGTCTTATTCTTATTTTCAGACACTCAGGTACGTTGGCTTATTGAGCCTATCCTAAAATCTCTCAATAGATAAAGCAGGAAACTTTCCTTGAAGACCTCAATAATATTCTAAATGCTGGTGATGTGCCAAATATCTATGCGTTTGAAGATCTAGAGAATATTTACAATGCCATGAAGCCTGTCGTCACCCATGCTGGGTTAATTCCATCAAAGAATAACCTTTATTCGACATATGTTAAGCGCATTCGTCAGAATCTCCACACAGTGGTAACTATGAATCCTCTTGGAGAAATTTTTCGGGCTCGATTGCGTCAATTTCCTGCTCTGGTTAGTTGCTGCACAATAGACTGGTATTCAGAATGGCCTGATGAGGCTTTAGAAGCAGTTGCAATGAAAACGCTCAAGAGTATGAAGGAGTTACAGATTGAAGAAAGTTTAATGGGAAGTATTGTCAAAGTTTGCCAGCGAATGCACCAGTCGGCTGTTCACTACACTGCTCGATACCTTCGCGAGATGGGCCGATATAATTATGTCACCCCAGCTTGCTTTCTAGAATTGCTTAGCTCATTCGCCAGGATGTATAGTCTTAAGCAAACCGAGTTGACGATATTCAAAAATCGCACAAAAACTGGTCTAGATAAGCTCCTTTCAACCGAGCAGATTGTGGTAAAATTACAGGAGGAATTAGGAGTCATGCAGCCGCAGTTAGAGAAGGCAATTCAGACCTCAAAGGTGACAATGGAAGAAATAGCGAGAGATTCGAAGATGGCAGAGGAGACAACTGCGATTGTACAGCGGGAGGAAGAGTCTGCCGCAAAGAAGGCAGCTGAATGCGCAGCTATTCGGGACGATGCTCAAAGAGACTTGGATGAAGCTCTTCCAGCTTTATACGCTTCTCTAGAGGCCGTAAAATCTCTCAATAAGAACGACATTACAGAAGTCCGAACTATGATGAGACCTCCTGAGGGAGTACGGCTTGTTATGGAGGCAGTATGCATAATGAAAGATGTTAAACCTAAGAAAGTAGCAGGTGATAAACCTGGTGTTAAAGTGGATGATTACTGGGAGCCTGGTAAAGCACTCCTTCAGGATCCGGGCAAATTTCTTGAGTCCCTCCTCAATTTCGATAGGGACAATATCCCAGATGCTACTATCGCCAAGATTCAGCCTTATGTTGAGTCTGAAGCATTTACACCACAAGCTATTTCTAAAGTTAGTAAGGCCTGCACAAGCATCTGTCTGTGGGTTCGAGCTATGTATAAATATCACCATGTTGCAAAGATGGTCGCCCCTAAGAGAGCAGCCATGAAAGCGGCAGAGGATGATTTAAAAGAAACCGAGTTCGTACTCCAGGAGGCTCGCATTCGGCTGCAATCCTGTAAAGATCGTATCGAAAGTCTGCAAGTAAAGTACGATGAATGTATGCGCAGACAGCAAGAGTTAGAGGACAAAAGTAATCTGTGTGAGGCTCGTTTAATTCGAGCTGACAAGTTGATTGGAGGTTTAGTTAATGAGAAAGGTCGGTGGATGGATACTATAATCGAAGTTGACAATCTGCTAAATAATTTGATAGGAAATGTTCTCTATTCTTCTGGAACAGTGGCTTATCTGGGTCCATTTAGCGGAGATTATAGAAAAAATATGTGTGCTGAGTGGTTCGGCCATTTAAAAGAGTATGGAGTGCCGCATACTTCGAATCCGAGTCTTATAGATACGTTTGCCGATCCTGTAAAGATCCGGAATTGGCATATCTTTGGTCTACCGAAGGATAGTCTGTCTATTGAAAATGCTGTAATCGTTCAATTTTCACGACGATGGCCTCTGTTCGTTGATCCACAAGGTCAAGCAAATCGTTGGATTAAGTCCCTAGAATCTGATGAGGGCCTTGAAGTCATTAAGACATCAGAAAAGGATTTCCTTCGCACCTTGGAAAATTCGATCCGATTTGGACGACCAGTTCTTCTTGAGAATGTCGGTGAAGAACTTGATCCAGTTCTTGATCCGATCATCTTGAAACAGACTTTTACCTCGCAAGGTATAGAAGTAATCAGGATTTGTGACAATATTATTCCATATCATCAAGATTTCAGATTATATCTGACCACAAAACTACCAAATCCTCATTATTCACCAGAAAACTTGGCTCGACTTGCAATTTTGAATTTCACTTTGGCTCCTAAAGGTCTTGAAGATCAGCTTTTGGGTCTAGTTGTGGCCGAAGAGCGTCCTGATCTTGAAGATGCTAAAGGTCAACTAATCGTCAGTAATGCAAAGATGAAACAAGAACTTAAGGAAATCGAAGACCATATTCTGGAGAAGCTGAGTACATCGGAAGGCACCCCAGTGGATGACGTCGACCTAATCTTGACCCTGGAGGCTTCCAAGCTCAAATCTTCGGAGATACATGCCAAAGTTATTGTAGCAGAACAGACAGAGAGAGATATTGATGAGACTCGCAGTATGTATATACCCGTTGCGATTCGTGGTAGAATTCTCTACTTCTGTGTAGCTTCGATGCGTGAAATTGATCCAATGTACCAATATTCACTGGAATGGTTTATAAACATCTTCGTAACTGGAATTAGTAATGCTGAGAAGGCGGCTACTTTGACAGAACGAATCGAGAATATCAATAAATTCATCACCTTTTCAATGTACAAAAATGTCTGCCGCAGTCTTTTTGAGCGTCATAAACTGCTGTTCTCCTTCCTGATAAGTGTCAAGATTCTTGAAGAGGAGCACTTAATCAGTCCGGATGAATGGCGATATCTCCTATCAGGAGGTTCGATGCGCCAACAAGAGATTCCGAATCCGGCTCCAGAGTGGATTTCTGATCGAATGTGGGGCGATTTGCTCACTCTTGATGCTCTGCCACACTTCACTGGACTTCCTGCTTTTATTAAAGAGCATTTGAACGACTTCAAGCTGATATTCGATTCTCTCGAGCCTCATCGAAGCCCATTGAAAAAACCATGGGGCGAAAAATTGGATAGTTTTCAACGACTTCTGTTTTTACGATGCTTCCGTCCAGATAAAGTAACAAACGCGATGCAAGATTTTGTTGCCCATCACCTCGGCCAAAACTTCATTGAGCCCCAAAATACAAACCTCGAAGAGATATTTAAAGAAAGCTCTCCAACCACTCCGATCATCTTTATTTTATCGCAGGTATATTCTTTTGTAACTTTTTGTTAATTCTGTACGATTGATTTTTTGTCTGGTAGGGTACCGACCCAGCCTCTGATCTCTACAAATTTGCCGAAGAGATGAAGTTTGGCGGCAAAAGACTCTCAGCTATTTCACTTGGTCAGGGTCAAGGTCCACGAGCAGAGGAGATGATGCGAGCAGCTATGGAACGTGGCATGTGGGTGTTCTTCCAGAACTGTCATCTGGCTCCTTCATGGATGCCTTCTCTAGTGCGTCTTGTTGAACAGATTGACAAGGATCGGGTGAATAAGGACTTCCGCCTTTGGCTTACCAGCATGCCTAGTCCTAACTTCCCTGTGTATATCTTGCAAAATGGACTGAAGCAGACTATTGAACCACCAAAGGGTATCAAAGCTAATCTCCTGAGAACGTACTTGTCAATTAATGATAAGCAACTTGAAAGTGTTTCGAATAAGGTAAGCATGCTCGAGGCATGTTCGGAAGCAAAGTGAAATTACTCCATTGGGAATCACTGTAGTTTTTGAGTTTAGCTTTTGCCAAATTGGATTTTCTAACCTGAGATATTTCAGGATGTAGAATGCGTGTTTACAAGTTTCCTATATATATATATATATATATATATATATATATATGTATAATGTTATAAAGGTTGCGTTAAGGCCAAGCTGAAGTCTCTCAAAGTTCGTCTGAACAATAATCTATCGTTCTGCCCTCGAAGTAGACACATTTGGGAGTCATTTTAGTGCCGCCTGATGCCAAAGTAAATTTTGATGCAATTAACTTTTCTTTGTTCTTTCAGACTTCGAGTTTCAAATCACTTCTCCTGGCTCTATCCTTTTTCCATGCCATATGCATTGAGAGAAGAAAGTTTGGCCCTTTAGGTTTCAATATCGCATATGAATTTACCATGGGAGATTTTAAAATATGCATGGATCAGTTGGCCATGTTCCTTACTGAATACTCTGAAATACCCTACAAGGTTCGCTAAGATATATTCCACCGGGTTCAATTTGAAGTCTCAAGTTAAAAGTAAGTGTTTTATCTTTCAAAATTAGATCTTGCAATATACCGCGGGCGAAATCAACTACGGTGGCCGAGTGACTGATGATTGGGACCGAAGATGCTTGATGAACATCCTATCCGACTTTTACAACGTCTATTCTCTTGATGCCAATCATATTTACTCAGGATCAGGAATTTATAAACAAATTAGTGCTGATTCCGATCACAAGGTATGGATGTTGCTGATAATGACTTTCTCGTTGAATATTAAGCCCCCACTTCTCCTAACCCTTGCCACAAATTGCCCAACTCCTAACAAAAGAAAGCAAATATAGCTTCGATTTTTTGCCTGATCAGCTGTGAAAATTCTGTAGCAAGCACAATCTGTCAATTTTAACTTCTCCACAATATTGGCATTGTCAATCTAGGTCGTCTGTTCTCCTTTTATTGTATTGATATTCATGCATTTTCGTTTTTCACACCTTCATTCATACAAATCACACATATAAGCGTACTGAACGGTGACGAGTCTCATCTTTTTAAGCCACTTGTGAGACACCAAGGCTCTCTATGTGTTTACATTGGCTTAGTCATATCTAGCGAATTATTTAGCTAAAATGAGTACAAACATTTGCCTTTTTAAGTAGCGACTTCTCTATCATTTGGCTTGGAAAAATTCTGTCACGGAACTTAGTTACAGAAAAGCGTTTTTTGTTTGTCTTGTGCTTTCAGGACTACCTGCGATACATTCATACTCTACCAATAAATGATATGCCAGAGGTTTTTGGACTTCATGACAACGCAAACATAACCTTCGCGCAAAACGAGACTTCACAGTTACTAGCTGACTTGGTTCTGCTTCAGCCAAATACGTCTCACTCCACTGAGGGTGGAAAAACCCGCGAGGACGTAGTCGAGGAAGTAGCTGCGCAACTTCTGAAGCAATGTCCCCAACCCTTGGATGAAGGCGCTGTCAGTCACAAGTATCCTATAATGTATGAACAGTCAATGAACACGGTCTTGATACAGGAAGTCATTAGGTAATTCTTGTTTCGAGTTACAGCTCTTCGTTAATCCTAGGTTCAATAATCTTCTGGCCGAAATCCACTTAACTCTAAAAGAGCTCATCAAGGCTGTTAGGGGTCTAGTGGTCATGTCTGTTCCTCTCGAAGCCATGGCAACCTCTCTGTTTACAAACCAAATTCCGGCATTGTGGAATGCAAAGGCCTATCCCAGTTTGAAGGCTCTGGGTCCATGGATTCAAGATCTAAAAGAGAGAATCTCGTTTTTGAAAACTTGGTATGAAAAGGGAATACCAGTTGTGTTCTGGATTAGTGGATTCTTCTTCCCACAAGCTTTCTTAACTGGCCAGCTACAAAACTTTGCACGTAAATACTCACAACCTGTGGATACTGTTAGCTTCAATTTCCAAGTAAGACGTCTTTTCCCAAATTTTATTTTATGAACACAAACTGGTTGATTGATGCTCCCTGCTTGAACCAAGGTGATGAGAGAAGGTTCCGGGGATCTTAGACAAGTACCTACCGACGGATGTTATATCCATGGCCTTTACTTGGAAGGTTGTCGATGGAACCCGGACAAAATGTGCTTGACAGAATCTAGACCAAAAGAGCTATACACACTAATGCCAGTTATTTGGCTAATTCCGGAAGCTAACAGGAACAGACTTGAGGAAGGCATATACGATTGTCCTGTCTATAAAACACTGTCTCGATCGGGTAAGCAGATCTTGATGTGACGAGCAATGGTCTTTGTCGCTCGGTTTCGGATTTATTATTGCTTCAGGTACTCTGTCAACCACTGGCATGTCGACAAACTTTGTTTTCACTGTGGAGATTCCAAGCAAAGAGCCCCAGAGTCATTGGATCAAACGGGGCGTAGCTTTACTCTGTGCACTGAACTTCTGATTCATTCAATCTGTAATCCAGCTCATGATCTCACCCGACAATCCCTGTGGATCGTACAAAAGGTTTCATCACCAACTGACTTGTATGTCTTTACTTCTATTACGTTTGTCTTCCATTCATATTCATTAACATCGTTCTAATTATTACCTAATAAAACTAAATTATAACTAGACACTTATCGGTCGCCATTCTATAAGCGCAAACCCCAACGTCAAATTAGGGCATATTTCCAACACGTAATATAGATGAGTTTTTGAGCGTCTGGAAGAGTGCGCTCCACTCCACAAAAACCACATATAAAACAACTTAGCTTTGGAAACAGATTGAAGGAGGGGAACAGGGTCAACAAATAGCTAAAAGAGAAACGGCGAAACATTGGCGCAAAGACAATGAACAAGCAAAACCATGAAGTGAAGCATACAAGCAGAGGCGAAAAGGATAGGGATTAAAGCGAAGGGTATTGAACACTTAATTCGAACCTCGCTTCATCAGCTGTCCCATTTACTCCTCATGCATATTTCCATTATGAGCAGATGCTCCGTTTTTCTCGGATTTAGGTAGTTGAATATACCCGAGAGCAGCAAGAGCTTTCTTGGTAATACCGTAGACCGGGAAGCCCCAGACGATGTTGAGCATATCAAGAAGGACGGGAAAGGATATTAAGTAATTCGTGTAAAAGGGCAAAAATGGTTTCAGTGCTAAGTGCGCCTCGGAGTTGAAATGATGCAAGAAAAAGTACCAGTAGGGAAGTGGAAGAATGAACCGACCGAGAACGAATAGAGAGGTGAATATGAGCGTAGCGCCCGCCGCGCGCTTTACCGCGTTATCGCCTCCGATTGTTCTGTAGAACCATCTGAAATAGTCATTAATAAAAAGAAGTGCAAAACTTTCAATCAAAGGGAGAAGTCTGAGTGATTTAATATCACTTCAAATTTTTGTTACTGAAAGTCCACCATTTAGTTTATCATCAAAGACCTATAACAATGTCCATTCAAAATCACAATTTGCTCCAACAGCAAATGTCGAATATATTCACATCCAGAAAAAAAGCCAAGATCAAAATCAAACTGTGAAGTTTTGGGCTTTTTAAATGCGATTCAGACGTACAGGAAAACCAGAAGGTAGACTCGAATACGTCTCAAGAGTCAGGAAAGGGGCAGTTAGAAGTTAGTAAGCGACCCACCTACTGGTCAAACAGAAAGCACAAGAGCGCAACCGCAGTTCAACACATTGAAAACACAAAAAATTCAAGATATGGGATCTGAGATTCTAATAGAAAAAAGTAGCAGTGAAGCTCGGGTAGTTGGTTGTGCAAATGACGTCTAGGAGGACGTGCATTTTGAGACCACTTTACTACCAATAATTGATTGGCATCAACCAAATCCTGAAGATCCATGCGATCTGTCAAAACTCAAATGACCACCAGTGACTAAAATTTGAGTCAGGTGTAAAGTTGATTCACAAACCAGGAAACCCCCGATTATAGTAGTATATCCATTACTCCAATCAGAGAAGAAATCGGTATAAAAAAGCGAATGTCCGGCGACAATTTATTGTTTGATAAACGTGGCAAAAATCAGAAAAACATTCGAAACGCAATGTCATAACAGGGTTACATTTCCAAACGAGTGTAATGTGATCCTTATTGAAAAATCGTAGATGCAATAATTTTACATAATGTCTGTATTATTAGACGCATAAAAGCCTCCACAAAACGTGGGTTGGAGGTTGTCGAAGAAAAATCAATCTTTTGCTGATCCCCAAAGAAATCATAACGTTTTATCAGCCAAAATCATCCGCACTGAATGAAAAGCTGCCAATGAACCTGTGACTGACTCTAGCGAATATCACCGGCATGAGGTGTAAAAAATGAGTTCTTTGTACAGCCTAAGATTCACCTAGCAATTTTTATATTTTAAAATTAATAGATAAGGAAACAAATACTTTTAGCCAATTTGAAGGTCAATGTGGAGGGATGGTGAAAGGTAGAGGGGAAATTACCGAAAGGATTGCAAAAATTTTTGTGATTTTGAGTAAAATTATCCAGCCATCTTGTGCCTGCTCAACTTTGAAGCCATTACTGAAACACTTTATCGAAACGAATCCAACGGAGCAAGAATGAAGAACTGTCCAATATAAGGTAAAAAATGAGTCCTATCTCTTTCTCTGCAGCATAACTGCTTTGGAAGCCTGAAAATTCTTTCACGTGGATGGCAATTGACAAAATAAATAAAGCCTAGCGGAAAAGAGCGAGAACACGGAGAAAAGGAGGACGAATTATAGTGTTAGCAAATGACACAGGATGCACTTGACTACTTCTTCGCTCCATGTTCGCCAAGAACAAAAACATTGCTTCTTTCAATAAGGCCGTGGCTATCACAAGGTAAATGCTCAAAGGTTAGCTTTGCGAATACGCAACATTGAAGGCCTGAATCTAGTAACTGGTTCTTTCTCATAAGTGCTGTCACTTAAATGCTAAGCCTACCTATGCGATTGCCAGTCAGTATGAATCACATGTTTTGACGTAGCACTATACATGAGCTGATAAACGCACTTTAATTTAAAATACAGGCGGAGTGAAGACAAGGTAGCCGGTCCATTGCAAATTGTAAAAGCGGAGTCCAAAAATGCTATTTTCTGGAAGACGTTGGGCAAAAACAAATACATCTTTGTGCGCACAACCACGCATGTAGATCTTTACTTTTATCAAGATAGTTGACAAAAGAATAAGGTTTGATAACTTACCTTTGGTTTAAGAAAGGCGTTGAAATTTCGCTAGTTAATCGCATTATGCCATAGACTGGAGCGATCCTGTAGACCTAGTGAAAGGAAAGCGAAATTATGTTATCAACAACTTCTATGAACCATAATATCAGTTTTAAGCCTCTCTAATGCCCAAGTAAAGTGATTGACAAAAGCCTGTTTACTGATTGAAGAAAAAACAAATGTCCGCCAAACTAATGACAACTTTGGATTTCACATACAAGCGAGTTATTCTTGCCAAACGATGCCATGGATTCGACATCCACCAACGAATGTTTAATGACCGGATTAACCGCCCACACTGGTTAAACGGTCTATGTTCGGCCCAGGTCCAACGAAAGCCTCAATCGAATTGGCACTGAGGCAGAAAAGAGGAAGATGAAAATGGCACAAGTAGCAAGGTATTGAAGCTTGGAAAGAGTCCATTTTACAAATACATCGATCGCCTGCTCGGGTGAGCTGGATTTAAATAATGTGATGGATGACTAGAGAGCAAATTTGCATAATCAGCGAGTTTGACAAGATGTTTGCACGATATCGGCAAATCGACCCTCAGAAACTTATTCATAACGAGTGACGAATAAGTCTTAATAGGGTAAAACATAGCTACGGACTAACACAAACCTGGCAATGAATGAGAAGCAGTTGTGAAGAGGATTCTAAGCAGAAAATGCGACTGTGATTAATTGGAGCAACTAGATCGATCTCCTCAAGACATTTAAGAGCAGCGATGAAGGGATCCACAAGTTGAAAGTATACTAAGCTCAAAAGCTAAGGGGAAGGAGTCATTCCTCTAAAAGCCCTCTAAATTCCGCAAATTCTTCTCCCCCCTCTCGCAAATCCCATGGGCTAACCATGACTCTAAACCGTAGAAAATGTTCAGTAGCAACACCCAGGTTTCGCCTTGCATGATCTGTGGCTAGTGTGACATCAGCGTAACCTGATAATACTTTCAGTGGAGCAAATAACGCCACATCGTAATGTGCTACGACAGACAAATGAACTCTTACCAAAACTAGCCAATAAATTTTTTTTTCTGGATTTCATAGTGGGAGATGAGTTTAACGAATTCAAAGCGCAATAGATTTTCAATAAATCCTATAAGTTTACCGCCAAGTGAATCGTTCTGAGGAGTATAAATAATCTATAATGCATATCTGAAATTCATGCTTTGCCTTGGCATGGATAGCAATATCGGAAGCTGCCTAATTATTCCATTAAAAAGCATTCACTTTTCACACAGTTGTAAACAAAGACTAGTCCAAATACCGGTACATTGAGGACTGGCGACTGAAAAGCTCTGGAATAGAGGTATCTGTTGACAGACCACTTCTGCTAATGATATATGGACGAACTAGTGACACGAATATCATCCCATGGTTATTGAAGGAGATAACAGATGTTTTTCAACCTGAGGGAGAGCCAAATATGAGTTGAGTGAATAAAAGAACAGTGAAAAAAGATACAGTCGACGATGGTGGTACTCGAAACGAAACTTTAGCAAAGTCCCCAGAGCGAATTATCTAACCATGATCCGGCCAATATTTAAATGTTTCAACCAGGATTTATTGCCCAGATTCAACATTTAGTTTAGCGAGGGATGAAGCCGTACAAAGTGACGCTCTTAAACCCATCTGACTACCAGTTCAAGGTTGCACCATCGCAGTTTATATCTTATGCCTAGCGATCTACAATAGGCGTACATGCAGATGATCGAGCGAAAATATGTCGTCGTATTAAAATTGCATCATTTTAAGGAAAAGTCAGACAACAAACACTTGGTCAGCTAGCTTAGGTAATCGAAGAACTTGTTACCTCATTGACTGCTGATTTCTCAACCCTAATGGAAGACAACTGAACTCATTATCAAATAGTCGTATGTGATAAAGTTCCAAAACCATCTCAAAAATCACTTAGTATTTAGAGTTGATTTGTTTATCTATTTGAAATTGGTAAATAGTCAAGCCTTAAATCGATGAATGAATTGCCATGTCCAGTATGCCCAAGCAAAAAATTCACGCATAAACGAAAGTTGAAAAAAATCAATACAGCTGCGTAATACGCACCGGTTGAATAGCAATAGAACATACAGCTGTCAAACCAGATGGCATGGGACTCTTTATTACTATTATTATTAGCAAAGATATGGGCAACGATAAGTGTGTTCGGACCTACCAGGGCAAAAGAGAAGCAAATGGCAACGATTGTGTGGTGAACGGTGAAGAGGAAGAGCTCCATACCCTTCTGGAATGTGATCATAGTGATTGTATCTGAAGAGGAGACAAGAGGGGGTAAGAAATGGGTGCTTCCATTAAGGCCCCTAGCATCCTAGCCTATCGATTTTATGCAATCATGGCTGTTACTTTCCAAGCAAATCATTCATTCAATAAAATCAGCAGAGCTATAGGACATTCTATACTGAACTGATCCATTTGCACAGTAACTTGGATCATAAATCAGTGATTTAAAAAGAAAAGGACAAAGGCAAGGCCTTTGCTCAGGAGGGTACTGCTCATCGGAAAGAAAACTGGAAGGATATGTAACGAAGTTGTTCTGAAAAGAGCTGGTCTCGCCAAATAGGAGACATGGTAGGACTCGAGGTCTTGCAGCAAATACGAAGTTTTCGCTAGAAAGATTAATTCGCTCTCTTAAAATAGGCAAGCATGTGCATTTTATGGCATGGATCAGTTTCTCATATATGGATGACATTAAACTCTTATGTGCTAGCAAAACAAAGCATCAATAGTGTTGGCAATTGCTAACTACTTGACCTCATGCATGTATGTTTGATGATAACCATCAGCGGTATCACTATTCGCGTTGAATAATTACTTCTACACGCCCACCCATAAATTACCTGCGACAATTAACTATTTAATACGCTCACAAAGGTGAGGAATTTATGGCTTGTTTCAAACAGAAATGTACACAGGATGAGATATGAGCTCAGGAGAAGAGAATTGTAGATCATGTTTAATTTAGAAGCAGTTGTACTGGGAGAACAAATCAGAAACGAGGGATCTAGAAAAAACTTGCTCGAATCTTACTGAACATCACGCTTCCAAAGAAAGCTAGTTTTCACAACTCGTCAGGTTGCAGGGAAAGAATAGGGAACGAAATCCATCTTTTCGCGTAAAGTGGGAATGCAGGATTTTTAAATATAAGCTTTACTTCATAGGGTAAAAGATAGGAGATAGTTTATCGGGATCCGCTCTGCTCCAGGAGACATGAAATGGAGATATGAAGAAAATCACAAGAGAACAGAGTTGTTTCGCAGACACTCGGGATCCTTCCTTCAAAATGACTTCCGACAAAACCATTAAAGACAACTGCAGAGCTGAAGAGCAGAGCCTAAAAATTTTGTGTGTGAATATAAATTGAGGATGACGATGATGAAGTAAAGGAGAAAAACTTGACAGATTTCAGTTAATTTAGAATCTTCCTGAATTCCTCATTACTAAATCCTAATTTCAGCAGAACATGTGCCCTAGTTATCTGGATAAACAAGCCTCAGATGTGGCTCCAATCCTAGACATTCACCAGAGACATCAAAGTGGGTTAAACTCACATTGGAAGCAAAACTTACCTGCTAACATATATCCGATTGTTATTGACATCGCTATGCATCCAGGCCGAGAGATAGTCCTGAAAGCGAAGACCATATGCAGTTGAAGGTCATTCACAGAAAAGAAAAAGAACAGGCTTTCTGTCTTAGGGTCAGCATTAAATCTGCTAATATCTTCGCCACTGATGCAAAAATTACTTGGACATTTAGCTCATCCGATAATATGGGGTCGAAACCCATCAACCCATATTTATTTATTAAAATGACTACCTGCATGGATCAGTCACTAGGACGTAGTTTCTTTCGGTGCATTTCTCCAAACCACTCAGATCAGCGTTCCTTTGGGAGAGTATGCCGAAAATTATCCTTCTAACTATCATTTAGTTAGCCAGAGTCATTATTTGAAGCCAAATTCGACTCTTACCTGCTAGTAGATGGACACAAAGCTCGAAGACCCAGCCCACCTCCTACTGGCGGGCTTCTCAGCTTTAGGCCTGATTAGAAACAGGCAAGGTGGTCACTAGATCACAACCCGTGATGACCGATGACTACTTTACTTGGGCTCTTTGCTTTTTAGTTAAGCTTTTTAGCCATTTCATATGCTTACTTTTGATCTTAATATCAAATAATAACAGAAGATCACAAAGGGACAACTATTGTTATCTCTACTCACATCAGTAATTGTTGGTCCATAAAGGAAATGGAAAGTCTTCAAATAGGAAGCACACTAATATATCATTCTTCGCCCCAAGATGAGAGTTGAAAAACACCTCTAACTAATACAAAGGTTTGAGTATCAATAAAATACACTCTGATCCGAATTTCAGTTCTCCTCAATGCTCCATTACAATACCTTCGTGACGAAAATGAACCACTTATAATTGACTGATTAATCTACTGTGCCATAGGAATCATCTTTTTTAAGTGGAAAAAAGAGGGAGACTATGGCTTTTCTGGGAAAATAAGCGCATTAGGTTAAAAAACCGTTTGTATGTCAATGATATCTCCTTCATTCAAGTCGAACAAATAGGTAGGAAAATATTTCATAACTTATCCGAGAAAATCAAATGCGAGTCTGAGGCGGTAGAAGCACAGAAACAGACAACTGAAACACCCATCTATGAACCTTCCTTAGCGGTATTTCTTTCTTTTTCCTTAAGAGTGATTAGCGTATCTGGCTCTACTGATCCAGTTAGCTTCCACCCTTTTTGCTAGAGGAATGGATGACTAAGAGCTTAGTAAAGTCCGTTCATCAAGAAGTGTAAACCACGAAAGACTGTATCCCTATTTTGAGCGTACATATCGCGTGTCATCATTTAAAAGTGATGGAGTATCAAGACATTCTATACAGAAATAACATTTTAAAATTGCGAAAAATTAAGTGGATGTTGTTAAAACAGTGAGCCATCAAACCTTCAAGCTTCCAATCGCTCCCCTTAGCACTAGACATTCCAAGCAGAATTGCCAATCTAGTGCGCACTAATATCTCAGGCAAAACAAAGGTATCGCAGGCAATAAAATTGTAAAGAGCCTTTATGTGTAGCGCGGCACATCAGACCAAGGAAGCGGAGGCTCCATTGGAACTTCAGTTAGATACCTCCCATCAAAAATCCTCGAAAGAGCAGATGCGAATTGAATTAGATGTAGTAATGTGTACTAATTGGATTGGGTGATGAGCCTATTTTCAGCTATCATTATTGGGACCCAGCTTTATATCTAAAGACTCAACACAGGATCCCTGTGAATGAGAGCTAGAGATCGCAAGCGAAAAAGAAGAGAGCGATCACCGATTACAATTTCTGAAATCGAACATAAACGAAACTCTACTTGGTAAAGGTGAAACTAATCTCACATCCTTTTCAGCCGCTGCAAAATGACACCGCAGCAGCAGTATTGCCAGTAACTGCGGTTACGAATAAAAGAATATGAGCTTTGGAATAGATGGTCTGCAGAGGGATGAATACAAGTTGGTAATAGGATCGCACAGATCGCATACTAGTCTATAATCGTAGTTAGATCTAGCAAATAAACATGTTTTTCAGGTCTTAAAATAGAGTAATGGCTTTAAAAAAAGCTTAGTAACGGAACCAAAGGTCTAAAATGACTTTTTAGAGTCAACTACACTTCATCTATAGCTTTTGAAATTCCAGCGACAAAAATGTTTAAAGAAAAGGGTCGAATCAATCCGAGTTGGGCGAGATAAAACTCGTCTGTATTTTTGCGCCACCACCTCTCTTGTCAAGCACATTCTCCAAACTTGTGACGTATTGAATCAAGCTGGTATAAAACTTCCTCGTGGTGACCATCGGTAACCCCTGGGGCAACTCGAGGCACGACGAAAATAACCGGATTCATGGTCTCAAACTGGACTGTGGAATGCACGTGCAGGTAGCAATGAATGGAGTCTCCGTCAGAATTTTGAAAGATTTCTGGTAATAGACATGAAGACGGACGAAGACGGACAAGATGTCACGACGAAGCTGAACTGCTACCTGTACGACAAAACCATGCCAAAGAAGAGACCAGACAAAAGAAGACGTCAACAAACGTTTTTACTGTGTTCTCTGTTAACTGTTGTGCTTGCTTGTTGTAAAAGCTATTTCCACTTCTGTCATAGCCCCAATAAGTCATTGGGGCTTGCCCAAATAGGTGGAGACTAAATAAAAAAAAATAAAATTAAGGAATTCCAAGGGGCACCTACATTGGTTCGTGCTGGGTAACAAATGGATGGCCATATGGGAGTTCCTCAGATAAAAAGGAAACAATGTACGTTTCCTTACACCGAGAAGAGATTGAAGAAGCTTACCTTAAATACTGATTTTAATATTATTCACCCTATTATTAGGAGTAAAAATAAAGATGAATTTTAGGAATCATAAGAGTCCGGAAAACGTACGATTCAATTTGATGGTAAAGTATGCAAGTCTTTTGTGTTCGGCAGCATAAGACCCGTTGATTAAGCAATGCGATAAATCAACGTGTCGCCCTTGTAGCCTGGGCGCAATTTATTTTAGCTCGTAGGCAACCAAAGAACCAAACTAAGTGTGTGATTTCAAGCCCCTTTTCGATCTCACACCTGACCCTACCTGATTTCATACTTAATGCATCGCCACTCATCCACAAAATTTCACCTCTAACGAGAAAAAAAGTAATTCTAAGATGTTAGGGAAAAAAAAGTTGTATTTTTGCTCATTGGAAGTGGTCATTGTTTCACCTAAACGACACAACTGTGCATGCCAAATCAGATGAATTCGAAACCAAGAGCACTTCAGTCAAGGTTCAAAAACTTACGCAACGGGATCAAACCACTGAGCTCTGTCGAAGAAGAGGGATATTAGACTGAGAAAGGTCACAAGGGAGGCGTGGAGAGTGGACGAGACGCTGAAATTAAACAAATAGCACGATCAGATCCACAGGTCTAACATGGTACAACAGACCATGCATTGAAATGCGCAAAGTGGAAGGTGGATTGCTAACACGTGAGTTGATGGATATACAATCGTGGAAAAACACTATCTTGTCATTAGTTTGTGATGAAAACATTTATTGTAAAAGGTAACTGACTACCATTTAGGTGTGAATGAACTGCCTAAGTATAAACTAATTCAGGCATATCAAATCAATAAGGGTTGGATGTTACATTGCGTTACTGGTCTTATTATTTTAGCACGAACTTACATAGCGGTAAAAGTCTTAGCCACTTGTATCAATTAGTCGGCATGTTAACTTATTTTAAAAAACAACTACTTAAATACGCAGCGAAAGGAGAGGATGAGGTGACATAGTGCTTACAATAAATCAGCCAGTAGTAGAAGCTGAAAATGATCCACATTAAATTACAAGAACAATCTTCTTTCGAACAAAAAAAAACAATAATTCAAATGAAAGATGCAGTAAGGAGAGAGAAGACAGTGATATAGATCCATTCCACCGCCTATTGACCAGTCAAAGGCGGAGGATGGGTTTCTAAGGCTGTTGGTGGGACACGAAGGACGCTTGATTGGACGAAGAGAGGAAGGAATGTGTCTGGCAGCCCTGACACGTTTCGAGAGAATTAAAGCGGCGTAAGTCACGCTGATTGGATCATTTTAACGCAAAAAGCAAGCAAAGATCGTCTGATTTGCAAAATAAGGAGAAATAGAAACGTTCCAAGAGTGTAAACACAATCGGATACAAAAAAAAGTACAAAAGAAATTACGGTAGTGTTTTTTGCCTTATAAATAATTAAATTTAAAGGATGAATGCGGAAAACTGTTGGTACGTGTACATAAAATTTGACCGGTAACTAAGGTACGCCTTATTTTACACGTTCGAAGATGCAGTTCATTAGAACCTCAAAATATTGATGCTAAATTCAAATACCCAAGCCACGAATAAAACCGAATAAACAAGCATTAGAGGGGATTGGCCAACTTTGAGCGAAATTCTTAGTTTAGAACGCACTATCAGGCCTAATAAAGGTTAAAAGCTAAAGTAGAATTGCAACAGTAAAAATAACCTGACCAGAGCAATTCAAATTCGGCCAAAATTCAAGACATTAACAAGTTTACCGACAGTTCCATTCCATTTTCTGATGAAGCGAGAGATTACGATACAGAGGAAACACTCGCTCGAAAACTAGCGAACCGATAAAATGATTGATGCTAACGTTCACAATAAAGCTGACTAGAGCCCATAGAGAATAGTAGTAACCGGTGTCTCGAGGCCAGACGTAGCACCCCTGCGATTCAGCCATGATTGGCTCAGATAATAGCCGGGGTCTGAAGTCTTTAAAGCGGATTTTCGCTCTAAGGTCAACAAATGAGGTAAGTTGTGTATTAAAACATATTTAGGTGAGTGATTCAACAGTTCCTATTTTGTTAATTAACTACATACATATAACATTGTTCAAATCCAATAAATAGCAAAATTTTAGACGATTGCTGCCCGTGTAAATGCATTTTATGTTTATTAAATACGTATTTAAAATTGCAGTTTATAGACTGATTGTTTCCCCAGACTTTTTCTCAAGTAAAAACATATATTTTATTAATGTGGTCATCTGGTTTCTTTGAGACTTGCCGAACGCACCATGGACCTTCTACAATTCAGATAAAATCGAAAATGGCCTGACCCTAGGATTTATATCGTTTTTAGGACAGTCATTTTCTATACCCTTACCTCCTAGGACAGTGTAAACATGACAAACTGGCTGGGAATATGTTACAAGGAAACGTCAAACGGACAATTATGTCCTGATGGTTGATACCACTAAATTATAATTCTTTCCAATCGTCCTTACATTAATTTGGTTGATTTTATCCTCAGTGAGCTTAAGAGCGTAAGACCTGAAATTGTAATGCTTATTCCTCCATCGATCTTGACAGACACCGAGCACATGTCCATTAAGCAGCAAAAAATTACTGAATCCTGATAGGTAGCTAAATAAATAAGATAATAATCCTCAGATTATAAATCTTTGAGGTGTTGCACATATTGAGCTGTTGATTAAACATGTTGGAGAAAAACTTAATGAACTTTTATTATCATATGTTGTACTTGCATAAAGCAGGTATTTATTTTGGTTGAATAATTTCTAGCAAAATATAAATATTATATAGCGTCTGTTTCAAAACATATTACCTGTTTCAACAATTCGAAATACGTTAAATTAGAGAAATGCCACTTAAATGACCAATGAAAACGAAGTCGCTTTATGTTGGGGTCTCAAGGGTTAAAGCAAATTTGTAGATGTCAGCGACATCAAGCTATAAATGCATGCTTATGATGGTTTCACTGAGTTTTAGAAAGACACTGATCGGGTTAGATTGCAAAGGGTTAAGTGTAGCTGGTTTGCCAAATCTCAAAAATATTGCTAAAAGTACTTTTAGCCTTCCAAAATGACGCACGTTGTCCCTAAATGGAAGTTTTAATAATTGCAATAACTTTACATCATTGATTAGAAGCATATCTGATTTATCTGATTTGAAAGAAGCATCAGTGTCAGTGAACTATGTGAGACTTTCATAGAGAAAGGTTTTCGTTGCTGAGGCCCATTTAAACTTTAATAAGAGCACAGAAGAACTATTGCAATCGTTTTTCTGAGAGATTCTCAGCTAAACTCTGGCTTACCTTAGACGTTCGCTACTCTATAAATGTGTAATATCAGATAGTCGCTTGAAAATCCCTTTTATTCCACTTTAAGCTGTGCTTCTTAAATCAACAAGTGAAACCGAAATTAATTTGATTAAAAATAAATTCCACAGACCTCCTCCTTCTAAAACCTATCTTTGAGAGCCAAGATAATATCTTTGCCTAGCAGCTGAGAGCAGCTAATGCAGCCTTCCTGCATTCGTAGAGGCAGTGATCATGCAAAAACGTCAGTAATACCTTTATTTTATGCTTAAATTACGGCAAATTTCGCTAATTTGATGTGTTTTCCAACATGTTGAAATAAATTTTGATAAAAACTTTTCAAGGTTCAAATATCATATTCTAATCGCAATTAAAATGATCTTGGGAAAACAAAGTCAATGATTCCCTAGACTTAGTTCAGCGAATTGTGGAAGACAATTCCTGTTTGCTGATCGGCCATGATTTTTAGGTGAAGATAGGTCATCAATGCTAACGATGGGCAAGAGGTATTTAGGGGAAGTCTCAAGATAAAGTGTGGGGAAATACTTTTATATAATCATATAGTTGATTGTGATTGCAGCGATTAAAAAGCCCGATGGCAATATAAAGAACATTTAGTTTGAAAAATAGGTGAAAATGTGGAGGATAGTGGGATCCGGAGCAAAAAGACTGATCATTAGGGACGGGCCAGGCGATATCAAAAAAAAAATTCGGCGCTTAAATAATTGGTTCTCTGATTGGACTTCTATTCCCTTTATAAATGTTACTTGCTGCTTCTACACGACAGAGAGGTATTCAGCTCTGTATAATATAATCTACTTGACCGTTGTATTCATATTCCCAAATTATTCTTAATTTCTGGACGTTTTATTTTAGGAGCCACTATTATAAAAAATTTTAAAACACTGCTCTGCTGAGCTCTTTATTTCCTTCAAAAGTTATTTCTGATAAATTTTGGTTAAAGTAGCGCGTATACATAACGAAATAAGAAAAAAAGTACATCGGTTAGCTTTCACTGGCCACATATTTTATATTTGAACGTTTCGGATCTCCCATAGGGTACAGATTCTGGCCATTCACAGAACTTTTCGATAGAAATTTTAAGGGCAATTTTTCGGTAACCAGGCCTTCACTCTCCTTTTTGTTGTAGCGACGCAAATCACAGGTTGCCATAGGGGAGGAAACGCTACTTTCCGGAACTTTGATGAAACATAGTGATGGTTGGGAGCGGATATGCCATCTCCTAAACAAAAATATAGGTGGGTTTATTCTGGTGCCGAACATTTTTCATTCATCAGTTCAGTGGGTTAACATATATGCTTATAAAATAAAGTCATGACTCTACATGAAGAACTGGTATAACAAGTTCCAGCAAAAAGCATGAGAGATTTGTGAGATTTTTAACCAAATATAGTTTAACTATGTGATTACTTACGTTTGCAACAACAGTCAAAGAAAATCTAGTTATTATTGAATCAACGTTGCACATTATGTATAAAATCACCGGAGGTATTTTTAACGCTTTCTATTTAAAATAACTATCCGACTGAGTTTTTCCCTGATATTAGAGTTTAGCCTACCATTTTACCTGCGATAATGTACATCCTGATGACGACAATCATTATGTGAGAAATACCATTTTCGAGCCACCACCTAGCAGAAACGCTATTCGTTATACTTCCAAAGAAAAACTTAGTGATAAATTAATACATCATGCTACAATAGGTCGCCGAGATGACATAATGTAAACAGCTGGAAAGCATTTTAAAAAAGCGACTTGGCATTTACCTCGGTGTGAATAAGAATTTACAAAAAATGCACGTGATACAAGGCTTCATATTGAGGGCAAGCAGCAAAAAATGTGGAATCGGGCTGTAACTTCAAGACTTGAAGGGGTATCAACAGTGTATTTCTTCCGGCTTGATTGTAGAGAATCAGTCAAATATAGAAATAAAACATTTGAAAAATGTACACTTTGCCTTGAATTTCTGTGGTTCTGTTTTGATGGAACCTGATCAATCAATATAAAATTTAAATTGTAAATAAGACCAGTTTTGAAAAATCAGGAAATCCTTAGAAATTTTTTTTAGAACCCCTGAGGACTGTCTTAAAAAGATCAATTTAATACGTTCATTTCTCAATGACAGAAATGAATAAGTCAATGGAGGAAATAAAAAAATTGTAGTTTTTTTCTTTGACACGATTGTCTATAAGGGTTTTGAATCTTGCTTACACATTTGCAGCTTAGTCATGATCAACAAATGTTCATGACAAGTAATTTCAGTTTATTCAAGATCTCATCGCTTTAAATTGAATCTATACTTCCGACATGCTGCAGTCATGGCTAATAGTGGTTTCATCTGGAGGCAAGACTCTGATCAACACAGGAGTTTGCGACAATTAACCAAACTTGATAAATTATGGGCTATCATTTTCACTCGGCAAATTAAAAGTCTAAGCAGAAGATTCTCTCAGGTGCTTGCATTCTAAGTCAATTAATAATGACAGTGTCATTTTCACATTTTAACTATGCAGGTGAAGTTCTCGAAATTTTCCCATTAATAATTAAGACTCTTTTAATAAAAAATTCTTGTTAATACTTATGGTGGTGATTTGATTGAAAATTTTCTGCCCTGTATAGCTCCGGTGAAAACACCTCTTAGAGGTTCTATTACTCTTTGAATAAACAGTAGTGTTGGCATCATCCAGGAATATGATTAGTTACAAAGTTGAGCCCAAAGTTAAAAGTTAAACTGACTTCAACTAATCGTGAGCTCAGCTGATGACTTGGAAGTCCTACGCCATGGTGTTGAAATGCAAGCGAACTGCGCAAAAGCCTTTTAATAGTTCTTATAAACAGCTATTTTAGGAATGCGAGTGTTTTCTTGTTACTTAATCAGTGTAAGAGCAGATTTTACAAGATCCGCTTAGATTTTTCCCTTATGTACTCACCTGAATTGGCACAACTCGTAATGAGTTAATGATAAGGATGGATTGAATTGTCGTTAATCGTAAAAATTCAAATGCAAAAGTGCATTTAAATTAGAAACCTTGTTTTAAATTTAGGAATAAATTTCATTTTGCAAGGCGAGATTTGAGAGTAGGCGCTTAGCAAAACAGCACCAAAAGGCTAAATGAAGGTGAAAAGTCGGTTTTTTTGAAATCATATAGATTAAAATGATAAATGGGTAGAGCCAAGAGAAAGGAGTTAATTCGCATGTATGTATCTGCATCTGTAGCTGGTCTGACTCCTTTACCATCCTAAAACAGCCGAATCAAGGCTGTTTTTTTTTGTTTGAAAAGAGCCAGATTTAAATTGAAAATCCTGACTGGTCAAAAATTAGCAATAAAGTGAATGATTTTATCTTGAGAAAAAGAAGTCTTAGCATGATTCTCCTGTGTACTAAAGAAGATGATACTACGAGCGTTGATCATAAAGGCTGTTATTCAAGCGAATGTTGTGAATGACTGACCTTCGCAGACTGCTGAGGACCATCTCTCTTTTGTACCATAGAAGGGTTGAGTTCTGAACCAACATAGGTAACGATACCTTGAGAGTTGATTGCGAAGAGCTAATAGCTTCAGCCGAAAAGGCAAGGAATAAAACTAACTAAAAATGTGGCCCTCTAGAGTTAGACCGATGAACAACAGAGGCATTGCTTGTATAATGCTTAGAACAGCAAATAAAATCCGCGGCACATTGCATAATTCAGATTGGATCAAAAGTGATATTACGAAAACCTAAGGACAACTGTAATTTTGTGATGTCAAATCAGGCAAATCGCTGGATCACTTGATTCCACTCAGTTCAAATTTAAAATAAACAGGGAGTAAAAAATTAAAAAACTGGAAAGAACTTTTGATATCTATTTGACTGTGTTAAAATAAAAAAACAAGCACTATTTCAACTCCACATATTTTCAACTCAAATATATTTATCGCAATTCACATAAGAACCGCCTTTTCAAAGCTCCTTCAGGTGATCAGTTGAAGCATAGCATTTTTAATACAATTTAACAGACTCCTTCTTAAACAACGAATTTTACCTAGTCCGGATTAATAAGTAGTCGAAATAGACCTAAGTCCTGCATGAGTATACCGAAGCGAATTTAAAAAAACCCGACTAAAACACAGACTTCCAAAGCTGCCATATTGTGGTAACTTCACATCGGCTTGTGCTACGTTAATCAATTACAACATCCATTGCATGATAAACGATGCAATGGTGAATCTCTTATTTAAAAATCAAAATGTATTTTGGACTGCCTAATTACGGAAATTGGCCCTTAATCGCAGAAATAACTTCAAAACAAGTAGTGTTTGGAGCAACAGCACCTGTACACATTTGTGGTGAGAGCTGCATGTTTTCAACCATGAAGTCGATCCAGGCCAGAGAGAGGGTTAGATCCCAATGTGAATGTTGTTTACTAGCAATTAAAAAAGTAGCTAAGCATCCTGAGTTGGGTGCGCACCCAAAAAACAATTCAGAGCTGCGTCTAAGCAAGCGTTATGGGAACGACATGTAAACATCACCTCTTTAGATAAACAAATGTTAAATGACATAGTACACCTTTATAACATATGCACTTTTAGAAATTACTTACGTATTTGGACTGCCCGTGTATCCTTTGCATTTGGAGTCTACAAATGAAAAAATGCCTTTAAAGTAGTCTAGTATCTTAGGGAAGAAGTTTTATGTGATGAGATTTCATTCTTCACCTATTCTTTGAAACGTTGCTGCTGCTGCATGTTCGCACATTCGTGGTATTTCTTCGATTTCAAGTTTAGGCGAAAAAGAAACACCCAGTCGTTTTATGGGGGGTTCTTTTGGTACCGCGTACTCCTCAATCGAATTGTTAAACATTGTCGCGGTTTGTGTTTCACCAACTCGATTGAATCCAAGTTCTGATAAGGGAATCTGTTTTATTGGCACGTGAGCAGTCAAACAAAAATTACTTACTTTGCATGAAGTACTATTGGTAGCATCTGACCTGGCGTAGAGAGCTGGCGATTTACTACATCGATCTGTCCAAGTACAAAATTTCTGTGGTTGGGAATAGCTGGCCTTTAAAAGTCTCTTTTTCTTTGATCGCATTCGGACCCCATGACATAGTAGCATGAAGACAGGAATGGTTAGTAGGATGAATATTAATAATCCGAAGGCAAGAAACACCTTCAGTGCCATGTACACATCTTCAATTGCTGACGGACCAGTCATTGAAATGTCTGCCTTCTCTGGTAAGGGAGAGCAATAGTTCACCAGTATTGTTACTTTATATCGTGGTTGTTAAAGAATAAAAGATATAAACATCAATAATTATGAAAAAAAAATTTGATAAAATATGCGATTGTATTTACTGTATTTGTAAACCATTTTTCAACTTTAATTTAATATGTTAGCCATCATGATGTTATGGGATCCGGATTATTAAAAAAGAAGAAGAAAACTATGCCTTACACTAACTGCATAGTTACTTGTTTCACATTTATTTGAAGTTTTTCTGCTATAGCGATATCAGCACACCGTATACTCAAACCCACTTAGCAAAATTTGTTAAACTTAATTTAAATAATAAAGGAAGTATCAAATTACCTTCTTTTTGTTCTCGAGACATAAGGGAAGGAGAATGATATGTATCGTTAATTGCAGCCTTCGTCCAACCATAGACAGTGTTGCTCACGACTGGCTGGCCAGAGGGACAACTCATACAGACTCTTATAGCTGCTAGAGTGTTCTCGGCGAGACCGCGAATTTCAAATTCACCAGAACTTGTGGACCTGCTTGAGATTGTCTCTAAGCGAAGGCAATTGATGTATATTTTAGAGAAGAGAAAAGTAATTTTTACTTAAATAGCACCATAACTAAAGAAGTATCCAATTCAAACGAATAACACCCGGATTTCGAAATTGCTGAAACTTTAATAAAGGAATGCTTACCGAATTTCAGTACTGGTAACGCACCAAGGTGTAGAAATAAATTGAAGTTGGAGGATAAGGAAGAGAATAAAGTGAAATTCTGCTTCCTTTGGCTTTAGTTAGATTACTCTATTTTATTTTTAATTCCCGCAGAAATGCATATGTATTCTGCATACCATTAAGTTAGCGTTAAGGCTTCTTCAAATCTTTAACGACCACAGACTTACATCAACTAGTACACAGGAGTATTTGAATAGTGAAAATGATAAAAATTTGTTTTATTCCATCCCCTTTACATTGACTTACGTTTCAAATAACTGATTATTATAGATATCTAAATAATATTGTAAATGGATATCGTAACCATTAAACTTCCAATCAACAGATTTCAATTCTATCTCCCAGTTGGCCATGCTTTCAGGACTTGATCGAAAGTAAAAGCTTAGGTATCTTTATATAAAACACTGGATACCAGAGCATCCACACAATTGCGTTTAAGAATCTAAGTAGATTTGTAGACTTGTTGCAGAGGTCCCACTTGTCTGCATTCGTTCTTCATATGCAATTGTAATGATTTTATCTGCTAATAGAAAAGCTTAAGTGCCGTGAACCAGCATCACTTTGTTCACGGAGGTGTTGCGAGTATGCAAAAAATCCAAAGTTCGTACTACCGTCTAAGTTTCTCATTTCATTACGGAGAAAAAAGATTTGATTTAATACTTAAATCTGCTTTATCCTTCGAGAATTTTGTTGCTTCTACATGGTAGGTTTTCTCATTAGTGTCCTGCATAATTAGAACCCAAGTATGTGTTTTTAGGCTCTTTCATCTTGATGAATAGCAGTTCTTATGCCATGGTTTAATGCTAAAGCAATGAAGTTACATAAATAAAACAGATGATTGAAAGCTCTTTTAAATTTAAAACAAAAACCTTGTAAAACAGAAGTTAAAATTACAAGTAGTTGTTGCAACTGCAGTAAGTACTTCCTTTAAGCCATGTGCAGGCCTAATCCACTGAAAGTTGCAAATTAAATTCTAGTTTAGGCATTCACCTGGACTGCACGTACTTCGTAGTCCACTACCATTGACACATTAAAAAAATGTCTCGTCGACGCACAAATTCCTGTGATCAGTCGTAGCGACATCGTCAAGATAACCGATGGTCAAATCGCATGGACAGTTCAATAGTATAAGAACTGATCGATTCTTATTTCAGGAGCTAGAGATCAATCTTCCAGACATTGTTTTTTTGTATTTGCTCTCAAGTTAAGCAGTCGATCACTGCATAAACTGCTTGACAATTGATAATGAATGCCTGCACTTAATACCAAATTAAGATTACTGTTCAATTCATAAATGTATATGTATCTCCTATAGGTCAAGACCGTTTCAGGAGAAAGAATACTCATTTGATACCCAACTTTTAAAGCTTTGCATTGCTCTACTTTCTGATACCCTTTGATGCGCGTAATATGGTTACGAGGAGAGCGCTGACCCATACGGTAATTCAAACATTGAAGTAACTTCAAGGATGGTCCCTTTTTCTGAGAGAGGCGGATTTGTGTCAAAATTTCCTATCCTCTTCTTTAAAGAAATTCGAATTGTATTTAATAAATTTAGTATTTTAAATATTATTTTCGTAAATGAACTAAGTAATTGGACAAAAATGAAATCGACTTTAATTTTTCAAGAATAGGAAATTGTCATTGTAAATGGCAAGCCTATTTTTGTTAAAAGCATTTTCAAGAATGAAAAATCAATTTCTCTTTATATCGCTGTCAGATCTAACCAGAAGATTCAGAAATTCATGGTCAATACAAACACAAGACGTTAGAACAATTGGTAAAATATTTTGTGAGATGTTTATCAAGTGCTAAAAATGGCGGAATGAATTCCTTTTTATCAAACATCATTTTCGCCTTTTTCAAATGTATCATTATTCTTTGCACGTTGTTTACTTTCCTCTCGTAGCAAATCTAATTGGCGGTGTATTGAGAGTTAAGAGTTCGGTTTTTTCGCTTCGCTTTGCCTCGGGCCACTTACTTACCTCGCAGCCACCGCTTTTCCCTCAGGGAAGTCGAAAATTCCGCCAAGAATGAGCAGTTAAAATGCTCCAGTCTCACTTTTTTGGGAAGTACTGAAGATGTCCAGGTGAAAACTTCCATCATGATGCGCAGGCCACAGACCAGTGATTCCACAATATCGATACCTGCAAATAAGAGTCATAAATAAGGTCAATCCACGGACAAAGCATTCTTCTTTGACTTCTTATACTTGAGGCCTAGATGTGACTTCTGGGCCGAAGCGGTGGGTTATTGTTTGAACTTTTAAACAATTAAGGTAAAGTAGGACACAAAAACACATTGTGAATTAAAGTTCCTATTTTACGGTATCAATTGTTTTGCCATAAATCTAAGACTGAAAATTACGATACGTAAAATAATATGAACCATATTAAAGGAGTACTTTGCATTTGTTACTTCGTACGCTGTGTTTATCAATGTTTCAAACATTTTTTTCTCAGCCATTTTTCAGTTTATAATTTAAAGAAAACTATTTATTGGTTTCCTCCCTAAAGCATATTGCCACTCTGATGGTTGTTCCAGATCAACGAGATTCGAAAGGGCGATCTGAGAGCCCAAGTCATTTGAAGCAATGCAAGCAAATATGCCAATTTTTCGAGCAGCTTTTGGCGACTTTGTGAGAAGTTCAACTTTCTTTGCCATCCAACAGAGAACCGCGCTATCGGGTGGACAAAATAACCATTCTTCACCGGATTTTGTCATCCCGATGAAAGTACTTGTTGCGTTCCGCTTCATGTGCAGTGGAGTCTAAAAATGTAAAAAAAAATCGGTTAAATAGCCCACAAGCGTAATTCAAGTTAAAATATTACAAACTTATTACGTGCTGGCGTCGCAGTGAGTTACTCGATGCCAAATTTGTAAATACATATATGACAGATCAAGAAAACATTACACGAAACAGTCCCCCGTATATTTTTATTAAATAGTCCGGACGCCAATAGAAACATCTCCAGAGAGAATATCTCAGAAAAAATTACCCTTTTATGCAAGAAAGAAACACAAGCTTTGTAAGAATTAGTTATATTGTGTTAGCGTCTTGAGCATTGGAAGGCTCTGAACAGGGAGGAAACCATCTATTCCCTAATGGTCAGCTAATGAGAAGACGTACCAAGCTCGATTAACCCCATGATCGACCAGAACACAGCTTAAGAGATACCAGAATTCTATTTTGGTGATTGTTTACATGTGAATAAAAACTAGGGTTACCCTGATCTCTAGACAAAAAGGCATTTGCCGAGTTTTCTTGATAATCTTAGAAAATCAAATACATCAAATCAAACGCCTACTCGAGGGAATCCTGGGATAAATAGACTTGAGCGGACTCTATTTTTTGATAAAAAATTTCTTCATCTAAGTGTTTTTTTTTCTAATCTACCAAATCACTACCTCTACACATTGCCTTTTGATCGCTGATTTTAACTATGGTTAACAAGAAGAGGATAGTGTTGCTAAACTAAGAAATGTACACAATTACTTGAAAATTTTCTTGAGTAAATGGTCAAATGCACACCAAACCAAAGACATTGTCAAAGCTTGGATTTTCAGTTTTTATTCCAGGACAATGGAGACAGTGAGGCGTTTGATTGAAAATGATACTAATAGCCGGTAGTCGATATCAATCGTTATTCATATAGTTCAAATGATTTCAATTTACTATGGAGCACTTCAAAGTTCGGAATGTGTTATAAGAGAGATGTTGCCATAATCCACGCCTTCCCTATTTCATTTTATCAATAAAACAGTATGCTTAAAAGTGTCCTAACCAAATCATTCTCTTAGTTAATAGATCAAAATCTTAATCATACCGTTCGCACAACATTCCTTAGAATCTCGGTATTTTTAATATGACCATATTCGTCTTTTACTTGGTCATTTTTCGTAGACAAAACACAAATTCAGATTATTTAGGCTGTTAAATAATTGAGGAAAACTATTTAAATAACTCAATAGGTTGCTAAATGTGCTAAAGTTAACAAAGTTTGCAATGTTAGCACAACCAATGCCCATTGCATGGTTGTCAAACTATGTGCCAGTGAAACAAACAGTTCAAGTAGCTTATGTTCAAAATTGAATATGAAATCATTTTTAGGAATTTCAAAACAGAAATGCATACACATACATACAGACTTACTTTATTTAATGAGTCTACAGTTATAAAATTTTAGAGGAATCAAACCATCCAGAGGAGTTGCAGTCGAAGTTTTCAAAAACTTCCGTTGAAGTTAAAAAGCAAAACTAAGTTAATGACAGATTTCAGTTGGTGTAGTTGGTGAAAAAATCATATTAAAATCAAGAATTTAGCAAACAATACTTTAAGACACTGTAAATGTAAAACGAAAGGACGATTGAACGTGAGCTCACCTTGAGAATGAACTGCACCCAGGTAATCTCAGGATGTGGAAATCCATCAGCTTTGCAGCTCTGCAAAATTTCCGAAAAGGGAGTCCTTAAGTCCGGCTGTTTTGCTGGTTTTTGTGTAAAGAAGGGACGAACTAGATTCAAAATAAAAAAATATGCAATTCGATGTAGTGCATTCAAGTCCATAGGGCTATAAGAAGAATTATTGTAATAGACCAGTCTGTAGTGCAACTGGGCCACTCTGGAAGTCCTTGAAATCAATTTTTTGGCGAGTTGGAGCCAAATGGATTTGAAATGTTTAATAATAAATGGAGTGCTAGTTGAGTGGACATGGACCGATACGTAAAGTAGGTCATTTACGGCAAAGCGTGTTATGTCCAATAAACAGATGACTGAAAACTAACTATATAGTGAAAGCTCAAAAAACAGACAAGCAAACGAATTGTAGAAAAACATATCTTTTGAACGAGTTCTAAATAGTTCATACTAGAGCCTTTTGCAAAAATTCTGTCGTGGCAAAGAATAACATGCAGATATTAAGTGACATTTGACCCCTTAGTTTGATTTTTACCAGTAGGTAATGTTCAGTAGACAAACAAAACGAGCGCTCTGTATCACTGATAATTTTCAATTTATCTCAGTATTTTAATTACTATTTTATGAGGACATTTAATGAATCTTACCAAATTGACGAAATTCTAATGAGGATGCTGTATTTTAAGTAAATCACTTGTTGAATCCAGACCAATTTTTGTAACTAAATATTACCAATCAATTATCATCTATAAGTTCGTTTGATTGTCATGATGATGCACAAAGGGCATATTGTGTTTTTTTGAAAAATTTCCTTCATCTTTCGTCTGATGTTCTGAGAGTGCTGGAAGAAGTCTCTAACAGGACTATAAGGAATATTAGATTTTATTATTTGTAATAATAAAAACATATAGTAAATACAAGTGCTAGGAACATATGATTATTCTAGTTACTATAATTAATGGAAAAATAAGTATTTAATAAGGCAAAAAAAGGAGGTGCTAGTTTTGAAAACAAAGTAGCAGCATTCATTCAACAAGATTTTTCATCAAAATGTGTTATTTTGGTTTGGCATATGAGACTAGAAAATTCTTCTTTAAAAATTTTTGGCATTCTTTATATATTTGAAGCGAGAATCGAAATTATAGTGTATTTCATGATTTCCTAAGGGATATATATTAGGAGTTAACCCCCCTGAAAACTCCAAGTTTTTGAAGGAGAAGTGACTGCTGAATATAGACAGATCAATTAATTCGACTTTATTTGCATTTCTGTGCACACCGCATCAACTAACACCCTGTACTTGACAAAGTTCTCTATTCTTAAAATTTATGCATGAATGCTTGGGTACAAGCGGTCAAGTGTTCCCTTCTGTTTTTAGCATGTTTCGCTCCTGGAGGTATGCAAAAGCCATCGTATATTGCCAAAATTACTTTCTACATTTGGTTTTTCTGACCGTCATGACATAAATCATGCGATATAGGCAAAGCACATTTTCGTGACACTCAAAAGTAAGCAAAATAACTGCGTAGTATGCAAAATAAGAGACTTCATAAAAAGTGGTACAGATTTTAATATGTCTTATTTCGTTGAGATTGTCATAGAGCATTTTTTTGCCGTTCAAACTCAAAGTTTTTGGTCCAATTTGATTAACTAGAGCCTTTTCCTGAAAATAGGCAATTCGCTCTATACCTTTACATTTTTTTACAATTAATATCTTCAGTAATTGAAGGTTACGAAAACATCTACCTCCCTATTCCTGTGTTTCATTTATCAAACCTTAGCAATGAAAATAAGATTTCTTTGGATCTTATATCGATTGTAGGTAAAACAAATACATTTAAACGCGGTACTCACCGCGCACGAAAATGTTAAAAGACATTGAAGGCCGACCCCAGCCAAGATCATTCTTTCCCTGGCAGGCGTAAGTACCAGATAGCTCCGGCGATACGCAAGAGATTAACTTCTTGAAACAAAAAGTGTCCTATTGGTTAAAAAGGTAAATTAAGTCCCCAAACAATCAAATGGGAACATCACTGAATCCCTATAAGTGGTCAGTAACATTTAGTCCTTTCAATTAAGCCTAAAAAAGGAAATCGCTTCATTAGCAAATCAAAAAGATTTTCATTAAAAGTAATAGATATTCTGATTTTAAAATAATTGGACTTTGAGTGCTGTCCGGATGAATTGGCAGTGCTTAATTTCTAAGCTCATATCAAGTTCTTTCCAGTGGGTTGGCATTTCATTTGCAAACGGGTTATGCCACTTTCAATTAGGCCTACAATCGAGTCCGATTCAAATATAACACCCTGTTAACAGGAATATGTCTCAATTAGAGAATGCTTAAGCACCACTACAAATATTATTCTTCAGTTATTATTCGAGCTATTTGTTGATTAAAGAGCCCACTTAGTTGTTTTAATTAGCTAAGACGCTAAAGAATAAAAACTGCTGTTCCAATCGACGAATTGCCATCTGTAAAATTTTAAGGAATCCCCTTCATTAGGACTCAGTCATATTTCCTCTCAGGTAATTGAACCAGCTAGTCTACGGCACAGACTTTTGTCTTTGCAAATCCGCCTTCACTTTTAATGCTTACTCTGCATTTAAATATTAAAATCAGCCCTCATTCTACTTTCTGTGACGTAAAATGTAGTCGACATTACTTCAGGCAGCCTCATGATCGCAAATTTATGATTATCTGCGCAAACACACTGTCCCTTCCTGTTCTCGTTTCGTCAAAATGTGCAAAATGGTTCTAAAATATAAGAACTTGCTGTTTAACACCGAAATCTGTCATTATTCCTTTTGTATTTTGCTTAATGGGACTATTTTGAAGAAATTTCAGACTGACTTGCCTTATCAGTCAGCAAAGGCTCACATTTCCATTATTATTTGTCCTTAAATATTAAATCAGATGTATAGTCTCTGAACGAGGCACTATCAATGGAATCCTTTCAGACCGAGTTTCTGGATCTTCTACAGGTGTAATTATTGTTGTTAAGGGAAATGAATTATTTAACTTTTTACAAACCTTCCAATAATTTAGCTGTTAAGGTATGAATACCAAAACGGGTTAATTATGACAAAACAGGGAGCATTGATTTCGTAACTTCACTATTTCAATTAATATGAGGTCCACACCAAGCCAATCGGGTGTGAGTTATTGAAGTAGAATGCAATGAAAGGTCACACAAATGTTAAAAGTTTAAGTTCGTATATTTTTAAACGAGTTTTTTGCCATATTCTAGAAAATGGGTTGAATAAATAGGAAACTAGTTATTTAATAACTACAACATGCGCCATTCCTCAACTGGTAGGTTGTCTGTTTCGTCACCCAGAATCCAAAATAAGTGCCATGGAAGGCAATATCTTAGAGTTGAATAAAAAGATATTTTCAATAATGTTCTAGGCAAATATAAGTCATAATATTTAATATCGCTCTGCTTTGTGGTTGCTGTCTGTTTATTTGAGTAGTGCTTGTAAATGGTCAAGTTATGCACCCTTTAACTTACATTTAGGTGATGTGCAGATTTGACTAACTCTTTTACAAGGAAAGGTTTGTCTGATATGTCCTGTATTTTTGTCGCACTGCTTGTATTGTGCTCTGGATCCAAGACGATATTTACCGGAGCTCGACGATGCCACATGACCTCCGAGATTTCTGGAAAGCTAGACAGGCAGCAGACAATGTGACCTGACTGACCCGAGGTCAAGAAGACTGTTTTTGCGAAGTGATTCAGAACTACGGGTTTGTCTATTAATAAAAAGTCAAGACCGATCAGTTGTTTCACAGCATATTATTATATATGCTTAAATAAATGGACCATCTATCATAAGATTTGAGCCACTCTTGATAGAGAGGTCATCACTGGCTAACACATCTATATCTGGAGCTGACCTTCATTGAACCAGACATCGATAATGTTATTAAATCGCAAAAAAAAATAGCTGTCTCCTTTGCCAAATTGCATGATCGCTGAAGGTTTCATTACTATCACTACATCAAATTCAAAGAAGTCTGCTCATTCAGGCCCACCTTGTGGAGGACTTTACATAAAGTGAGGTTTGGCAATGGTGAGTCATAGGGCTTCTGATTACAAACTCTTAATGAAAAGGTTAATACCGATCGGCATACTGCACTTTTAAAATTTTACTTTCGGTAAAAACATAAGGTACATGTGATCATTGGCACTTTTAAAGACCGCCATGGTTTCGTCAAATTTTCAGGCTCTTTAGTATTGACAGGCGGTGAAGATAAGAAATAAGGTTTCTTTTTTCGGTTTTCAGATTAAAATGTTATTTGAGAAATTTTCGTAGCTTAACATTCTGACCAATTAAAGTCTATCAAAGTTCATTTTCCCATATTTTACTTTAATTCTGTTTACATTTTGAAGGGATTATTTCCGTTATAATGAACTAGTGACGTAAAATAAGTGAATGGATTCCAATTTATTGGCAGCGTGCCGATTTCCCATGCATCCACTTAGCCATTTTTCTCGAAGCTGATTTTGCAATTCACAGAACTGTATGGCACTTCTTGATCTAATATCTATATGAATGAGCAAAAACAACTGCTTAAACAAACTAAAAAAAGGCAAAAACGTGCAATTTTTCATTTGATCTAGCTCAAAAGACAAAGCAAAATCCACTGGACCTCACTCCAGATGCTAGAGGACTCTCACATAAGAAAGTTAGTGGGAAGCAGGCTGAAGCTTGAGCATTTGACAATACTTACTTTCATGCAGATTATTTATATTACGGATCTAAGTTGATGCAAAATAACCACTGAGCGATAAAAAAGAGCTTTTCTGTTTGGAAATCCTGGGGCTATCTCAGTAACACATGAATGCTAAGTGTCGGCCAGACGTGAAAGTTCAACAATAAGTAGGTGTCGTACATTGAATGCCAAGCCAATTCATTGAAACCTGAGAAATGATAACCAGATTCCCAAGCATTCTGTCAGCAAAGTCAGCCATCGTCCCAAACATAACAATATCCATATTTGGCTAACTCATCACCTTCAAGGCTGTCGTTCATATTTTCAGCTGAAACGGGCCGAAATTGGAGGTCTTGCAGCTGCACCTGCTGCCTACTTTACTTCAAAGTGTATAAAACGCATTGTATTCAAATGCAAAAGAAGCTCGAAAAAGGGGAAGTTCGAAAATAACTTTTGTTTTTGTTTTCCGAGTAAATAAATCTGCTCGATAGTTTTAAAGTATGGCTGACTATCATGAGCATACTGTCTAACTTAATTTAAAAAAGAAATAAGAGTCGATTTCAGTAGTCTCAAGCATCTTGGCAAAAATCACATCTGAAATAGGCAGAAGGTACAGGAGCCATTTAAAAACTGCCAGAATTTCCATGTGAATGAAGAATTTCTTTCCTCCAGATACCTTTTGCGTTAATTGATGCTTATCTTAAATGCCATCGTAATATGTATCTTAATCCCTTTCATCTCAAATTACACCTCTCGACTAAGCATTGTATCGAAGGGCGAAAGAAAAAGACTTAAAACAAAAATGGAAATATGTTTCACTTTAAGCAATAACTACAAAGAAATGTGTTCGGAGTGGAGTGCCATGTTCTAGGTACGTGGTATGAAAAACTAACTAGGCACTCGGGTACGTTAAAGTCACTCAAAAATATAATGCACTAATTCGAATAGCCACCAAACATCCTGATATCGTAAGCTACAAACTGAAGATCGGGAAAGTACTGGTTCTAAGATATTCAAAATGGACCAGCACTTTTCTTGGGAACGACCCTTGGCTCTAACGGGTTTGAGCACTTAGGGAAAGCTTAATTTTATGGAAACTCTAACTTGGCAGAAATATGTACTGGAGTAGCTGATAATCTATTTCAACCAGTTTCTCGCATTTTTAATTAAATCGTCCATCACCGTTAATTTTAACTATACGATTTAAGCACCAATAGCTTTTCGAGTCTCAAGGCAATGCAACCTTTGGATTATAAGGAAAACCGTTGTTCAGTTCGAAGGATCTAGTACAAAAATTTTACAATTTAATTTATTTAAAACTCAGCCAAATTACACATCCATGGCTGGATCAGCGCTGAATGGACAGGAAATAATCATATTTTAAGTTTGCAAGTACTGAAATTCACTGTAAGCAAGCAGAAAGTATGAAGCTAGGTTCAAGGCTCATATCCACGTGCACCGATTAACTTGGTTCATATATTGTTACTGAATTCAATTCATCGTCTGCTACCAGCAACATCCTGGGTAGAAAATTTGCATCTAGCATGAGATGAAACTAGAAGCCATACACTATGGAAGTCACCGATTGGCGTGAGATATTCTAGGTCAGGCTCAATAGTAAATTAGCTCACATGCTACTTGAATTGAGTAGCTTTTCAGTAACTTGGCTTTGTTGAGGAGACCAGTGAAGCATTGGTATATTCCTGTGTGATATTTGTTTACTTCCGGGATTCGAAGACTTCCTGTTGAGTTAATCTGGACCCGCAGTGACTGCCTTGGCTTAAGCCCATCTTTGTACCTTAATGGAGAAAATGGCGCTCATTTCAATTAATTAAGACTTCTATTTCAGGCTTTTTCAGTGCATTTATTTTGGTTTTTGTTAAGAACTAGCCGTTTATGGATATTTTCAGGTATTTTTCTGAATAAATATTTATTCCTTGTTGAAGCTACTGTTGTGCTATATTAAAAAATAAAACAGAGATAGAGTTGCGACGGCACTACTACTCTCACGAAATGAAGAGATGTAGTACAAGTTGTTGTTTTCTTGTTTAGAGATGTTTGTTCCGATTCTGGTCGAATATGCAGTTACTAAATTGACTGTCCCTCGCAAATACGTCTCTGGTACTTTAACTTGTGTCTGTCTTTTGTATTTTTCATTATGAATTTAACAATGGTGGATCCAGAAAGTAATTTTTGAACTGCTATTATGACACGATCTCACTATTACACCATAGTTATAATTGTGCTGTGAGCCAGAAAAATCCATTATTTTTCATGGATGTTTGAGGCTGAAGTTAGATCTGACTTCAAACAATTGAATTTTGGCTCAATTTTTTCCACTTGGTGCTTTATTGAAGTCTTGTGTATATGATATTGTGACGACCAACCTAACAGCATGTGAAGTTCTTAGATATTCGTCTGCATATTAAGACTATACTCTTTTAAGGACAGTCTGGGTAATCTTTTCACTTCGTTGCTTAGTGTCATGTACCCAGTATATGATTAGAGATGATTGGCCGTGAACAGTTAAAGATCTACTCTGCATATTGAATTCAAATATCCAATTAATTATTTTCCAGTTGATTTTAAAGTTTAGCGGCAAGCTTTAGTCACTTTAATCTTGCAAGCTTGAGGAAGGAATTCGCTAATCCTAGAGTTTGAACCCATGAGCGGCAATTGAATTGCCCTTTACAAGATTCTAAATTTTCCATGCTTTATGCGTTTCTATGTAATTGTGAACCTCGCGACCTTTTTGACCCGACCATGATTCGGTGGGCTCGACTTCTGCCATCAACTAGAACTAGCTCAAAGTTATGAGACGAAATGCAAATCAGCAGGTACAGAGCTACGGAGGTGAAACCGGCATAACCATATAAGCTGAGCGCACTAGACTTAGTAATTGGCGAATAGCTCAAAATTGCCATTCTTTAATGAAGAGATAATGGTTAGAAGATACATGTTCATTTTGTTGAGGTGAGCGACCATCCCATTGCTAGCCATATGAAAACACCAAGTAGTGACAGGCTGAGAGGGCACGCTCAAAGTTTCTCTTCGATGCGGGGTCACTGAAAGCTATATTTTGACTTGCTGGAATATAAGGCCAACTGTTTCCTTTTCCCTTAATAAACAAACAGTATATTAGATCCTTCTATAGGGAAGTCACTGAATGTTACTGACTACTGCCTCTTCCGAGAATCTCCAGTAGTTTTCACCTGGATGATAAATTCTCAAACTGCAAAACAAATGCACCAATTCAATACATAAGGCATTATGAAAAAGCCAGATGAAAATCAAATTTGAAGTTACGAAGTATAAAAAAACATAACTTATTCATTTTTTCTGCCTGGTAAATATGTTAAACCGTTGTACATCCATTAATCTGGCCCTATTGTTCGAAGTAAACAAAGAATCTTACGCAATTCGTTCTCATTCCTATGCACTTCTTTTAAAATTCGCCTTATAAAGCGCAAAATTACACAATAAACTGAGCTTCAGGCTCGAAAAAAGAACACCATATTTTAACTTGAACAATGAATTAATTCAGAGTTTCTATGGAAAATCATTTGTCTCTTAGCAAAATGGCAGAATCCGCATCAGATGCCAATGACATTTCTTGGGACATCTTCTGTACTAAATCACAAAATCGCCGAATGTCTAGTCAAAGTCCTCTTTAAATCAGCAAGAAAATCATTTTGGAGCCTGAGTAATGATAGCCTTTTGACAAAGTAAGCAAATATTTAATTGTTTCTAGACTTACCATGCTATACGACGCTCGCCTCCATCGCACTGAAGTGTGAGTTCCAAGGCACCCTCCTCGATCGTTATGTTGATGAATTTTTCCGGAACTGCGATTTAAAGAGAGAAAAAGAAGAGCAGGAGAAGTAGATTTGTTTTAAGCAAACAAAAAAATACATTCCACTGTTTATTTTGGAACTTATTTTCCATCACAGTCGATTGGGTTTCATTCCTGTATAAAGCTGCAGCGATGGTGCTTTGATTGATGAATCTTTTCCTCTAGTTTTTTTCTCAGAATCAAACGTTTGTCTTCCAGTATTTCACCAGGTTATGTATAAAAGTGGAAAACGAAGAAAACATTTTCGAAATTCGTTAACTCTCAGCACCCTTAAGCTCTCAGTCTCCGAATCTTCAAAGAAGCTTTATTCCCAAGCCAAATCCTTCCAGTTTTGATAAAACGAACCTATCCAAAGTTGTCAATATTTAACCACATCTCTTCTTTAAACTCCGCTAAACCACTTTGCTTAACTTGTGATAAAATAGAAGCGTCTTAAATATTTTTTCAAATGGAGGAATCAAAAATCTTTATTAAAACTAAAGTACGATTGAGTTAGTTTAAGTGATTTGTGATGAAATCTATGAAAATGTGTGTCATGCGTGTTGTGGCATAAATAGCACCATATCTAAACCGTGCTAGGTACACATTGTATCTGTCTTTTCATCAAATCAAGATCACTGCACTCTCTGAGAAGATTTCCAATTCTACTTCTGATTTTTCTTTCTCAAAGTTATTAAGGGGGCAAAAAAGTTTCACTGTCATCAAAATCTAGAAATGAAACGAAAATCAAGTAGTGTTTTTCACCATTTTCGAGAATGAGACGTGGATCTTATTAATCTATAATTCGAAATTTCAGTGTGTAGGCTTTTATTAGAGCAATATGTCAATTCTTGACGTATTGGTCTATCATGGGCATATTCTGATCGCTCTAAGAATTGTAACTATTTCTGGAAATAAATGTTAATACTGCGTGCCAGCGCACTTTTTATTGCCACTGATTGTGTGGTTCCTTAAAAAGCGACATCTCAATGTATATAACAATCTTGTACTTAAGTAACTTACCTTAGCACTTTATTTTCAAATGCTGTTAAAGTGCATCCGATTGGCTGTTAACATAGAAAGCCTTTAATGAAATCTTTTGAATGTTTTGAGGTTATAAGTGATCATTTTTATGGACTAGCTAATTTGACAAGGTCCAGTTTCCAAATGAAAATCACTGGAATAGCTAATGTAGTGACATACTTGCAGACCGAGTGATTGGCATGCAATAAGGTTTGAATGATCTCGACGGCTCTAATGTAGGTCATTTATTTTAAACGTATTTCAGGTAAATAATGACTAAACATTCTCTACTCAAAAGCTAGTTTTTTCTCGGGTTCTCGATGGCTTCTTGCAGTTTCGTAAACAAAGACACAATAATTCCTATTCATTTCCAAATTTATAGCTCTTTAATTGGTATCAAAGCGATATTGATCGCAATCTATTGTCCGTGAAAAATGACAACCAACCTTAAACACTCATTAAAGTAGTCCTGTCACAATTCTAGTTATTTCGAACCCTACACATGGGAGATTTTGTCAACATGCTTCCTTTTCTACTGTCGACGTCAAAGTTCTGATAGTTGTCAATCATTGCATCATCAGACAATGTCATGAAAAGCATTATTAATCCATTCCATTCAGTCCCTGACATCGCAAGAGAAAAAAGGTGATTGTTGGAAAAGATCCAGAATCCACCGTAAGTACCAATGGTAAAGATACAAATTTAAAGCATGTTACATTCAGAATACAGGAACAATGGGATTTATTTGTCCCTGTTCAAACACCCTCATTATCCGCTGGTTTTATCGACTGACTAATGATAGCAGCGTTCTTTTAGATTTGTGACCCTCAACACAAAGAGTACTCAAAATGTGCTTTTGGATCATTCATTTCCAATGTGACCTGCGAGACCTGCATGACTGCGTACTTCATTACGACAGTAGGTGAATGCGTATCTCGGTCTCTACTCAAATAAGATCAGTGACAATGTGAGACCATGATAACCAATTTTCGTTCTTTGTTGCTGTTTTCCTTATGATTGTCCAAGGGTAGTCTTAATTTTACTTAAAGTAAATATATTTCTTTCTTATAAAAACTGCGCCTTATGAGGAAAATGGATTTCTTTATTTGTACTTGAATCAGACTATACCACTATTCTTCCAGACCATTGAGTAGATTTATTGAAGTGATTGGCAGGACTCACATTTGCATTTGTTTTATCGAATCCTGGAAATAATGACTGCACGCCAAGTTAATGAGTGAGGAAATAATCTGTAATCAAAGTTAACTTAAAACCACACCGGTAGTATCAGTTCCATTTTGTACTTATGGATACGCATTTTCGGAACTGTCCTGCTTTTACTGATAAAGATAAACTTTTACTGAAAACAACCCTAGAAATAAAAAATCTTCTATCCTAGTGTGATTGGGAGGATAAACCAGCTATCTTCGAGCAGAAGTACTAAACTGCACCCGATTTGATATTTTTTCGTCGAGGATTATGGAAAATAAGATGATAGCACACTGAAAACGTTAAAAGAGTTCCTGAGCCAAATGATGCTTGCAAGAGAGCTATGGTCACGTGATAAAAATAGGCTCAAAAGGGACTTGAGTACAACAAGAAGACTCATTCTAGGTCTGTTTGCACTTAACTGCATGCAGATGTTTACTGAAAACGTAGAAATACTCCAGGCGCTACAGGCGGAAGTTTGATTAAACCGTCGAAATTCCGAATGTCACCCTCAAGCCTAAGTCATCTGATTTTTGACGCGATGTCTGTTACAAAAGGCCTCCGGAATTAAAGGTATTTCCATTCCACCCATGAAAAACACGACTGGTTTTACTTGAAGGAAACTTTAGAAGAGTGCAGATACATTTATCTATATTCTATATGAAGAGACCCTGATTTTCATTTGGAATATCAGCATCTCAGATTCCTATATTTAACAGACTCAAGCAAACGTTCGTTGATAGGGACGTTTTTGAACATAATATACATTAATTATCTTTACCCTAAAAGCTTTCTAAGATCAAACTAAATTTTGTGGGATCTATTAAATACATCGTCATTAGATGTCTAAATTGACTTCCAATATTTCTATCATCAGTGCCAAAAAGTTCATTGAAGTTAAAATCCTCTTTCTTGTTCAAGCTTTGATTGGCTGGATGTTCGGCTTGAAGTTCATCTAAGTGTTTCTTTATACTAGTGCATTTAGCATGAAATTTTCTTTTATTTTGATAGCTGACTTAAAAGGCTTAGTTAGACCATTTTCTGGTCTAATTTTACAGAAAAATACTAGACGTTTCTGTATTTTTCTGAGTATATACACTATGCTATTTCTCTTCTGGATGCTCCACAATCACAGTATTTTAGATGACGTCAACATTAGAATTTTTGTCATCTTTTAGTTTATAAGATGCCAAATAAATTTGAGTTCATTTGACAATTGAATTAAGCAGGTGATTAGATTGGAACATAGGATTTTAATACTCTCTAGTAATGACAATAGCTGGATTGCATTAATATTTAGTTATTACCTCACGTTTTACGTAATTTACGGTTTTTATAAATCCCATCATTCAATTTCGAAACTTCAAATTTCGGAAATTTCTTACTTGGCATAAAATCAATTTAAAATCGTATTCTAGCATCCCTGTTTTTAATTTTGGCAAGATCTAGAGCTTACCGTGTTTGGCAATAGTTGGATAAAGATCCTTTTCGATAAAATATCCCGTGATTGAATCACTACTGATGGTCGAATGTTTATTTTGTGACTGTCCGAGAATAATCGAGAAAAATAGTACCCAATGGAACCTCAAAATGAATATAGGTGTCTTTGTCATGCAGTCCGGGGCAATATATCCTATGTGGAATGGATTTATTTCATCTGGATTGCGTTGCTGAAATTCTTTCCTGATTGGTTGGTGGCGAATTATAAATGCTCATTTCCCTTACGCGAGTAGCCAATGATTCGATAGTTATTACACTTTTTAAAAAACGTCAAAATTTTTGGAAAACCGTCATATTTCTTGCGAAACCTGATGCGAATAGATGCACTCTTCATCACAACCTGAAAATATATCAAGGAATCCCCATGAATCAAAAAATTAAATGTATATTGACCTAAGCTCATGGCCTCAAAAAATTCTATGGTCATTTTTTTATTTGTCATACTGCCAACTCGACACATGGACTTGAAATTGTAATTTATTTTGTATTTCAATTCACAAGAAGCGTGTCTCAAATTCCCTCTAAAATAGTGTCTATTCAAGACAATTTAATCTTTACCAGTACTGACTTTAATTTTCATATTTAAAAAGAACTTTCGCAACTTCTCGCGACTATTCAACTTTTGAAGAATCTTCTCTGCACACACAGAAGGTTTATCTTTGCCAACTTATTTTCGCATGATAAATCCAGTGTGAAAATCATGTTTCGATACATACAGTTGTACCTTCTGACATGCCTTTCCTTCAAGCTTGACTTGTTTGAAAAGGAAATCAAAGAAGTCCGCTTTAGCAGTGTTGCCTCTAAATAAGTATTATTCCTTTCCATCAAAGGATGCCTGCTAGAAAAATGCCATTTTTGCTTTTCAGTCGACGAGACTACTTAAATACAATATGAAAATATGCGTTTTCGTCCTAAACTGGTAAGAAAATAGTGAACAAATATCCAGTCTGTCAATGTGCCCCGAGAAGTATCTGCCTAGACTTCAGAGGTTCTTCTTCAATCAGCGCTTGAGAAAGACTCATTTATTTGAAATTGGGGTCTGAGTTAAAAATTAGATTTTAATCAACTACATGAATAATTAAGTCGTAAAACTTAAAGTTGCCGAACTCATTACACAGAGAAAAGTTTTTTAACTTTAGCTTGTTAAATTCGTGCAAGTGAGTATTCAAATTAACATATTTTTAAGACAGTAATGATTTCATAGCTATATATTCACTGAATCTTCAACAAGTTGACCTCAGAGATATAAAGAGACGTGCTGAGCCCTAGTTATGAGCCAATTTTTGGCATTAAATCTTTAAAACAGGGAAGGTGTTTGGAATTGACCCTACATTAAATTTGACCTTTGATTTCTGAGACCTTACAAATAACATCATATCTAATCGTGTAAATTGTAGTTGGAAGAAACACTTCGATCGTTTTCTCCTGCAAAACTTGTCAAGCACGTTGAGAATCTTAGTTCGAAGAGACAAGAAGAGCAAGAGCTGGTTAGTACAGTGCATTGAAAGCAGTTATAGCGAAGACTCTAACTAGGGATGAGGTGACGAGATGAATCTTCCAGTACATAACTCAGGCCAAGTCTCTAAACTTTCAGTTCGATTGAGCTTATTTCACACTAGTTGTTGCTCAATTTATTTCTTTATCCATACCTACTACTAAAGGGGCAAGAGTTGACGACCTCTCTGGGCACTCCATATGGTTAGGAGGGCGACAGCGTACATCATGAAGGCAAAACAAATTCATGGTCCTACTCTGGGTAGATTTCCTAAGTTTTGCAGTTTTTTTTATATACGACCAATTTAGTTGCTTCACACTTTGCTTCTCTAAGTTGGAGTATCCTTTTCAACTTGAATCAGTGCATGTTTCGTAAGGCTCGTAAACGTCAGAAACTTGCAGACCTGTAATTAGCACAGATCTGTGTCATTCTATGGTATTTGTGGGTTGTTAATTTATTTTGATGCTGTCTGTTTGTCTCTCGATAAAGGTGGATAATTTAGCAGTGTTGGAAAATGCGTACTTCTTTTGCTCTAATTCAAAAAGTCAAAATCAGTCTTAACACTAAAGTGCCAAGTACCAAGCAATATGGATGCTCATTGAGAGCCGAGACTTCTGTCATTTCTCTGGGAAACACTGGAGGGACTGCACGTCGCAGGAGAAAAGCCATGAAAAAGAGTTTTAAATCAGGTTTTGTGTTCCAATGATTGATCTATCATTAGTTCTTAATAGACATTTGAATTACGATTGACGAAGTAAGTCCCCAATTGCCTAACTTGAAGTTGAACAGTAAGGGATCGAGGAAAAATCCTGGAAGAGAGGACTTTAAAATGATTCAACAGATAGAAAAGTTTAGAGAAATTCTTCTTCAACGCTAATGTTTACTTTCATACCTCACCTAACTTCAACTTTAACTTCGCAGCACATGCGCTTAATCTCGTTCTCCTTCAATTCAAAATTTGTTAAGCGAAATCTTCCACATTAAATGCTCATGATAACTCGCAAGGCAAAACAATAAGATAAATGATTTGGCTTTTTTCAAATGCTTTCTCTTTAAAATAAAAGAATCAATGTTGTGGTTTGACCAATAAGTGATGCTGTTTACCCTATTATATGGGTGACGTCTGAAAAGCATAGATGATTTCCAAACTATTTAAAATCAGTAGAAATTAAATTTCTACCTCTCAAGAAGCCAGTCTTTCTCTCTGAACCACCCTTTGAAAAGTCTTTTTTATTTTCTTTCCACCATGGTTTTAATATCAGATGGCAAGCAGAGATACAAAGAGAATGCTGAAGGTCAAATAGAGATATCTGCTCTAAATTTACAGTAGTGTATTCTTCCTTTGGATTGCCTAAACATGAAATTAATACTGCGTGTATGGCGAAAACGAGCGATTGTCTTAATACATCGGATTCCATTTGAAAAAAGTGATTACCAGAAAGTGGTTATTAATAGTACCTTGTGGCAAAACCTACTCTCAACCTCCTCGTTGACTAATCACCCACCGGACGTACAAAATTAGATTATGCCAGCAAAGTTCAACTACGTACAACCGGTAGATGGGGGACGACGTAAATGTCTGGATCTACGGTCTCAAACTGGACTGCGGAACGTGCGTTCATGTGGTGATGAATGGAATCTCCGCCAGAAATTCGAAAAGATTTCTGGAGAAGGTATGAGGATTATCTGCCCTTAGCAATGTCGAGGACGGACGAGGTGCCACTACGAAGTTGAGCTGCTACCTATACTATGGAACCATACCAGAGACGTGACCAAAGAATCGAAGACGCCGATAACCGCTTTTGCTATCTTCGGTGTTAACTGTTGAATGCTACATGTTATGAAAGCTGTTTGTACTTCTGTCGTTCCCCCAATAAGTCCTTGGGACTTGCCCTATGGGTGGGAAGTAAACAAATAAAAGACTAATTAATATTGCATAAAACTACATTAAAAAATATTTATTATCTCCTCTGGTATTTCATATTTTTATTTATTTCGAGTGCTGGACTTTAGACACATTTCAGGTGCTCAATTGATTTCTCACTTTGTTAAAACTTCAAATGCCAATAGCTTTCTCTTCATTTGATTGCGAATGTATTTCAAAATTCTATCGGGCAAGATGTCGTCACAAGAGAATAATTTAAACTGGATTTAGTCAATTACTTCGTGACAAATTTATTTGGTCGTTGTCATTGTTAAAGCCGAAAAGCGTTGAAAAAGTTGGGCTGGGAATAAATGACTTTCTTTATCTGGATTTAGGCTCGGAGGTCCGAGTGGATTAAAAGATTATCCTTCTTGGCCACCATTTCAAAATTGTTGGTTTTAAACTCGAGTTCCGAAGCATGTACCTTCTTTTTTTACTATTTTAGAGACATCAGTTAAGACAAGAAGGAGTCCACCACCCATTCCTTTCAATTCACGCACATCCCGACATTTGCCTTGAGATGTTAACTCAGTTCCTCAAAATTTGTCTATGTAAGACGTGAGAGAAGTAATATGAAATTCTGCTGTATTCTAGCACTATACGATTGTTTTTTGCCTTATTGCAATGCCCTCTTGCCTGATAGCATAGCCTAGATTTAATACCTTCTGATAATCTTGAGGGTCTGCTTATTTTGCGTACGGCCTTTTATGATCAAAGATTGCGTTAGTGTATTTTGTTCAGTATGTCTGTCAGAATAATAGTGGAGGAGAAGAGAAGGGTGAAATGGAAGACTTCCGGCCTTTGAATCTTCTCTGCATAACCTTTTTCGTTTCATATGGGTCGAAGTTTTAACCACTACTGTTTTTTGTGGTTAAGAGATCAGAGCTTTTTAAACTCAATCTTTAGTGCATGCTCAATAATCCTAAGTGAAGAAGTAAGGGCTTTCATAGTTGGAAATCGTATTAATAACTATCAAAAGTTATCATTATTGCGAATTGCCGAGGATTATTAAAAAGCCAAACGCCTACAGGCACTCAAGAAATTTTATCTGCCGAAAATCTTGACAAGAGAAATTTTAGTAGGGCCAAAATGACTATATCGCATGTAAAAAGCCATTAACGTTGAAGAAGTTCTGGAAGGAATCTCTTTGTCTCTTAAGCACAAATATCATTCCTTTGTATTAGATCAAATCCTCCTTTCTCTCTCCTGGGTAGAACCTCAAATTTTAACGAAAGGTTCGATGTTAAAAGCATTTATTCCATCCGTGGACTGTTCCCAATCATCTTGTGATTTACTGGGTTAATGTTTGGTAAACTTGCATTTGTACTACATCGTCAATATAAACTCCACAGTTTATTCGGCATTCTCATATGTCTCTTACTATGTTTGGATGCCGTGGTACATGGGAGTATGTAACAATTAAATAATGGTGATGGAAAACCTTGCTCATATCACACAGATGTGGGTAGTAGTGATTTCCTTCTATTTGTCTGGGCGTTGACTAAGGTTTTGAAATTAGCACAACGGAGCGAAACTTTTGGGCGAATTAATGAATTTTTTTCTTTTGGTTCAAGGAAACAAAAAAGTTAGAGAACCTATTAAGGACTTGCGCAAGAATTAAACGGGTGGAAATGTAATGAAGACCGAACTGATGCTCTGAATGCGTCTGTGGATCACGCTCTATTTTACTTTAGGCATATTCATTTCGAATGCAGATGAATGTAAACTCCGACTTACCGGGAACTCCGGAAATCCTTAGACTAAAACAGTACCCTTTTATCCTTTTGTATTCGAAAGCAAAGTTCACATAAGTATATTAGTTTTGTTTAGGTGGCAATCGAATCGGGAACACTGTTGTATGAAGGGTAAGGAAATCTCGTAGAAAAAATTTGAAGTTGTAACGTGACTGTCAAGTTCGCTGCCTGAGAGTTTGCCTTAAAACATAAGAGATGGTTAACTGCCAGAAAATACCTGGCAGAACGAATGAATGAATGGCTACATCCTTAAACATTTCTAGACATATTAACCAAGGTTTTACCGGAACGGTACTGGTTTAGTTTCTGAATCAGCAATAACAGCTCAACGATAAGATAATATATCTTGAATGTACTTAAATCTGTCCTATGAAGAAATGTCACAGAATCTATATTTTGTTTAAGTAAATCGAGATCCATGTATAATCAATAGCCAGTTAGTCCCGTATAATGTGGATAGATGATTTAAGAAAGGCGCGTTATATAAGGCTTAGAGGAAAAGTAGGCACTACAGATTGAGTAGATGCAATGTAAATGTGAATGAATTCTAGTCCTTCATAAATTAAATTAAGTACTTTAACGATTTTGCATGGCTCTGGATTGACGTTCTAGCACTTGAATAGCCGCTACTGAAGTCTCCTGGCTGGACTGTCCAGCTCGAAGGTCAGTGATGCCTAGATTAGATTTGAAATAGATAGTTAGTCAGAAGGAAATGTGAAATCATTCTATTCGGCTGGTTTGAAGTTATCCAAATAGGTGTCAAAAAATACCTGATAGATCATCAAGTATTTGGCAGTGGTCAGAGTAATCAAGAAATCAGCTACCGAAATGATAAGTGATTTTAATCTACGAGGGGAATTTATGACCATCACATAGCAGTTAGGTTGTAGCAGCTCGTAATTTTGGTTAATTTTTGGTGAGGCGCGATATAAAACCAGAAAACTAATAAGGGTGATTTTTAAAATAAATAAATTGTAACAGTATGTGAATTTAATAATTCTCTAAATTTTAAATTTTAAATGCAATATACTGCTTAATCAAAGCAGTTGTGGGTAACGCACCGGCTTAATTGCATTACTGTGGTGGAAGTCTTCCGCGGTTTTCAAAGTCGTAATCACGCTTTTCCAAATATGGATTTTGAAAGCAGAAGGCACTTAGCTGCTTTGGATTTGGGAAATCTTTTATATGAGGATAAAGCCCCAGTTGACGCAAAAGAAATGCAAGTCGTTTTGTTACACACTTTATTATTGCAGTAACAAGTCTTATATCCGGGAGTTGTCTTTAAATTGTACTCATCATTTCTTGCAAGAGTTTTGGAGGGTAAGTTTGTTCAATTTAATTTGACACTTTTCCGCATAGCTGCCGACAGAAGAATTTGATGGCATTCAAGTGTCAAATGTAAGTGCTTGATCTCTTATTTTCAGCTTCCCGCGCCCTCCTTTAGACTTCCACGTGAGAAACCAGCTCCCAGAAAGCGAGAAATGACACGCTGGGAAAGATTCGCTCAAATGAAAGGCATCAGAAAGAAGAAGAAGCCCAGAAAGATATGGGATGAGGCTACTCAATCCTGGAAACCCAGATGGGGCAAAGATCGTCCTGATTCTCTCAAAGACAAATGGGTTCTTGAAGTTCCTGACAATGCTGGTAAGATTGTTCCGCCTGTGCTATTTCTTTTTTCCAAGATCCTTATGAGGATCAGTTTGAGAAGCTGTCGAAAATCCGGAAGGAAAAAAGAGCCAAGAATGAGCTCAATAGGTTAAAGAATATTGCTCGCACTGTTAAGAAGGGTCAAGGTATGAGTTCCTTTCTTTTTGAGTTTTGTGGGTTTGACTCATTATCCTGCTTTTTTTGTTTCTAATGTAGCTCCCCCTATTGGTGTTTTGACGGAATCCGATCCATCTAAGAATGCCTTCAACCGTGCTCTAGAAATAACTAAGCGATCTGATGCCTCTATGGGCCGTTTCTCCGAAGCTGTTAAGGAGCAAAAAATTGCTAAAAAGACAGAGTTCGTGTTTTTTTGCCATGTTTGAATCCGAATGCCTATCTAAATCTCCCCCTTCGTCATTTTAGAAAATCTACTGTTCATAATAAATCAGGAAAGAACGCTAAAAAAGACCATCGCAGAAAAAAGGCTGGAAAAGGCGGTCCCAGTCGTCATGCGAAGGGAGGCAAAGGTCGAGCTCGACTTTCTAAATAATCTTTCTCTCTTTTCCTTGTAAATACCTTATCCATTGCTTTGTAATTAAAAGTATATCTTTCCATTTGTGCTTCTTAGGTGTTTGTAAAGGGTTTGAGTGATAATGACACAGCTATGTTTCTTTTTCTGAGCTAATACATGGGGTAAATATTGTCGTAATCTTAGATTTTTTGTCGCTTTACCCTTTGCTACTAACTTTTTCTAAGTAGTGTAGAACTACAATATGTACTTTTTCTGCTTCCATTTTCAGAAAGTAGGTTCGCATTATTTGGTAAGCTTTGATCTAACGGAACGGGACTCACTTCGAATTAGTTACCACAATCTGGGATTGTATCCTGCTCTCTGTGCCTCTTCTCGCTTTCTAGTGCTCTCATCTTCAGCGCCAGTTTTGACGTTTCTACCCTAGTCTAACTCTCCAGACTCCGATGCCTCTTCACTGAGATCTTATCGCTTACCCTTCGAAAGTTAGGTCGAGGGCCGTGCCTATGCGATTGGCAAAACTAACTAGTAGTGCCATTCTTGTTACCTTTAAAAAATAGGTTACTTCCTTCATCATAGCGAGAAGCTGGTAGCTGGATTTACTGTTGCGAATGGCTTACGGTGGGGATTGCTAACACTGCTACTAAGATTTATAGGCGTTACCGATGGTATCATAGGTACAAGCGCGCCACGTATATGCTATGTTGTGTTGCACTTGAACTCATCCGGTTGGATGTCAGTTCGCGTAGCTTCGGCCTTTAGCAAGCTAGATGTGACAGTGCAGATATTTGACTATTTAGCGTATTTTGTCTCGATTCGAATTCTGTCTGTTTTGTTAAAAATCAAACAAAGCATGAGACGATTATAAAGGGACTACTGGCGAAGAGTGTTCAGCGCAGACTGTCAAGTTAGGACAGATATTCTGGCTTCGAAAAACTTATTTTAACCAACCAATCCACAGATATTATTTGTGATACTTTTAATAAAAACTTAAAAGGAAATGCCGGTCAAGTATTACTTTTTATTTCGATGTAGTTTATACACTTAGCACGCGTTACTTACAAGGCAGACGTCATTTTAGCCATCTTGCAGTTATCAATTTGTTAAAAAAAAATTATCAGAACTCAGAATTGCTTCCTGATAGATCGCTTTCTTTTTCGTCTCACCCGAAGATTAAGTCAAGGGGTCATTGTTGAAGTGGACCTTATCGCTTTGTTCCTATGTCCCACTGACTGACTGAACATATGTGTGGGTACAAAGAGCACAACCTTGATTGGAAACGCACTGAAGACTCAATCGTGGTAGATATGCTTAGTGTACGCCCTCAAGGTAGGAGTACTGACTTCCGGAATACTGATAAACTTCCATGCCCCATTTAGAAAACTTTGCTGACATGAGTAACTATGTGATGGAGTTTCCATGGCGAAGTGCATGCTAATACATTTTACCACTACTTAATAAATCACTCCATGCACCCAGTAACGTTGAGCCTAACAGGCTCTTACTCCAGTGGCGGCATAGGAGTTTTAGATGAATGAGTGTCAAGCAAAAAAACTCTCAGTTTGAAGAAAAAATTAATTTCCCGAAGGGTTTCAAATCACCACTGCACAGAACTTGAGGGAACCTCATTCACAGCGAGGACACCTAACCTTCTCGGGCTCTTATTCTAATGACCTTCTGGGTGATTAGGTCATTCTGATTACACTCCGCCCATTAGCCCATGTTTACCCAATTGGCAAACAACTTGTGGAAGCTGAGGTTAGGGAAACAACTTGTCGATTGATTCGAGGTAGGAGTGACACTACCGCGATTGCCTCATTTCAGGCATAGTAACGGGGTCAGCGTGGGCAAACGTTATTCACCAGCGGCACTTGACCATCCGACGGCCTATCTACGCAAATTGATGAGTCATTGGTAGATCTGAAATCAACTTTTCGCGAAGTGATTGTAAGTTCAGTAGTACTAAAACGAATTCAGTCATCACAGGTTTAATATAAAAGATAGAATAAGCGTCTTCGGCATGTTTTATTGGGAGGATAGTGAAGACGACATATGCACGAAAGACCGATCTAATGCTGAAGTATGGCATTCGTTGGCAAATAAATGTATAAGCAGCACACTCTCTGATTATGCGCTGGTATAAATGTTTGACCAGCATAATTTAGAAACCACCTGATTATTAGGGAATCAATTACTTGTTGTCAAACATTATTTTACAATTGACGTAAAATGTCATCATCCTTGAAACTCGAATAAACTTATCATAACCAAAGTTAAAATTAGCTGTTCTCAGAGTTACATCGATTCTCGAGTATTCTGGATGTTAACCTGCAAGAAGCACTCACGAAGGAGATTTTTCTCTCTGAGTCATAGGCTGCCAAGAAGATTGGTAGCCAGAAATACGTCCCTGGCAATATTCATGCTCATGATTTCCATGAGAGGCCAAGAGACAATTGAAGGTTTTAATCTATCCTGGCAAAACATGAATGTTCATTAGAAGGTCTTAAATAGCATTGAAGTACACGCTCTTCTACAAACTTGTAAAGTTCCTATATAAAACAAAGGAATGCCAAACTGGAGGTCCTAGCTTTAGTTTAACTCTTCAGATGTCCTGTCGGCTTTCATTGAAACTCGAAACAAATAAAAGTCAGGACGTTATATTACTTCAACCTCTGCTATCCCAAAATGAAGTAATTGTATCAACCAAGGCTATTATAAAGCCCTCTAATTTCGGAACTGACAGGGTAACTAAGAGAAGGTTATAAAACTAGTCAAAATAGAGGCATTTATTCAAAGAGGAAGAGGCCTCCGATGAAATTTACCCTTCTAGCTGCTTAGTAGCTTAATGCTTCCTTAAAAGGGTAATGTGAGTTTGATTCTACTCTAGAACCACTAGGAAATTATTTTTTATTGAAGCAGTACCATCTCCATAGCTTGAGAATGTCGATGGTAGGGATTCGTTGGGAATTCACCTGGAACTCCATCGAAGGGGTGGTGCACTGTTTATAAATTTCACGGGGATTAAAAGAGATCAATAAAAATATGTGGTTTAAATAGCTCTTAAAGTAAGGCATTTGCATCTGTTCACATTAGCCCTACTTCGTTTGCAGTGGTCTACCACAGTATGTCCTTGATTCGCACACAAACTACATTGTTGCGTTCCGTCTTTCACCTGCACATTCCTTTGAATACCTCTTTCTATGTTCTCCTTAAGATTTAAACCTTTAGAAGCAGTCCCTGATTGTTTAAATGCTTGGGTTGCATTTTGAATGAACTTAAGGGGTTTTTCCAGCAGTGTCTTTACGTATCTCAACGACTGCATTTCACGGCATTCCACCAACTTGTACGAATGCCCTGATTTTGATGTTAGATGAATAATGCAAGCGATTTATCTGCTGCAGCTTCAAAATTTATGTCACAGCAAAAGTGCCTCTCTGAATGGCCACACAAAGCCGTGTCTGTAAAAAGCCAAAATACCAGAAAGTTGGATTTGCGTGCACTAATGGCACAATCGCCAAGCGGAAAAATTATTGCGACTCGAATACAAAACCACCAGACAACATTTATTTGAATTAAAACGCAGTTTCAGATATGATTAAAATAATTTAAATCAGAATAAATGTCGACTTCGACTTTAGGTTGTAGTCGACTCTACATATCCGACATATCCGTCGGGGAAAAGTGAGAAATAGCCAGAAACTCATGGGAAAACAATTCTTGTTGAAATTCCATTCTATCAGCTACTCAGCGCTCTTTGGCATAGCGAAAAGAACGTTCGCTAGTTAATAGAATCAGGTTCGAAACTATGGAGAAATAAGGATTACAACTTTAGGGGATTTCCCTGGGTCCATACACCCTTCAATTGCTTCCAGGTTCTTTAGAAACCGCTCTACAATTTTACTGTTTTATTCCATTCCCGCGGAGGCTAAGTTGAATGAGTAAACTAGAGCGACATTTAATTATTTGTAATCGTATCTTGTTATTAGGAAATTTTGAGGAGGCACAGGGACCTTTTGCGTAAGAAGGAAGCCAGTCAATAAATTAGTAAAATTTCATTTGAAAATACTAAATAGGTCTAATTTCCATTAGGCTAACATGCACTTATATTGATAGAAACACTTTTTTAGCGAAAATTTTTTTTGAATTGAAAAATAAAAAAAGTCCATTTAAATACACATGTTTAGCACATCATTTGAACAGCGGAATTCGAAGCTACAAAGGAAGCTCCTTAGGATTCGCTTGAAGCCGACAACAGACCTTCAATAAATATTATGCCTGCCAGGTATTTTCGCGGATCAATCGCCAAGATTAGCACTGCAGAAGGGAGTTACGATGAGGTCGCTAGAAAAGGCGAGTCTATATTGCAGTCTAGGACAGGAATAAGTTTCGAATCAACCTGGCGCGAGCATTCGAAGAGTGATTCACTGTTGCCAGGATCTATGCCTCTTGCTCCTTCATTATGATTCTTGACTTGTTTATTCACCAAATGGAGTTAATAGTAAAACCATGATCTAAAAGAATTATTCTTGTTTGTCCCATCGACGGGTTTCAATTCGAGCGAATAGAATTCCATAGTGATTCAAAAGTTAAAAATATATGCAAGGTAGTAGGCCACGTTGGCTGTAACAAAGTGCAAGGTGCAAGCCATTTTTTGACTTGTGGTTATTTAGAGTGACATGATCAACCTTTCCAGGCTTAAAAATTCTGTTGCACGTATCAAACAAACTTTACAACTAATGGCATGATCCTATTACCTACCTTGGAGTAAACGTTGAGGTAAATATTGTACGGAGAGGTATGAGAGAACAAATTTCGGGTAGAGAATCACGCTGGAAAGTTTTAACTGCGAGATGCAATGAGCTGACTGATTCTGGCCTTTAGATAAATAATAAAATTCATTCCTCAATAGTATCCAACAACGAGCTCAACTTGTTTAAGATACTAACCTTACACGAATGGATTGGTAGCATATTGATAGGATTCAATCCCTAACACATGCAACAAACATATACCCTAAGGAATGGACACTAGAATCATCGAGCTATGGAATATGCTACTTTTAATGCATATTCTGACATTTTATGGCACGTCAGATCTTTTGGATTGGTGAATTTTCAGAAACCACTGTAATGACTATCGTATTATCAACTCGCGGCTCCGTAATTATAGTCAGTCAGTGTTTGATTTCAAGGTGCAAAAAATTAACAAGATTACATGCTTTGCATGAAACGCATACTACTCATCTTGCAGAGATGATTTTTATTTAGTTTCAACTTTTAAATTTGTCAGTGGTGGCCTTGATGATCCTCTTTTTCCAACAATTTCTGAAAACTTCTATTTCAATTCCTCTGATGCATTCAATAGACTTCGATGTTTATCTGATCCCTTCTTCGTTAAAACCGGGCTAGTCCATGTGGTTGATTATGACATTCGCCTACTCAGAACCAGCAGCTCTGAATAGAATGATTTTGCTTCATAACGGCAAGAAGTCAGCACGATACTTTATTAGTCTTCATTCGATTTGATGCCATGGATACTTGAAAACTTAAGGGCTTGGCTTTCTGTTCAAGTATTCAGGTTTTATAAAATGTATTAAGCCCAGTCTCAACGTCCTCGTGGTGACCACCGCTAACCCCAGGACGTATATAATCAGATTGTGCCAACAGAAGTACAACTTCTTACAGCTTGGTAAAGGAGGCACGACGTAAATAACCGGATTTGTGGTCTCAAACTGGAGTATGGAATGCACGTGCATGTAGCTATGAATGAAATCTCCGCCAGAATGTTGATTTCTGGAGGAGATACGAAGACGGACAAATTCGACGAGGAAGCTGAACTGATACCTGTACGACGAAGCCATGCTAGGGAAGAGACCAGACAAACGAAGGCGTCAACAAACATCTTTTCTGTTCTCTGTTAACTGCTGTGCTTAATTACTATAAAAGCTATTTGTACTTCTGTTGTACCCCCAGTAAGTCCTTGGGACTTGCCCTAGTAATTGGGGAGAAAATAAATAAATGAATGAATAAAACCACTTCTACAGCAAACGTTATACTTCGAAACAACGTCCCTGCATGCGTTCCTACAAAGACCAGTAATTGACTGTGTTTGAGGAAGGGGAGGTAGTCTCCGGGCTACTCCTTCACACCAGAGCTGCCTTAAATGAACACAAAGGTGAAGACAGCAAAAACTAAGAAACACTGCCACAACCTCTAGAAGTCTATTTTTAATCTGTTGTAACTATGAATTTCCAGTTTATCGCTCATTAAACGCTTATTTAAACCGAAACCGAATGCGACAAACAGAATAACGCATTCAGTAACATACTGATATTTGACATTAACGCTACCTTATATATTAAGTATATTTCAGTAAACAGTAAGCTGCGTGCACGCAAATAAACTTGTGACTATGATCTACAATCTAGTTTCTAGCTGTCTTTCACGTGTAAAGAAGCGAAATGAGCTTTTCGTTAATACTCTTAACTAAAAGCAAAAAAGCTGTGGAAGTGATAATTTGTCCACCAAATCGGTGAATGCAGGGAAAACAGACGAAATCAATTTAGAGTTTGAATGTTTATTAGTTTGGTAAGTCCAAGCTGATAAAAATGAACTATTAGCAGTAAAAGAGAATGTGGATGACCGAAAAATCCTTGGACTATCCCATCAGCCAAATCTGAAGAGTCAGTTCAAAAGAGATCAAACTTGTCAAGCTCCCACTGATACAGCGGGGAAAATTAACAGATACATCCAAAACAATCATTGGAAAAATGAATTTTGAGAAGCGAAGGCTTTGATTTGTTAGGTGGAAGGTAGTCTCAAGATCCCGAAGCCCAAAGATTGCTAAACATCATTTTGAATGCTTTCAATCACCTCTCCAACTGGTAAGTATGAAACTGTATGTGACCCAACAGGATATCTAATCGGCACCACTCCATAAGAACTAAAAATGTTGATAAAAATTGAATTATAAGCGTTGAATCAAAAGATGTTAAATAACCTGTTTTCAGGATCAAAACACCACCATTCACATTCAAATGCCGCAGTCCTAAAATGATTTTGAGATTTCTGGACCTATCTGTAGACAACTTGTGGACAAATATGTATTTATTGAAGTCATTAATGAAGAAAAGTGATCTGATAAATTGGATTTTCTTCCTACAAAATAAGAGATCGACATTGGAGCTTTGCTATTTGGATGAATTGATAATTTCACTGAAAACTCTTTGGTGATTTATGGCCCACCATTACATTCAACTTTGCTACTTTCTTTCAGATGACCGCCACATAATAAAAAGGCCAGTAGAATATTGAAAATCATGTTTCGTTCAACATTTGACTGTTTATTAACTTCTCTTGCTTCTTATTCCATCTCTTGGCCTATAATACTTACCAAGCCTATAACTGGTTTTTCAATTGAATGGGATTTTCTTGCGCTGCAATATGGGCATAGTTGTGCACCACTTCTCCAATTCTCACGCGTCTATTTATCGCGTTTTGGACTCTTATGCTCTTACTGATTGTGGGTTAAGCTTTAAAAGACGTTTAGAAACCTTATGATTCTATAAGCCAAATGACCGATAGAAGGATGTGAACCATAACGCTTATTCAGTTATGGCAGCAAACCAGCTTCAAAAAATGGCCTTCAAGACCTGTTCTACTCTTAGGCATGCACTCTAACACAAAATAAAAGCTAAGGCAAATGGGCTGAACGAATGAGTGAATGAATGAAAGAAAGAAAGAATGAATAAATGAGTGAATGAACGGATGAATAAGCGATTAAATGAACGATTGATTGCTTGAACGAACGCTTAATTCAGTTTTCATGTAACCACCATCTCTTGAAAGGCGCCAGGTATGTATCGCTGCACGTAGACGTACTGACTAGCTTCTTGCCTTCTTAAGTTCTTGATTTCTTCAAGACTTACGACTTGACTTTCAAACGACAATTCTAACATTTGCCTCACAACGGCATACAATGTACCAGGCGCAGTGATTTCAAAATTGGTTTATCAACTTAGTTTGCTAAATAAAATACTTTTAATTCAACCCTCCAAAATTTTTGAAACATCTTTCGCCGTGCTGAAACATTTACCTATTCGTTCTCTGAGAGGGGATTCGAAGTACTGCCAAAACAGAAAAACGTGAAACTCCCATCTACAATGCTGTATTCTTAAGCAAATATGGTTGATCATTTCAGAGATTTCAAAAACCTAGATGCTCATGCTTTTTTTTCTCAAAAGAAGCACCTCATCTAACAACGCAACTATTTCCTGATGAAATCGTTCATTCAGAATCGTAACCATACAAGATATAATTTTTCCTCTTAAATTTATACAAATTATAATTGACTCTCTGGTGAAAAGTAACAACTTTATTTTCAAATATTCCAGTAATTATTGTTCAGATTAGCGAATTTGACCCTTTCAATCCTATACAAATTAAACAATAGTAAAAATAAGGTCATTTTATTTATTTGACATTTCCACTTTTAAAAGAAAACACCGTTATGGAAACCACCAAAGTGTACCCCTTCGGATACCCTGTTAATAATGATAATAATAGAAATATAGCCGTGATAGCGTGAACAGTTATCTCACCGTGTTATTCAAATAGCCTTGGCAACTATTTCGATTGGTCAATTGGCGGGCGCTCTAACGACCATGCCAATACTAATACTGAAAATCATTGGTCGCAGCAGACCAATCATAAAAGCCCATTCACACGTCATGTGGCCAACTGCCAACGAAGGCAGCGCATTGGTAGCCGACACCTTTTTCCAGCATTCGCCCGTCTTTGGGGTCCGGGTGTCTCCTCTTGGGTCGTGGCTGGCGTGGGACTGAACGATTAGCTTTCACCATTTCAATATGAATCGGAAAGTTTCCTCTTTCTCTTCCATCTTTCTTCTCATTCTCGGATCGATGCTTACAGCAGCGGAAAAGGATCCAAGTTCATCGTCCAAATTTTTGGAAATCAAACCTTCTATAAGTGTTAGTGTCTTAGTGCGAAATAAAGCCCATAGTCTTCCCTACTTTCTCCATCATCTGGAGGAACTCGACTACCCGAAGAATCGGATGCACATCGACTTCCGCCTAGATAATACTATTGATAAAAGTGCGCGGATATTGGAGGCATGGGTTGACGAGGTGAAAAGTCTCTATCATGGTATCGATTTACACATGGATGAGACCAACTCCCACCTCGTCAGCCCAAACTGGTCCGAAGATCATCATAAACATTTGATCAAACTACGTCAAACCGCCTTAGATAGAGCCTATGAACTCAACGCTGAGTTCTTCTTCATTTTAGATGCTGACGTTATTCTCCTGAATAATGCTACTCTCAAGCGACTTGTTGAGATAAGTTCCATTCCATCACGGAGTTACCCATCACCCATTACCGTGGTTGCGCCAATGCTCAATTGTACAACTTCTGAAGTGTTCTCGAATTTCTGGGGTGATATGACTGAAAGGGGTTACTACAAACGCTCTCATGACTACTTCGCTCTTCAGCGCCGGCACAAAGTCGGTGTTCATCCTGTGGCGATGGTCCATACCGCCATTCTGGTTAACCTTCAGCACACAAGAAAACATAGATTGGCATTCGATCCCCCTCCTTTAGGTTACAGCGGGCCTATTGATGATATCATCGTGTTCGCTCGAAATGCGCAAGCTTTGGGAATAAATTTTTACCTCGATAATCGCGATTTTTACGGGTATTTCCCTCTACCACTTGATGAAGCAGAAATCCCGAAGGCATACCGAAATTCCGCTAAGTATCTTCTGGAACGCGAAGCTGAGGTTTTTCTTCACCTTCGGTTGAACGCCGTCTTTGACGATGCTCTACCTGAGGGAATGGCTCTGAAGCATTCACCGAAGTTGGAACGATTCCTTGAAATACCAGAACCATCACTACTCGGATTTGATCAGATATATTTAATTAATTTGGAACGAAGACCCGATAGACTTCAGAAGATGAATTATGCTCTGCGAGAACAGGGCATTAAAGCGAAGTTGATTCGAGCTACTGACGGGAGGGAGCTGAATCCAGGTATCATTCAACAATGGAATATCACTCAACTCTCTGGCTATGCTGACCCATACTACAAGAGAGCCCTCAAGTATGGTGAAATTGGGTGCTTCTTAAGCCACTATCGCATTTGGCAGGTAAGGTTGCTCTGACATCACTTTCACAGAGGAGCTACTCGAATTTAGTTCATATTTTAATCAAATAGGTGATTTTCTTCACACGAAGCGAGCACTCGAAATAAGAGTCCACAATAAGTGATGATAAAATATTTTAAGAGAACTAGCAAATTTTGGTTCAGCGGATTCGTGTAGAATAATTCATGTCACCTCATTTGCCCTGGCAATCGTTTTATTTGCTTTGATTTTACCTTGCTCTGTATATCGTTTTTTCCCAAACAGAAACTCTAGTGCGATTTGTTTGTCATCTTTAGGTGACTCTATGCAATGGGGCTTTACGTCATAAATAACCAACTCTGATTCTGATACATCTCTGCCAAACTGACGATAATAATCTATTTATACGTGTAAATCAGGGTCGTTCGTCACTAATGATAAAAATCTTATTAAATAATGGAGATTCGAAATAGCTGCTAACGTTAATTCTACCAAATCTCAGCCATATTAAAACTGGGAAGAGTTTTAATTTTAACTGTTCCCTTAAAATACTTTTGAATCTCAAATTTCAAATGCAGAATCGGCAAGAAAGTATGTATTCTAAGTATGATATTGGTTTTTTTAAACTACATTACGGCCTTATACATGCAGATTTTTTTAGTATTTTTTTTTAAATTGAAGGACATGATGAAGCATGATTTCGAGCGCATCCTAATCTTGGAGGACGACCTTCGTTTCGTGCCGGGATTCAACCGTCGTCTCGCATCCACAGTCAAGGAGGCTGATATAGCACTACCTGCCTGGGAGTTGCTCTATGTGGGACGCAAGCGAATGTCAACTAACGAGGTCATGGTCAAAGGGACCCGTTTTCTGGCCTATCCCAGCTATACGTATTGGACATTGGCTTATGTGTTGCGGCGCTCAGGCGCGCGTAAATTAATAGACCAACGTCCCCTAGAGAAGATGGTGGCCGTCGACGAGTTCCTGCCGATCATGTTCAATCGTCATCCAAACGAGCGATGGTTAGCGCATTTCGAACCTCGTAATCTTCTAGCTATATCCGCTGAACCATTGCTTGTGGAACCACTTAGATACACCGGCGAGCCGTTTTACATATCTGACACTGAGGATTCGGAGATCATCCCAGAGTTTCTGTACTCGGACGGGGAGAATGGAGGCGAAAGCAATGAATGCACAAAAGCTTGAAGCAATTTTGGGTCTCATGGCGCACTGTGTTAAAATATTATATATTTTACATTTTTCCTCTAATTTTTGCTAACTTCTGGTCTATATAATGGTTTATAGATGACAAGTCATTTAGGGACTTTGATATGTTGATAAGTCTAGCTGACCGCTCGTTGATGCAGGAAAAATCAACATCGACAGAAGACCGTTAAGTATATTTGCATAAGTAATTGCTGACTGCATGGAATCACATCATTTGGGACAGAAGCGAAACGTAAATGCCAAAATCACTGCAGGCGCTTTTCTCTCGGATAAGTATTTTTCCGTGTCTTTTCGTTTTTAATGCTACATCAGTTTCATTAAAAAAGCAAATAATGCACCGTAACGAGTGTTTAAGTGTGCAAATGAATCAACAACTTCTGCCTTCTAGTGCATTTCGTAAATCATCATAATTAGCCGATTAACTCGATGCCTTCAGCTGAGATGCCCTCTCAGGAACCAGATCATCACAGCATTTTCCAATTATACTCCCAAATTCGAAGCATTGAACATTGTTGCACTGTGGACGATCCATCAATTAAAGTCTGCTCAATTTTAGCTGCTGAAACTCTTTGTTGGCTTTCTCAATTTGGACTGTCTGAACTTTGAATATTCTAACATAGGCACCTTTAATGAAAGTACTAATTTCAATTTCGATTAAATACTCCACCTCAGTTTCTTAACTGTTCGGTGAAGAATACCAGAGAGAAGGTTAAATAAGTTCGCAGGACCTATTTCGGTCCCGATTGGCTCCGCTTCCCAATCAAATTGTTGGCCAAAGGTATTTGGTTGGATTGAGATAAGCTCTGGGTAAGAATTTAGGTAGATGAAGAAGCAACCATTAAGGCTTCTAGAAAAACCAGTTTTGGTGGCACAGACGAGCCTCTTTAACGCATTACTGAAAGGCAAAGCTCATGATATAAAACTTAAAGTAACACCTGCAGACTGTAAACACAACGTCCAGCGAAGCAGTTCTTACTGTCATATTGCTCTGACTGATTTGTTGGCCTCTACTTCTTGGTGAATAACGGCAGTCACGGCATCAAAGCGTTAATTGGGAATCGTCCGTACTGAATAAATATTTACAAGATGGGCTTATTTCTTATAGCTCCCAGTCTAATTCCTCCCAAATATCTCTCCTAACTGCCCGTACCTTGCACACGTGCAAAATGTCAGAAAACCAGTGTACACCATAACGTGAAACTAATTCAAGTGTAAGAGACAACCTCTCTTAGTTGTCTCGCAGGGACGGAGGAAAGTCATGGGCCAGTCCATCCATCGATGAGGATATGTTCACTAGCATCTGATCCTGAAGTCTTAGAAGACCGAAGCCCCTTTTTCCTTCTACACAATTAGCCGTGTACACGTGGCATTACAGTAACGCGTACAGGGTGTAGGAAACTTACATGAATGGCATTTTCTCTCGCCCATCGAAAGCACTCCATGATGCAACTCCCGATTTGCAGGAACCAATTGGATTTATTGAGATTTTCTGGATCTCAAAACCTGCGTGTACATCAAAATCAGTTGTTTTTCTCTTCACATCCGAATGCGTCAGCAGTTTCAGCGTTGTGGTACTCCAAGATGATCCCCTTGACTACCTCCGATGCTTCTTGGAATTCAGCCTCTTCCATGCCTTCACCAACAAACCAGTGAACAAAGCAACGTCGTTCGTAAAGCCTGGCGAATTGGGCATTGATTTTCTCAAGTGTGCGTTCAGTGGTTGATGTACCATTGATAATCATAGTGAGGTTAAGAGGGGTCTCCGTGAAACAAGATTCGGGAACGGGTTTCAGGCTTGGTGCAGCATGAACAGCTACTTTTACACCAGTAGGACACCACTCTACTATATTGAGGGACTGATTTGCTCTTGCTCGTTGGAGACACGAGGCCAGGTTTCGCTGCCATCCAGATGGTTTACCACGGAAAGAGAGAACAGTTGTGATTATCTTACTTCGCGTGAATTTGTCAGCTGATAGGGTATTGTATTGCGGTTTAAGCGTAGCCTTGATAACGTCCTCTGGGGAGGTAGAATGAGTTTGGTAATCACGGCTGAGCGCCGAGACGATTGGAGCGTTGCGCACATAGAGATAATGCAACTGAGGGAACGGGATGAGATTGGTAAGTACCTCCTCCATTGTGCTGCAGATGGGATCTAGATTGTAGTGGAAACCAACAAAAAAGTTGCTCTGCAACTGAGCTATCAGGCGGTTGAGGAAAGGGAACGTTGGCTTTTCGATATGCAGATAACGTGAAAGAAGGGTCATTATTGCCGAATTATCCATCATTACAACCATTTTACTGTTTGTTGCATTTGTTCCACAGTGCAGAACGGCATTATAAGGGTCAACCACAGTAGTTGAAAGATAATCAGACGGGAATATTGGAAACTAAAAGGAAAAGCCGTTTTAGCGATTAGAAGCATGCAAGTTAATTCTGAATGAAGACAAAGACCACCTGAAAATTTCAACCAAATGACAGACAATAACATTGCATTTGCTTTAACCTTCTCGGCCGATCCGAAGTTTTTTCTCTTAAAGTTTTACCTAGAGTGCAATCCCCCTTCTTCTGCAGGACAATCTTGAAGCGCTCATTTTCATTGTTCCCGAAGTTGGCAAGTTTTAAACAACCGCTACATGATGCAGGAGCTTGATAATCCTGTCTTTGGCCATGGTTTAGACAAGCGCCCTAACTTAGAAAAGCAGAGATTGAAATAGTCTAACATTCTGAGCCCATCAAATTTTATTAGTTTCAAAAAAAGATACAAAAGAAGTCGAGGACTATCTGCGTTTATTCCTAAGAACATACCAAGCCGACAGGGAAAACTAACTCTTTCTAAACTAATGTATGATAAATGAGTTCTCCAGCCAATTGAAGTTGCAAGTTAAACCAAGTAATTTAGGCTACTGCTTATTAATAAATAGGCGTACCTGCATAGTAAGAGCCTTGTTATACTCGTTAGTCAGATGGTCCATCAGGCGAAAGGTGAAACCGGAACCAGTACCACCGCCAATGCTGTGATTGACAATAAAACCTTCGACTCTGTCAGCGGCTTCGATTTCACGTCGAATACGATTAATCACCTTGTCAATCAATTGGCCACCAAGGATGAAGCGGCCCCTAGCGTAGTTATTGGCTGCTTCCTCCATGCCATGGTAGAAGGAAAGCGGGTTGAAGAGGCTTCTCAAAAAACTATGTTTTGCCTCCTCTGAAAAAACAGAAAGCGTCAATTTGTGTTTATGTCGCTAGTTGGTACTTACAGCTATATGTTATGATAAATATTGCATTGTAAAACTTCGATAAAACCAAGTTACTCATATAAATTAGACCAGTTTATCACATGGAAATAAAAATGCAGGTTTTATAGTTGTAGTAATGATTTATATATATATATATATATATATATATTTGAGGGTTAGATTTGGAATTCTCTCTAAAACTCAGAAGTCAGTGACTGACTTGTAGAGAAGGCGCCACACATATACAACAAGCAAAGTAAAAACTGTCTTATAAGATTCGAAATATTTTCAAGGCACAATCTTAGTAAAGACTAGGATCGCATATTATGGAACTTACGGATAGTAGTTGGGTCGGAATCGACAAAAATAGTTCGGGGAACGTAGCGCTCATCCATCGTAACATTGAAAAAACTTAAGGGCTCAAAAATGTTTTCCGTATGCGTGCACTGCCATTGAGAATAACCATTTTGGCATACATCATGTTCATAAATTAGCTGCTCCCAGAAATGGTAACCGCTTTGAACCCCGCATTGACCGACATGAAAAGTTATAAATTCCTTTTTCTACACTTATAAAATGTTATTATTTAGCAAGGAAGCTACCATTTCGTCTCAGTATTTTGTTCGAATAAATCAAATCAATATAAAAACAACATCTGACACGATAACACAACACAGTCAATCTTTTTTGAAAAGGTGAACTTCTCCGGCCTTGCTAAATAAATTCAGAGATGCTAAGGCGTTTCGGCCATTAGGCTTATGAATTTGATCTGGAATGATATATTCCAATTTCCCTTTATTCATAATCAAGAAGCAGGCCCCGCACCGCAGGAGAAGAAAAAACCTGTCTAAGCAACATGGAGCATGATAACTAAGGATGTCATTCCCGCCTAACAGTTGGTTGGCAAACTTCATTGTTTTTTAATAGTCCGTACAATGACGCTGCCAACAAATTAATAAATCCATCTCAATCAATGAAAAGCAACAGAAAGCAAATAAACAGGCCCCGCACCTTGCACCGAAGACAAATTTTCCTCAGATTGCAATTCCACGAACCATACTGTTAACAACTGTAAGACCAATCTGCCAGCAAGAACAGAGGCAATGCCGACAAGGAGGTCATTTGAAAGAACAAAGATGAAGCTCAAACGAAAGCGCAGACACGAGACGCCCGCTGTCGCCTATGTGCCAAGTTTGGCGACCAAAACACACTCGCAGACGCTACCAATTAATAGGCCATAGAACCAGCTATCAAGAAGTCTGTTCACGCATAAATATAAGTCTTTGATTGGAGGAAGGAGGGCATAAGGGAAAATACAGGGAAGAGGTATTTATAAAAAAGAGTTCGCGTCACTCAAGAGATCACTTTCTGCTTTTATTTTCCTCCTATCGCCTGATGGTGGTGATAGACCACATTGGCGAGAAGCAGAGGACGAAGGAATATGCTCATCAATAATCAATCCCGTTGAGTGTGCTTCATCATCCTCATCATCTGGCTCCTCCACAACTACACCTGATGGGTAGTACGTGACAACAGAATGGTTGTTCTGAGCGCGAGTGTTTCCACTGAAACCTCCATGGTGAGGAAACTGCAGAGAAGAATTGGAGGTAGAAGAAAGCATAGCGGAACGGGAAGGGTTATGATACGCATAAAACGAATCATAGTCTTCTTCGAATGGAGTGCCGTTACCGGTTCTCTGCATGTAAGCTGCCGTTAGTTGCGAGCCACCTCCTCGGCCACTGAAGCAGAAACATTATCAGTTAGAAAATGAATAAGCTACACACATAAATTGCATTTTTAAGGCTGAAAGCTGTGCATAATTGACATCACAGCGAAGAAAATAAATAGAATTAAAAACAATTAAGTGGACTAGTCAAACATTGTGCCCAAAGTAGACATGAAATTAGAGTAAAATATTACCGAAAGCGAATTTTGTTGTGGGTTGATAAATGCGATTTGAGATTCGTAGACTGAGCAAAACGCTTGGAACAGCCTTCCACAGGACAAATATATGGTCGATCCCCAGTGTGAATCCGATAATGCGTTCGTAGATTAAAATCCAATGAGAAGCGTTTCCCACAGCCCTATATAAACGAATCAAAATAGTAGAACCAGGGCAACTGAGCATAAAATGCACCAACTTGGAAAAGGACTGAAGAAATAAAAGTGTGAGAAAAGATCACCTACTTCGAAACTGCACTGGAAGGGTTTTTCCCCCGTGTGCACTAACTGGTGCCGCTTAAGTTTGCTAGATTCCACGAAAGCTTTGCCGCATTCCCCACAAACATGCACTCTAGGGCCATGAGTATGTAAATGCTTTCGCATCGCCGAATTATCACGAAAGATTTTTTCACAATTTTTATATGGGCAGGCCACCCCTCGGCTCTGTTGCGAAAGATTAGCATTTCGGCGACTTGGGTTCGGGAAGGAAGGGGAACCACTGACTCCCGCTATAGACGTGCCGTAGATACGGGAAATATTCTTTGGCTTCATGCCAGCAGGCTTGAGGGACACTAGGCCCCCAGGTTGTGTAACTGATTGACTTGGAGCTACAAAACGCAATGGAAGCAAATAAATAAAAGAATGCACAAAACTGTCAAGCGATAAAAACGATAAATACCTCGAGGAAGTAACTGACGTCCAGTATCGGGTTTCCGCCTGAATGCCACAATTCGTTGAGCAGGAACCCCAAGGTGAGGAATCAAGTTCAGGCCGCTGTTAGCAGCGGCACCAGAGGGGATTTTGATTATTCTTGGCCGTGACGAAATCCCTGCCGAAAGAGAATTACCAATCTGAAAATGGACACGAGTTTGTGCGCAGGGAGAAGCTTCTGACTTCTTAGGAGGGTAGAGGGGCATACTAAGCGTGAAGTCATCCGAATCAGAGCTATCAAGGGCATCAGGAACGGGCTCGATGCGGAGAACAGATTTTGACTTTGCAACAGACCGTCGAACACCTTTACGAGTGGGAACAGTTTCATTTGCAGTTGTCGAAGGGACGGGGATTTCATCAGAAACATTTGAGGTGTCACTGCCTATGATTTCCTCTTGAACACCTAGCAGATCTTGGGGATCCATGAGAAAAAGATCACCGTACGGGTCACTTCCGGCAAATAGTTCTGTAGATTCGGAACCAAAGAATATATCGGAACTGTCAGCGGGAACATCCTCCATTTTTTCGTCAAAGTATTCATTTTTTATATTTGCCTCACTCTCATCAAACATATCACTCTTCACAGATCCTTTCGCATGCAAAACTTCAGCCATGGCACAGAATCGTTAAGAAAAGGAGGGCTGTTTACACGCCCATAAGGATCAAATTCAAAGGACGTCCAACAGCCGCCTATTGTTGCCGTTTTGACAAATTAAAACAAAAGTACTTTAAGTCTCCATAAAATTCAATTTTAAATCTTTTCAGTAACAAGAAATTTTTCAAAGATAAAATTGATTAATTGGATGTTCTTTATTTTTTTGAGCAGAATCTTATGCTGACCACATACCCACCGATTCTATAAACAAGTATACATGCTTGCGCATCGAGGCCTGCCGAACGCTTGAAGTCGATTTGATTACAATAAATAAAACGCCACCCTCTTCCTAGTATCTACCTTCTGTATGGAAGAAATCCGACCCAACCCCGAGCCAAAGTGAGAAGCCGCCAAAATCAATGTTTATTAGAATAAACAATAAGTCCCGTATAAATAGCATGAAAGCTAAAAAATAAAATGAGGCACTGAAGGGACCTCTATCAAAGTAATAATCATTTTGTTTTGCCCTTTAAAAAGAATTTTAGAGCCGTAAACCCTGAAGCGATGAGAGGAAGCCCAATAGGTACAAACAAGGGAACGTAAATACCAAACACCTGATCAGACTAAAATAAAAGAAAGGTTTATTAGCATAAAATATTTTTTTTCACAGAAAAACTGTCTGATTGACTTACTGGGAAATAGAGAAGATCCAGCAGACTATGATCAAAGAAGGCGGCATCGGCACTTTCTAAAGCAACGCTTGCGGCGACGAAAGCTTTAACTCCCGGATTCGATGAAGAGGTCGATGGCGGAGAAGCCAACTCGGTCAACGCTTCTGACCAAGCAGAAACAGAGGTCTTAACACGATTCGCTGTCTTCAAGTTTATTACCATTGTGGGCACGCGCTTCACTGTGCTCACCAAAGAAGTCAGCGTCAATGCTGCTGTAGAGATACTCTCAATCGCTCTTTTACGCAGCCACAAGTCCAACTAAGTTAGAATAAGGAGCACAAACGTAAAATAATCCTAAAAATTACAATAAAATAAAGGCAACTGACCTCCCATTTAACCATCGCGCCGTACACGGAACCATTCTCCAAAAGAACCCTAAATCCACCTCCGCCAACATCGACAATACTCTGTGCACGAACATGAAGTCCCACAAATGAGCGAATAGTATTAACCAGCACTCCGCCGAGGGTGTTTAAACTGACATCCACATCATCAAGGGAGATGAAGGCGCCCCACTGTGGAACTAGTGCTATGCTAGAGGCAGAGTCAGATCTAGAGCTTCCAGAGATGTGGAACCGGAGTGGCTTGCGGTTTGTGGCATTAAATTTCTGTCGCGGTGTATCCACAACTACCACAAGATGCAAACCCCCACGAGTTCCACTGGATTTGTCGAAATGACTGCGTTCTGAAACATGCTGACCCAGATAAGCCTCGAGGGAGTTAAGCACATTGGATAGTTGGGCTGCTGAGTAGAAACGATGGGTGCGATCCTTCGAAATACGACTATCGACAAGAATACCAGATTACTGGTCTGTTGGCAAGCTTAATATTTAAAGCAATAGAAAGTGAAAACTTTTACCTCCATTCCAAAGCGTCCAAGGTTACTGAGTACAGATACTGAGAGTATAGATTTAGGTTCAGAAAACGTCTCAAGTCATCAAGTCCAGGACTGACATATTTTCTGAGCCATTCACCAAAACTGAGATTGCCGTTGCTCCCAGGACCCCACATCCAGTCGTCTGTGGAGGGAAGACAGGAGGGACTAGGAGAAGTGGTGTCAAACGCGCCCACCAAGGTAATGGTGAGCTCATAACCGGGTGCGATAGGAAGTTGGTGAGTTCGCAGCTTGGAAACTTCAGCATGTGCTGCTGTGTAATCGACCAAGGTACTCCGATAGGGGCTATTAGGCTCTACTGTGTCTATGTCACTGCCTTTCCACCAGACTGACGCGTAGATTGCCTATCAAATGTAGAGCTAAAAGTTACAATTTATTAGTAATTCAGCAAAACAGTTCTGCTCCATGGCCTCACAACAAAATCCTACGCCTACTGGATGCCAGAAGTCGTTTAGCCTTACAGCTAAAAGGACGATCTCAAGTGCGAAAAAGGGCTCTTAAACGATGAAAAACTACCCTTCTAGGTGGAAAGTATTTGGACTACTTCAATTCCAAGAAAAGATTTACAGAAAAAAAGCCTGAAAAGCCAATTTAAAAAGAATCACTGTCTGTGTCCATGAGAAAATTGAACAGGCACATAAGAAGCGAATAATGACAAAAGGACCCGAAAAACTACTTCTGTGTGCGCGTTTCGGAAATTTTTTACCGAGACCTATAAGTCCAGGAATGGCTAGTGTTTAAAAGACGGCCTTCCGTTTTTTCAATTAGAATAGCAGAAACGGATTACCGGTCAATAATATTCGGAGTCAAAACCAGAAAATGAAGAGAGAAAAATCGAAATTACCTGCAGAGTAGGTGGCTTGACTAGCTGTTCCTGTAAGATTCCAAGTATAACAGAGTTAAGCCTTTCTGAAGCTAGGGACCGAAGATAGATGATATTGCGTTGTGAGGATGCCCGAACCACAGCATCGAGGGGAGTCGCTTCTTTCTCCAGTCCTCCCGAATCCGTCGGTAAGACGACAAAGTAGTAAGCACATTTAACGCTAGAGATGAAAGTAAGCAGTCAACAAATAAAATTTTCAGGGTTCACTTCCAAAGATCATTCTAACCACCTATGTCTAACAGCCGAAGAGTTATCAGCTTCCAGATGCACAAAAAGATCCGAATTGATAAGTATGTGATCCAATTCTGAAGAAACTCCCTTTGCTAAGATTTCAGCAGGAACTCGCCCAGTGATATCAGATACGTAAAAACGATAATCCACTCGTACAGGTAGAGTAGAGTAGCGAGGTGCCTGTGAGTCTCGACTAGAAGCAACAGCAATTGCCTGATGCTGGGCATCTAGACTTCGTTGAACATCGGCGGCGCTGAAGTAGAGCGACTGTTTTAGACCGTCAATGCCTTCTTTAGATAGTTTTGGATCAAGACTCAGGACAACCACCTTTGAAAAAAGCAATCACAATCAACTTTCATTATTGACGAATTTTTTACAAAGATTTCTTGAAGCAGGTAAATATTTGGGGTCGTCGTGGTGTTTTATGGAAAGGATAAAATTGCAGGTTAGGCTCTAAACTGAAAGTTAACGATTTAGGAAAACGTGATTTCCTTAAATATGCCCATAAAATATGACTTTTCGTGAAACTTGGAGGCATCTGGCTGCTTCAAAAGGTATTGAGTTCTAAAGCGATGTAGGCACAACAGTACTTGTTCTCAACGCAAACAGGCGCAAGAGGAATCGTTGGTAGCCACTAAGAAGATCGAAACAGTTCTGCGGATTCTTCACAAAAAAGGAAAAAGGAATATCCTCCGAACGATATGCAATTCTGACGCTATCTAAAGTGAAGCACCTGGACTGTTGCTACGGAAGGATGGGGCGAAGGCCTGAAATGACTGAAAAAAAATATATAGTAAGGCAAAGCGCAGAACTCAATGATGATTGGACACAAGTGTAGGTCAAGAAAGACTAATCTTGACGAAAAGTGAAAAATATTAGCCATGCGATTTTAGAGAACGAAACCTCGACAAGAAGCGAGATGAAGCCTACAGATATCAGATATAGTAGGATCCTCCCATCACTTCTATTAACTGTGGAACGTTTCTTATAATAAAGATGAAATGAGATTCTATAGTCGGTGGTTTCAAATAGACGAGGGACTATCTACAATCAGGGAAGATTAAGACTAACTTGCATTGATAACGTGCATTTTTGAGCAAGTATTTGCTGAAAAATGGTGAAGTAAGACATTCATGAAGTAGAAAACTGCCCACTAATAACACCCTGAGAGTTAATCACAATTCCGATGGCATATTTAAAGCTGATTGGAAAAATGAACTCTTGAAAACTTGCCTAGACGAGCTTATTAATACCATTCCAACCATTTTGAAGAAAGTCGATAGGAAGAGGGATCAATCTATACGTGGGTATCATGTCGAAGGATATGCTACTGGGTGAAATGGTATTTAGACGGAACTTTCGGACGGACTTCAAGGATCCAAAAAAGAAGTAAGACGAATTCAGCGGCTGAACACTATGTCCCTGCATTCTAATATATTAAACTAGAATTATAAGCACGACATATTTAGCACAATTGTTAGGATATAGCGCTGGAGCTTTAACGGATAAGCAGACTTACGTCAATACCAACAGTAATAGCTTGCAAAGCAATGGATTCAATTCGCTCGGTTGGGAGAGCATGCTGCTCAGGAGAAGTGGTAAACCACCACAAGGGCAGTCCAATCGCAATTCCAAGAAAGTAAAAGAGAGCAATGCCGTGAAATCGCCGACGCTCGAGCCGCGTTGGTTGAAGCGTTTCCAGCTCCGCCTTTTCGTTAGACGTTAGATGAAACTGAAGGAAGTATAAAAGAACAAATTAATCTATGGATATGGCACTTCAGAGAATAAAGTAAATGCGTAAATTGATTGCGTGCGATTAGAGGCAGTAGCAGCCACGTCTTAGTGGCTAATGATTCGCATGGACAGTTATTATGAACATGATGGAAAAAGAGTAAACAGAATGAGTTCAAAGGGAATAAATCAGGAGACAAACAACATTATTATTTTTTTTATTCAATCAATTATGTTGAATAAATGATACATTTTAACCTATTTGAGCTGCATCCATTGCCCTGGAAAGTATGTCATTCACTTCTTCGGTCTGGTTTGGCATTTTCCACGAATCAGGAGTTTTTGAGTTAGTGTTGGCGGCAGCGGCAGTTCGAGCCTTTCGACAAACGTCTAGATAAGCTGCCGATATGGGTGGTTGAACAGGATTAAGGGGCGTGTAGTCATCACCTAATTCATAGCAAGAGTCAGCGTCGTAACCAGAGAGGTCGCCACAGGCCACAAATGGCAGAATGATGCGCTGCTCTCGATTGAGCTGATAGTAACAAATACTTTTAAGTGCTAAATGGCGAACCCATACTAAAAATGTAAATTAAAAAAACGGAAGAAAATTGAGCTTACTCGGTTCAAATCATTTAGCCATTCCATGAGAGAATCGACAGAGTTATTAGACGACGCATGCTCCTCAGACGAAGTGCTAATTAATGACGAGGGAAGAACGGAATCACCACGAAAGTTTCGACAAACTACGAAGGATTCAAGGCTGGAATTTCGGCTAGAACTTGGCTTGGTAAAGACAACTTCTCCCGAAAAAAGACAGCGCAGTTGAGCACCCATTAAACCAGCCTCTCGACCTCGAAACACCTTAGCAATGAAAGTGCCTCCGTTCTCCAAAACTCGAGCGCAAATTGTGAGTGCGGCGAGAACCAAGTGCGACTGCACGTATTCGTCCAAGTCATGGAGACCGGTAACTATCGAAAAAAGAGCGAGTGCAAATGATTTACCATCGGGGGCGCCATCGCATACGACAAGCTGGGCCTTCTTTCCCTCAAATTGTTGAATAACACGATCAGCAGTTTCTCGACTTGTGATGTCCCCCTGAATCTGAACGATACCTGGGATCGGTGCCATTGCTTGTAAATCGACAGCAACTATTTTCACATTCTGGCGGTCAGCCTCTGAACGGGGTTCCCAGATCCGTTTGGACAAAACTTGAGACCAACTTCCTGGAGCAGCACAAAGATCCACAACACGACTTATGGGGTTCCCACTATCTATTTTCCAAGAAAATTTAAGAAAACGGTGGGCTGGTATAAAGTATTGAAATGTTTAATATCAAAAATAAAGTTTGAGAAATCATTTACGATCTTCTGCTAAGATATTGAATTCATCATCGATCTGCAAAAGTTTGTAAGCGCTTCTAGCTCTCCACCCCTGCTCTTTAGCTAAGCGGTAAAATATGTCTCGTTTGTCACGAGAAGACTTCCCCATAAAGAATACTGGGCTATAGCCTAAAAAATTTGGATTGCACATCAACTCACAGCTTAACGCAAAGTTACGAACCAATCATTCACTTAGAGAAGGGGTAGAGTAAATGCATCCTTAGTATTTATTAAAATGGAATTTAATCTGGAATGTCAGGTGGCGTTATCTCCCTAAATTATGGCATGTTAGATATAATATTGCATGGAAATATTACATTATTTCATTGATAATTAAAAAGTTAATACCAGGCTATATTATTATTTCTTATTTATATCAGCTGACCGTGTCTTAAGCAAGGTAACATCCTTGGCCTTCTACGCTGCCTTGTCTTCACTAACTTTAGATCTCAACAACGTATCCCGTGAGTTACATTCTACTGTCAATTATCGTCGTTATAATAAGTCTTGATACTCAGTTACAGCTTTGCTTCTTTTCTCTTGCTCATTTTTGTTGCTTAGTACTTTCTTGAGCAATTAATTGTGCTTGCATCCACTTATATGCAGGACTATCGCCTTCATCGATGTTTGACTTCCTCTGCAAGCATTCTTGTAAATGTATGCCCATTTGCCTAGCCTAGTTCTTTGGATTACGCTCTAGAATGAGGTCATTTATTATATTTCATCATGGGATAGTGTTTTGTTTTTATTTGCATTTTCTTCTATTTCGGTAATAGATATGGCTGACTCGAAGTCTATTCTCGTTACCGGTGGTTCAGGTCTCGTCGGCCAAGGAATCCGTCTCGCTTTGGAGCAGCGCTCGCTAAAACAGCCCAATGAAGAATGGATCTTTACCTCCTCCAAGGACCTCAACCTTTGTAGTGCCGAAGATACTATGGCGTTCTTTGAGCGGGTTCGCCCTACCCATGTCATTCATCTCGCTGCCAAAGTTGGTGGTCTTTTCGCCAATTTGAATGACAACCTCGGTTTCTTCGTAAGTCGCTCAGCTTTAGCTCAACAGTATGATAAACTAATTGCGTACAATGCTGTATTACTTCAGCGAACTAACATGCAAATCAATGACCACTTGCTGGAAGCCTGTGCCAAATATCGTGTACAGAAGACTATTTCCTGCCTCTCAACTTGCATATTTCCCGACAGGACTACCTACCCCATTGATGAAAATATGGTACACAATGGACCCCCACATTGGTCTAATTATGGTTATGCTTACGCAAAACGCATGATTGATGTTCTCAACCAGTAAGTTGCCAAAGTTGGTGCTACCTCTCTTTTCTCAGTGTAAATTGTCACGTTTCTCTAGATTGATTGGCCAATTAAGGTTTCTATTTTCTGTGTATATGGTACTGCTTCTTTGCCTCAGTATTGTCTTTGGGATACCCCTGCTCTTCTATTGAAGCTTCAAGATTTTGTGCTTAGATTTTTCAATGTATGTAAATTAAAAGGTGCTATGACACAATCTCAAGGAGACAAAATGAGGCGACCAGGAAGTTTTTTGCATCTGGGTTCTAAAAAAAACGAGTTCAAATAGTCAAAGGGGATTCGCTTCACTTGAAAATTTGTGTGAATCTAGATTTCTGTTTGTTTACTCCGCTCCTCTGTGAACTTTTTCAAATGCGTTTACTGTCTAGCCTAGGACATTGTATACCAGTTCCATGTTTCAATCCGACAGTTGTTTTATTAGTCGAGAACGAGATCCGAGAATCATAATGCCTCTTTTTTTCAGGAAAAGTTGTATGTCCGTTTGCTTTCTTTTCAAAAAATCTGCTTTAAAAGCGCGTTGGTTAAAATAGTTTTTCACTGTGTTAGTTTGTTTCTCTTCTTTAAAAAGGATAATTTCTTCTTAATTTCTTGAAGAATCTAGCTAATTCACTCTTAGTCGGTAAATCTCTCACGAATTTCATTTTTTTAAACCGACTCTCCACTGAACGGTAAATTTTCCCGTTAATAAGCCGCCTACGCCGTATGATTTGAAAATTCGGTTAAGCGACTAAATGTGTTTTCTTCAGAGTAAGCTTAAGCACCAGCGAGGCATGTGTTCATTTGTAATATCATGGTGGTTCTTGATTAATTACATTCATGGTGTATATGGATCTCGTTAATACAGGCCGATGAAAACGTTCAAAAGTTGCAGTATGCCAGACCGCCAGGCTGATTTATCATTGTTTATCTTCGATGTAACTTATGCCTAAGTGCATTTCCACCCTGATTCGTATTTATTTTTGTGTATCTTAGCGCTTATGCGGAGAAGACCGGTAAGGTTTTCACCTCTGTCATCCCCACCAATGTGTTTGGACCTTTTGACAATTTCAACCTCGAGAAAGGTCATGTTCTCCCCGCCCTGATCCACAAGGCTTACTTAGCCAAAAGTGAGTAGTGATTTTTCATAACTGCTACGCAGCATTTTTCGTTCTCTTTGTTAAAAACGACATAGTACTGAAACTCTCAATTACGTGGCGGATAGACTAGTCAGTCATTTAAAGAGAATGCTATATTTTCATTCCTTACTCCACTTTTCTTGCATATAGATAATGTCTACGACTGTTATATTCAAACGGTCTAGTCTTTCGGAAGACTATCAGGCTTTCTCTTTGACTCCTTTCGTGCCCAAATCTGTTTTCCACAAGACCATGCCATGTGGCTGTTAGTATTCATTCGGATCACTTTATTGACTTGGGTTTATTTTAGTACTTCAGAGTCCGTATTCTCAAATCAACACAATGAGGAATATGAAAGGTGCCTGCCTTCAGGTCTCCAAGTGGTTGAATAATAGGTTCACACCACCTTAGTGTAAATTCTTCCATTTCGCATACTTTTGAAAAACCAGTAGCAATGGGAATCGAAAATTTGGCTTGAAAATAGTTTTAGTATATGGCTTCAATATAGATGTATGTCTCTTTCCTTCAGATAATATTGATCGCCTCGTATTTAGTTTTAATTTACCATTGTTCGTCGATTTTCGTCCAGGCTACCTTTTGGGTCAAATTTCTAGTATTGGCTTCATTCTACTACGGGGAGTGTCAGTAGTAAATCTTAGTAACAGTATTAATTATCGAACTCTTTATTGAATTGAAGTTTCTTCTAATTCTCATCTTTTAATGAAGCAAGGTGGCCTTGGTACAGGTCTGATTGGGGAACTACCATTTGACCACCCAATTGTAAACTGGCTTTAGCCAATTTGTGGTACTTCAACCACTGACTTTACGCTGGCGGCTTTCGAATTCCTTGGTGTTATGTGTACGTGACTGCTGCACTTCTATCTCACCATACTATGGCCGTATTTAAATACTTGACAGATTTCTAAGGATTAATCCGTTGATCTTTAATCTGATCTGCTTGCTCATTGTGCTGTACGAGCAGTTCACCCAGGCTCGTCTTGCCATTTGTATTTACTGGCTCCAATTAATGGTTGATAATGGCACTTCACGAGACTATCAATTGTTTTTTCTTCAAGTCAATCAAATTCTTATTTGATTACATTGAGCTGAGAAAATAGTGTTTTCTATAAATATTACTTTATGCCTCTCTTGTTTTAATCAGAGGCTGGAGAACCGCTCCTGGTGTTGGGTTCAGGCACGCCGTTACGCCAGTTTATCTACTCCATCGACTTGGGTCAACTTATTATTTGGGTACTACGTAATTACGATGATTGTGAGCCAATAATCCTCTCAGTTCCTGAGACTGATGAGATCTCTATTAAAGATGCCGCCTCTGCCATTGTCTCTGCAATGAGCTTGAAGGGTCTCACTGTAAGTTTATTTGTGCATCATGAACTACAAGAAAGGCTTCAGTCAAAGTTATGCATAACCCCACTTAGTCTAGAAGTAGCAGCACTACAAACTCAAGGTTCATCTCATCTTTTTTCAGGTGGCAGCTGCCATATTTTAATGTTACTTTGTTGCAGTAGTGCTCTTTTATTTATTTAACATTAAACCGAAACATTCGAGCTTTGAAATGGCTGGAAAGTGATCTCAAGACCGTCCCGACTTTATTACTAATGCGAAGGGATGTTCATACACAAGCTTTTAGTAAAAACGCTATCTTCAGCGTGAATACCCATTGCTATCCCAGCCTCCTCACCTTCATCTTTGACGTGGGCATTATCATGTTATTAAGGAGTACTAACCATATTTGCTGTAGCGTCCACGTGTGAAAGCGATCTGATGGATTCTTTAATCCAACTAGGAGGTTTGCATGTCAAGGGTTCTCCAAGACTTCTCTCAATTTTCGGTCCATTTCTACAAATCTAGCAAAGACCCCTGCCAATTTTGGTCTCGATGAATCGCAGTCCTCGGTAGCGACCCGTTACAAGTCAGCCTTTCGAGCAAAGCTAGTTCCATGGTTTGCGTCCAAACGTTCCCTACTTTACTGCCTAATAATTCCCGTGCATTTTGTATGGGTGTGATAAACTCAAGCCTCAGGCTGCCTCACACTACTTTTCTTGCAATAAGCTTCTCCTAATGCTTAACATGAATACCTCGTTTTCACTGTTACTTCACAAACAAATTGTCTCTCTCAACTTTATCTTACTTTCCTAGAAGCCGCCTCGGCTTATAAAACGCGTCAAAATTTCGCGAAATATCTATCGAAGCAATTCGATTTGGGGTTGAAATGCCAAATGACTGCCTTTGTCTCCCTTACCCGAATGCATGACTTCTAGTTCCAGTCTCATTTAAAGAATTCTAGCTACTACTTAGGATAAGTCTCAAGGGCTCATTTCACCCAAGGTGTTCGTAACAGCGCTTACTCGACCACTAATGTACGAATACGAGGCGACGAAGCACTTTTGTTTTCCTGGTTATTCGTGCAAAATAAATTTACATATTATTTAGTAAACTAAGGTGATCACAGTTCCTTTTTTGTCATGGTTTCCAATATTTGTAAAATTCTTCCTACTCTTCTACTTTTGGAAACTTCGTACGCACTGCTTGAAAAGGACTTGTCGAAAGTCAGGCTGGATTGGCACACGCGGTGGGGAAGAGTCATAATGTAGTAGTGGCATTATCGCCATTTTTTGAGGCGATCACTCTCCGATGAAATGCTTTAACGAATTTGGCTTATTGTTTCGTCATCGATCAAAATGGTGTAGTTGGTGCTGTCACTTAACTTTTGCAATGTCTGAATCATGTAATGATTTTGCCAAGGAATCTAAACACTGGGTTCTATTAAGTGGTTATACTCTTGAAAACAAAATGGTGGTTTGTGTTGACTTGAAAGAGTAATTTCATTTGCTCATACTGAATATAAAAAGCAGCAGTTGAAACGTGACAAGATCATTGTGCGAGTTCTAGATAACCCAGGTAAAGGGCAGGGGATTTTTCCGATGGTGGGCCACCGTTCCCACGCTTTTATTTGTATTTCAATGTCCAAAGCAGTATTGGCCAAACAAATGCCCGTAAATTTTAGAGCTAGCAGAAGCCATGATAGTCCGAAGCCTGGAGCGTAATAAATTTGTGGTTATTTAGTTTAATCAGCCAGAGAACCTAGTGATAAAGATAAAGCCCAAGAACAGTGAAATACAGTAATGCTGGTTGTAGGCAAATGTTCAGGTGGGAGCATCCCAATATTATAGGAAGATGCCTACAATTCAAAGCCGTGGATATCTAAGAATACAAATGCAATCGCAACTGCCATTCTTAGATACCCAGGGCCCAGCATTATCTCCTTACCAAGAGGTGATAAAATTGGTAAGATAAAGCGAGTACTTGTTTCGAACTTGGAGTTGAAGATCAGGAATGGCGATTCATAAAATCTCCTCATCCAAGACTGTAAATAATGAGACTAAACTATCTGTGTTTCGGTTTTAATGATAATAATGATCTTATAGAAGTACTGTTAATTAGAGTGCTGTTTATATCGCTAGACCAATTCAGCCATGGGTGTCCATGTTGCGATTGGTCCATCGACGTATTTTGCGTCCCCCATCTCTGCTCTTGAATAGTGCTTAGTTGTTGAGCTTCGGTTAATCGATTAATCACACTTTCATCTTGAACGTTAGTTCGACGCCACCAAAGCTGACGGTCAATTCAAGAAGACGGCTTCTGCCAGAAAATTGATGTCCCTTAATCCTGACTTCCAATTCACGCCCTTCGAGAAAGGTTGGTTCCTAATCTTTTTTCTACTTTGGACTCTAAATATTGAATGACTTCCTATTATCGATTGTCATAAATTTTAGCAATAGCCGATACATGCAAATGGTTCTCTGAGAATTTCAACACATGCAGAAAGTGAATTCACTCCTTTCTCTATGCCCTGCGTCCGGTTTCCTTATCGATATAATTGCGCAATAACATAATAGTATATTTGGCGATCATTTCTCTCCAGAACCGATCTTTGTTTGTGAGCTCCAATTTGTCATCTTTCATTTGTTAGTACCTTTTGTTTTGCTATATATTTTGGGCGAATAAAGAGTGCACATTTTGCTCCGTGATTAGAGAAAAATTTATGTTCAGATATCTTTGACCTAAACAACTGCGTGTCGCTTATTTTGATAGATTACAACGAAGGAATCGTAATAGCATAAAAATGTGCTTTGGGGTAGGTCGTAACGAGTTATGCAGGCCAACATGGGTTGCCAAGCCCAGCGGTGAGCGCCCAGCCAGTATGACCCACAGGCTTTAATGCCATGATGAAGTCCAACGTCTGGAATATGCGTGCGCCAGTGTCGCATAGTAACACGTAGGTATCATCTATTGCATGGAGCTAGGGTATTTTATTAAGAACGCGCATATAAATACTCTGTCAACAATGCAACTGGTATGGTTTCGTGAGCATCTTCAGTGTGCGTCGATACTTGCTTGACTTGATTTGTAATTATCAGGCCTGGTTCTCTTCGTTCTGGTTGCCACTAAAGGTGAAATCAGATATATCAACATAAAATTGATGTTCATCAATGTGTACTAAATTGAAATTTGTGTTTAAGTGTGTTATTCCCTTTGGCTCGATTTCTCAGAGCAATGAGGAAAGTTTTGCAAAAAGATCAAATTGGCTAGAACTTCTATGAATCTCTGCGGCCTGAAATTCTAAAGCGCACAGTCATTGATAACTGAATGACATATATACGCAGAATTCAATATAATTGCTTCTGTTTAGCCGCTTAACCGATATTAGATCATTAATTCCATCTGTTCTCGAAAACCGAATATAATGTCGCTGAAGCTTCGACAGCAATCATTCTTTGTGAAAATCACTGTGATTTTGTGGTAATCACGTTAAATTCTAGGTACTAAGGGAATTTCTTTAAGCATCGTCCGCGTGAAATTATGCAATCAAATCACACTGAGTCGATAAGTGTTTCCGATAAGGTTCCGGAACCAGTGTAATTGAATATGAGGATAAAAGGTACTTCAGTTACCCAATTGCTCTTCAAAATTCCTATTAGTTGAATTAATCGTGAAAAAAATTATCGAAGCAGCTTGATTAATTTTTCACTTTTCCTGTAGACAATTTTAGATACTTTAACGATATTTATTTTGACTTAAAATTGCTCCATTAAGCTCGAGTGCTGCGGGATAGTAACAATTAGAATGCTGGCGAACCAACCACGGGGAAAAAAATCTACAAATTCAAGATCTTTATCACATTGAGAAGAATGCAAGGATCAAAATCATTAATTACTCAAATTATCACTTTTGAAATATAACTGGAAGTTACTTAGTTAAATTATAATATTTAGTCATACCACCGGTATAAATTGTATACAAATGCACATTTTTGAAAGCGTTACTATGCTGATTGAGTTGAACGGCTTAATCGGGAGTTGGGAATTTCACGCAGCCTACTTTCTTGCAAAAGTTTGTCGTCATATCATTTTATAAATAAAGGACTTGTACGAATGCTTTCCTGATTCATTTGAGAAACCCATCTGCAATGCCATGTATGAATTAGACTGGAAGAATTATATTCATGAAGAGAAACGGGTACTTAAGGCATTAGTTTATTAAATTTAAGAAACTAAAAGGTGAATACTGGGCGTTTGAAGGCCTTGTTCTTTGTTACTGCGACCGTGAGGCGCTGGGAGATTACTTTGCTTTCGAAAAATGGACCATCGAAAGGTTTACTTTTTCTAACTACAGGCCATCCACATTTTATAAGATGGTGGCATATGATGAATATAGGGATACTTTGATGCGTAGGAATGTAAGCATGTTGTATAATAACTTTTTAGAGAACTTATGTTTCCATGGCTATCACTATCGGAGGTGGTTCCTGTGGATCACTTCTCTTTGAAGTACGTTTTAATTAATTCACCTGATAAAAGTTAGCTGTATTGTGATATAGTTCCACGGACTTGTGAAAACTTCGTAAAACTATGTACAGGGGAATATGGGATAATCCCCAAGAACGATTGCGAAAATTATCGAATGCACTACCTTGATACAATATTTTTCAGACTCGTCCCGAATGGCTGGATTCAAGGTGGAGGTATCTTTGACCCGAATTCAGTTTATCGGTTATCGAATTAGACATTCTCTATGGAAGTGGGGATGATGGTCGTTCAATCTACGGCCTTAAATTCGAGGGTTTGAATTCTTTGACTTAGCACAAATTACAGTCTAGATGAGAATTTTGCGGTCAAGCACGATAAGCGTGGCGTTCTCAGCATGGTCAACGAGGGTCGAAATACAAATTCTTCCCAATTTATGATAGTTCTTCAGCCAGCACCCTGGATGGACTATAGATATGTTGCTTTCGGGTAAGACACTACTCATTTTTGCCTTTATCGATCCATAGTCAATTATTAGAAGGCTCCTGCACCCTCGACTCCATGGAAAAAGTTGAAACCAAGAACGATCGTCCATGCAGTGAGATCAAAATCGTCAAAATCAAAGTTCTCAATCCACAAGACATTCATTCCAAGATAAAATGAAACACGCTCAAACACAAAAGCAAACAAGAACAAATTGAGTCTTTATAATGATTTGAAAGTAGTTAAACGAGGACAGAATTTTAGGGACAATAGACACAAAAGCGAGATCACATATGGTTTAGTTGGAGAAAACGGAATCAGTAAGTAGAGGTGAGGATGAGGGGAGAGCTAGGTGGAATTGGCGGTAGAGGAATTCTTGTTGGAGGAGGTAGTTATAATTGGAATGGAAGGAACGCCGGAAACTAGATTTGGCTGAGTACCTGACGAACGGAAAAATACCATGTAGATGACGCCAAAAAAAACGAGACACATTAGGATCCCGATTGCGGCCAGGACAGCCCGATTCTGGATGACACTATGGCCAAGAGGAAAGTTGATGAGAGGAGCATACAAGAATTTCTCATACCTGCTTCATTTCTACCCTTAAGGTATTAATACAATTAAGTGATGCCCTTAACCACATACCTTCACTGTGGTTAGAGCAGTATACTTCAAACAGTATTACAAATCATATCATGGAAGAAAAGGTATCCTGGTGTCTCCGATTGAAGGCTGATTCTCGCACCTGGACGTGCACCAATGGGTTTTGTACCCGCGTCGCCTGATGAGTATAGTATCAGAAAAAGTGTTGGGAGCATCATTAATCCAGGCATTCACGTCGTACCTCGTTTACCGAGCTGTGTGATATTGTACTTCTGCTAGCATGATCGAATTTTATCCGTCCAGTGGATGATTAGTCCTATCCGGCAGCCCCTTCACTAGCCCAAAGTTGCCCCCTGGGATTACCGGAGGAGGTTGTGAGTAGATTTGACTGTGGAACGTGCGTGTATATGGTGATGAATGGGATCTTCGCCAGAAAGTTGAAAAAACTTCTGGAAGAGGTATGAAGATTGTCGGCCTTAGCATTGTCGAAGACGGACGAGGTGTAACTACGAAGTTGAACTGCTGCCTGTACTATATAACCATGTCAGAATAGCGGCCAGTGAACCGAAAACTTTGCTAACCGCTTTTACTGTCTTCTATGTTAACTGTTGTGTGCTACAAGTTGTAAAAGCCATTTGTACTTCTGTTGTACCCCCAATAAGTCCTTGGCACTTGTACCAATGGGTGGGGAGTAAACAAATAAATAAATAAATAAAACTGGAGACATATCTAGGGAAAACAGGGCGAATTTCGACTCAAATCACCGAATTCAGCCCAAAGTTCGATTTATCTTATTGCACTCTCGTTCTTCCTTCTTTTAAAGTGATGCTCCAGACCTTGACATGCTATTCTTATTATTTCTTCGAGTGGCAAAGAGCCTAGCGCGATTCCGCTCTTGATCATTATAGAACTAGACGATCAGGCCGACGTGGTGATAGCTTCACCGACAAACCTAAAGTGTTGTTTGGACAATGGTTCATGCGGGAGCATAATCAAAAGCGCACACAATCCGAAAACGGGTACCACTTGCTTCGAGAACACCCAGGGTTGACTGTTCCGAGTAGCTAGTAGTAATAGGAGTAGTAGGATATCTGCATAATTATACAGTTTTGTAGAATAGGAACTTACTTACTTCTCCATGTAGCTTCAGATCTGCTTTACAACAATTCACACAACCATTGCGTTTCCATTCGATTCGAATAGCATCTACGTTAATCGTAGATAGCTACCTCATCCAATTGCCACTGTTTGCATTTATACATTGCCTAGCATTAAAGATGATATTTCAAAGCCGACCTTGAAGACGGCTACTGTTGAAGAGCCGTCAAGCTAGTCAGTTCGTTTCTAGGGAATGTATCACCCAACTTATACGTTATTAAAAATGATTCAGCCAGAGATTCAACTCAGAAAACCAACAAATTCGTCTTGATTTGATTAGAATTAAGATCTAATCCAAAAACAATAAAAGTGACTACAGCCAATTGTAGCAAAAAAAGAAACAAAATAGAATCTTCAAAAAGGTCAATATCCAGGGTCACGAGACTATCAGCATGGGTAGATTCAAGATGGCCCAATTCATTAAGTGCTGCTTCGCAAATTTTTGATTACAAAAAGAGGAAATGAAAAACAGAGTTAACTTACCGTCGATACATTTTTGAGATAACCCGCGAGGTTCGTGACAGGTCTTCGTTAGCATGTCTCAACTAGGAAGAAAAGAGCAGGTAGATGCAGGAATATGCGATTGCATCAATTGCAAAGTGTGACAATAAAAGCTGACATTTATGCTAGATGTAATAAACTACAATCGTCAAAATCAAAGTAGAATGTCATTCACACTTTTCAGTTTCATCCCCGCATTACCACTCAATTATTTAAGACGTAGATATTCTGAAGTGTTGGATTCTTTTAAAAGAAGCCCTAGTGCGTATTCACCATAACGATATCTCTATGACCACAAAAAAAGAGGCAGCATTGTGCGAAGAGCGCCTCCCCAATTGAATGCATTTACATAGTCAGAATTGCTGCACTCTCCTCTTCTTTCACAATTTTCTTCGAAATGGCTAATGCAACAGGACTATTATGGGCCGACTTAATGGCCGACTTCTTTTTGGTACTGCTTAGTTTGTCTTCGCATTCAAATGTACAAATACGTCCTACGACACAAATAATGTCCAGCAGATTTGTCCTCATATGAGGACGATATCCCCTTCAGCACAATAATCTCTCACATCCTCCTATTTCATTATGCTTGACGAAAGCGTTGACTACGATTGATGGTCTGGGTAATAATCTCTTAACCTAACCCCTTGTAGATCAGCGGTTAATAACTACTAATGGATGAGTGCCGGAAGCTCAGAAACGCGACTATTTATTTTTTCAGGCGCTACGTTTCTCAGGCCTTCTGAAGGCTCCCGATGACGAGCCGAGGAATATGTGATGGCAGGAAACAAGCTCAAGATCTGCTTGGAAAGTACCAAAATGACCCGGCCTCGTGTAGAGGTAAGTACTGCAACTTGAGCGCACATTTAGGTGAATCTAATAAAGCACTGCAAACGATCATAGTACAATAGTGGCTGACATGCATGATCGCTTATCCGAGTCCCTACAGTGACAAGAGGAAAAATGAGGACAAACCTTCAAGTCCCCAAATTCATCATTTTGTCTAATTCAACGAACAGCTACCTACTCGATCACGACTGCGCATAATGGTCTCACGTTGTTGGTCCAGGTCGTCCAGGATTTGTCCACCGATTTCCTCTGTCTCGTAGGCGACTCGGAGACCATCATTGAGCCGACGGCCGGTGCGTTCCACGCGCTCTGTGTTGGTGAGCAAGGACGCACGCATGTCACCCGAGTCGGCGGCAGCGCCACTCAACAACTCTTCGCGCAGTGCACTGTGCTCTGAGAGGGAACCACTGGACGGAGCCGCGTTGGCACTGTAGCGCGGTCGTTTCTATAGAAAAAAAACTTATTAACTATATTTTTTTCTCGAAACCTAAAAAAACAAACTGTTTTGTAAAAGCTGTGATCCGTTATACAAGCGCCTAGGGAAACTATTAGTAACCGCATTAAAGAATTGATTAAAATAAGTTTGGCTTGTAAATACTTTGGTAATTTAGCAAAAGCTTAATACATGTAACACCCATGCTATTGACATTGAAATAATTGGCGAAAATTCCCACTTTGAGTAACGATTTGGAAATTTCTGATAACAGCTGCTTCCGATGCTAGAAAAATTGAATGAGCCGATCTGACCACAACTTTAACGGCGTCAAAGTAAAAATCAGCCTAAGTTTTTAAACCAATATTTCGACTCGTAAGGGGAAAGCTAACTGTTCACTATAGAGGTACACAATGAGACTTTTTGTGACCAACTTTACTGACATAAGCTTTACAATACCATTCAGAGTAGATGCAGTTTAGACGTTTAATGTTTGAATGATTTGAGTTTGCTCAGGCAGTCTATCAATAAATTGACAAGTAAATTTTTTATTGAATCGAACAAGAAATAGGATATGGCATTGTTATGGGCATAGGCGATCTTTAAAAAAGATTATCAAACACAATGCAGCTTTAGGCGTCTGCTGAATCCGTACAAAACGAACATAAAAACTATAAAGACGCTTTGTAAAGAAACCATGCGATTAATTTGTAAAAATAATTGGGGAAATATGGGTTTGAAAGGACAATTATATGAAGGTGAAATATTTGAAATACATTTAAGAGTTGGTAGAAAAACATCGCAAGGTAAAAAGCTAAACCTCTATAAATAAAGCAAAAGTCGCATATTCAGGAACCAACAAATTAGTGCAGGATAAATTTTCACAGCCCTGTTTAACAATCAAGTGTGAAAGGACTGAAAAATATTACCTATATTAATTTAAAATGATGAAAATGACATTACAAAAGAACTTACGAATTCTTGTGCTAGTCGAGCTAATTCCTGTCCATAACACTGCAACCGGATGGTGTATTTGGGTTTGACATCAGAGGGCATGTCTTGAATTTCCAGATCCATCTGCTCGAGAAGCTCCCGGGTTTCGTCAAAAAGCCGAGTCGTGGCGGCTATTTCAGTTTTGCGATCCTCTTGAAGTGGAAGCAAGAGTATTAAAAAAGCTAGATAATAGATACATTTTGTACACGAGCACATCTGTGCAATCAATTTCGTGATCCAACTTATTTAACAGTGCTGACCTAACATGACGGAGCAGAAATGAATGATACTATAGTGAGAATGGAAATAGAAATGCTCAATAAGCTCATGATAATATATCGAGAGCATAATCACCATTAGTGAGTCTAGAGATGCTGTTAAGTTTCGATGTAATTTCACTTGTTAGATTTCCATACTGCTTTTCGTAAGACTCTAAAATGGAGGCCATGACGGACGGCAAATCTACAGTAGTAGCAGCGCACGAACGCGGCACTGGTAAGGCCGAGAGAAAATTTGATATGCTTAAAATTGATACGGCGCATTAAAGGAAATTCAGATGCACCCTGTCTCCAAAGATAACTCGTATAAATATGAGTCTCAGTAGTCAAAAATAATTTATGACTATTCTAACTTTTTGATAGTTTGTGACAGTTTCATGTGTTGGAAGCTAAAATTCATATGATATAAACAGAAATATTTTTCGGAGATTATCTGTCTCATGTTATTTTATGCTGCAGGATTCGGTCCAATTTTCACTTACCAATGCTCTACAGTCCGCAAAAGTCGATATTTAACTCTCAAATCAAAGAAAAAACTTCTCGGAAAAAATAAAAATATGGTATAAATCGGGGATCCTAAGTAATTTGCTAGGTTCTGATTCGGCTAAGATGAAATCGTTTCTAGCTTTAATGGCGCGGATATGAAAAATAATGCCAGAATATTTATTCGTATGACCGTTCCTTGGTTTCCTTAGCCTAAATTTGTCAAAATCGATTAATTTTATCAAATGATCCGCAGTTTAGACCGTTCCAATGACAATCTAAATTTTTTCATGTATCAATAAATGGTTAGTTATTTGTGTACACAGTTAGATACCAAACCATAACGCGGCTAGGTATGGCATGGTAAGCGTGTGAAGGACTCTCTTAAAGGTCATATCTATACGCCTTAAAAACCTTCAAGTGGAAAAAAAATTAATCACACTATTTACTACCTTTGGCCTCGCTTTAGTCTTTCGCGCATGTCAGTTTCAAAGTTCATGTGAGATATTTCAAATTTATTACTCTTACATCCATTTAATTAATGTTTTTCTTTACTGAAATTGTTTGGTTTATAATGAAATGTAGGAATCTTGTTTAGTGAATCAGCGTTATTTAGTTTTACTTACCAAGAAAAGGTCAAAGGTGGTTGTGTGTGCCTTTGATCGGTTCGTTTGAGTTTTTTTGTCGTCGTTTGTGATTTTGCTGGGAATTTGTTAAAGATATTAAACATTTGTTCATTTTACTGATCACATTCCATTGCTTTAGTCTTCATTTTCATTGATGTTTCGAAATATTTTATAGGCGGCTATATATATTACAACTTATAACTGCTGGAAACATGTCTTCTATATTTCAGTTGGTGAAAATGCGGTGTCTTCTGCTCTTGCTAATGCTAGCTTGCTTCACTCTAGCCGGTCCAGTTGTCGTACCATGGAGTCAGCTTTACTCACCGCCTCAAAATGTATCACACGAAGAAGCCCTCAATCTTAAAACACTTTGGACAAAATTTATCAAGGAATTCAGACATATTCCCAGCTTATTTTCCTACCGAAACTTCCAATCCAATGTTAAAGAGATTTGGAATCATCTGTATGAACCTTCCTCATTTTCAATGGGTATCAATAAATTCGCCGCTTTGGTAAGCGTTTGCATTCGAGTAATGTGCATACTTAGAGCCAAGACGAATACCGAAAAATTCTTGGCTATCGACCCGGACTTAGATATGCTAATCGAACTGTCCCTCGGCAACCCGACCGCAAGTTGATGGGATCCGCTTCTTTGCCTAATTTCGTTGACTGGCGTCTAAAAGGGTAGGCCGCTTTCATGCCCATCAATGATCAAACTTTTGCTAATACGTCCGTTCTGTTAGTCGTGTGACGTCGGTCAAAGATCAAGGGCATTGTGGTTCTTGCTGGGCCTTCTCGGCAATTGGCGCAATTGAAGGTCAGTACCAGCGTGCCTCTAAACGCCTTCTTCGCCTCTCTGAACAACAGTTGATCGACTGCAGCTCCGATTTTGGAAATAACGGATGTAATGGTGGTCTCATGGACAACGCTTTTCAGTACGTAAAAACGGCAGGTGGTGTTGATACTGAAGACAAATATCCCTACGTTTCTGGAATAACTGGACAGGCTAACGAAAATTGTTCCTTCAAAGCTGATGAATCAGTTGCTAATATCACGGGTTTTGTGGACATCCCATCAGGAAGTGAAAGGGATTTGATGGAAGCTCTTGCTTACATTGGACCAATTTCCATTGCTATTAACGCTGGTCCTGTCAGCTTCATGATGTACCACGAAGGTATCTATGACGATTCTAAATGTCTTGGAGGGGAGGACCATCTCAACCACGGCGTTCTTTTAGTCGGATACGGTGAACAGAACGGTATTCCCTATTGGTTGATAAAGAACAGCTGGGGTCCGAATTGGGGTGAGCATGGATATGTGCGCATTAAGCGAATCGGTAATATCTGCGGTGTTGCTACGGCAGCCTCCTATCCTCTGATATAAGCTTTTGTTAATCATTTATTCATCCCATTCTGCCAATTTGCATCACATGAAGATACATATTTACTTTGCTATGCCATTCCCGGGTCCAATCAATTGAAGTTAACCAAACTTTTCAGCGATTTTTAATGTACCTATGTTATCGAAGTCCGTGCTAAGTTACTTTCAGTGCTCGTGGTGCTTGTGGTATCATTGTAAATGCCCTAGTAAAGTGTAGCAACCACTAAGCATCCTTGGCGTAAGGGTGTGTCTCAATTCTATTGTTCTAGTTCTTTTCATTTTTTTATGGAAATCATTAGTGTTCGAATGTCCGGCCCATAACTGTGCATTGGTTATTTTGTCGTCTTAGAGATAATCGAGGCCTATACTAAAGCGAGTTATCCTTTCATTCTCACTTTGAAGAGTGAAGATACTTTGAAACCTCTCTGATTGAAGGCTTCTAACTTATCAATATTTAACTAGTATGGGTGGTCATTCTGCTCAATAAATTTACGAGGATGAGTTTCGAAGCTGTATTCTTGGGGCTGACTTATCTAAAACTAGGTGTCAAACATGAGGTAAATGATACATCAGTTAATAATGATATGCTATCTTCAACTTCAACGAGCATAGTGAGACCTTTGTGTTCTTCAAGAAAGTAACAGGCCCGATCTTTCACCATACAAAAAGACGTCAGGTATTCGTCGAGCTGGGGGACAGATCATTGAGGATACTCCATAGGGCAACTTTAAATGAAGGAAAGTAATCTTCGAGTTTAGATACGAGGGGTCGAACGAGGTCCGTCTTGTGCTGGAGTCGGCCTTTACCCACTTCCTTTCCAAACATTATAAAGCTTCGTTTTGCACGAAGTAGTTTGTATCGAGGTTTTCAGGTCTGCGCATTAAATTCTGGTTCATCTACCACTAACGAGATGTTAGATTTCCAATCGACACAATCGTCTTGCTATTCGTTCACTGAATCGGAGAGATAATTTGTTCGGATCACGTCGGTCGGGTATTTCTGTGGACTCACAGATGCTGCCGTTCTATCTCTAAAGTATAAACTCATAGAAAAGAGATTCATCAAGGACAAATATCCGGACATTTTTCTCACAGGGTGCGCTATTCCGTGCGGCCTAATTGGATAAATCGGCATCGGACTGTGGTCCAGTATGTGCTTCAAAGTGCCTCGTCCCTTTCATGTTCACATTCTTCATGGCTGTAACTTACCTACAGAAAGTAGTAAACCATAATCCTGTGCCACCACCTGAAATGAGGGAAGCCGCGTTAACCGGTCTCAAAATAGTTGTGTGCGTTTGTTATGTAGTTAAGTGCATAGCCTAAAATGAGAGCAAATTTTTCGTCTGAGTTTTAGAATGGCCATGTCCCACCCAGCTGGGAGAATGATCTGAATAACTGGGTGATAACAACAAAACTGCCTCCTGTGTTGATTTTCTGATTTTATGAGGATTGGTCTAAGCCGACAGTAAACTCTCGGTCGTTGCCGAGCATGGAAAGGAATTCTTAAAGCGTTCGTTTTGCTTGAAATGGTGTTGGCTATTTTAAAAAAACAACAGTGGCAAAAAACCACAAGTCAATGATATATAACAGCATCTGTGTTGCTTGTGACAGTTGTTGATTAGCATACGTTTGGGATGGGGGACTTTACCTCTTCTAATTTCCAATTCTTAGTGCGATTACTTATCTTTGGCACCCGCTTTAAATAACCGTTGGATAGCTGGCAATTACGGACAAATATAAGAAACACGCGTTAGCTGGCGTCCCAATACCAGTGACTCAAGTGTGAATCCATGTTAGGCCTATGAATAGGGGGACAATAGTTTATTTAATGTATTGCTATGCGGTATTATGGCGCTAGCTGAATTTGTGATTTGGGGCCACCCGCTAAGGGGTTCGGATACGTGGCAGAGGATTTGGTTCAGCCAGCTGGCCATTGTTTCGGACACGTGCAAATAAGCGGCCCGATCGTTCACATCGATATCTTGCTTAGTCGCCTGAACGGAAGCGATCAGATGAAAAAGTCTTGGATTCAATGGATGCGGGACCTGAGGGCCTCAAGTGGGACACTGGCGAGCTGATGTTCATTCAATTTCTATGCTTCGATAGAATCTTCGCTCGCATGGTCTTGACTAGTCTTGCAAGAATACCGAATGAGGCTTGGTCTTTCTTATTGTGGGTTCCTTCTTCAAACCACACTCTGTTGCTACTACAACTTAAACATTACTGTTACAGAAAATGGGTTGCTTATTTCCAATGCTTCACATGACAGAATAAGTAGTCTAAGAAAATTTACGCGATTAATGGCATAGTGGCTGAATTAGAATGTACACCGAACTATGGGTTAAGAGGTAGGAGATCGAATCAACACGAAGAAAGTTTCTTCTAAAGTAAATATAAGGTAAATACGATAATTCTATTAGCATCATGTCCATATTGGTGATAGCTTGACCTTGAATTTCGACAGTTGCTTGTTAAAATGAACCCGGTCAATCCGATAGGCTACCGATAATGTGAACTGCATAATTCGTATAGGACTTGTATTTTAATAGAATAAAACTTATACCGACGTTGAAAAAGATCTTTAGCGCTTCGGTACTTAGTGCTGAAGGTTATCAAATGGCATATAGCAACTCTTAATTGATGTCTCACCTCTTTGCCTTTTTAAAGAATTTTGAGTATAATTTTGGAAATCATCGGTTGTCAACTGGTTGGGTTGGCAAAAAGCCTAATGAATGATAATGACCGCAGCTCACCAGGAGTTCTTGTCGACGTTTTTCGTGTTATAATTGTGGTTGTAGTTCTCCAAACCATTGATCAACAAAGAAATATTTACTGATCACCGTATGTGAAGGACACGTTAGGCTCTTCGAGAGTAAATGATGACTATGTACTGATAGAGCAGCAGACGTCTACACGGAATTCCAAGAGAAGATTTTGCTGCTGATCGAACATCTAGTCAATAGTGTTCTCTTCCGAATTCCTCCTCGAATTCCTCTGGGTTTTCTTGAATCCATTGCCAAACCTGGAAGTTCAGGCCTGGTGGCCTTGAATAGATCCACAAGTGTAAGTCACGTCACTCGATGCCTTGTATCTATTCAAATATGTGGAAATGCTAATCCTTGATTTCTTAAATTTTACAGCTTTTTTCGGGAACAAACAGAGTGCCTTTTGCCTCTTATGTGTACAAGTTAGCACCCCTAGAACTACCTACAAAGCAAATACAACTGGGCAAAATAACAATCTAGAATACACCGAGAGCAACGAATAATTCTGACAAATCGTGTGCATAACAACCAAATTTGTGGCTTCTAAATGTAACGGTATTGATAGTCACTCAGTATAATAAGTTTAAAAACATCGTTAATTTGTGTAATTTTTTTTTATTTTCTCCCCATTTATTAGGGCAAGTCCCAAGGACTTAATGGGGGTACAGCAGAAGTACAAATAGCTTTTATAGCAATTAAGCACAGCAGTTAACAGAGAACAGAAAAGACGTTTGTTGACGTCTTCGTTTGTCTGGTCTCTTCTCTGGCATGGCTTCGTCGTACAGGTAGCAGTTCAGCTTCGTCGAGCCACCTCGTCCAAATTCGTCCATCTTCATATCTCCTCCAGAAATCAACATTCTGGCGGAGATTCCATTCATAGCTACATGCACGTGCATTCCATACTCCAGTTTGAGACCACAAATCCGGTTATTTACGTCGTGCCTCCTTTACCAAGCTGTAAGAAGTTGTACTTCTGTTGGCATAATCTGATTATATACGTCCGGAGGGTGATTAGTCCCATCCGGCCGCCCCTCTCATTAGCCCCCAGAGTTGCATCTGGGGTTAGCGGTGGTCACCCACCCTTTAGGGCAAGTCCTAAGGACTAATTGGGGGTACAACAGAAATACATTAAGTTACGTGTTACAGATGGTCTTATCTCGGCTTGGTTGTGTGGCGCGATGGCATTCAGTTTCCTGCTGCCGCGATGGAGCAGATGTGTATTTCATCCTGCCTGAGGACTTTTCGTTGCTTCCTATCTTCCACTCTATCATTTTTCTCATTCATATTCAGCTTTTTGCTTTTCTAATTCAGTTTGATTGTTTCCTCTTCTCTGTTTGTTTCTCCCTTTCTCTGATTTCGACCGAAGGGTGACAGTTCCTAATATGTTTTTTTAGCCACCCTTGAGTCTTGCATCTTTTAAGGCAGTCTATAAGAGGGCACTTTAGTCTAGGGTCTAGCATCTCTTCAGTTCTATGTTCTTCTCCGTGATCTTGTCTTATGTGCAGTCGCATATCTCTTATTCTGGCGAAGGATCTTTGGCAGTTTGCGTTGGTACAGACAATATCACGTTGTCTTTCTCCTATCAATCTAGGTGTATAATTTTCGTCTCGAACTTAAGGGCTTTTCATTTGGATCAAGTAGCCATGAATCTGAGTGCTCTTGCCATATTTATTTCGCATCCTTAATTAATTAAAGCATCCAGTTCCTTGTATGTAAAGCTTCCTTTGTTTCGGCTTTTTCAAAGTTACTGTCAAGTATGATGATTATCAGGCTATCTTTGTCCATTTTTAAGCTCTTCCATAGGTTCAGCCTCTTAGTCTTTATAAGACTTGCCAGGTTACTCATTGGGAGTTCCTCAACAGTTTTGGCTCTTTGCGAATACAGTCCAAGCATCATACGGCGAGCCGTATTCTGTATTGCTTTTAGTCGATTGTTATCTTTTACTCTCAAGACAATGGTTAATAACCCGTAAGTGTAATAATGTTCTGGAAGCATTTGATCAAAATTCTAATTTCCGATCATGTGCTTCGTTCACAGCTTAGTAGTTCCTTCATTATCACAGCGAAACCTAACCAAAACACTAGCTCCACGCTGACACTGTTTAGATTATGTTTGAACTTCAAAGCCAGCCGGATTGAAAGCTGTGAACCAAAACATTTTCGGGGCTGTTCTAGTCAATCAAAGTGCAAGCACCAAAACCAAGCCTACCTTAGCCATCAGAAGAAATAACTCGACCTAAAGGAGTTAATGATTGGTGAGACTGAATGTAACTGATTAAAAACCAAAAATAGTTGATCAAGCCAGCAGAAAATTCAATTGCATCGCAGAATATAATAAATAAAGGATAGCGCTTACGTTTTTATCCTGTAATAAAGTTGAGAAATGGTGAATTGTTCGGACTTTTCATTCCCTGCGAAAGCCTAAAGACTAACCTGAATATCAGTCGACTGGATGAAATAAGCGTTTTAACATAAAGAGAAATATGAAGGAGATGGCAGAGAAGGCCGATCCATCACAAAAAAGATAAACAAATTACATGAATATCTGGTGAGAAAAGCATGTGACTTATTCAAATTTATGTGCAAATCATACTGGAGAACCGCTTGATCCATATGACTATTCTGACATTCCGTAGTATATTTCAATATTTTGAGGCGCAATTTTTCTCAGCCATCATTTACAGTTTACCGAAGATGAAATTCCAAATTCTGAATATTCCGCGTCCGTCGCCCTATTCTGAAATATCGAGGCCCATAAACGAAGATAAATGAAAACGCTGCTCCCTTAGAATCCCGCCCATGGCAAGATATTTTAATCTGTTTCCAACACAAAATGTTTTGGCTGACCTAAAATTACAATTAGTTGGTCTAGGCCTTTTTTTTTAATAGTTATCCCCGAATACTGCGACTGCAAAGAAGAACTCGTAGGAGAGAAAGCATTAATCTTTTATTGAAGTCAATCCTGCAGCCGAATGCTTGGACGGTGACGAAAATGTTCTTACAATCTATTTACCGTTAGAAGGCATAAACGGGACATTTCCGTGGCTGTTTACTGGAAACAGGAACTATGAATAGACACTTAAGGGCTTTGCGGCTGGAGCTCATGGGTAGCTGTAAGATCTACTTCAAGATGAATTGAGCAGTAGGTAATTTTGGATTGCAAATCCATTATACCCTCCGACAGCCGATCATTCTAGCAGAATATTTCATTAGAATTTACTTCTCACTATGGTTAACCGAGACCGGTTGCTAAAAAACTGACTTGCTCTTATTCAAAATCTGATCTATGTACCATTCGGTTCGCATTTTGATGGAGATGTGCCCATGGATTTGCTTCATTTAAATTCGGAGAGTCTACTAAATATTGCGCTTTTTAATCTCTTTTTAAAAATAGCTAAAACATTAATTATTCGAAACTGACAGCCCTCTACATAGTTGACGTTAAAACTTAGCATTACCGTGAGAAACTGTGAACTGACAGGGATAAAGAAACATGTAGCAAGAAAGGGTGAAATAAGCATAATTAAAATCCTGCTCTGAAAAATATCCCAGTGTCGGGGAACACTAAGTATTCTTTAGTTGAAACTTCACTTACGCACACTTGAAATTAAGTCTGCGAAGGATTTGAACGAAAAAGTGAGTCGGTCATCACATCAATAGGTTATCATAAGAAATTGCAAATGCTGATTCTATACGTTAATCTGACGTCGGTGCCGGTGGAGAAGAAGAGAAGCAAATTCAGGAATTGGACAGTTTTATATTTCGAATTTAGCGCCCTCAGTTTCCAAATACAAACTCTTGATACAACCAAATTTTCAGATGTTCTCGTGATATGAAATTTTTCCAAATTGTGACACTGTGCCAGATATAGAGGTAGCTTACCAAGTTCTCTAGCAATAACTGAGGATTCCAAAACAACAAGCCAGTGAGGTACATTAAAAATAAAAAAATGAATATAACTTGAAAAGTTCAGCCATGTCACACGCAAAAATTCACTTTAAACAGAGGATCTGACAAAGCATTCACTTATGATCCGCGTGAAACATTTATACCTGTGCTGGTTTTAAGGGCCTATCTCACTGTTATATACTTTGTCTCGATGATATTGATCGAAGAGTTTTCATTTGAAGAATAATGTGTATGGAACCGCTTACCTTCAAGTGGAACTATTCCTATGAATGAATATTTTGTGCGAAAGTGAAAAAAAGTCGGTGCATTCAGGATGTTAGTGTTGATAAGGTTGACAAATGAAGAGATTCAATTGCCGAGGTCTATCTTTGGACACTAAATATAGTGTTCTTCCGTCAACTGGGTAGATTTTTCAATTACTGGTATTATTAGTTATTTGAGACGGTACTGTTGATGGAAGCGCTACAAATTGCTGCCTCATCTTAAAAGTAGAAACGTCTCATAAAGTCGGTATCTGACCAAATCTTCGAATACGGCTTCGGTAACCTCGCTCAGCATATATTGAGCGGATACTCCAAATAGGTGATTGTTCACATCAACTTTGTTGATGAGAACTTTGCAGTTTCATCACCGCTTGAAGTGAAGTCAGGGATTTTTGACTTGACCATCTCAGAAAACTGACTGATGAATTTGAGTTTAGTGCAGCAGGTTCGTTTTATGTAACTGCTTTTAAAATTCTAATTATGCTTCAGGCTTGTTTAGTCAAAACAATGGTCGGATTTTTCTCAACATAAATTACGTGTAAATTTTAATGTAATCGGTAAAATCCGCTGATATTTAGGTGGCTTTTCACTAACTGCTTTACTTAATACATCACCGGTTCCAGATCTTAAAAAAATTTTATATTACATCCTTCAAATCCTTTGATTCATGAATTAAAATATTGGGAACAGTTGGGTAAGTGAAAGAATGCTGAATTACAGGATTATATACAAATTTTAATACGAGTCGGAATACAGGGCATTCCATGCATATTTGTCAGGCGACATTTGAATAAATATTTACGAATTCTTAGCAGTCGTCCAAACACTAGTAAACTCTGCGAACTAGCGGTAGTTCAATAACAGCAAAATGAACACCTATATCCATTGAGTTACGCAAGGTATTAATTTTCGAATCTACCTAATAATTCATTTGTTCATATTTGTTAGCAAGCAAATTTAATTTTTTTGACATAAGAGATATAAATTCGGCGATGAAAATGAGCCTTTGACCTGGCAGAAAACCAACCATGTATGCGCTGAAGTCCTAATTGGAGACTTACCCCTCCTTACATGAGCATGGCAGAATGTGATATTTGACTTTAACTACGCCAAGAGGAACCTCGAAAATCCAAGGGTGTTTGAGTTTAGACGATTTGCCTATGCAAAGTTTGTTTCGATCACAATCCTGTTTTGAAAGAATGTTCTAACTTAATATAGTGAAGATTGTAATAAGTTCCTACTGTATCTTTTAATTATTACCAATTTCGACATAAACGACCAAAAAGATTCAAGAAATGAACTTAAACCTGCCGTGGTCAGCAAAAATGTTTGTCAGTACAATGCAACTGGTCAGTGATAAAATGCAGATTGTTTTTATTCTTTCACACCATTCCTCCCTCCTCCTGATGTGGAGTACTTAAATTTGTCCTTATAATATTTTAGGCCACCAGTTATTCTTATACAAGCAGAGATTAGGGGGTGTAATATGACGACTCGCGATGCTGAAACCTCCTTGCTGCTCTGAATGATAATAAGGAGATTGAACAAACGGCTATCATCCATAATAATTTCTCACTGTAAAAGTATACCGTTGAGATTTTGGTGAATGTAAAGGGAAAAGCGGTCTTGAGCTGAGGGGAATTGTAAATGCAAGCAGGTAGGGAACAAGTTCAAAAAGTGAAATTATTGAGAAGACCAGCGGGACGCCCAGATTTGAGGACAACAATGTAAATACTGGGCGAAGTAGAATTTGCCTCCCTTCTACTCTTGTACAGAATATTGGCTGCAAGATATCTAAACTCTTTCATTTACTAATCAAAAATTGAAATCTTTAAAAAAATGCTTTAATTTACGTCTAGAAACGTTGGAACCAAATTTTCGCTCTACAAACGAACAAATTTTGTATAAGAGTTAGGTAATTTGAAATTCCAGGTCGCTTTTAATTTAAAATAACATTTTTTGATCAGTGAGGAATATTTTTTGCATATCTGTTAGTATGCAATGAAAAATAGTGGAGTATTAAAAATTTGGGAGCTATTATTTCAAAATGAAATTAAGAACAACCGGTAAGTTTTCAGACTTTGGGCTCGGATGAATTTGTTTGCTGTTTAGAAGTTAGTAGTATTGCATGACCTGCCTGCAATCAGGCTTGACAAGCCCCTTCTTAATAAAAATTACTCCAGCTTTATTAAAAAGTAGTTTGTTCCGATTCGTATCTTTGTAAGTGTAGCAACTAAGAGCCACTCATTTGATCATTCCAATGCAGCCTGATATGCAATCGGCGCAGGTTCCGCAATAACAGTGTCTCGTAGGTTAAATAAATTGCCTTTTTAAATGACTGTCACACTTTTTCGTCTTTCGTCCGATTATACAGCCCATTCAATGGAATTCAGATGCTTTCTGAATGGAAAAACTCATATAAGCTACCATAATTATCGGTTAGTAAAAATAAAAGCCGTTGTCGCACTAGTTATTTCGCATTTTACCAGCGAATGAAAAAAAAACCGCACTAGAAAACAGCAATAAGCGAGATGGAGTTTATCACCAGGTCTGAAATGACAACAAATTTCTTTATAGGTTTGGAGCCAGGAGTGATTAAGGCATCCCGGAGAAAGTAGGCCAAGGAACCAGCCGCGACATCCTAAAATGCGGACGAGAATCTCATAGCCTCAGGACGTGAAAGGTCTAATGTAAACATATGGTCAGAAGTTGCTACGGTTGATAACTCGCAATGATCGCTTTCACTGAGGTTGTATCAACTTAAAGTCAAAGTAAATAAACATTACCGTCAGTTTACATGCAAAAGTAAACTGTTGGGGACCAGTGCACAATTATTTAAAGCTTCTAAATAGAAAAATCCGGTTTCGACAGAAGAATGCACCATGTCAATATGAACCTGAATCAAAAATAGCGTTTCTGGCTAGGAAGAAACCAGACGAGGTCACGCTGGAAGGGAAAATACCCAGTTCAGAAAATTTTGTGGTAAAATTGAAAATAAAGGCGGGTTAGAGAGGGAGACTTGATTTAATTTACTCGGATCTAAATATTCATTGGTAGTGCGGTGGATGCGTGCACATTTGACGCTTCATTTGAGGCGCAAAGTTTTGAAGCGGATAGTTGAAGCTTAGGATTTTTAAAATGTGACGAAAATGGGGAATACGATGGTAATTCAACAGCTTAACTGCCGCTTGAGCAAATTCTATTTGCAGGATCACTTAATTTTCTTTAATTGTTCACCTTTTTGCCTTGAATAGTTAACAAATACTGGCTGTTTTTTATTAATTTTTGGAAAAAAACTTTTGAAGAAAATGGAGCGTTCGGATCAACATATATCTTAGTATGAATTTATTTCATTTCACCTAGTGCTGCCACATTTGCGCTTCGGAGGCGTTAAGTTACTTGGCTTCCTTGCACAATATATAGCAAAGCGTCAGTACTGGCTGTGAAATTATATTGAGGAATCATTGTTAACTGTGCGCTGGAATTCTATTTTAAATCCAAAAGAAACTGTTCAATTCCATTCAGCGGAAACCATGTGTGCATAAGAGAAGTTTCATCAAATGAAAATAGCGCATTTAGATTTAAAGCCTCACGAAGTCCTCCCTCATTAATTCAGTTTTATCGCTATTTCGGACTTCGACGGGTCGCTTGACCTTTCTCATTGCGGGCATCAAGTGAAAAAAGAGACCTTTGGTTAGCTATATAAATGAATTGCATCCAAAATTGTGAACAATATAGAAGTGGGTGCTTGAAGCTTGGGATCAGTAACGTGCATTAATATCCAATAAGTAGAATGAATCGTATTTCAGAATCAACTACGGTGAAATCATAAAAAGCCTTGGTTAGGATCCAGATTATACGGAACGTCAAGAACTTTAAAAGTGAAGTATGTTAATTGGCTTATTTCGAAAACGCACCAGGTTATGAGTATTTCCACTGCCAATTCATAAATCGAAAATGGCTGTGATAAGATATGCGGATACCAAATCAGTTGACTCTCCTTCCTTTAATTCAATGCGCAGCAAGAATATACCTTCGTAACGCCTGGTGGAGAGTCGTGCAAATCAATATGACTCGAAAAAGAGCTGCTTAGAACTTGGGAGGCAAATCTTTCTCGATGCAGTGCTTTACAATCTCAAAAGGCGAGACTCTGCACTTTCATAGTAATTTCATCATGCAACTTTGGAGAAAATCTGAGTCTACTGTGTTATTTTAATCCACGTTTGTTCTTCTGAATGCGACAAAGTTTTGTTCCATATTTTGGCTTGCATAGCCCTTTTTTTAATTTTAATGATCGACAAAGCAAAGTTTCATGAAAATGTCAAGCACTGAGACCTGTTTTTATTTTACTTTTTCGTCTGTTGTTGTTTTAAATCCTGGGCTTGAGCTCTATTACTATTTTAGGTACCTTAGTTGAGAAAACTAACTAACCAAGTATCTAATCAAGCTTTACCTCATCTTCCATAACTTCTCACCCATATGACAGTCTGTGAATTTAATCTCTAAGGCTCTCGTGGGATAATTGCACTGGATCCTGGGTATTGAAGGACCAAGGCTCAAATTTTGAATTCTGACTTCTTAAACGCATTGAGATTCACCTTACTTGGGTTGTAGTGATCAAGTTCAGTGTGCTGAAATATCTCCTCCTTTTTAGCCAAGTTTTGCATACTTGAAATTTTGGTCTTATGGTCTTTGAGACTAAGACTTGGACTAACTGTATATAGGAGATGTTCCTATCAAATGGAAGAGAACCGCACAGAGAGAAGCTCAATGGAATACAATTCCGCAAAGTTAAAAACAGGCTATTGAAGGGTGAGGTGGAAAATTAGTTAATTTAAAATTATATTCCATCAGTGAGTCTCATTAAAAAGATAGGAGTCGGGTTAGAAATAGTAATTTTTTTAAGAATAAGCTCAGATGGAGCAAAAAGTGGTATCCAAAGAGCTTGAAATAGGGAACATTTGGTCTTGAAAAATAGGCTTACCAAAGGTTTACGGTATTTCATTAATCAAATCCTAATTAGAGAGTAGAGTATATAGATTACGAAGCCATTTTTATAAAATTGTCCGTGCCTCTAATGTTATCAAGTCCAGAGCCACAAAAACGGTGAGTTTAATGCATCATTTCTCAATCGACAGGGCCCATATGTTACTGAAAATGGTTCAGATTTCCGGTTTATTTGGAACTTGTAGAGGACTTCAGCCATGCATATGACTACGATATACATTAAGCAAGACTTGGACGTTGTTCAATATTTATTTTTAGTTAGATCTCTTCTTATCGGTGTAGATCAAGGAACTCACAGAAAATATTCAGAAATTTGTGCAATCTATTTCATTGGCAAAATAGTCTACAAAAATGACTGAAAAAGGCCTAATTTAAGTCGGCGACCACAATGTTTACAAGTTACTGTCGAATTCGCTCTCATGCCGTAAACCGCGGCACATTGAGCGATTTAAACAAATTTATTGGTACCAGTCAGTCTCTTAACCAAAAAACCATGATCTACCTTACGGTGTTTCAATAAGCACAATACTCTGACAAGGAAGTTCTGTCATTCGTAATTTCCAAGTGGATCTCAGGAGAAATTTAAGAACACACTCAGAGTTTGTCAAATGGTCGCATAAAATCAGATATCCAGCCGAAGAACGTGCAAAGATGGTCATGCGAAAGATCCGTTCCCGCTTGTTCCCTCTATTTGTGAAACGAATGTGAAGTGCTGGTTGGAAGAACTACGCAGAGGATCCCTGTTAATCACTGGTATCTTCATACTTCTAGAACCAGATCTGCAGCCGATTTCTCGTTTTAATGTCAATTGTCCATAAAACCCTCTGAGCATGAGTAAATAAAGGTACTTCGAAGGTCGAAGCTGCGATAAGGTCAAACGTCTCCGAGTGAACAGTGATTTTGTATAACTTGAAGATTGTCCCGAGATTATAATACTACAGCCGACAATTTTCACAAGTCAACAAGAGTCGATCAAGTTAAAAGTAAGCATCTGCGTAGTGGATACGTAAGGCCAGATAGGAGTTGTAGTGTTCGATCAAATTCTCAGTTTAACGCAGTCGCCATTTACTTTGTTATGGTGTTTCGGTACTCTTGGCGGTATCGAAATATTTAGTTTTACTCTTGACTTGATGTTTCTCAATATCTTATCCCATTCAAAAGAGCTGCTTTCCCTTTTTGACACACTAAGTGCGTGGGTTTACCTCAAAAATTGCCCCCATGCAACATTATCAGCCATTCCAAAAGGCGGCTTACTTGTGGAGTCTACTTCCCCTCCCCTTTCGCATGAAATTGTAAAAAGTAGCAATCCAGGTAAAATTTGCTTGAAACTACTAATTTGAGACAATCAGTTAAATTTTAGTATGATTTGTTTAATTTACTCCGTCAGCAGATCACAACTTTCAACAAAAGCGCCATTTACTTATTAAACTGATTGCCAAGGCAGGCAGGAAGACAACCTATGTTATCTATTATATTATATATATATATATATATATATATATAATTATTAAATACATCGATAGCAACCCAACTATGGCATGGCAGAAATATAGCTGCGCAACAACATAACAAACTTCACTCATTTGGGAACTACTATCCCTTTTTTTAAACTTTAGCTCTAAAATTACTTGCGAACAATCTCTTTTATTATGATTGTAGTCAGGAAAAAACTCTGCAGTTTCTTCTTCCTTAAATCTCGATTTGGTTGGCTGATTTTGGTAGACAAAGCACTTCTATAATGAGTCCTTACCTTCAGTCTGTAGCTTGCCTCCAAGTCATTTTGTGTACTCACCTAACGTAGAGCAGTACCGAAATTGCCATTCAGAAAGTAGCACTGTCCTAATTGACGCCTTCAGAGTATGAGTAATTTTTTCAAAACCTACATTTCTGGCCGTCTTTTAAACTTAACTTGTAAGCACGAGTCGATGAAATCTCGGATGGATTGAGAAAGTCTAGAAAATCTATGAATCTTATAATCGCATTTTTTAGCCATAATTTGTAAGTTCCCCTCAGTACCTTCCCTGCTTGTGTGGTTCACTAAACATCATCAAACAGGTGAGCATTCCCAAGTTTCACAGGGCTGCTTTGGTTGCTATTTCGGTTTCATTTATTAATTTGGGAGCACTGAATTCAATGGCACCACCATAGCGTTCCTTTTATGTACTTCAATGTTTAGAAATATGTCAATTGAACAATCAAAGTCTGCCGAAACAATATGTCCTGCGCTCCGAAGAATAATATTACCAGACCTTACATCGAAATGAGCGATTTGTAGCTCATGAAGCCTTTCTAGTTAGCATATTACTCTTCTTCGAGGAAAGTAATGAATGAACGCGACGCCAGACTACTTAACAGGTCCATAATAAGTACTGGTAACCCACGGTGCATGAAAATTTGGTACAATGTAGGTAGTAGGAGAGAATCTACAACTTCTTCCACCAGACGTCTGAAAACCTGACATTCTCGAAGAGCACATCTGACGGCACTTGGACAGAGGAAATAGACATTCTTAAGGGCAAATTTTCCACTGGGCTTGCTTGACCCCTCATCGGTTAGTGATGGAGAACCTTTACCAGCCAATTCCTTTACATAATACATGTTTGAATGCTGTGAATCAAATGTACTATCCGAAGCTTAGCTTTGAGCTCTGATCGCCGACGACATACTGTTAATAAATTATCAAAATAAAAAAAGGTTACAACTTCCATCACAAATCTTACAACCATCAAAGTTCACAACGCTTCAAGGAGACAAAAATATATTATGAAACATAAATTTTTTTATAATTAGTTTTGCTACGTGCATTTAATTTTGCATTTTAAGCAAATAAATATCACCTATGATTAGGAGTATTTGCATTTAAATTTAAATTAATTAAAATAAAGCTAGTAAAAAGCACAACCACATGAATTTTATGGTTCCTTTTTTATACTATCAATTAAATTTGCACTGTATTTATTAGGTCACGCCTATCTATAAAACTACCATGCTGACTGGTTGGGTCACATGAAATTAATTGAGTATTTTAATCAAAATAATACTACTTGTGATTAAGTGCGACTGCTTTTGAATGTAAATTGAGTAAATTAAAAAACATGAAACAACGAAACAGCATGTAGTTTATGAATTCTCTTTAAATATTATTTATTAAATTGGTACTGTAATTATTAGATCCTGCCTACCATTAAAACTGGCCTGCTAGTTGATCGGGTCACATTTAGAGTGAGGCCAGGGGAAGTGGGAAGTTTGTGCTTTTGACATTCAACTTGAAATTTCATTTTTTTTTCAGCCTGAGTTTGGAAGCTAACTCAAAGTCTTTCATCATAAGGACGTTGGTCATGTTAAACCAACCATTATTTCATTAGCAGTAATTGGAATTTCTCTTTCTCTTCCTCCGTTCATCTCTACAAATCGAGATACAAGAATACTGAAGACCACTTGAATTTTGACAATTCAAGACCTAAGAATGACAGCTAGGGATGCGACACTGTAAATTTTACTTTAAAATCTTGTCATTATCTTCTTTTTTTAACAGTTGTAAGTTCAATTTTCAGTAAAACCTGCGCAGCAGGCATTCAGAGTTTCCCAGAGTTATATGAAGTGAAAAATTAGTCCAGTAATATTTACGTTATGTTTGAAAAGCATCCAAGGATAAAGCAGTGGTTGAAACCTTTGCAGCTTCTCAGACGAGATTGAATTAGTTTCTGGTTGCCCAGGGATTTGGGGGAAACAGTAGACAATATGACATTTTTACTAGCCTGCTATTTCGTAGGTTCAGCAATATGTAGGTCCAACCTACTCTAAACCTCCTCGTGGTGACCACCGGTAACCCCAAGGGCAATTCTGGGGGCTAGTGAGGAGGGATGGCCGGATAGGACTAATCACCCACTGAACCCATAATATTAGATTGTGTCAACAGAAGTAAAACTTCATGCAGTCTGGGAAACGAGAAACAACGTGAATAACTGGATTCATGGTCTCAAACGGGACAATGGCAAGTGTGTGCATGTAGCAATGCCAGAAAGGTGGAAAGACTTCTGGAAGAAGTATGAGGATTGTCTACCTTAACAATGCCATGTCGAGGATGGGCGAGGTGCCACTACGAAGTTGAGCTTATAGCTGTGCGATTAAATTATGCCAGAGAAACGGCCACTCGCGATTGACCTTCAAAGGTGACGCGTTGTAATAAAATGGAGATTTCAGTTCAGATAACTGCCACTTAGGGAACTGTCAATAGACGGTAGCTATTCTCCGCCAACGATTCCAAAGAGAATCGGAGAATCTCTGCAGAAGGGAGTCTGCATTTATACAACGGAATCATCATGACAGCATAGAAATAATAAAAATGAATACTGCTGAATAAAACTTGCGAAAGTAAGTGTAGGTTAAAAATTTTTATGTAAAACTGCAATTGGAGGTCTAAGCGATTTGCAATTCCCTACAAAAATCGCTGATAACCCACGGCAGATATATTTTATATATCTGTATCTAAACGAGGTATTATTATTAGGAAACTGACTGGTTAAAAAAAGCATTCCAGTTCTTATTTCGGTACTACTGGATAGGCTCAAATGTGTCCATTCTTTGAGGCGTGGTATTTTCAGAGGAAAATTCTGATCCATTCAATTACATCCAGAATGTAGAGAGAAAATCACTTTTGTATTTGAAAACCTATCTCTGCTATTTTTCATTTTTAGCATATTGTTTTTGAATGATCGCCGTCACGTTCAAACAATTACAAAGGATTTCATTCATTTCACTGTAATTGGAAAGGCAGGATTGAGCTTAAATGATTATTCTAAGAGTCGCCATTTGGCACTCTACCGCTATGAGCTTACCCTATTTTATAAAAAATCAAACCGACTTACAATCTTGAAATCCATTTTTTAAATCTTATTCTTTAATAATGCCTGTCTATACCTCGAGGGTGGTAAAGGGAGTACAAGATTTGCTGTGTACCGCTTCGTAGCTCGACATTCTTGACTAATCTCAGATAACAAGTAGCTAAGTTTCAATAGAAAATAAGTTCCCGCGGTGTTTCTACCCATATTCAAAAAGTAGAATGCTTTTCAAGGATGCGACAAGAACGCAACTTATAATTTGGGCCATGTAGGGAATTAACAGTCTTCACCTGAGGTCAGCATGCTTTACCCATAAGAACCACCATATTCTAGAGCTCGCTTCAAAACATCGAATTCCGTTTTATTACTGCTCCTGTATCTATGTAAAGAAACAAGTAACTTGATTAAGATGTGCATGAAACTGAATTACTACTTCTTTCGGCACTTCAGAAATAGCGAGGACCTGAGACCACTTTGGGTTCAGACTGAGAGAAGTCAAATCATTCGTTTAAATGTATCGGTTCAGTTAACATTGATGTTGACGGAAAAGTTGTGGTTTTCAATAAGCATATAGTATTTCCTTTGTTCTGATGATTTTGTGATTGCGCGTTATTGGCCGATATGTATCTCCCGGTTATGGCGGCTGTGGTTGGTCGAAGTACTTGCCCTGTACCTACTGGTATACTTGCGAACCGCAAACCTCACTGGTGATTTCTCCAGTAAAGTTATTTAAAACTGATACACTAAACTGATTAAGCCAACAGGAGTCGAAGATACTTTCGACGACAACGACATTTAAATACTCTAAATCCTATTTGGGTTTGAGATTCACTGGTTACGCAGAGATAGTCAATACCAAGTCTTCCATAGTTCGTCTAATTGCAGATCTGCAAAGAAACATAAAGACGTGCAATGAAATAACATTGGTATGCCTAAAAAATACAGTCAAACGAAAATTATTTTTGCGATTCATCGGGGTCATCGACTCAACATATAGGCAATTTAAAAGAGAACTGGAGGTACGATTGCCGGAAAGGCAGGGCACACCATCGATAAGTATATTTGCCTGCCGACATAAGAGGAGAAATTGCTGTTCACAAAACCGTTACGAATGGCTTCAATCAGGCATCTCCTACTCTGGAACTGAAACGGTAAGAATAGGAGTCTAAGTGAATGATTATTGCTTTCCAGATGGAATGTGTTAAGCGAATGGACCTTCAATACAAGCGTCATTAAATGTTAAGAGTTTCCTTCTAATAATAAAGCCAAGAGCATTGCAAAAAGCACATTTTATGATAGGAGAAAATTGTTTTAGATCCTTATTTTACCGGAGAAGATATCAAGTTAAATTACTGATTGAACGATACTGGAAGGACTGAGTGTCTTATGAAGTAACTGGAAATAGTGATTTTAGGCATCTGCAATCCACTTCAACTCAAGAGCTTTAATGTCAAAGGGAATAAAGTGTACGGTGTTTGATTCCACCGCTTCGTCTACCGTTTTCGTGATTTCCGTGCTTCTTGTGTAACATAAAAGAGCGATTGAGTGTGAATGGCATTTCAGTTTTGTGTATTTAAGCCGAAAACGTCAATTCTATCAACCATCTCCTGCAGAAAAATGACGTAAGCGACTTTTTACATGGCTTTCCAGTACCTTTAACGCTTTCGTTTTTTCAGATGGGATATTTAATTTTACTTACTTAACTAAAATTGGACTCCGACACTTGGTTTAAATGGAAATTTTTCTGCATTTTTTACCATTTTGTCTTTGCTTTCCAATCTTGCGTATCAGTATGTCGGTTCACCTACATAGACTACTTCGTCTTCCAGGAACGTTTTCAGTTCTGTCTCAACTACCGTACATCTATCTCATTCGTGGAACTAATCGGAGGAAGACCTATTCCCTTTCAAGTAAAGTTTTCACCCATGAGGCTTCGAGGCAAACCTTTGCACATACCTCAGACGGTGTTTTCATTGTTTGCTAAAACAAATGATTTATCAGCATGTAAACTACCATTGTGCTAATATTGAAAAGGTGGTTGATCCCCAGTCACGGTCCAAATGATCAACTACACACTCCACAAAATATAGTAGGCTGGGATGACGATCTTTTCCTTACACCTCGGGTAATTTCATAGCGAACAGGCACTTCAAAGCCTTGAGAATTGGCAGCACTAGCTAAACTCTGCAGATCATGAACTTTCTTTGTGGGGTGATTTGGAAATCACCACCGTTTTAAGGGGTGTCAATAGATTGAATCAAGTTGAAACAATACCCATTGAATAATCGAGACCAAATAAAGAACCGTACTTAGCTGTTGGGTGCATGGGTCAACCTCCTACAACGCTACATATTCATTTAAATTGACAAAATATATTTAATTTGGACTCTCTGATATAATGCTTTCATCAACGGTGCTTTTGAATGGGGGTTTATTTAGAGAACTATTTCAAGAGACGCAGTGGATTGTATGCTTGAATATTTTGCCACAACTCGGCATTGGAAAATCCTGATGAATTTTTATTCTTGGCTTTGGTCTACGTTACAAAATTGGTCTGTCAGGAACGTATTTTTAACCACTCCTCCAAGTTTAACTAAAAAATTTGGATTTCTGGCTTGTTGGATCATGTGAAGTGATTATTCCTCAGATATGTCCACCTATTTATGTGAAAGAAGTATGATGCGGCACAGAAGAATGAAAAGCGATCTTAGAAAAGTCTGACTCCTACATTTTTAAAATTAGGATTGAAGTAAACATAAACGACTTTTTAAGGTATTAGTTTTCAGGATATCTTCGTGATGGCCGAGTAGGGCTTCCCGATTCAGATTATCTAAAAGCAAATGGAATATCATATTATCAGCACTGGCGTTTTTGTATCTTGCACAAATTTTAAACTGATGGATTGAAACTGGTAACTCTTCAAGTTTTTTTCGATTTTAAGAAAAGGTCGTCAATCAAGAAGATTAAAATTTATTCCACCTCCTTAACATTGTAGGTGTAAAAAGCTTTCCTTGAAGCTAAGCTTTGATTATACACTTATCATCAACCGAAATAACTGTAATTTCACTTCCTTATCCTATAGATACTCACAAATTTTTCCCTAATCAAACTCGTGCCCTCTGTCGACGTGCGCCGCCACCAGTGAAATGCTCGAGTGCAGGTTATCGTGAACCGAGGGCAAATATACATGCAGTATCCTGACTGATTACTGAGCAAAGTTGTGGATGTTTAATTCTATTCGTGTTCGGTGTCTGGAGAGCGACATACTGAGGTGGAAGTATATTTTACAATCTTACATCAGTTTTACCACGATTCCCTTAGCAGACTCCAGGTTTTTAAAACTATTAATTTAATGAATTATTAAACTTTTTTAAAGATATTGCCATATAGATGCAATTGTCTTCTTAGTCAACAAGGTAAGAGATACAGATTAAACTGACTACATGTTTGAAAAAATAATAAGTGCTTATAAATTCGATCTAATTATTTCCTAGATCATAAGTACAGGCCACACAACTTTCATTACAGAGACGACAATCACTCAAACCAAAGGTATATATACAAATGCCAAAGCTTAGAAGATAAATTTCTGTACAGGTGGATACACGTTTGATCGGAAAGGCTGATAGTGTTTCGGTAAAGATAGTTGACGAACTAGGCCAATACAGTAATCTTGCAAGATCCAAAGCTCGACTACCGGAACAAAGCAATATACGCGAATGTTAGCATCAGAAGGAAATCTGAAATAAATGTAATGCGTAAGCTATGCATACAAATATGTTATTTTCTTCCATGTACATAAATGACACATACAGAAGTGGAGTCGAGTGATTGAACCAGCGTTTTCCGTATCACTTTGCGAAAAATGACTTGAAGAAAATGCAGAACTCGGGGTCTGGAGGTAAGTGTAGGTTTCTCTGCTTGCTTTAATAATTTTCGTGGGAACGTCCTCCGGAGGGTTCGAAAGAGGTAATGAAGGCTTTAGAAGAATCGATTGGATCTTGAAGACGTACACGCTATTTGGCTGAAGGGACTCGAGTAAAAAGGACGTTTTCGTCTAGAACGTTAATGAAACCGGGTTGTTCGGTTCTAGCTTGTATCACTAGAGGTTCATTTACATGCAAGTCACTAAACTTTCCTTAAAACTCGTCAGAGGTGAAAATATTTCATAATGTAAACTAATGGAAAATTAGAATAAGACAGTGCTTATTTATCAAAGCCTTACAGAATCCCATTTTTCATCTCAACTTTGAAACTACAGGAGCTAAAGTTAATACTCATGCTGCCATTGGAGAGTCATTATTAAAATTGTCGCATTTGCGTATCCAAAACTGGGTTATTATCAATTCTCTCGTTTCTCACAAATGAAAATAGTATCCAAAGTAAACATACACTTGGAAGAACTTTTGTTTGGGATTCTGCAGGATCAAGTCGAGGATAAGGATCTGCTAACAGCCGGAGGATCTGTGAATTCAAATGTCTGTCCATTGCCGGACCCCAAGTTACTCTATAACAGGCAAAAAACCATTTTTATGACTGTTTATGTTGGCAAATGGTTTTGGGTAGTGAAATGAGTTAGAAAAGTACCATCATTAAGTATTATTCCAACTCTTAAACTTAGTAACTAATTATTCGCACGAATGCAAGTATTTTCTTGATCGACTTATATCTTCTCATCTGAGATAAGTAGCACAATTCACTGATTAAAATGAACACGTAAAATGACTAAATGCTGATTGATAAAATCAGAGCCAATCAGAGGAAACAACTTAGAGAGAAACAAGCCAGGTCGATGGCGGAAGATAAGGCAAGAAAGCATAATTTTGGTGAGAACTAAAGAAGCAGCCGCCCGTAAAAAATAAACGGACCGAAAACATCCACTACCGCTGCTTTGGTAGGAAGGCATATTGAGAGTAGTGGGAAATTCTACGTTCTTAGCATCAATTTCTCCTCTTCATTTTACTGAAGAATAAGTTGATGCAAACCAATAACCCGAATTTAGCAAACGAATTTACTGGCTAAATTTATCAATTTCGATCATCCATTTTAGTCATCCCAGTTCCTGTTAGAAAACGGTTTTACATGCAAAAACCTAAGGAAGAGCAAACCCTACGGCAAATCAGAAAGTATAAAATAGGGAGACGGAAAATCGGAAAAAATTACCGAAGGAGAGCTCTGTGAAAGTTGATTCCGTTCTCCAACCGGTCAACTGACTCATCATGTAACTTCTAACCATTAGAGTTGGGATGCAACATTCTTCAACTACTTTTGCACATATTCGAGACCATCAGAGGGTAGAGTGGTAAGTTGTTTCCCTATCTACTTTTCGAATTCGAGTATTCACTTCAATTGAGGCTAACAGGGAGTTACCAAGATCGGCGAATTCATAATTTCTCAGGCGTTGTGAAAGTGAGTCAATTTTTTTGAAATTTCTATCATTTATAAATCGCTTTGCAAATATATGGATTTCAGGCTTGATTAGTGACTCTTCAAAAGCAAAAAAAGTTAATTTTGAAATTATAAAATTGGTATTTTCAAGCACTTATTCTTATCAAAAGCCTTATTTCTTCCGGCAAAATGCAATAATTTATTCCTAACCGCAATCTAGAGAATAGCTTTAGAAAATTCATTTTATCGTCTAAATTTTCTAAAACAATCAAGTAGCCAAGGCATCCTAGGCTTGAAAAGTAATTCTCATTCTACGGATTTTCCCAAAAGCATTCAGAAAAGTACCAGTTCTTTTAAACCACTTTTAGTATTCAGTAAGAATATGTTGAAATCAAACCGTTTTTTCATCGGCTACTATCCCAATAAAAATTTTGATTTATAAATAATAAGTAATTATCATTAGAGATTTAATATTTATAATGTCTAAGAAATTCTGCCCGACCTATAAAATATTTCGGAAGGCTCTAACTCTGAACTTGTATCCTGCCTCGGACTGCGTGGATTTCGGACTGTTGGTGGTGGTCGCCATGACATATTGTAAACAATTTCTGCCTCCGATAAAAGCTGAGATTTCAAATTTGTAGGCGGTAGCAGGGCTTCAATTTCTGATTAAAGAACAAAAATTTGCAAAAGTCAATCACTGGTAAAACTTACTTGCATGAACAGATGGCATTAATAGGACTAACCTTTATTTGAGCAGCTGAAATGAGAGGCCCAAGGCATAGACTGGTCGTCGAAGCATGCAGGAGTACAGAGACATCCTATGGGAATCGGTGGTTGTTCTAGGTTCTGTTGCAGAGAGAGTTCGCTAGGCTTGCGTTTGTGCGGAGCAACCATAACTGTGTAGTGGCAATTTAGCTGAAGTGACGATATTTCAACGCGTCCAGTTCGAGTCAATCGACTTTCTGGTATAATGTCCGTCTGGTCACCAAATTTTACCGGTTCAAGTACCACAAAACGACTGCTCTCGCTTTCTGTTGTACTAGTCCCAAGTTCGTCTAGAGGTTTGAGAGGCATAAATGTTTTCGATATTTGTGTACCAGTTTCTATGCAGGCTTGCTGTTTCCACCGGATTGTAAGAAGCCGTGGAGACAGCTTTTTACCTATGACAGAGAAAAAACATGGAAGCCATCTTCATTGAAAGATTTAGTTACGCTGACTCAATCGTTTTAAAAAATGCGCAAATCGGGTGTGCATTTACTAAATAATGTTTGAATTCACATGGTTGCAGTCAACATATGAAGCCTGGTAGCATGCATTGCATAGGTCGCAACAAACAACAAGGGAACATAGCACTTTATTATATGTTAAACTATTCCATTTAGGCCATGCTTATTACTAATTAGCGAGGTTGATAGTACTGATTGGACGGGACTGAATATTTTATTCCCACTTTAAGAAGACTAAGGTAGCCCCAAAATACCCTTAAAATGATCCATATTAGCACCACAATATTCGATGGTTTACTTACCTCCAGATATAGCTGAATCCGATAAGTCAGAAAACTCGTTGATTGTGAGGATGCTTTTTAGAAATTGACCATCAGAAACGCCTGGATCGTTGACGAATCGAATAGTAATGACTTCACCAGTAGTCTGAGTGAATTTTAGTGACCGGAAATTGGACGATATCTGAAGCCGAGTTGTTTCTCCTCGAGATTTTACATTTTCACAACTGCAAGGAACTTGAAAATCACATATGAATACAGGTTTTCACATAAAGTCCACAAAATTAGCTGACTTCTATGAAAACTAATCGTATATAAGATACACAGCATGCTTTCCGTCCAATTAAACTAACACATTTACCACCGTTTTAGGTTCTAAGTTCTAAGGGCTAGAGTCCGCTAATCACTCATCCTAAAAATGGTGGCACACCACCATGCCATGGCCCATCAAACGAATTTCCAACTGTTCCTTTTGGCTGCCACTAGGACGATATAAAACCCAACTTGTGTCCCAAATGGGCGCACTCAGTGTCTTTTTCTCTCTGTTGTAGATCTTTGGTTGCAGCGAGTTTCAATAAGCGCACCAAATAAAGTATCCGCAACGAGCCGAAGCATAACTTTAAATGTGTGAATCTTACCATATTCAGGATTACTCGTATTCGCCTCGGTAAAGGGTAGTTTTTGAAAGTGTGCCTCCCGTTTCGGTAGCTCAGGCGTGATGATGAAATGTGTTGCTGGAACGGAGGCGAATGTTTTGGATCCCCATGAAGAGATCGCTTGAACCTAAGAAAAAGGCATTTACTGTTTTAACACAAATGCCACTACAAGTGAACTCCTTCCATAAAACATTTAAAATTAAAAAGACAACCACTTGCTTCTTTTGTCTCATTAATATTTTTTAAAACTGAAATCAAACTGGCTACTTATGTGAAAATATAATACATAGATATATGCTGTTTTGAAGTGGCTTACTGATGGAAAGATTTTGTCAGGAATTCTGACTAACGATTAATCAAATTCGCTACCTGAATTTGGTAAGACATATTCGTCTTCAGATTGCGAATAAGATAATGGGTCTGGCTCTACAAATCACAAAAACAAGGTTAGGTCCATGTTTGAGGATGAATTTTCAAAAAAGCACTGTATCAGTCTCATCAAATACTTCAGTTTGTTCTGTTGCTGATCAATGGATTTATGCTTTGATTTAGTACAAGCAATTTTTCTATGAAAATGGAGCACTTTAAGTCTCATGTACCCTTATACTAGATTATCAACCTTAAATCTGACCATTTTTATAATCTGATGTATTTGCTATTTAAAATTCGGCCTATTTACGAGTTTTCCTTAAAAATTTCAAATCAATTCTGCTTTCAGCAACATCTTTACTTCGCTACAGCTCTTTTAAATAAGTAATATTAATTACAAACTCTCAAGCAAAAGTCTACTGCAAGTGCCAACAAGAGGTAATTAGCCAACAAAACTAAGGGATCTGTGTAACCTCCAAATAAGAATAAATATGCTTCCGGCCTGTTCGTTATTCTTCCACGCAATATATTTTGCGGTTCTTCTATCTAGTTTACCATTAATGGGACACAGAAACACTAAGTCAAATAACTAAAATGAAACGGAAGCTCTGCCAAGAATATCTCAGATTTGTTCAAGTTGTGCGCATTTCCGAACGGATCTAGTCCAAGCATTTTGAAGGTAAAAAAGCATGAGTTTTATCTAGTGACTCACGTAGCTGGTCAAAAACTTTGTATTAAAAGCATCACTAGATCAAAGGAGAGGATGGAGTTAGCGCTAGCTATTTCTTCATTCAATTCGCCTGTTTTCATGTGCTTAAAATCTTCTTCAAATTGCAACCTTATTTTAAATCTTTGACGTCAGCTCCCTTGCATTTGAAGCGGAAATTTCTCCAACCACAACCATTTGCTTACGGATGGGTGCAAAGATATTTAAATCTATCAGAGAAGGTCTCATCAATTTGCCCCATCTTCAGTAGAAATCATAAGGAATTTACTGACATAAAAAATCACAAGTCCCTACCGCCGGAACGATGTGAAGAAAAGGTGTTCTGTCAATGGAAGATTCTTCAGGCGTCCATTGTATCTATTGAATAGCAAAATTTCATTACATTTATGCAATAAAGTCTAGCTTATGTCAGCTTTATGAACTAATGGAAAACTCTTTCAGCTTCTACAGCGTATTACCCGATATTCTGTAACTGGAATAACGGCGGTAACTGGAGGTTTCCATTCAACGCGAACGTGTACTCCACCGTCAGCCTGGAACCTCCACACACCATCCACAAGCTGTCTAGGCTCAGAAGCAGCTTGTGGAAGTTGACTGGTGACGTGAACAGGAGGGGTTGTTGAATCACCGAACCCTCTTGCTCCGAATCGATTGACAGCTGCAATGCGGTATTGATACCACCAACCAACATCTGGCTCACTCAGCCGAGCCCCTGGAATAGTGGTCTATAGAAAAGGGGGATTCTTCTGTTACTTTCTAAGCAGTAGCCTTTAATGTTGCTCATCGAGGAAAACATCCTTATAGGAATAGCACGCAACTTAGGAACTATATTATTCATATCCTTTTTAATAAAGTTTTGCATGAGAGAATAAGCCATAAAAAAGAGGGTTGACTCACCATAGTTAGAGTTCTCCAGGGACTAGCATTCATGGGATCAAATTCAGGTCCGAAATACGTCCGTACTTGTAGCACATATATAATTGGCTCTTCAATCGATGCCCTGTTTTCGCCTGCGACATTCCAATTTAATTCAAAGGATCGTGGTGTGTTTTCTTCTGTGATTTGGGGGGGCTGAACGTGATTTGGTATGTCTATTGACAAAAGGAATAAAAGCGAAAAGTAAATCATCGTCTTTCTAGAGATTGCCTTGAAGGTACATTCAAGAAAATGGGAATGAATCTCACCGTTTCCGAAAACAGGGGCCACACAGGCACCCGAACAGCACTTTTTATCACCTGAACAGTCTGAGTCAAGTGTGCAGAGGGTCGGCCTAATTGTCTCTATTGTAGAAGGACAGTCACCAAAGTGGTTTTTCAGTGCCGTATCCAATTTCCGACATCCTGTATGGCAGACCCAGCCTTCCTGCAGCTCTCCAGACTACAATTTAGACAATTTGCGTTTTCAGATTTCGCGTGAGCCAGAGGCATTTGGTGAGTGAACAAATACTTCTTTAAGGGGCCATAAAATTGATATTTTTTGGAAAGTTAAGGATGAACTTAGCAAATATCCACTCGATTCGGAATAAACTGTAAAAGCACTCCCGTTTACCATTCAAGTGCAAATAAACAGGTACTTTTAAGCACTTAGATCGTTCATCAAATGCCAAGGAAAAAATATTTCTTTACTACTTCGGAGAGTCCAAGTACACAATGGATTCGCCTTCATTAATTCCACAGAGGATAGAATTTAGTACGATATCAATGTCAGACATTCATCAACACCTCAAAATTATCGCCCTCCATTTAAAATTTTATTTGACTTTTCTAGCACTCTATCAAATTCGTTTAAAAATGATCTTGTTTAATCATTTAACGCAATGAAATTCACCAATTTTGCTGGTTGGTCCGATTGAATTTGCACGAGGCTCGAGTTCAGCCCCTCTTTTTTAACATCACATACAATTTCTCTTACAAATCGTCGTTCCGTTAATTTAATTACGATTCAACATCGTTTCGCTCCATTTGCATTTTGAAAATAAGTTTCCGCAGATAGAGGAAATTTTATCTCAATCCTTTTCCCGCAAAGTGAAATTGTCATTTCTGCCGTAATTGAGGACCGATGTCAGCACGCAATCGCATTTAAAGATTCCTCAATTGTCATGAGGCGATATTAACTATTCTCAGCACTAAGCTTCAATCCCTTATCTGGAAAAATTGCAATAATGCCATTGGCACTTAACCATCCAACTTAACTAACTTTATTACTATGTTTTTAATTTGAATTTCATAAGTCCGCTCTGCTTAACGTTATTTGCGTTGAAGCGAAGTAATATCAAGTAAGGCAAAGTAAGAGAGTCCAGGATATGGTGAGCATATGCTCTGGAAAATGAACAGTCATGGATCAGTTAAGTCTTGAAGTGGACCAGTTCCGCTGAAGCTTATATACAAAGGGCAAAATATGGATTTAGAAGAAACCGCATTTACAAGTCACGAGTATTCTCCGTTCTGTCCTTATCAAATCAATTCATCAGTATTTTTCGGCTCGTTTAAGTGATTCATTTGCCCTTTTATTTCTACACTGCCCCTCAAAAAAGCACTGAGTGCTCGTCATCCACAACGTAAAGAATCTTTTGAAACGATCGCTTTTATCTAGCTCGATTATTTCCTCACCTGTTTGCTGAAATTAGTATTTGGATCATTCCTCCACAAACTTTTATCAATTGGTGGTGCTGGTTCACGATCACTTACGAAACCCAAGACTAAATAACGTGCGTGGCTAATAGCGTTTTATCCATCGTAAATGCCGTCTGTGCTTATCCTTCAAGGAAACCAGGGGACGATGTATCAAGAATTGAACTTCATTATCTAGTCCGAGCGCGAAGTTTATTTCATAGTCTGCCTATGCAGCATCAAATGCACAAGAAAAGGGCAACTTCCGCTACTATGCCTACTCTTCATACAGAGGAATGTGGTCTACTCTCGTTAACACACTCAAGTAAAAGTCCTTTATTAAGTGTTTGTCTGTTTTCTACACGCACTATCTCACCCAGCTTCTACCGATACTGTTATAAGACTCTCCGGTCTCACACTGGACTGCTTTAAGGGGTGCGTTTAATTAAATACGTTCTAATAAGGATCATTCGACTTAGTTAAAGCCTACGAATCAAACACCATTTTTCACGATATCTGCATACCTCGAAAGAATAAACGCATTTCTACAAGCTTTGCCCATCTGAACATGTATAAGTAATCCAAATTATGAATGTAACTTCATCTAACTCTAAAGTGTTAGGACATAGCTCTTTAATGATAGTGATTGACAATTTCTAACGCAACTGCTTACCGCACAATGTTGTGTGCATTCCTTGTAAGGGAGTCCTGTTTCACAGGATTGTTCACACTGAAGAACAGAAAAATATCAAATCACACAATAAGACACTGCCCTTTACAACCATACAAATATAAATATGAATAAATAAATAAATAAATATATATATATATATAGAGAGAGAGATAGAGAGAGAAAGAGAGAGACCGAAACTGTTTGCGTTGCTCAGAAATTAATTTTTCCTAACAAAACTCCAGTTGACTGCACTGCCAGAAGTAGGTTAAAAATTGGATAGTTTTTTGCTTGTGAAGAGATGAAATTGAGCTGAAGCACCCCACTGAGGCAGATCTAGTCATTTTGCAAGCAAAAAATCCTTCAACCTTTAACACCATTTCGCCCTGCCAAGACTTCATCATTGTCAGTTAGCTGATCATACCAGCAAATAAATTCACTGGATGGATCAAATTACTATTCATTTAGCATCGCTAAGTAGATCATAATATCCATCAAATGTATGAAGAAATGGAAGTATTTGTAAAGAACAATGGGCAGACAGCTAACTGCTCATTATCTACACATTCTTTCAAGACATCTGGAACGTAAGCGATAACATTGTTGCGTTTACGGCGATCTTGTCCGGTATAATAACAGGTTCTCTGTATTTAAAGCTTGCTCTAATTAATAGATAACCTACTTTGACACCCAGTGCATTCCTCAACGGAGTGCTCGCAAACCTTCGCTGCTTCCCAAGCAGGAGAACATAGCACGAAAAGGAAAGCCATCCTATTAAATGCTAATTAAGCCGTAATTCAAGCGGACTTATTCTAAGGAGCTGTGTTAGTTGTAATTAGAAGAAAGAGGAAATGGAATGGTGAAACACTGATTGCTTGATTAATCAGCAATGATTGCATTACAAACGGCCCGATGAAGAAAAATAGGTCATTCTCACCTCGTTGTAAAATAGATAAGCCGGTGAAAGACGTCGACACTCCGATTGTACGTTGACAGGCGCATTTTTCAGCCTTTCGAGAACTGTTTTGGCCTAAAAATTAGACCAGATGTACCTGATATTTAACACATCCTCATTCTCTTCATAGGCAAGATACTAACTATACAAGTCACCTCTTATTTCAAAATGTTTTAAAAGTAATTTGCTATGCAGAGTTAGTTTTAGGCTATTGTTCTGAAAACGATTTAATAAGATGCCTAAGCTGATTCAGAAAACACCGTTTTAATTAATAAATATGCTTTTATTTGGTCTACTGCTCACTAAAATTAGGTCCTGTTGGCCGGCAGAACCATTAATATTTATTAAGTAATTCAACCGAATCAGTCAGAGAACTTAATTAAAACGGATTAGCCTACATGGTACAAAAGAATTCTGCGTCATTCCTTCCAGAGTCTCATTCTCTAAAATGAAACGAACATGCAATAGAATCCTTAAAATCTAGATAAACTACTCATCTGATCAGTTCTTTGTTTCGCATATTTCCTGACATAAAATGGCTTAATACATCATTACGGCATGATCATGCTAACCAACTTATTAGTCAAAACTGAAGTCTTCACATCGGCTGGCGAAATAGGTGCAACATGGATTTCTTTTTGTCTCCTCTATTCAACAGTGATGCAACGATCCCGTTTACTTCACTAATTTGAAACATGTTGGTTCGCATTACCTTTTCGAGGTAAATTCAAAATGGTTAGCTGAAGGCGCTGATCGAGCACCGAAAGAGTCAGTGCTATTAGACTCTAAATGACTAAGGCTGAAGTCTAAGTCAAAGTTTCAAATAGGCTCATTTTTTGAAGCTAAAAAAAACATTTGGCAATGTAAAATTTGACGTTAATGGCTGATTTCAAAACAAAAAGCAGTTCTTGAGAACCTTTGCATGTCGTCCAAATCACCGCATGTATTTGCATGCATCACCGCAATTAAAGTAGCTGTAAATAGAACAAGAAAGTTTTTCCCAATTTGCAGAAACTTATAAATTATTTGCCTTTGAGCCAAACTTTTGTAAGTTTGGCTTGATCAGCACTTTGAAACCGTATTTGGCAGATACTCGAGCATAAAATTAGTCGTTTAGGTGAGCCAAATGCATCTCGAATAAGAAACTTAGGATCCGAATACCTGTCAACACTGGTTATATGCTGGTTAGAAGGATAAAGTGGTGTGCGAATAGGCCGAAGCTCTGAACGAGAATAGTGCATTAGAAATGGGTAAGCGAGAAGCTAGTCTCTAAAAAATAAAGGCAGCGGTGGTCATTCCATGAGGGCAGCTGTAACATCATCCTACCATGTTGAAATTCAATTGATTTTGCTGAGATTACAGCGGTATGTTCGTCAATTAAACGATTTTGTCAGTCTTGCAGTCAAAAAGAATTTTGTTAGATAGGATGATAAATAGTCTAGCAGATGATGGAAAAACGGAGTTGAATCGCTGGTGTCTGAACTTGAGAGGGGCACTACGCATGCAATTTATCGCTGTAGCATCATTCACATACATGTAAAATTTTTGGCAAAAAATACCTAAGTCCAAAAATGGGCAAAGATACAATCCACGAATGGCGCACTTTCGTCTCGGAACATGTTCTACTTGGTTAATTGTAAAATCCAGTTAAGTCTACTGGGGAAGGAGGTGGATAGTAAGTAAATATTAACTTCCTATTTCAAAACCTGAGCATCGCCAATATATCTTTTTTGCAGAAGTGTAAATTTAGGGAATAGTTCAATTACCATTCACTCTCAAATATTCGGAGACAAAATCTGGCACCTTTTGGCCATTGAGGTTTCGAATTCAGCTAATTAGAAAAATTATCTATCTGGTAGGCCCTAGATCCAATAAACTAGATAGGCGGAGACATCCATGAAATAGATATCAAAGACTGATAATCCCTATTGATATCCCTAACTGGGATAATTTACACCGCTCCTATTCACCTATAATATCTATGAGACAAATTGAAATTATACCAGCCGATGAAGTGCAGTGTTCACGAATGTTTCCATACGAGTAGCTTATCGCTAAACAATTACACAGTACTAACCAGTACTAAAATTACTGCAATTTGAAAATTTTCGACAGTAAAGCACCTACAATAGAGGTATTGCCCTTTTAAAACAAAGATGGAAGAAATATTTGAAATGGAAATGTGTAGAACATTAAGTTATCTTAAGTTTGCCTAAAGAGAAGGATTGAAACCGAAATTTACTTGGAGAAAATCTGAAAAGAAACAGCGAAAATGCAGTCTGGAGTTTGAATGCCAAAGTTGATTTTTCCTGTAGGTCGTGAAATTTTTCTAAGTCCCAACGCCAAAATTCCAGTGCGTACTGCAATTGTATTTTGGATTTATGTGCATGGAAAAGACTGCAGTAGCAGAATGATAAATGGAATTTAATCGTGATCGTTGGTATTTTGGCCGAGAGGGTTCATTTTTTTAATTATTTTGAAAACAAGTTTAGAAAGGAGCATTATTAATTCGAGTAGTCAAATAAATCGGTAGGGCATCAACCGTTAAAAAAAACAGGATACATTTAAACTTAACACACCGAAAATCCTCAACTGTTAACAAACATATGTATATAATTATACTGAATCAAGGGTTAAATATCTAATTATTACAAAGTATTATCTGGAGTCAAACAAACTAACTTCAAGAGATGACTTGTTGTAAGTGAACGAAATGCTATTTCCTGCGCAGCCCAAACCAAGAAATTCGTTAGAAGGTCTTATCCGCTAAGTGATGTAGAAGCATCCTGACAAGGTGCCGTTCAACCATATGTGGCACGCCGCATTAAAAACCACAACCCCTAGCTTAGCAGCAAACGTGGAAATACAGGGAACTTGTTGTTTCCTTGGCGCGAAGGTATAACTGTGTCGTATAGGCGAGTAAAAAGACCCGCACGTTTGCCTTTCTACCCTGCAGTTGTAGAAAAAAGGACCTTCTGAGATCCGCACTTTCTTCGATATACAATCCTTATGCATGATAGCTGTGTTAATATTTTTTTATAAATAGACAGAACCCATGATACACATGATTACTCTATCATTGTACAGCAATACTTTATTTCAGATTGGCCGTCGTTAACTTCATAGACATAGTACGAGCAGTCCTTCAAGGCAAACTTGAAAGTAGGTTAGAAACACTATTTTCACCAGGAGTTTCGAGTGAGATCCGAAGCAATGCTCTTGGATATTCATAAATGTTAACAGATTGCTACATTTAAAAAGGAATTCAGTCATTATGACTGACATTCGCCTTCATTCTACTACTTTTATGGCTCAAAGAATCGCATCTATCCTGTTCCACTAACTCTATTCCTGGGTGTAAACTGTATAAAATTTGGCAATGCTCGGGTTTTTGAGTTCTGGTGAATAAAAAGACATAAAATTTGAAAAAAACCTAAATAGCAGCCCTGTACAAATTTTCTAGATGGCGTACTCGGAGGTTGAGTCTATTCCACCAGCAAATAAGTTTCAATCAAGAAATTAATTTTGAGAAGTTCCCTCAATCCCCTTTCAGTGAGTCACCACAAAGCGAGTCCTCAGGTCTTTTTTCGCCACTTTGACAATTAAAGGAACCCAAGGAGACTAAAATCCGGTCCAAGATGCATTTTTTCTGCGCTTTTTTTAAGCTAATTTCGCACACACCATGCCATTTTAAACTATATTCTTGGAAAAAAAATGTGTCGATCGAAGTAGCAGAACAGCTGCTTTGGAAGAAGAAGAAGAAGAAGGAGGAGGCATCTTAACGTGTTGAAGATTTTTATATGATTACTAAAAAATGCCTTTGGAAGGCTAAATTCGATTCCATGAAATAGCATCAAGTATTTGAAATTTTGAATTTATAGCTCCCTCCAGAAATGTACCTTGCCATGATCTATTTGAGAAGTAATTCTTTTCGTTGAATATTGTTTTTCGCTCTGATTCCTCAGCAATTGCTCATTACATATTCCTAAAACTTGAGTTTCTTTTATGAGAATTGTGTGTTCATGAATTCCTCTATTGAAACAACTTCAAAAGGGTAGAATACACGGTGGGGAAGAACGTGATTTGTGTACTGACCCCAACAAAGACTTGAGCATCATGGAATGCCAATATGATGGAAGTTTTTACTAAGCATATGTATGATTAAAAATACACACACTCAAGGCGGCACTGAGTCAAGTAAAATGACTTTTCCGTTTATTTGCCCTAATTTTAATCCATTAAAGGCGAAATTCTAGGTGAAATGACTGTGCAAAATGATTTGCTTACCATTACATTTGCTTACTGATTATCTTCATAGTAATATTTGTTCACAAGTAAAATCAGTCTTCGTTTTACTCCGAAATGGGTGTTCATCTTTATTTGTTACTTATTTGATGTACAAGAGGTATCGCACAAATTGAAACATGGAAGAAGCGACGTTTCACTAAGAATGCAGAAATCATAAACCAGACCAACTTGCGGTGAGAAGGTGATACCAACCGAAAACTTTTTCGGTTTAACATTTAAAGCTACTACGATCGCGATTGAGTCAGAGTCTGTCCTAATAAAGGCGCCAGCCTCCTAACCGATTTGGAAATTACTGTGAATGTTTGCAGCTGTACCTACTCCATTCAATGATCACTTAATGCTGGATGCCGTGGGAATAAAGTCAGGATGAAAGAGAATTTGTTTTTTTCTATAAGGCCTAGAATGCGGGCACAAAGCGGTACTTCTTGCGAACTGTGTCTTCGAGTGTTTTTTTTTGTGCCGTTGAATGGCTAACATTTGACTTTTCACAAAAAAGTCCACACAAATTCAATTCATTTATCTGATCAATTTGGTCTTGTTTTTTGAAATGATAAGCTTTGAGTTTGAAATGTAGACCTTCATAAAGCGACGCCCTAAAATAGGCAGCCCGTAGCGGATGATTTACTTTGAAGTTTTGGGAAGATTGCTCCGTAGATTGAAAACTGACCAATGGTAAGCAGCCTCCCTTCAAGAGCCGTTCCCGCAGTCACGTGCATCAATCGAGTTGAGGCATTACTCAAGCCTGACTGCAAGAACTATTTGCGTAGAGATGAGATGAATCACGATATTAATTGAAACTACATTACTAACAGTCTGATATTTACGTTAAAATGAGCCTCTCATCTAGACATATCTACTAGATAAGCATTTCCAAATAGAAACAGTAAACTTTGTAATGGTTTGGTAAGACCAGGACCCCTAATTGGTTTATTATGCAGACACTATGGAAAGGTAGGTTTTAAGTGACCAAAAGGGGTACTCAAAACTCCACATGTGGGTAGTTAGATAGGTAAAAAATAAGCTACTTTCTTACTTACCACACTGTCTTTGCTTGCATCCGTCCGTATTGTATGAAGGCAATCCATAAGGCAGCCAACATTACAGACGGCTTTGGCTAATTCTTGACTTTCAGCTGAAGGCTGTGCGATCAAAAAATCCCTCAGGACACTGCGCTGAAGTCGAGCTTCATTAATATTACTATGAACGAAACCAAGTAGGAAGCAGAATTCGAGTAACTGGGTGCAATAAAATGTCATATTTGGAAAAATCACCGAGAAAAAAACGTTCCTGAAGTTACATGGAAAGAAAATGCATTAAGCTACAGACCTTGTATCAGCCAGGGCCGATTTCACATGTAGGGTATACGTGCTCTCATTGGCCTGCGTGCGTCCGTATCTTATTGGAAAGCATTAGCCAATCAAACGGGGGGGAAAGCATGGCCCACATTTTGAGCCATTCTCTGGTTCTTGTAATAACGTATCCGTCTGACAGGACATTTTGTAGAATCATTTGTTTAAGTCGAAATAAACTGAGGTATTTTTGGCTTAATCATCCATTGTTACTTAAAAGAACTTCTTTTTTCGGTAATGATGTAGGATAACCTCCAATTTTTTTTTGCAGAAAAAATATACCCTAGCATAAAATAAGATCAAATGATAGGAAGGTGCTTCCATTTTTCTGTTTTCTTGGATTCAACTCTGCTATGCTTCATGTTTTCCATTACAAGGCGTGCAAAACACTAAAAAACCTTTCGTCAAGAACAATGCGCTTAAGGGGAATATTAAGATGAAATAGGTTCAGATCCTTGAAGCTCGGGGACTCACCCATTGGTTCATCTCGACTCATCGTGACCAGTTCTGTTGTAGCTATCTGGAGATTTCTCCGAGGCTGCCATCCTTAATGAATGATTTTTACCTAGCCTTCTCCACTTTGTTCAGAAAATCTAATCATTAGTCCGCACTTTGGCTGGCCGCAACCCTCAATGCCGCAGTTGGCTAGGTTCATGGGGGGAGGTGTTTGTCATGAGCCGCCTTCTGGCCAACTCTGGAGAGACCGACGTCCATCCAGTACGTCACATGGAGGCAAGACTCGCTTATGCACCTAGCCATCCATTCTTCTTAACAAATCGCAGTAAAGTTATCCTCAGTGGTGCTGAGGTACTTTCATTTTAATTAGTTTTTGAAATCGCTAGATAGTGGTGATTCCTCGAGATCATTTTATTTCATTTATAGTTTTATTCATCTTAAGATTTTACAATAAGGAAGATTGTTGCCAGATTTTTTTCATTTCATTATCCACAAAAAAATATTAGTACCAGCCCAAATGCGCTGGACCATCAGAGACTGGTGTGATCACTTCCTGCAAAATATTTTTATTTTCTTCTTCAAAATACTCGATTTTTTTAGTAACTTCCAGTATATGGATCTGCTCACTAGAATGTTTACAATAATACCAAAATTATTTTTAAATACAAAAATAGCTAAAGAAACTGTCTTGGAACATAAGAGAGCTAACTTGGACAGCAGTACATAATTGTCCAGTTATTGACAGTTAGATGAATTGCTTCATCTTAAATGTGAGTTGAATTTTCTTTTTTATATCTTAAGTATCTTAATATTAGAATCGGCATCGCATAATCCTTGATTTTGAATTCAATAGTGTTGATAATGGTAACTATATCGCATAATTTGTGCCAACTAATTTATGGAGAGTATGTAGTCAAATCGCCCCAGAAAATTTCATCACCATATCGGATGGAATAGCGACTATTCGAAGCGTCATGAAACACTTCCTACGAAAACTTGCGGTCCTTTGAGAATAGTCGAATGCGTTGCATTGAATAAACGAACTATGGTTACTATTTACTTATTTTTTTGTTTTTTTTGACAGAATGATAGGGTTATCAATTTAGAGGCTCCTTTAAGTTGCTTGATGACATGGTGATCACTCATCTAATTTTCATTATGAACTTCTATATAAAGGAGTTTGCACGATTTGACTTATTAATTTCTGTTGCCGTAATTGCAAACGCGTTTGACTCTATAATACTAAGGCATAAATAGTCCTTACTTTCATTTCAGAACATGTTCCTACCTGTTAGCCTATCTCAAAATCGTGTAATATATGTGCAAACGGCTGATCTTAGAAAGAATTCGCTGCCAAACTGTCGTTAAGTTTTTGAGAATGATTAAAAATCCGCTTCATAGTAAATAACTTTGGTGTTATTTGGCTAAATAGCTATAAAATTCTTAATTACTGACAGGGTTCAAACACGTTAAAGTTTTCATTGAGAAACAGAGAAAGACAGATTGCCCGCCAATGGTTTTGATCACCCATTGGGTTTGGTCCCTTTACCTTTTAATTACAACAAAATGCGGATGTACTTCCATAAGGGTTGATAAAACCTTAAAAGGTTCGGAGGAAAACTCTGCATTAAATTATGTTTTACCTTGTCTAGAGCTTCTCTGGCATCCAAGCTCAAAGATTGCATTGAAGCTTCACAACTAACCAAATGGCCCAGCAATAATGATTACCCTAAATCCCTTCGGGATCTAACACCATGACATCATTCTCACAATTAAACCTGAGGGTTGATGAGCCTGTAAAGCGACGTATACCAGAATATTAATTGCTATGAGCATTGCACAAAGCAGTTAATTCGCAAAGTTAACTCTGATTGGACAGTTCTTAATTCAACTGAAACACAAATAATTTGTTCGAATCGGGCTGGTATGTTCTTCTCCTGATGAAATTCTGAACTATCGGTCGACTGCGAAATAGCGCATATCTGAGACAAAACCAATTTCAATTCTTCTTATTTCGGGATCAATTCATAGCCAAGGGACTCTTTTCTACAACTTAGTGCGTCATTTGCGGGGGACATTTTTTATGAAAATGCGCCAAAAAACGAGTTTTTATTAATACTCTCAGAAACGAGTTTGTTTTAACCGATACTAGAATCGCTTAAAAAATGAATGTCTGGATATCTCCTTATTTTGTAATGTGATGCTATTTAGTACAATTTGCTAGTGCATATCATCCTTGCGCTCTCGATACATTGAAATTTCAAAGGAAAACTTACCAACTTACGATAGTTTAATAATAAAGTTATTGATTCACATATTGAGGGGTAATTCTTATTTTGGAATAGCTACTTAAGCTCATTGTATGCAGGAAGCAAACAGCATGGAAGAGCATTTGCTCTCATATTCTTCACATTGCCTTATTGCTCGAATTAAAGTATGAAAAATGGCAATGAAGGGGCTTTGGTAATTCGTAGGGGATTCAAAAAACTCCAACAATGAAAACTATGAATTCTTCGCCAAAATATTATTAACATGCATTAGCTTTTAGAGATCCGAATTCGCATGGAGCAGGTTAACATGTTTTAAGCAGGCCAGTCAAGAGTTGGCAGTTTAAAGTGACGCGAACCCATTTGGTGTGGCTCTTAAGCCGTGAAAACAGATTCTACCTCATACAATGAAGGATCGAGCGCAAAATTAAGGATTATTAATTGCAATCACGATGTGAATATACCTACTGGATGGGTCCTGCAGTATTTTCACTGGACGTTTGCGTAGAAATACTTGGCTACTTTTCTTCACTATCTAAAACTTATTCATGATTTCCTCTCAAATTAGGGAAGTTACCGATCTGGAAATGGTGTTGATCAGGTTAATCAGATTGGCTAGTAGGATCCCATTTCCCAATCAAGGACGGCTGTTAAGACTGATAAAGAAAAAAATCTATGTTAATAGGCACATTGAAAACTTTAAAAGTTGGTATTTCGTTAATTGCTTAACATTGTCAGTCAACGTTTTGGTACTATGATCATATTCTTTTCACTGAACGACTTCTATCAGCATGAAGTTTGAGGATGTAGGCAAACAGCCAAATTCACAGCGGCTTTGTTACTCATTTCTGACTCATACGGGCTCTGCACATATAATTAATCTCCACTTGGGCTTACTAGTCCGCCCAATTTAGGTCCCCTCATTAGTTAGGCGACGGGGTACTTGATGTGACGCTTCCGTGCGACTGGATTCGAGATATGGGAGCCTGCGAACTGGTCACAGTATCTATTCGTTTATTTATTGCTCCCAACGCACTATGTAGTTCAGATTGAACATAAAAGTGTCAACGTCGTTCCACAGTTATTTGGGCTAACTATATCTGCTCAATGATATTTGCTGCAGTTTGTGACAATTCGGTGATAAAAAGTCTTTTCTTAAACATATCAAGACTGTTCCTTGAGGTACAGTACTCCTTCAGTATGTTACACGGAAGGAAGATATAGCCCTGAAGATAGTTTGTAGCATAGAAGTCAGACAACCTTTTACGGGAATGGAAACTCGGTTCTAATAAAATTTCTAAATAATTTATTAGAGTGAATCTATCCTTTTAATCCAACAAAGGGAAAGACTCCCTGCATTGCTAATTTGGCTTGATTCTTCATGAAAATTGATCCATCTCGATAATAATGACAGCTACCTTCTGCCAACGTCCGGCATCTGCTCCAAAACCATTCAATTTCGGCGTCAACTTAGGTCTCATTCAGCCAAATCTTGTGGTTTGAAAATTCGGGCTCTTCTGTATAAGGCTAGGTGTTCATTTAGATCTACTGCACGTAGAGCTCTAAGTCGCTAGTCTCCGATAAAATTGTGTCACTCTCTCAGTTGATACGAAATGCGCGGCATTTTTATCAAAATCTCAAGCATAACAATCGGTCATATATTATTCTTGGATTTAGGTGCATATCTCTCTTTCTTGAACTTCAGCAGCCACAGCATTCTACAAAGAAGGATTTCAAATGTAAGAAATGCAAGAGTTTTTACTATTTAAAACATTTCCATAGGTTTCAGTCAAAAGAGGAATAAATTCTTAGCAAATCGGATCTTCTTTTACATTGTATTTGGCAGTTACTTTACAACCAAGAAGAGCACATGGAGGCATTCAAAAAATGTAATCAACATTTACAAAAATTCAATTGATGGAGTTTCAAATGTTCCATTAATGTTGGACAAGTCTTCAATTTCCTTTTCATGTTAAATTTTAAAGAACATTTTGGAGTGGCGCATTAAGCAACCTGCTATGATTTAACTTCCTGCCAAGTTCTTCGACAAAATGCATGCTCGGATTTTTCAATGATTTTCACATCTCATAATCAGTTGAATTGGCTAATCAAGGAAACGAAATGCTAAGCCTTGCTGTAAGCTGTGGTTGATTACACAACCTAGGGGTTAAAAGACATCCAGTTCAAAGTCTCGAATCGCGTTTTTTTGATGACTTAGCCAGTTTTTCCATTCAGTTGGTACATAAATTTTACTTTTTAGACTGTCTACTTGACTTGCGAAAATTTATCCCTATAGTACACTGCTCAAAGGAATAAATAAATTCAAGAGATTAACTTCTTGCTTCGAGGCCTTAAACAATAGAATATTTTTTCAGAAGATTTCAGGTGATTTTCAATGTCATTTTTGGGGGTCGATTTGGGTGAACAACTAACAAAATATTTTTAAAAGAACACAAATGCTATGTCAGATTTAATATTTATGTCAAAACAAAAAAAAACTAGTATAAATTGCAATATTAAAACTCTAAGGAACTAGTTTCGGGTTGAGAAGAAGTCACTAGCAGTGTCAAGTCGGCTGACCATTTCGCCTAAAGTGCATCAGCGTTCTTCAAGTCTACTCGGCTACTCTGTCCATCAAATTATCCTCTGGCACCCTCTTCAACCCCTCCCTTCATCAGTTCTTTTTTGTGGCATCCGAGGTTTACCCATTACCTTGGCTTCCGGATATAGTATGCGTCAGCTCAAACATGCAAGTCTGCATCGGACTGTCTAATTCCCCTGCAGGTGTACCTTTGAACACATATTTGTACTTTAGTCTGACATCGTGTCCTGTCCCATATCAATGCACCTAATTTAGACTGAGGAGATCAGAATCTTTACAATGCTGATTGTAAACATCAAATAAACTAGACCTCTACACTAAAATTGACTACAACGGTCGCGACCATTTTAGCCTAAATCGAAACCGCAGCCATTTCGCAAATACCGATTGCAACGGGGCTACATTTGCATTTCTTGAAACAAACCCAACTTTTAGAGACAAACGAAATAACGGTCTACTGTGTCTAGGCAAATTGGCTAACAGAACCACCAAGAATTTACTACTTTCATCAAAGTAGTCGTTAGGGTTGGCCATACTGTCTTTTGATTAAATATTTGTTGAATAAGGAAATTTTCACTTGAAGTAGCAGGAGAATCACTGAGTCTGAGATAAACGGTTTGTTAAAAACGAACAAATACTGTCTACGACTGTCAGCATCCCTGGAATAGGAGCGCTGCAAACATCTGCGAACAAATTAAACTCCGAGTCGAATCAAAATGCTCCATACAAAGAAGGAAAGTGATATAAATGAAGAAAACAGAGTAATCCATAAGGATAGTGTTAAAAAGACAAAACAGTCTTCTGACCGACGTTGACAAAGTATATGGTTATCTTGATGTCAGTGAAGTGGATGAATTGAAAGATCCACACACCGTGTTGATGAAATCTTTTTACGATCTGGTGGGTTACGCAATAGTAGTTCGCCGAAGTACTCACACAATAAGCGATATTGATATGTGCTGCTTGAGAACAAACATATTTCTTACTAGTATAATGTAAAACAGTCTAGCAGTTCTGAGTCCAACCCTTCAGAGCGTGTGCATATATCGTTCTGGATGGCATCCTGACGCTAACCTATGACAACCATAGTTTCAGGCTCCGAGACACCTCCAGGACCGGTACTACCCAAACCGAATCACAATAAGCGAGTTCTATTTGTTGCAGAACTATTTTTCCACTGGTAATTTGAACTTCAGTGATTTCTTGCTCAAACCATTCCATAAGTGTGTTCCAAAGATTTGCAAATGATCACAGTTTCGAATCTATCAACAATCTCGCTAGGCTAACAATCAGCTGAAATGCGGATTTCCCAAATTCTCCTTAATTTAATTCTTATGGAATACGATTGACGAACCAGTAACTCGACTGGAAAAATTTCCTCACTGCTTGCAAATTCTTCACACCTTTTCTAAAAAATGTCTTTCTCTTCATTATAAATTTATTACAATATGATTTTCTAATGGGAATATTGGCGTTTGCTTAAAATAAAGAATAGGTCATTGAAAATAATGCTTGGACTTGTACGCAATTCACGTCATTTGCAAATTGACCTAAAGGAAGCAAACTCATTACCCATTTTTATCAGTGCTAGTCTTCCAGGAAGTAAAATATTATTTTCGGATTCGACGGGAGAAAATCCAAGTTTAACTTGATATGTCTCAGGTGTGTTTGAGAACATACCTTTTGATTAATCAACCGCTATGCAGTCGTCCATTTGACAAGTTCTTGGTCATTTAAAAGCGAAATCATTGTTGGAAGAATATTATCCTTTTCAAATGATGTAAGGCTTTTGATTCTATAAAATGCAGTTTGTAAATAAGCGGCAGAAATCTGAACCGCAAGATTTGAAGTTCTTCGAATGCATTGAGGGCATAAGATTTTTATTATATAGACGCTCTCCTTTGGAACGACCTTTCTTAAATGTCTACCTTGAGACTCGGCCTCTTAAAAGTCCTCTTCTTCCACCCCATTCTTCTCTAACATTTTCTTTACTGTCCAGCCATCGGTTTGTGCGAGTGGTCAATCCGATGGAATTCATGCAGCGAATATGGTCTGATCGACCTTTTAAAAGAAGTGACGTTACTTCAGAGCACTAGGATGATGAAAAGATTGCAGTTACTGCTTATTTTAATTCTTACTTTTCGCTATTTATATTTTACGTCCCTTTGTCGGATTGAAGTCAAATTAAACTTTACATATAGGCGTCTATCTATTCAAGCCACACTCAACTTTATGTTCTAGACATTCTTGAAATTTGCTCCTTTGAAGTTGTGAGAGGGTGTAACCGGAATGCAAAAGGTAAAGCTGAATACGGACTTAAAATATTTCGGTTCAGCTTTTGTTTCTACACAAGTACGGTATGTGGTGTTCAAATGATTTATTTGAATTTGAATACAAAGCAAATTTTATGCTTTCATACAACAGATGGTAAGATTATTTACAACATAAAATGTACCTCACTGCAAATCGTGTTTTCGTTGATTTAAATCCAGATTCGATGATGGATTCTCATTTTTGCAGAGTTATGTGTTTTTCATATCGTAAGTAACAAGAATGCCTATGAGTTAATTGAAAGCTATCCCACTTTGCTACTGGTACATGCTAAGGAAGCCTAGAGGAATAGCAAAATTTGGCCAGTAGAGCAATAGCTGTACGTGACTGTTCCCTTCTCTATAATCCTTACATTCTGTTAAAACAACTCTTAAAAGAGTGCCTCCTCTCAGAGAAAATCATTTGGCTCGTGTTTCAGGAACACAGAGTGCTGGTGTTTTTCAAATCAGAAATATTACCTTCTGGTTCCTACCATTGCTTTCTAAGCGGAAAATATCGATAGCCACCTACCTTCAGGCTTCGTAGTAGCTTGACAAGCGACCTAAATATCTGACCGAAAGTTGGAGTAAAGACCAATTTTTTGTCACTTAATGACATTCACCTTGGTGGCCAGCTTCGTTTATTAGCTAAAAAAAGAGATTTCACAGCGTAAGACATCACTAAATCAAAGTTATCATACCGAAATTCACAATTTCAGAGAATAATCATCCTATGGTGACCTCCATAACTTTTGTTTCCGAAGACGCACCTAGCTATTCCTGACCGGAATGAAGGGATGCAACCTTTTTACAGCCGTATTTTGGAATGAAATATTGGTGGAATTCAATAAGTACAATTTATATCCCAAACTGACCCTTATCTTCTAAGGCTTAATATCTCGTTTTTTATACTTGGTTACTATGGGGTCTACTAACTTGGCACACACGATTATGAATTGCCTTATCCAAACTATTTCTATTCACAAGCCTTGAGGATGTCCAACTGTGAAAATGTAGGTGTATAACTGGGGATTGCAGATTGTGACTACAAAATTCTTCTTTCGAAGTTAATCACGACGCAGCCAAACCGTCAACCATGCAGGAGAGATGGCGCTTTTTATAAGATTTTGAATTAGCGCCTTTATATTTTAAACTAATACTGAGCTGTCTTAGCACTATCGCAAGAAATACCGACTTCCCTGTCATTGGTAATTTTAATTTAAAAGGATATTCAAATCGCTGATGAACACGAATTTCCTTTCCCATTCTATATTATCAGCTTGATCAACACTACTGATCGCAAGCCCTGACTTATTCTGATCACCTTAAACCTCGAAGATCAAGTTGAGATGAAATCCTTTTCTGTAAAACATAATTTTCTTCATGACCACTGATGTAAACATTATTAAATAGGCATCCTGATCCACAACATTTGGACCAGTTCAACCATTCCAGTGGCTCATTCTTTCATGCAACGAAAACCCATTCACACCAGTAATTGTAAACTTGACTCTTAGTTCTATCTGACTAAAAGTAGATATTTTTCATTTTTATCACTTTTCTGACGGTAAGGAATCATCAGAATACTAAAGCAATTGCTAAAAGGAAGGACTTTCGAACAAAAGGTAGCTGATGATGAAGTTAATTTTCGAACTACCACTCCTTAATCAGCTTTTCCTAACCTAGATTGTTGACTCTGCTCATGGATCTAAACTGGTGAACTGCCCTTAGTTGCACTGGAGCAGCTGGCTATTTCGACTCAATTGGAGAGTCTTCCTTACCGCCGAAGACAACGTTGTCATGCGAAATTCGGGTAAACATGTGGTTACTGGGAAATCCTCGTCATTGTCCTTACCTTTTATTTTACCTAAACTTGTCTTGAGCGAAAACAAAGAAATGAATAGAAATTGAAAATACAAGGCCTTGTTTTACTCTAATAAAAATAGTATATTCAAAACTAAAATCATACCTAAGAAATTAAAATAAGATTATGGATATATGATAGGATGTTAACCTTTTAATATTCATCCGTATATCTTCAAAAGATGAACACTGGTTCTATGAGTGGAATGTATTTCTAGGAGTCTCGGTATTGACTTTGTTGAAATTATGGCTCTAATAATTGCCTTTGGCTCCTATGAGCTCAAAAAAGTAGCTCTTATGGGCAGAAGGAATGTCTTTGACCAGCACCAAAATAGTTGATGTTCTAACTTGACACCATCTTTTCTGAGGACAGATTGTTGTTAAAGCGATGCTAGCTGGTTACTATTTTATTTCGCTTTTCTCGGATACCGCACTGAAGGGTCTGAGGTGGAGGCATGTTAGTAGAGTGCCTGGTAAGTAGTTCGACAATCACGCCATCTGGCAAACTTTGTAATCACCTTAAATATGCCAATCCTAAATATGTTTGGGCATTTTAGCATAATATCAGTCTCCATTCGAGTTGCAGCATCAAGGTTTCTAACCAACAGGAGCTCATAAACGGAAAAATACGGGTCTAAGAGGCTAAGTAGACAAGTTGAGTAGAGTGGAATACAGAAGTTGAAAAATTAGCTCTTTTGACATGAACAAACAACACCAGTTCCTCCACACCTTGAGAAAGTATGCTAAAATTGTCCTTTGTTTTATTTTTTTTACAAAAAGGGGTACAGGATGACTTTGAACTATCAATTCGAAATCCTGGAAAATTCAGTGCCATTTTAAAATATCTGTATACCCATGTTGGAATAGACGCATTCTGGGAGTTGAAGACGGTCAGTTTGTACTCATGCTTCGATAACATTTACCTGGAGTTTTTCTTATTTCTTAATTAGAAATCTTCGTGCAAATCTTTTCTGCTCGAATTTTTAATCTTAAGGGTGTGACGCAGCTTCGTAAACATCGAAAAACATCCCCGAACATCCCTTTATAATGGTCCACATTGTTTGACGATTACATACGATAAATAACAGTTAATTGACCAACTTACAGAATTAAACTGGCGGGCTTATTAACAGAAGCTTAAAAGCAGAAACATGGATAAATATCTAGAGGTCACAAAACATCCCTTTAAAAGCAGATATCTATTTCGATTCATCAATTTCAGTCAAAGCATTTTCTTTATAAAATTTTCACTGAAAAGGTAGTAAAACAGAAAACGGTCCCTCCGTACCACTTTACAGACGCGTTCATCTAAAAAATGGTACTCCAGACTTCATATTTCAAAATGGACAGCAATAAAACGCCTTGTCCGACACTATTTGCAATCTCTTTGATGTCTCATAAGAACTCACGAAGTTTTATACTTTCCTCTTAAAAATTAAAAACTGTTAACGCTCATAATCTACGTAGTTTCACTTTTGTTCAAAGTACACTTTGTAATGTGAACCATTAGGTTATTTAATGATAAATATAAAATGGCTTTTAATATTTCTGCTTTACAATTTCTGAGGTTGATCAGTTATTTCCAGCAATTCATTGGCCATTCTGTTTCCTACCTATATTTCTACTATTTTTCGAGGTGCTTTAAAACTAATAGACATGAACAATCAAAACGTGTGTTTATTTCCTTCATTTATGCGTTTTAAGACGCTCGTAATGTAAACTTTTACTCTGAGCAGCAGATAAATTTAACAAACAATATTTATGGTCTGTTTTGTATCCAGTATTCGAGTCTTAGCCTTCATTATAAAATCTTCACAGAGAGTGTGGAGTGCCGTTCGTTTATAATAGCTTAAGGTGAGAGTTCACAGACACGGCAGTTCGTTGGAAATATTTGGTAGTATTCTGTGTCGTTCCTTGTCCCTTGAGCAGGAACAGGTATTTTCCAAATTAAAATGCCGTGACCTCCTCAAAAATCTATAAGGTCACCCCAGTACATTACCCTCTTCCTATATTGTCTCTGACCTCCTACCCATGCGACTTATTATTCAGCTTCTAGATTATCAAAAGGTAGTAGTGTGGATTTAATTAGTTACACGCATCCCCAAGTCATTTAGAGATGGATGTTATCAATCAGCCTCACAAAGCTGTGACAGAGGTATCAATCTGGGAATAGCTTCGGTCTTCATTAATATATTCATCAACTTTTACATAGTTAGCAGTTTCTCTTGTGAATATAGTCGTTTCACCGCCGATTCTTGGAACTCGTCACCAAAGGCGCAGGGATCCATTGCTGATGAAAATCATGCAGAAGATCTTCCTATTTACGGAGCTGCAGCATCAATGCCAATCCAAAAAGCCTTGTGCAATATGAAACTACCCAACCTCATGGGAAATCATAAAATTGTTTGTTATTCCATGTCTTAAACCCATTTAACTACCAGTGTGTTGAAATCGAAATTTAAAATGCCAATCCCTTTGCTGCTTTTTGATATTTAATAGCATAAACTTTTTCAAATAGAATTAATGGTATTCATAAAGAGAATCCCGTTGAATCGTAGCATCTAAGACATTAATTTAAGCATTAACTTCAAGATTATATTTTCTCGTCTATACCAGATAATAAATCCTCCTTGATTTAGCATATGATAGCTGTGTGGGCCATGAAATTGTATTTAAATTGTTAAGTGAAATAAATATATTCTGCCAGTCAGTGAGTCTCGAGGCAGACCTCATTCTACATGTCCAAGATAATGTTATGAACTAAGTTGAAACACCAAAGACAAACAAATTGAGTCTTACCGTCCATGGTTGCGATGCCCTTCTATTGACCTGTCATAATCCTCTCAGGCGTGAGGAGTTCATTACCTTGGTGGAGGCGCCACTCAAATCAAACTCTTTCATAAAGTGGTACAAAACGTAGAAAATATACGTTAACGAACTACTTGATGCAGAATATGAAAATCTACTATTGATGTTGATGATTTTCTTTTTGGCTCACAAAAGTAGGCAATCAGAACAGTAATATCTCTGCAACCCCTGTAGTTTTGTATAAAATCCGGTTTTTCAAGTCTCACTGCCACAGTCGCAGTTGATTGAGTACTAAGTAAAACCTTCTTTAATGATAGTGACAAACGGCCTAACTGAACGAGTACCATTTCATGGTTTGCGTTTCCATCAAGTATTCAGTTGGTTCCAGAGTCCAAGTCTCCTTTGTTGACCAGCGTTGCGGCTCTTCGGGTATTGCGATTTTACCGCAATACGTATAAAAATTTTGTAAATAGCAGCATGTAATCCCTGTAGGTAACTCAGTAAAAGCCGATGGGACACAGCTGATAATGTGAGACTCACAAATTTTCTAAATAGTATTGCTAAAGAGCATAAATTAATTGATAGTTTAAGATAGCTATGAATATAAAAAAAGAAAGCAGAGTTTTTGAAGGAGATGCAATAAAATAACTCTTCTGTTGGTGGGAAATTGACTACTAAATACGACATAGCTACTTCGTATCAGCCACATCTGAAAGCTCAGTGCAAAAAAGGATGTAACAATAATAAGTTGAAGCCAAAAATATATATGGTAAGGAAAATGATTCAATACCGGAAGGATTATAACAAAAGAATTACTGTGAACTCATGAAAACCTTCGGAATTCAAGCAATGGACTGATTCATTATTTAAAAGGCATCTTGATTTAGATTTAAAAAGCAGTTCTGTAGCAATTATTTACACTCTACTGTCTTACCATTGATAAAAACTACTTTAGAATTGTTTATAACTTTCAAGGGCTATCGAGCAAGTCGTTAATTTATTTACTGCCCACCCATAAGGGCAAGTCCCAAAGGCTTATTGGGGGAACATCAGAACTACAAATAGTTTTTCAACAATTAGCACACAACAGTTGATACAGAAGATGGTACAATCATTTATCGACATCTTTGGTTCTCTCGTCACGTCTCCGGCATGGTCTACTAAGCAAAATTAGTCGATCGAATAGCAAGAAATGCCTAGCCATTTTCAAACTTGTCCAGAGCACTCGTTAGTGACCAGTTTCCATTCAGTTTGAAGGCCAGTTCCTTATTGAGGAAAGCGAAAGGATGAGGATAAGATTCCCTCATACTGATATATCGACTTCAGTCACCACCATGTAAAGACTATGGTTAATAGCCGAGCCATAAAAATTCACGGTTCTGCATTCATCGTACAATTCAACTCGTAGCACCTCGTCCGTCCTCGACATTGCTGAGACAGACAATTTTCACACCTTCTTCAGATGTCTTTTCAAATTTCTGGGAGAGATTTCATTTATTACCACTTGCACGCACTTGCCATAGTCCCGCTTGAGACCAGGATCCAGGTATCTACGTCGTCCCTCGTTTACCAGGCTGTACGAAGCTGTACTTCTGGGTGATTAGTCCTATCCGGCCGCCCCTCTCATTGGTCCACAGAGTTGCCTGTGTGGTTACCGGTGGTCACCACGAGGAGGTTGAGAGTAGGTTTGACCACCAAAAAGTCGTCAATACTAGATTTTACACCTTTCACAAAAGTACTTGTAGTTCCTAATTTCTTAGCTCAGTAGATCCTGTTTCAAGTTAAACTTCAAAATAAATTTCCAGCCTCATTTTCTTCTACGTTTTAGTGAGAAATAAGTCCAAGTGAAGCTGGTTCTAATCCGTGAGTGCGAATTCAGAAAAAAATAAACAAGATGATTCATCAAGCAATTGCACCAGTTATAACACAGATGAAGGCAAAGTTAACTTGCAAAATCTGCGATTAAATCGAAAAATTTAAAGGCGCTAAGTCAAATTTAATCTACTTCTTTTGCTTGAAAGTTGAATAGGTATTAAGGTATATTTTAGGGAAGTGAAGTAGAATAGTGAGGGCAAGCTAGGGGCTTTCTTTTATGTAGACTGCTCGACGTAATAATTAACTTCTAATCTCCGACAGTTGAATTTGTAATTTTTTTGTTTAAGCATTAGGTGGTTACCTTGGTTCTCATCTATTCATCTTAGTTCTCATTGGAGAAAGGATGTATACACTCAGCCAATCAAATTTTGAGGAATGCCCCTGTCTGACTTATCAAACACTTTACCGTTGAGGTTGTTATCAGGACTTATAGAACTACAGCCAGTTTCTAAACTTCAATTAGAGACTTAGGCGACAGGCTAGTAAGTATTTTTTGTTAATCCCTGGACCTCGTTGGTCATGAAGCGACACTTTAATACAAATGAAATTAGTATCATTTCTTAAAAACCATTTATTTAACTGTTTAGTTCTAAGGTTGACAAATAACTTTCACTCAAATAATGGGGCACCCCTGTATTAACCAAACAATTTTTCAGGTTATTAGTTGCTACTTGTCATTTGACTTTGACAACCTCAAGTTAACTTCACATATCTCTAATAATGCCATCAAAGGATGTTGCAAAGTAGAATAAGCATCTGACAGTAGACTTTGCTTAGAAATCGCTTCTGAACGAACTCTTCTAATAATTCCGCTCTTTTGCGACCTTCTTCAATTAATTACAGGAGATCTCTCTTCTTGTCTTTTCCTTCAGACCGCCAAGCATCGAAGTTGTCAGAGGGCATTAATTTAATTATTTTACTTTGCAATCAGATTGGGTCTACTGTTTAGATATTGCTCCACTAGTCTCCTGAGAAAACTCGTGTTTTTTTATCGGTATCACAGGAGACTAACGTTGGATTTGAAGCTTTTCAACTCCAACAATTAAAGGCATCTAAGTCTCAGTAGACCTTCACTTTGACATAGTAATGGTAGCCCTTTTCAGTGATCGTTGGTTGACAATAGAACCAAGAGTGCAAGTTTGAATAAAGATCGGCCATTGAATTGAATCTAAGCGAGAAAGAATAGTCAGCGTTTCCAGCGCCGGATATGGCCAGCTTTGTTCTGTCAAGCGATCCAGAGAAAACTTGCCTTCACATGATAATCTAACCAGTGATCTGGACCAACATCTTAAGTTTTTGTTAGCACTCAGATCTACACTTGTCCCAAGGACCCAGAACGGCATTAAATAAGGGCATCTAATAACTATTTCTCTCTCACAGACAAATCGGGTTTCGTATAAGGGCTGATTTCAGATCTGGTCTACTATACAAACTTAGTCGATTGAATAGCAAGAAATGGCTAGCCATTTTCAAACTTGTCCAGAGCACTCGTTAGTGACCAGTTTCCATTCAGTTTGAAGGCCAGTTCCTTATTAAGGAAAGCGAAAGGATGAGGATAAGATTCCCTCATACTGATATATCGAATTCAGTAGCCACCATGAAAAGACTATGGTTAATAGCCGGGCCATAAAATTTCACGGTTCTGCATTCATATTGACAGTTGTAAAATTTCGCCACTTTATCTTCAAATTTATAACAAAATGGTACTATAAATTAGTAATTTTCACAAACGCTGCGACTTTAATGCTACTACTAAAACTTCGAAAACCCGATGATTGTCGATACATCTCTGGTAGCTTTAAATTGGGGATAGTATGAAGCAAAATTCTAAGGCCCTTCACAGAACTTTAGGCCGTAGTGCAAATGCTTAATTTGAACACCCAAATTTTCCTCAATTATGAGGAATCCAATTTGTTCCTTTGACACGAAAAGACCGCTTAATCCCATTTGTAGGCTGTATTAATTTGCAAACTAGTTCACTCTAAAGTGCTTCACAAAATTTGAAAAATGACTGCTAGAAGCTGGATGCATTGAAAAAAAAACACGTAGTTTTATGTCGAATACTCAGCGAAAGCGTTCGCAGCTGGGTTTTTAAATTCGATTTTCATAGTAGAATTATTAAAAACCAAGACTTTTCAACTTGAAAATTAACGGTGTTCATTTGAACTCGTGTAGTAAAATTAGTGTTTTTGTTTGAATCGATCTATGCGGATATCTTGTTAAATGATATTTGAAAAATGATATTTTTTTAATTTTTTCTCATTCAGGACGAACTTCAGGGGTGGATACAAGGACAACCACTTTTCAATCAGGAATAGATATTATGATTAAAACATACTATCTTTTCGACATCCCCATGATAACAAAAAGGGTACGTTTACTGGATTGGATTATCTTTCTGAAAGGCTGTAGTGGCTCCACGCATTCAAAATTACATTTCATTTCTCGAAAAATGAATATTCCTATTGCTCGAGCCATAGAAATAACATCTTTCGCAAATGTCTTTGGAAAAAAACATCCAGTTCGTGGTTAAGCGAATCAGATTTTTCCGCAGAGAGTCAGTATCAGTAACGTGATCCTTTTGTCGACAAGGGCTTTAGTGAAGAGCTGTAGGGTAGCCTATGGCTATCAAATTAAAAGTTAACAAGGGGTGTTCAGTTAAAGAGCGAACGCATCCACGATCTAGGCGGGCACTATTTTTTAGGTCGTTCAGGAACAACGAGGGGTTCGGAGAAAAGGTTGTCGGTTAAGAACGGTTCCAAAAGAGCAAGCTTGACTGAGACATTGGACGAGACTTAGTTGCCAACATTTCCTTCCCATTTCCCAGAAAAGTCATGGTAATTATTACCGCTATAGTTATCTTTTGATCGTCTTAAAAACTGGCGATCTGGTCCGTAGTCTACAGCGGAAAAATGAGCAGTGAACATAAATAAATCTACTGAGAAATGATCCTCATCCAAAAGCTGGCCTTAAATTATCGAAGATGGATAGCAACGTCAGCATGTCCTGCTGCAAAAAAATCTCATCCAGAAGATGTACAACTACTGTGTTCATGAACCTTCAAACTGAAGCAAGTTACTCGAAGGTGCATAGACAATTCAACTGGGCTGTTATTGAAAAATACGCAACAAAGACGGAAACTAATAACCCTCAAATCGAATAAACATGCAAATCTCATTAACTTTCTTATCATTCAAATAGATGCGCAACTCCTAACAAAATACGGTTAAGTTCGAAATGGCAAATTATTTTCCCTAGCCTTGTTGACATTTTGAATTTAACCACGTGTCACTTGTCAAATTTACCCTCTGGCAGCCATTCCGATGTACCTACCTTGACAGCGCGACAGCTAATGCCTTCCTAGTTCGAACACTTAAATACAATACAGGAATCGGTCATCGAATTTCATTATGGTCAGTTGTCTTAATCAATCTCAAAAGAAAACAAATCAAATAAGTTCAAGGGTATCATACAGGAGTAAATATTTAGATATATTTCTGCATTGATGTACAGACTTTATGAAAATAAAGAATACAATTTGAGTGTTGAATAGCACGCTAGAATGACATGGATTTGATATTATCAGTGATGGGAAACGGGGACTGGTTGGGCTGACAAGAGCGACGGGAATTAAAGAATTTACTGATGTACGTTTTCAGACGTGACCTGACGGTTGCGGCGGCTAAGGAGGCTTCAGTTTTCGAAGTGACAGTTTGACAGTTTCTTCTAAGGTTATCCAGAAAAATGCACGCAGGTGGTGAATTGTAGGGATATCGGTATTCAGGGTTGGGGTTAAATGCGTCCGCGAAATCCAAATTGTTTGGACGGAAGGATGGAGTATAGCCTTTGCGGGGCGACTGATCGCAACTGAAGCGCATTTCCCTGCCGGTAAGTAAACAGATTTTGTACTTAATTTTAATAAGTAGTCCAAAGCTTATAACCATTACAGTCATGCGTTATGGGTGCATATCCGGGTAAATGTAAATAGTTGATTAAACTCCTCTTTACACCTAAACCAAATTCAGAGTTCGAAATTGAAATTTCAAATTTGAGAACGTCTATAAATTGTTCGAAAGGGTGATTTCGATGACATATAAAAATACACTTAGGATCATTCACTTGCCCTAAGTGACACGTGGAAAACTGTTAATCATTCTACAGTCGATATCCAGACTTCTAAAATATTCTGTTAGTCCATTATTTCCAAGGAAGCGATTGAACCGAGGATTTCAAACCCAGCTATATGCGTTTCTGAAATTTTAAAATGACGAATTGAAAAGAATTGCGAAAAATACTTTACTTAGATCAAGGGAAAATTATAATTCAAGAACATTGAAAACGCGTATTTCAACGTAAGTCGTTTTCGTAATTGCAATCGTTTTCTGCCAAATTAGGTAAACAGCTGTAAACATTTAGCTGTAGAAGATTGATATTTTCAACAGAGGTAAAAGATGAGAAAAAAGTCAGCTTACGCGGCAGCTCGGTCCAAATAAGCCTGTTTTTCCTCCTTTTCCAAGATCAAATCATCACGTATTGGAAGCTCCCACATAAGCTCGACGTTCATTTCTTGAAGCATGAAAAAGATGGCGAAATGGATACTTGTGGTTAAAAAATCTGCACTACTTTAAGATCTACATTATATTCTTAGGCGGTCATTATATATTTATACCAGAATCATTAAAAAAATATATCAGATTTTAGGTTATCAAAATGCTACTTACATTTGCCTTTACTGGAGGTAAATTTTTGGCCATAAAACCTTAACTATAGACTTCGAAGCCCTGTCTGAGTGCCCCACTAGACCTATTCCTAGTAGGTCGGCAATTAACCAGTAAGGGCGATCGTCCAGATCATAAAGTGTGATTGGTGGTTTTTTCAGCCCATGTCACCCGGTGTCACTCATTTACGCCACCGACTAAGTATTCTTTAATCAGCATGCCTTAACAGAATAAAGCGAGAATCGCGAAGAACAGAGCCATCGACCGAAATTCTGATCTTAGATCTTCGGCTAGAATATCCGAAGGCTAAAATCAGAGCCCCATAGAATAATTCACCAATAATATGAATTTGTGCTATAAACAGCTAATCTAGACAGTGTTAGCCGGATGCACTAGGAGAGGCTTTCAGAATAATCATCCATTTGAGTATTAAACAGCTATACTCAAATCTTTAGTTTGCATCTGATGGAAGTCTTCGCGTGTCAACAGGGAACCATTGTGCATGCCCGGCAGAACAGCGAATCCATACTTATATAATTTCAAATCCCGCATTAATTGTATACCCTACAGGGCAATCAAAACTCTACAACTCTTCTGCGACCTCAGTGTCGATCTCTGATCTCTTTATCACATGATCAATGTACCTATTCCCATTCACCCATTCAATGATTCTCATTTTGGTAGGCTTTTCTTCAATATCACAAACCAAGGCTACCTACGCAAGTTCAGAAGCAATTGCAGCTAAAAGAACAGCAACTTGATCCGAATAAAAGGAAGATCCAATTTCATCTGAATTATTACTTTTCTTTCTCCCTTGGGAGCTAAGCAGCACCCAATTAGCTGCTAGGCTTAATAATGAAAAAAATCAACGTGCTACATCATATTACTGTCCATTTAGAAACATTTTTGCCCACAAAATTGCAGAATAAGTTCATGAGAAATAAAAAAATATTTCGATCTCGATTTCATTATCCAGCAGCTACGCATAAGGCAAGCTAAGGCAAGTAAGCTATCAAAGGTATTTCTAAGTTAACGTGAAAACTTGATGGGAGATGCAAGCATAGATGCAATCGAACTTTTGACATAATTTTATTTGATAAAAAAGTGTTAAGAACATTTTTTGTAAAGTAACAAAGAAAAAAATATACAAAATGCATCAATTTGTTTAAGCAAAATCATGGTCACCAGCACCAAAAAAGTAGTGTATGGAAAAAAACTGGAACAAAATTTTGATTTGCAATGGGTCATATGAAATTAATTGCAAACCAACAGCATTAGGCTGAAATGTGTGGGATTCAATGTCCCTCATAGTTGGGTTGAGTTAACTCATGCGATTGATAATTTGCATTTAAACTTCTACAAATCACAAAAACCTATTTTACCTATTTATAATTGTTGTTAATGAGTAAATTAGACGATAAGAATATGTTGGAACCCGTTATGAAAATAAATCATTGAACTGACTGGCAAGAACCGTAAATCAGGTATTGTAAGACGCATTAGTACAAGTATATTAGCTAGGGAGGACCAAGTGAGAGAACGACGAATATGAACAGCTGTTTTAGATCCCCTGCTGCGCCTTCTTCGTAGAGAAGAGTGATTAGACACTCTTTGGAAAAGCTAATTGACTATCGAGCTGTTTATTCGCACTTTATTGTTATAAGGGCTCTATTTTATTACTCCCAGAGCTCAACTAGGTAAAATACTTAATCTAATGCAGGAAAATTGGGTTTAAAGTGGATTTTAGGTGCTCCAATCTGTTGCGTTTGCCCGGATCGCGTCCATGACCCGAAAAATACCCTCGCGTCCATTAACGCCAAGTAAACCTTGCAATAATAGCCAAAAGTACTTCAAGGCTTGAACTTAGCCTTCGTTTTTACGCATCACATTGCTTTCTGGTTAAACAGTGCTTCTATTTTGCAAGGCTTAGTGGAAGTCTAATGAGGGACATTATTCTGATAACCCCATTGAGAGAGAGGGAGAGAAGAGATAACGTACAAACAGACTCCAAGGTATAATTATCGCAACTCAGCCAACCGGTGATACTTTTCGAGGGTATATTTATAATTTTTAGGCTTCAAACACTTGCTTTCAGATGATGCATCTACTAGGTCTCTAAGACTCCTTCAGTGTAATAAAGATCATAATCCAAACGAATGTTGTCAAGTCGTATTACATGGATATGGTCTTCACTGAAGAGGAACTAAAAAAATCTGTACCAACAGCGACCCCAAGTACATCCCTCTAAATGTCCTTCTCTAATATTCTTGAGAAAGAACTGCGGTCACTGAGACAACTGGAAAAATTCGAATTCGCCGACTAAAGAAATACAAAACGTCTAATCTAATGTATAAGACAAGTTATCGAGTTCATTTTGCTTATTCTGCTAAAACAAAAGCAGAGCTACCATGCTATGAAAATCCGCCTTATCTGAGAATGTTTTGCTATTCATCCGTATATGCAAGTTAGGAAACGAATGAATATGAATAGAAATGTCTAACTTACGGCTGATATGGTTAAGCAAATCGTTGACAATAAGCTGGATTTGGGGAATCGAGAATTTGGCAAGTGATTGGGCTGATAACATTCCATCTTCCGTCTCGTTCACCCCGAGCTGAATGGGTAAATACAAAAGTATTATAGTTTTCCATGAACCTGACATACATTCGATGGCTGTCTGTAATCGCCCATGGTATAGGTGATCAGACATTCATATTGTTATGGATTTAATAGAAGCGCATCTCCTATGTTTTAGTTTCATTTAACAAGATTATACATGTGCAGGAAGTAACAGACCTACCAATTCTGACGTTGTAGCCGATAGAAAGCTGACTTTAACCAGAGGCTTCTTGGCCTAGATAAAATGGAAAAAATTGAACTGTAGCATTCTCATAGATAGTTAACTGTGGAAAAACTGTATTGCCTTATAATAGCGTTTTTCACATTCTAATTAGCGAGTAGTGATTTATAGTTCCAGGTAATTTACTACTTAAGGTCGAAATAGTTATGTTTTAATGAATCCTTTAAGACAAATGTTACTGAACTTTTACAAGTGATGTGGTTTCCGAGCGCTTTTGGGGTAGCGTAGCGCGGTTGATATAATCTTTGAAGAAGACTGATTATGGCATGACCTATCAAGATTGAGATTCGACTGACTTCTCCCCATTTTGCATGCTTGACGTAGTCATCAAAGATTGGCCTATATGCTTTTATCCAAATAATAATGCAAATATCCACAACAACACAAATGGTGGATGCGTTAAGAAGCTACAATTGTTCGAATTCTAGAGTCCAAAAGAGTATTTTTTTTAAAAAAATGACTTAAATAGTAGTTTTACAAAAATCAATCGAAATAGTTAACTTTTGAAGCCAATCTACAGGCTAGTGTACCTTAAGGTAAATACCAACTACTTCAATGTGATGGAGTCAAAAATTATATTGGCGAACGCAAGTATCAGTGGCTGACTAATTTGAGGTGGGCGTTTGGACATGACGTCTGTGGAATGCGGCCAGTTCTAATGCCGGATGACATTCATTTTTAACAGATTGATTTATTCAGTAAAAAATAAGAAACGAGAGAACTTAGTAACAGGACAGATAGTTTTTGTGCGATGACGATCAAATCTCATCTTCTACGTTTCTAATCGAATCCTGTAAGTTCCAAAATAAGACACTCAACAGGAAACATAGATGCTAACGAAAAAGGTGATCCTAGATGTAAAGGCGAAAACGGGGAGGCAAGCAGCGAACTCTAGGATATAATAAATAGATGTGAATTGAGAAAGCCCAAATCAAGATAATAAAGCATCGAAATAAAGTAACAAGAAACTTGGAACGTACACTTCAGTATGGTTCTACTCGGCAATCCTAATTACCTTCTTGCTAGAAACTCGTCGCATTCTTAAGCGATTCCAAAAGTTTGGAAAAAATCATCTAATTGGCAGTTTGAAAAAACTGGACTATTCGAGTTCCACCGAGGTTCAAACTCGCCTTAAATGGAGAATTAGTAGACTCTTAACGCAGTGATGAATTCGTTGGCCTAACGCCAAACAGTAGAATTCAACTCCTGTCCTATCTTATTAAAGCGATCCCAGCAACAGTCGGCAAATCGGTTGCTCTGTTAAGTATCAACCACAAATGATAAACATTTATGTCCTCATCGAAAGGTGCACCTTTCTTACACGCACATGCATACCTTCTCAACGTGGGACATTATTCTGGTAGGTCCCTCGGAATATGTCAATTTCACTTAGAGACAAGTTGTGCTTTGTGGAGATTATTATGGTGTTTGCGTCATTGTCAGTGGTTCAGCCGATGATCGAAATATGCACTCTTAGGATTATTAATACACCGTGACTTATTATCCTTCTGCCTAACTTTGATTTGTGAAGTAAGATAAATTTAATAAAATATTCACCTATAAATTCTGCAGACAATTGAGAACATTCCAGTCACCGGGAGTCAGATATTTACAACCTGAATGCCTTTCTTATAAACTCTAAGGAATGGCTTTCAAGTTATCGGTTATCAGCCACAGCGTCTGTAGTGAAAAGTTTGAAATCAGTTCATCGTCCCATTTACAACGATCACAGCTATATCTGGTCATCTTGAGCTTATTACATTATAACGAGGTAACACTTGGGAAGAAAATCATCAGACTAACTTGCTGAAACTCATACTAGAAGTAAAAAATAGCCTCATGAAATGAAGTAGCCTAGTTTTTTTTTGTAAGATCAGCTTACATCTCGTGTCGTGGTTAGAACCATGCAATCATAAGGATTGTTGGCTGGCGGCAGTGGCATTTGTAAACTGGTATTGAAATGTCAGATTCGCAGCAAAAATAACGTGCAGTGATGCAGTTTTTAATACCCACCTTGATATTTGATGAAGGAGTTGTAGAAGTAACGAGATCATTTTCACGAACATCTGAAGCCGCGTCACTCTCCGTTGATCGGTCGCAACTGCCAGGATCTTCATCATCTTCGTCTTCATCAGAGAATTCAGTTCCAAAACAGATTTTGAAATAGCTCGAAATTTTTATCTGAAAAAAATGTAAAGCAGGGAGATGAGCATCCAGGTTTGCCATTTTCCTAGTACCTGCTTGTGCATTTTATCATAAACAATCCTTCTGATGTTGAACGAAGCCATAGTTATGGAAACATTCAAATCCTGGTGGGTCGGTGATTGATATTACAGATTCTATAAAACAGAAGGGTGACTACAGTGTCAAGTTTAGGACAGTCGCCTCCATTTCAGTTAAGTTTCAACGGACTTGAATTTAAGATAACGAAAGGTGCAAGTATGGTTTGAAAAACACGCTTTGTGCCTTTCGACTATTAATTGCAAAATGAAATACGGTTTGTCACTTGAGCTGAAAAAAGGCGTACTAGCATAATGAATGCCGAGCGTAGGAATCTGCTTCCGAACCCCTAAGCATCAAAGACTATGCGCCCTCATCCAACTATCACCTCCGTACAATAGTTATAATGATCTAAAGGACCTAATAAGATGGGTAGTAACTAAAGGCCCATTTTTTAAAGATGCAGGTTAATGTGCTTTCAGTAGATCTTAGACACCTCCTACTGAAATAATTTAAATTTGACTACTTAAAGGGTTTTTGCATCATCGTGTGCAAAAAATACACCCGGAATCATTATTTTTTATTGGGTTACTAATGGCGAGAACAAAACAGCTCAATAAAAGAGGTTTGATCCAGCACAAGCTTGCCTCCTCTTCCCCGTGACACAGATGATATAACAACAGTCTCTGATTAGGACTTCATCTTTCTCTCATCATTGCTATGGCGTAATGTAAATTGAAAGTTATGTTTGAGCGAAAACACGTTTGACTGATCTTTAATTAAAGGCGAAATTCGACAACCCGAACGGTTGCCTAGGCAAAGACTCCTATGGTGGGCTGAATTCGAATAAAAAAATTAAATGTTGGGGTTCAAATTATGTAAATATGAGATAAACTGACCTTTTCGTGATCCTTCTGGGTGGTTTTAGCAGCCATTGATTTGGGGTATTCAATCGACAGAGTGATGGAATTTCGGTCACCCCAATTTACGTTCCGTTTTCGAGGCTGTAAACGACAAACCTCAGTTAAATGTATTCACAATCACACAATGAAACCACTTACTAACGGAATCTAACATCTATGAATGTTAAATTAGTATTCATTCCCTGACTCGGAATCGCTGATACTAGATTAATTCGTTTGCATTTTTCCAATTGAAGTCATTAATCAACCATAATTTATTCATATGCTTGATACTAAAGGGAAGTGCATTTGCTTCAAGAAATGAAATTAACAAGAAAGTGGAATTCTAATGGGGAATTACCATCGGTGATGGAGAACCATTTACTGGAGTCTTGTTGGATTTTACTTGCGACGTCGCCTCATAGGTTACCCTCTTGACGTTCTCGGCAGGGCAGAATTCGCCATCAGATCGGAGTATTGACGAATCCGTCTGGCCGCAGAAGCTTTCCGAAGTAAGCATACATGATGAGATGGCGCTGTCCGTTTCAATGTAAGATGACTAAATGCGAAATGAAAAGAATGTGTTCATCGCGCTGAAGAAGTTTACAGTCAGGATCACAAGCTACCATGCAAATCAAGAATAAGAGGCGGCACATTGGGGGTCCCCAATTATTCATGAATGGATCCCTTCAGCCCTGAACAAAGCTGCCTGTTGAAAAATTATTGAATTTAATAAACGGTAGCTTCAGTTAACTTTCTTTCTTGTCCATTCCGATCAAAACATATCATATACAAATACTGACCATGAGAGGCTCAGAGAAAGAACCGGAAATTACTTCAAATATTTTCTTTTAATTAATTAATTAATTATATCTCGCAAAGAATGTTTGCATTCGAAATCATTAGCCATTGATACTCAACTAGGTTGCTATTACTTGGGAATAAATATATTCAATCAAAGAATACAATCAGATATATTTTTTGACTTAGATACTAGACGGCAAATCACAAATTAAGATCGGAAAATCACCATTTAGTAAATTTGTTTTCGCTTGTCACCCTCAAAATCATTTCATATGTTTACATCGAGGTTTGCCACAGTTTCCTGCAACTTTTGCATTGTAAAAAAAATAGAATACTTAATTTATTTATAAGTTCACTCCTACTGCGATACATTGTGGTTACAACATGTTAACCTGCTTAGCATTCAAAATCAAGAAGCGAAGCCTCATATGATAAAGTATAGTTCTTGGGAGGTCAGTAATGGTGATAGTATTAGCCCACTTGCCTACGGAGAGAATAAGGGCCGCCGACTTCATAAAATGCATTATGTGATCAGATTTAGTTGAATAGGCCTCTGGTTTTAGGCAATGGCTGATTTCAGGTAAAGCAAACTCAATACTCCGTGGTAAGAAGTGATTAATATTAGCGTCTTATACCTCGGAGCCTGGGCTTACTAAGCCCAACAACAATCCAGACTTGCCTATGTTTATATTTTGACAAAATGATGCATTAAAACGAGTCAATTGTGCGGTGGGCCGGGTTCGTGGCTTAGACAATAGGAAATTTATGTAATGGATAGACAGATTCCTAGATTGAAATCATGATTCATTGATGAGGAGTACTAAAAGCATGCATATAAAGGTGCTGATTGACATTTTCCCTAACTTTCATTTGGTTACATATAAAAGTTAAAATAAGGCGTTTGTTTGCTACACATCAGCATACAGAGAAATCCACTCATTCTACTATTCTGTTGTCTTTCGCTTGTTATAAAAATACTTAATTAAGTCCTGGCTCATGTATAACATTCTGGATATCTATAAGTGTAGTATAATTTTAAAGCCATCAATTTAAAAAAAGGCTTTTTAGTGCAAAATAAAAGGCACTCAAAGTGAAAATAATTTTAAGAATTTCAAGAATGGAGATGGAAAGAGGATTAACCCACTTCTGGAAAGAGGTAGGTCTGTAATACCATAATCATTTAATTAACAAATTCTAGTTAGCAGCATGAAATAACTATACTAATAAGCTGCAAGGAACTTATGCTGCTACGCCATGTGAATCGACATACTGAATTCAATCTGGAGGGAGAAGATCTTGTTCATGTTTTCTCCCTGTAATAAGCTGCAAATATTGATATTTTCTCTGAACGAAATCAGCCGACTTCTTGGAATGCTAATAAAAAATAAGTAATATGCAATACAGACACATAAGAGGTACATCTAGTGAAATGAAGCTTTGACACCGATGCCCGCATATGCATATGCAAAGCGAACACAGCCTAGCAGGCTATGTTTGGCATCCGTAGCTTTGTAAACAAACCCACTGAAAAATGCGGTTCTACAAATAATGTAAACACGGTACCATTACTTGAGAATACAGCGTAAACAAAACTGGACGTTACAAGGCCGTTTCATGGATTAAAATATTAAATCAAATCTACTATTGGTTTCAGATGAACAAATAACTTCTCGGATTACCTACACGGTCCAGAGAACTCGAGTGTTAATTGCCCTAAATGATTCAGAGATGTAGTATTCGCCTACACAGCAGCAATCTTTGGAATGTTCGAAATTTCAAGCGAATAGCAAGTAAAATTCGTGCTTGAAATTTCAAAACACGTTCGATGATTTGGAAAAACATGCTCAATCAAGCCTTTTAAGACAAAAGAAAAGCTTTTGCAGTTTTCAATGACTAATCGGGTTGGCTTTCAATACTATCAATGTAAAAGCATTAAACAAAGTGGCTAAAAAAGTAAATATTTCCAGAAAGGCTAGGTTCTTCATTGGATTTTTCTATTCTAGCACCTCGTTTTTGGAAAATGGAGCTGCAATTACGAAGACAGTGCTCAATATTAACAATAACACTACAGGAGTGATATATAATTATACTGCTAAGCTAATGTAATTGCCAAACGAACTTGTATTTATGAAACTTAAAATTGCATTCCAGTGACAAGAGTTAAGGAACTCGATAAATTAGTTTTTTTCTGTTACCAGTAGCCGTAAATGCACGAGACATATCAGATAGCAGATAAAGAAATATGGCTGAAGAAGAATGCGTTTAACGTCTGATGGGGTCGCTCGAGAAAAAAACGTCGATTATCACCATTGAAAATTTCTGCTATGGATGGTGATAGTGGACATGAAAGTAGCGTTACTGAAAGGTCTACTGGTTTGTAGAGCGAAAGTATTTGTTCCGCTGAATATTGGTTAATACCGTCTGCATACACTACGGAATCCTCAAACCAATTGAGGTCTGATTATATACTGGCTGGCAATAAAATAACATGGAATCGACTGCAATTCAAGGACTAATTGCTAAGTGCTAATGACAAACGTAGCTAATGGTATTGTGGTATGGGTATTTGATCTAAAGGGGCAGTACCAGAACATAGTCTGTCCCCTGACAAATATCTGCTTAGGCAGTACATAAACCAAGATTCTGTACGAAAAACTGAAGCAACAGCTGGGTACGTATTTTATAAGTATCCTTCGTTAACTATTTTTAGATGGATTCGATTTGGAATCTGCGTCTGGAGTCCCAATTTGGACTGAAGTTGGCCAAAATGTACCCCTGTTAGTAACGCCACAATTGTTTTTTTCCTTCAATAGAGCAGCACGGCTTGAATATTGGCAGCCTACAACTCTTACACAGTTTATCATCCCTGGAATCTATTTTTTTATAAGGTCAACCAATACGTCCTTGGCAAAAAATTTATTACTAGGTCTATTAAATATTTTTGTTTTGAATTCCTCAGAAAAAAAGACGATGTTAAAGTGTAAAGGAGTATGTAGAACGGACAGCTGAATACGACAAAAACACAATTGTTTAAGTTATCAATCAATATTGCGAAATGTTTTGGGCTTGTTAAAGCAAATGACATTTGAATTTACGAAGGGGAACGACAATTCATCGGGTGCTGCGACTAATCGCGTTGGCAAACGAAATGACTTTAAAACAATTGTAAATTGAAACATTCAGTCTGACAGTCATAGTAGTAGTATAGGAATAGATCGTGATTCGAAATTTATGAAATACACTACGTTAGAAGTCTTGATGAGCAAACGAAGAATAATCACGCAATCCACAGCACAAAGTGCTATGACTCTGCAGAGCAAAAAACGTGAAGGTACTTGAAACGAGTATACTCAACCGTTAAATGGAAAGAAAATCCAATTAGCTGCCTTGAAAATCTCTGTGGGTTATTCAGCGCCTAGCCTCCCCAAAGTCGGGGTTGCTTCCTTGAGCATCATAAGCAGAATTCTTAGCGCTTGTTAATAAGCATCATACTAGTAACATTGCTTTTGATTCGTTCACGTATTTCATTTCCGCTATTGCTTTTAAGCGCAATTATTTTTGGCCTAGGAATTAATTACTAGTTCCGTTTATCGAGCCGCCCTCGATACCAAGTTTTCAGAAAGCAATAATTTGACACTTGTCGTCACATATGTAAGAGACCTGTGAACATCAAAGAAACGACTATATCCGCCATCAAGTCTATAGGTTCTGGTTGTGTCGGGGTGAATTCCTAACTGTCTGGCTGTCTAAAAAGACAAGCTGACTCACTGTTAAGGTGGTTTCCACATCTTTCACTTTGCGAATGAAAGGACTTCCAATTTGTGCGTCTCGATCACAGGGGAGGATATGGGATTCTTGCATGAGAGAGTCGCCCAGTACTCGTTTCTGGGGCAGAGGCGAGAAGAGATGACCTCCTACCACAGCGTGACCTCTTTCAAGGTATAGAGGTGATGACATTTAGAGCCTTTTCGATGGCTTCTTAGCAGAATCTGGAGAAATGAAAAGGTTAAACTGGTACAGAGGCTGTTGTGATTTTGGAGGACAAGCAACAGGGATATGTGGGCTGACAAGGAAACCAGGACTTATTTGCAAGCATCAACAAACGATTAAATAACCAACAACATTTTCAGGTGGTACTTATTTGCAGAATGAAATAAATACTGCTATTCAGGTGTTTCGCATCATCTGAAGCTATTGAATTTTTAGAAATTGTGGAAAAAACTTGTGAAATTTAAACTAATAGTCCGCGGTATTTGAAAGCTATTTGTGCATATCACTTAAATGAATATCAAAACCCCATGAAAACTGAATCGATCAAAAAAACAACCAAAATAAAATGACGATATCAATTACTTTTATGACCATTGGAGTTTCCTCAGCATTCCAGCGGCAAACTTCTATTGAAGCCTGGCTGGAACCCTTTGCCGAAATTATTTGCCAGTATCCATTACTTTAATTCAGCATTTAATAGAACATGCCAGTAGGAGGAAATCAAAGCAGACAAAAATCCTGATAGAACTCACTATGACAAAAGATTGGTATTGCTGATTCATGAGGGCAATAAAATTTTCAAATCTACACAGAATTTAAAAGGAATTAGCACAGTTTTTAGAGAGAAAATTCGCACACCACAACGCACACGGTACACTTGGGTCACAAATATTGTGCGCCGATGTGGTAATCGGTTCACACGCGCAAATATGCAACTTTTGAACTAAAATCACCTTGATGGCCTCAGAAAATATTTCTGCCTTCTCAACTGGCATTGCCATTTTGCGACTGAATAAGAATGGGTTCAAATCAAAAGACCTAAATACAAACCGTCCCTCTCTCGATCGAACACAACCCGAATGCGAACTTAGTTGATGCGATGCAGAGTTTACAAAAAATGGCCTTACAAAACAAATACCGAAAGGTTAACTAAATCCGAAATTCCTGTTTAGATAACCCGAATTTTCGTCATCCAGCAAGGCGCCATGAAATTCAGTTTTCAATTAACATGCATCTTTAAGTTGAACTCTTCAAAAGTTTGTTTCATTAATGGGCACATTACTGTCAATGCGATTCGAAAGAGAACGGTAGGCAGCACTTGGGCGTCAAAACAATTAAGAATTGGTAAGCAGTCATAAAAAGGGAACTAATGAGACAAAATGGTTCTTGAATGGGCAAAGGTTGGCCAAATAAGCACCGAGGCGAATTCCTTACGTGTGAATTCATAATTCATTGAAAGTTTACTGCGTTTAAGTGAATAGTAAACGTACTTTATGCAGTCATCGAGGTTTCAAATCGCCTGGGCTCAATTAGTCAACAAATCACTGAATCCAAAGCGTACGACACTCGGCCTTTGAAATTGTTTTTGGAAATAAGGTGTTTCCTTCTGCCACCACATCAGCTGCTTCATGCGTGCACTGTCACACCAATTACATTTATGCGCTAACGCTCAAGAGGTAGTGACCAAGACAACTCGCAATGTGATTGGTCAATGAGCGCAATCGATAGGTTTGCCGCTGGAGTGCTTGCACGCTTTGGACAATCGCGCAGATTTTTGGAGTAGTCGCCCCAGCTGATAGGATGCCTTGCACACTGGTTTGTAGAGCCTTTCTATAGAGCCCACACGCTGTTAATTATAGTCTCTTTTTGGTTCCGGCGTCTGCATCACTTAGGTGGCTTTGGCTGTGTGGAAAATGGTCAGTTAGTAGAAAAGTTTTCCTGCTGTTGCAATGCCTTTTTTCCACAATCCTTGTAGTATTGGAACATCTTCGAAGATACCAGATTTATGATCAGAACCGCTCTACTTATGAATCTGAGTGTAGCGTTGTCAATTAGAACAGAAATTATTTCCAATGTTAGCTCGCTATCATTTGGCCAGCTGGGGACAAATTCGATGAGGCCATCAGTACTGCTTGACAATCCACTGGAATTAAACCACACATTAAACACGAATGGCTACCTTTTTTCACTTTTCCAAATATGTGATAGTCCTTTTGGTTATAGGTCCATTTCTGAATAAGTTGGGAGTGAATGTGAGTGATATGGTAAGTTATGAAATGTTCACGAAAGGGAAGGATGAAAACTCACTCTAGACGTCTAGTATTTCATAGAGTAATGTGAAATAACATATTCAGACGAAGGAAAAATGTGAGAATTTTTCTGCTAAAAAGAAGTCAGGCATGTGGCGTGCAGTTAAAGTTTGTCACTGTCAATTGAGGGTATTCTGGGTGACATAATCGAATAGAAGTACAAAGTGAAAGAGGAGAAAATGTTTGAATTATTGGACTTCGAAGCGCAAGGAACAGAGCAAAACGGAAGTAATCGCCGTCGATGTATCCAGATCGACGGAGCGCAGCAAGTGAGCTGGTTAGAGCTCAACCCTAATAATAGAGTTGCGTCGACAGATTCTTATATTAGGGAGAAGGAGAGTACTTTTAGATCCTTTAAACAATGACCTTTCATTTGCTGGCTGATGTTTATCCAGCGTGGGTGGTTAATCCAAGGCTTGGATACTCGTCGAGTGATTTTCAAATTAGTGCCATCTAGTCAGCCATACGCACGTTCGAACGCTCAACCACCGGCGCATGGAAGCGAGGTCAAGGAGCTACTCATTGTGCGGCTTCTGAGTATGAAATTACCGGTCTTGGTAACCTAAGAGAGAGGGCTATCGATCAAGGGTCAAGCAGATTAAACAGCCATTCTCACCAATGAACACTGCATAGCTCGCGCCGGCTAAATCGGATCAAATAAATGACTAGAATGAGTTCGGTTTTTTTCGATTTCAATCGAACTTTGAGCGCAAAACATTGCGGTCGTAGCACTTTATTTCCAGCAATGATGGCGAGGTGGTTATTGGAATAATTATCTGCCGAAAGGCTAGGAGGCTATTGCAACCTGTTGGACTGGTGAAGATATTCAAGGACTTGACTACATAAATATTCATTTTAGAGGCAGATAGATGGCAGATGGAAAATCACCTTAGACAAATCCCATATCTTCATGGAAAATAGTGGATGGATCTTTTAAGGTCAGTGTAAATCACGAATTCATTTTTCTTATTTCTACATGCTTTTAAGGGAAGCATATAATCTTGCTATCTAAACCAGGCTCAACTGCAATGAAGGACCATAAGCGCCTGGTCAGGAACTGTACTTTATAAGAAACAGTGTTATGTTTCTATGTTGAAAAAGACAGCAATTTTGTCGTTTTAAAATGCAAAAAACGTGAGCCTAGAAGTAGTTTAGGTGCAGTGAACATCTTCGCGTGTTCGCGAATATAATTAAAGTATGCACAAATCACGTGTAGTTGAAAAACGACGAAATTGGGCGAAACGATTTAGATAAATGAACGAAAAATTAAACTTGTCTTTATGTAATCGAGCTGCTTACTAATATAGCAACCATAGCCGTCTTGTGGAAGAATATCAATCTCTTAGGGAGGTATTAGCTACAGTCCATTTTGTGGTAGTCAACTGATCGACTACCCTTCTATTTTGATCAGTTTGGGCGTTTGAAACAGTGCGATTTCACGGATCGAATCATCCATTTTACATAATAAGCAGCCTACCTATATCCTAAACCATCATGAGGTTTATGTCCCACGATGGAAAGACAACGAATTGGCCACATATGAATTCCTTAATCAGAAGGATCCCATCTCTCCGCCAGGACATGCGAGAGGCACAACCCTTAATACTCACTTGTCATTAATGGTTCAGACCAAAAGCACCATTGTTTAGCCCCAGTCATTGACTTATGTGTCCGCATATAATTGATCAAGTTGAGTTAAACACTTGATTCGTAAAAGAATTTCGCCCTGAAATTGCAATTTAATCACCAAACTGACAGAATTTGCCATGGATTCAACTTGATATAACAAAGCTCCAATGATAACCTGAAGTAGCACCCACTTAACGCAGTTTTGTGCGATTATAGCCTATTAGGTGAATCCTAAGCTTAATGCTTTGAAGTAAGTGCAAGTCCAAATACCATTCTGAAAGTGTAACTTATTAAATAAAAGGGCATAAGAGAGACGTTATATGAAACAAAATAAAGCCGAAATGATTCTAGATCCTTGGTCAGGTCGAACAGAATGTCAGTAATTATCTCTAACGTTCATTTCGCCTCAAAATTGTTATAGGTGTTTATGACACCAATTTTACGACTGATCCTCCTCGGTGGAGTAATTTTATGGCTCACGTGATTAATCAAGGGCTTTGAAGTAAGTTTTGGATGAGATGGGCACCAACATTCAGCCCCTGGCAGTGCGTAAGCGCATGGGCAGCCTGCAATTTAATACCTTGATTTATTTCTTAGGTGTAACATACAATGATTTGTTGCGATGGAGAAACCAAAGTTCAAGTGCTCTATTTTAGATTAATCGCCTGCTTCCTACACAATTCCTAAGAATGATCCGTTCATCCATCATTAATTATAATTCCAGTTCTAATTCAAAGAGGAGAATCGACTGTGAATACACTGCAACATTAACCCCCTTGGCCGATGCTAAGCTCAAAAATTGCAAATATAGACAAATGAGGCAGTTTCTAACTACCGTTTTGTCGGAGATATGACAAGACGGATCTATTTCTGAACCATCACAACTACCAGATTCGTATTTTAATATCAAAAAACACCATGTTTATACAAGACCCTTGTCCTGCGTAAACATCGATCATGTTAACATCGAGGTCTTTTCAGATCTTGCTTTAAACAAGAGCGATCAGTAGATTTTATTCTCAATGCATTTTTTTCCATCCCGTATTAGATTACTCGTTTCAAATTCAGAAAAATGTCTGTAGAAGAACTGTGAATGGCAGGGTACTGTTGACCGAGAGTACAGGTTTGAAAAAAATGAACTGTTAAAGGCCATGAAAAGTCTTTGCATAGATTAGTATTCTAGCTTAGAGATGCAGATATTGAAACAACCCGTTAGTTTGGCCTTCTCCTTCAGTAGACTTTCAGGAGTTAAGAATTATAATCCAACTAGGATGCTACTTTGTGTATTCTAGGTATAGGATCCTTCGGATTTTTGACTGTGAAAGTTGGATTATCAGTCCATAAATGCATATCTTAACTTTCATCAAAGCATGTTTGAAATCTGCTCCTCAATGCATCCTTTTTATTCTCCTGCTATTTTCTCTTCCCAACGGCTTAGACACACTGCCAATACTTGGTTTTAGCTTGCTTTAAGCTCGTACACTATTTTTCCAAAATTCTTTGTTAGATTAGAGGCTTCGACACAATTTAACATGTAGCTCTTTCACCAATGATATCATTTGGGTCCCACAGGCTTCTTTTCCACTGTATCTTTCGAAAAAGTTAATCCAAATACAAGCAAATGGCATGTACTTGGGATCCATCTGGATACAATTAGTGGTCCGATTAGACAAAATACTGGATAAATATCGGTCTCGGAGTGATTGAATCCCAGGGTGAGAGAGGATGCAATTCTCCATCAATATACGTTTGGATTCAGAAAAACAATTCAGTTACAGTACCTGCTACGGCGAGATGGTATTCTCAAGTACTACAGATTCTTACGACTGAGTTCCCCCGTGGCAGTGCTAAATGCCATAACTTTTAGATCAGCCCAGATTTAGTTATGGATTTTAAGCTCACAAATGAAACTTAGCTCACCTTCACTTTGTACGGCTCAGGATCACTCCTTCAACCGATATATAACTCAGCCAATCATGGCCAGTTCATATTTAGTTTAAGACACAAAGTGTATAATAACCTGATTTAATAAGCGCATTTACTAAATAGTTTATTCGAAAAGCACACTTTTCTCAAGAGCAGATCCATTCAAATTGGTTGCTGTTTTTCATGAGGCTTTGTAATCAGCGAAGATTTGTGAAATTCGCAGATGTCAAGCTTTGTCTTTCCTCTTTGAGAATGATTTGTGAATTAGGGATTCGGCGGCGAGCGGTAATTTGAGGAACTGTCACTCCGCCTTCGACACACTACTTGTTAGGGGATCAAACACTATGACTTTGCACTTCAGAGCACACACATTTCTTACAGGCGACACACAGGTTTGCTTACTGGATTGTGCTCTTATCCATCACAGACTTTTCAATCGTAGAAAAACCTTGATTTTGGTTGGTTCTCGTCTTAGCAGCTGGGTATAATGAGTCTATGCCGAAACCCGTCAAGTGCCAACTCAATTTTGAACTACATATTAAAACTTTATTGTTTACGCAGTGACACTCAAACATTTGGAAATGACTTGTGTTGCTTCAACCTCCAGAATCCACTCTTTATGAAATTATAACAGTAAACGGAAACACGGTATCTTCATTCCGATTCAGGTTGCAAAGACAGAATTTGTATTTCAGATTTTGCCATGAAATGAAAGCAAAATTACAGGATCTCACTATGTGCAAGGCAAAACCGAAAATAATGATCGTTTAAATAATCTTGTATGGTATTTCTTTTACCACACCTTACGTGAATTCGTAAATTCAAAGTGAAAAATCTGTGAACGTCACAGGATGTGCGGCTCTGATTTGGGGAATGAAAAAAGTTGAGAGGATGGAATCTATCGTTGGCAAATGGTAATTTTGGAGTCACCTATATGGCCATGAGAACGAGCTTTATGAGGCCTGAAGCCAGAATGGGATTTCCTGCAATGAAGTGGTTTATATGTGGTCGAAGCAGTAAAATTAAGTGAAGCAACCATTCCTTTTGATTGACCCACATAGGTGGTCCGAAAAGCGACCGCTAACTTACAGTGTGGCAGCTAATGACATCAGATTACTGCATTTTGGTTTAAAGGGTATCTCCCTTTTTGGTTTAGCGTTATGTTTAGACCTAAAGCCACTTCGACTTACTAGATTACATGGACTGGAACCTCAGTAGTAAATCTCCAGTTATTGAATGACCACTTACATAAGCAGCAAAGACAAAAGTTGAAATACAGTTGCTTTTACGCTAGACTTAGACTTACGTTGAATGTTATGTTGAGAATTTTGATAAATCCGCAAAAAATGGTAAATGAATGTGAGAAAATGTGCTTGATATATTACTGAATCTACACTACAGTCTCTGAAATACAAATTGAGATAGGTAATTAAGAGTTCTTACTGATGTAACAGTTATGAAATATAGGTAACTCTGTTTGGCCTTTGTTGATATGAAACCAAAACTTTAGCATTTTGAGTTTAAAATAAGCCCAAAACTCCGACCAAAAATGGTTTTAAAATTTGATAAGAATACACGGAAGAATTCAAGAACCAGGACTTTAAACAACATTTTTTATTTTAATGGGCAGAAAGTGCTTGATCATGCAAGTCAGCTGGCCAATTGAAGGGTACACCTGTCAAAGTTTAAGGATTTAAGAACGGGATCACTCTGCTTTCTTGGTAATACCTCACGCTTAGACAAGTCGGAGTCCCAACACATCGCTAAGACTCGTTCTGCTCATAATTTAAGCATATAGATGTTTTGTTCTTCTAATAACTAGGGCGAATGAATACATTCAATAAAGCAATACTTACCAATGAGTTGGTAGGAAGTCGAGTTTACATTGCAAAGATGAGGAATATTCAAGGCTTTTTCATGGCTCTCCAGCCCTCCCGAGGAGGCTTGCAAATCAGTGTTTTCTTTTGTATCAACAATTATTCCTCAGTTAATTACGACTTTTGAGACCGCGAGATATTTGACCCGACCAACCTTCTCGGTGACCGACAGAGCCTTAATTTCAAGTAACTACCAGCTCATGCAAGCTCGGTGTCCTTTTAACTCAAAACCTTGCAATTCTGTCTTTCTTTAGAGAGTAACCGAAAGTTGCGAATTAGAATTTTCGAGGGCTTAGTCAAGCTATTTAAATCACGTATTGACCGGCCATTTTAGAGTACCTGATCATTCACTATCCTGATCATAACTCTCATAAGCTGCCATCTTTCTCTGTGGTAAAGAAGTCAAAATTGCGGCTACAGGACCACTAGGTGGTAATGATTACTTCCTGCCTGGTAAATATTGGCTTTGGCTTACGCTTCTCCCTCCGAGAATGTGAATATAATGAAATAGAAATGAGGAAGGTCACGGTCCTTCAATTGATAGGTTCAGTTTGCAGAAGGCCAAGATGATTGCAACTTTTAGGTTTTAGTGTGCCGATTTCAAAAGTCTGTTTGGATTTGCTCATACCATAGCAATTGTCTAGGCAATCTTCCACTTGAATTTGGCAGGATTATGTTTGAAAGTAAAATAGACAGTTCTAAAAGTGAAGAATAGGTGTCTGAAATAAACGAAGGCGTGGAGGACTTTCCGCTACTCGACAGTGCCAAGAGGTAATATCGGGTGGTTTTGCTTTTCGAAAGCAGAGGCTCAATTGACTGATCTATATATAACCCAAGCATCTACAGCTTTCTTCGAAAGGCTTTCGCATTCTAGAAGCCGATTCATCGGAAATTTGTATCTCAAAGAGGTAGAAAGTGTAATGCCCTGCCCCAAGTATGACCTTTACACTGGTCAGCGCTGACTGCAATGCTAAAGAGATCAAGTTTGTGGATTTTGTATTCATAGGAGAGAGAACTGCTAAAATCTTGCCTTCGATTCTTAGTTTCTTCAAGCCACTTTTTTTGGCAAAGTGAACTCGTTTCGGCCCTGTAATGTTTATTTTTGATCCTACAAAACTTAGTAAATCCTTAGGTCTGATGAATTTTAGAATCTGGGTGAGTTGAAGCAACCGAGATAAATATTTGATGACACTGCGCCACTTTAGGTGGGTAAGAAAACAGATTTATCCCTACCTAATAGTTTATTGGGAGAAATTAGCACCAAATTCGTATTGAAATTGCAAAAGAGAGACAATTCATTTTTGTCTTCACTTAAAAAACTTGGAAACCATGTTTTTAAGCTAAAAATTATAATAGATTAAGTAGTAAAGTTTGATAAAGCCTGAAAATTCTCCACATAATTTCATAACCTTCTGGAAAACTGGTGAAGTGAAGGGACTAAAAATTAAGCAAAGTGAAGAACATTTTTATTTCAACTCAAAAGGCAGATATGGAAGTGCACTAAAAGGCAAAGTCTGCACAGCTTTAGGAAATTCTCACAAAATATATATTAAGCCAGTAGTAAGGGATTTCATGTTTAATTCTGTTATTTGAGCCTCATCAGACTAAGATGGCCAATCATTACGGTGGATATTGTACTCTGCAGATTTTTATACTCGTTACTTAACTGATGGCTAAAATGGAGGTGCAAACTCTCAATGACTGAAACGTCCAGGGCAAGAGCAATCAAATCGCTTTATTAATATAAGAAAAAAAGAGGAAAAAGGCGGTAGCCTAGACAGTTTTGAGAACAAATTTTCTTTCAATGGTATAAGAAAAATAGTTTCAAGGCCTTCAGGGACTGAAATTTTGCCAAGTTTATCACCAGAAATTTCTTCAGCTAGAAGGGACTTAATAAAATTGGCTCAGAAACAAACACAGAAGTGAAAAAATGAAGTAAACAAAAAATTATTTCGACAGAAACGCATAAAAGTAGATGCCTAGAGTACGAGTTGAATGCTTAGGATGGGATTAAATATTGGGCACATATAGTTTTAATGAAAGGTTTGTTGGGTAAGAATTATTTCCTAATGATATATTCATAACAGATTTGCCCATCAGAAGGGGAATAAGAGCAGGTATCTCCAAATTCACTTATGGGGTTAATTATCTTGAAATACGTAGTAAAATCTGATCGTCTTCACTTGAAATTCTTTCGAAAACATCATAAAAGATTCAAGTTTTTTGCTTGAATACAATCCAGGCTGAACATGAGTACGAAGCTTTTGTGGTACATAATGTGATTTTAAAATCCCACTTACCTGCATATAGGCCTTCAGTCCTACAGCCCAAATTTTAGAAATCCAAAATCAAATGAATACCCAGACTATGGTTGAAAATTCATGTGCCACGTTGAAATGTCAGGAAAAATGTTAGCTCATGACATAACTATTTACAGTCGCAGAAGATTTTGACAAACCTGATGTGCAGGCAATCAGCGAACAATCCAAAAAGCTTAGACGTATTTAAAAGTTCTTAACTGATGATATTTATTTTCCAAAGTAAGTGTTTAACAAGAGTCCAAAAACACTAATACAAGCAATCAGATCTGCTTATATGAAGCATAACTGGGATTAGCTTCACTCGAATCGCCAGTGATGTTGAATGGGACAACAAGAAAACGCGTACCGAACAGTGAGAGTTAACGACTGACAGTCCAGAACTTTGCGATGGTGAACACACGTTCTCTTCAATTTCTCGGGTATTCAACGATTTCGAAAGTGGATGATACAAGTACTCCGTCTGACTTGTTGATTCTAAAAGTGATAGGATAAGGAGAGCTAACGGGATTTGGACATGTTATAGTGAATTTTGCGGAAGGAGGACATGGGCCACTTGTATCAATAAACAAACAGCAAATAAATAGGAATTTTGGAGATAAACGAGCTAGATTTTAGAGAAAGAAGTCACCTGTAACTAGACAACAAACTTGAATGACTGTAAAAAGTTTCCGGATGTCTGAGGATAACTTTCCACTATCTCTCTTGGCTTTGACCGATCGAAAAGGTTAGCGTACACATCTTACAGCTTTAATCTTAAAAGCAAACACGAGGCTTGACCCTTAATTTAAGTTGGAGCTTTTGAAGAGGTTGAAGCGCTAGCCACTGAGTGAAAATGGCCAGCAGCGGCAAGTCCACAGAAAATTAAACTATTTTCACTTAATTCCTATTCCTCTTAATTGACTGCAACTTTGGTATTGAAAGTTCATGGAGCTTAGAGCGTTTACAGTTAAATGTGGTTCATGCACTGTCACTGTTACATTAGTTTGCATTATTCCAGAGTTTTTAAATTGTTTAGCATGAAGAGCATCCCGATTAAGCAGGTTCTTGCTCATAGGCACGTTCGACTTTCTATGGACTTTTGAGATCGCCGCAATACTACACACGCAAATACTTTATAGTAGTCATCATGTATTAATGGTCTACGACCTTTGACCGATGAAAATGTCAAAATAAAGCAGCAATTATGTCATCATTTTCAGAAATCAGTGAACGGAAGTCTGTGCTTCTCAGTACATTATTTAAAAGCATTTTCTAATGATGTGAAATTGGCAACCTAGTGATAATCACTTTTCCAGATCTAAGTATCAGTTATTTTTTTACTGAATGTTTTACCCATCACTGGTAAAGCAGTGTACAGGTTAGAAAAGAACTGTTTTCGTAGTAGACTAGTGTCTTTTTTAGATGCACTATTTCCCAGTCTTGTCATCAGTTGTCCTCATCAATGGATCGGTGTACAACCATTTGTTATAACTTCGATTTCACAGGCTCTCTTCTCCAGCGTCAGCTGTAAAATCCAGCCTCCTGTTTCTGTTAATCAAACTCTGACGGCTCTTAGACTGAAAATTCGTTAGTACTCTCAGAGGAGATACAATGATCAGAACCGATATGATTGGGCTTTTGCCCAACCATACAAATTCTCTAAGTTAGTGGTATAGATTAGTCATATGAATCGTTGTGCATTAACAAAACAGCTGCGCACATTTTGTGAATTCCCACACCTCGAAGTGAGCATTAAGTCCCACGAAGTCTTCAATGGTAGAGTAGTTCAATCCAGGGTGATAAGAATTGATGGCATACTGTGTCTATGCGCCATTCCAAGACGAATTTTGCCTCATTAGGGAGTAACATCCTGTGAAAATTCTTCTATTTTCTGTTTCTGATTTATGCACCTTTAGAACCGGTTTTTAAGCTAGATACTAGTTGAAGAGATTTCCCACCGATTGATTTTCTCACGAAAACACAAAAAGTTTAGGGTTTTATACCGACTGAAGATGACAGATTTAGTCAGAGGAATTCCCCCGAAAAGGTAGAACAACGTGTTTTTCAACATCCCGGTTTTCGAAAATACGAATCAGCTTGTTTCCGACAATCAGGATTGATTTCAAATATATGAATTTAGAATATGCTGCAGAGTTGAGGAAGCCACATCAGTCTCAGGTGTCAATTTTGGCACAAAAACAATTAGCTTTATCTTTTTCTATCTGCTTATCAACCATCGATTGTGCGAATCTTAATAACTTTCTGACTTGTCCAACCCGAAAGAATCCTTCGTTGTATGCAATTCACATCTTGGACTCTGATCTCCTCTCTGCCTATTAACTTGGTGGCCAATAACAAGCCCGTCTGAAATGAAGGGACGATTACGGATCCGGATCGGCACTTCTTCCATCGGAGAATGGTCATATAAACTACAAAGCCACTGGCTTAATCCAAGTCCAGTAAACGGTGGTCCTTATTTAGCAATAACTCACATCTAACTTTATATCTGGTGCTCTCATAAATTGCTATGTAGAAGTAAATGAAATTTTTAACAAGAAATAAATTCACTCATTTCTTTCAAAACACTGCATAGATAAAAAAACTACTGGGTCTGCATCAATGGCGATCTTACTTTTGCAGTAGGATCATCTTTCAGTCCGTCTTAATCCATAAAAAAATTAAAGCGTGGTTGAACCATGTCCGCTGCGTTGGAGACTTTTTTCAGAGCAAAAGTACCTTGCCATATCTTTAGAATGTTAAAGCAGATGACTAATGAACGAGTTGGCGGTTGCATTCTGGAGCTGAACCGTTTGATAAGAAATGTGGTATTAGAAAACTTAATGACCCGATTTATATCTTGACAGCAGGCGAATCTCCATAGCCGTCTTAACTTCAAAAACAACAAAGAGTCTCAATCAGAATGCTTTTTAAACAGTAGCTGAAATGGTGGCACAATGAAATAATCAGTTCTGGAAGAAGATTACTAACTATGATTTTGCACCTTTATTAACATTAGAAAGAAATGAATAAGATTAGTTATTCACATAAAGCATAATTTTATGTATCCGCTATATAGTACTTTTTTTCAATGAAACGTCCAATAAAATTAATAGCGTGCATTCTAGTTAACCATATATTCCTTATATGTTCGCACCCTAATAAACAATTTACAATTTGGCTTTTGGCCTCTTGATGGCAAAGCACATTTTCTAGAGTTTCCGCCAATTGGGACCGATACTAACTGATCGAACTACAATCTTCTCGTGTAACAGGAGAACGAAGAGATTTGTCGGTGAAGCGATTCCTGAAGATGCAATATCAGTATTTCTTTGTTGACTTTTGAAAATGTTGTTCTAGAGTACGCCTTCCCTGGTGTGACTGTGCCACATGAACTGGACGCTCACTCACTGAAAGATGATTTAATGTACTATCGTTATGAGGGTGATTCCCGAACAATTTCCATATAATCAGTGTACTCTGGATAACGTAGACCAGCTTTGGACTGTGTGCGGGGATTTACTGACCAAGGCTAGACTGAATAATTGAAGAGATCTTACGAAATTTGGCGATCATCTCATGTAATAATCTAGAATTGTCAAAATTCGACACCCTGTTCCACTTCCAATTTAGATAAGAAGTACCATTTTCTTTCTTGGAAGCTTTGTAGGCGTTTTTCAATTGTTTGTATCAATCTTTGCAAGGTTTAACTTCATTAATTAATGAATTGGGTGCAAACCACTTTTTTGGGGATTTATAGTGGTGAAAGATAATTTGCAAGCATTAGAGCTCCGACTGACCTCGCTATTAGAAATTTCTAATAGGTCACAAACCAGGTCGATGAAGTGTCAGTCAATTAGTCTACTGGATTTAAATGTCAAGCTGTAGGTGAATTACTGGATTGGTACCTTCGGCAAAGACCAAAATCTTTGCATGTTTCACCGAGCTGAAATGATCTATTTCATCAAGGCTGTCGGAAAGCGAACATATATTTCCTAAACTGTGAAGAAGTTGATCGATAGATGGAGAGATATAAGGGAGATCGTAACTGTTTGAATCCGGCTTCCACTTCAAAGTATGGAAAAAAGCTAGTGGAGGTCGACTGTTTTGCTAAGCTTATTTTATGAGCTGTGCCAGTAGTATGCCAGTGGTAGCAATGAGTTAGAAGATGCGTTCAAAAAGATAATAAAGTGAACGCATTCTTGGAATAGCGCTTCTGATACCGAGGCGGAAATTTGTGGATGAGCTCGCCATTTAAAAACAAGCTTTGAGGTGCGGAAAAGATGTTGGATTTCTCCCGAAGCAACTCGTCCTTCCAATAATCTACCTACTCTTCCCTTCCTCCCCTTAAAAAAGTTCTCCCACAAATCTCTTTGGTTCCACTTGCTTTATGTTCGACCGTGCAATCCTTCAATTTCTGTCCTTATGTAATGATTCTATACTAATGAGAACCATGGATAGGGCATGCGATAACAGCAGGATTATTTTTGAGCCAACAACATCTCAAATGATTCCATTATTGGCGAGTTGGGAGATGAATCAATCGTAATAAATGGGTTTTAAAAAGAAAAAAAAAACTGTCGACCTATTAAACTCAGACGATAAAAGGTGCGTTCGTTTTACCGAATGAATTTGGAGTTTAACAAGTCAGCTTAATATTTTTTAAGTGGAATAGCGAAGACTGTGAATCTTCAATATGGAATGAAAACGTTGTTACTGGTTTCAGGGTTTGCTTGGCACACAGTCCAGCTGACACAGCTCTTTGACGGCACTCAACTGATGTAAACATTAATTCTGCTCTTGACCAAAGAAAAACGGGGCATCCATCACTGTTGGTTTAAAACTGTATTAGTTTTTTTTATTAGGTCAACCTGACAGGTTTTAGTTAGGCAGACATGAAGTACTTTCGGATTTTAATTTTTGTTATTTACTATGAATCCCCGTTTTCCATCAGCTCAAGATCGATAACAAAAGACTGCTTTCTTTTGTATTTTAGAGGAGTTGGTAAAATGGTCAATGAAGCATTATGTGATGGCTTGTAATGGTTTGTCTCATCCTTAGCACCTTTCTACAGCCTGAGATAACCTTTGCTATCTAGATCTGTCAAATAAACATCTCGGAGTCAAAGATAAACTGAGAAAAATATCCCAGTTGGGTATCATATGCTCTGAATTCGCGAAATAAGGTTCTACTTATTAAATTTCAATAGCATAATAAAAATCTTATCGATCCAACATAACGTGAGAGCCGATTCAATCCTCGAAGTAGCCAAAATTGCGTGATGCACTTCCCTTAATATGGATTCGTTTCTGAAAGTTTCGTAACCACGACTTTGGCGTTTGGTAACGCATAAAATACACTTAGAAAAAGTCTAATGATTAGGAAGTTACCTGCAACCTGTTTACTTCCAAAAGACACCAGAACCATATTTTAAAATCGCAACGCTTAATGCCTAGTTAAGGTACTGTATTAGAGCAAGAATTGTGGTTACTTCAAGATAAATATACTTCTGCAAAAATTCTAGAATTCAGGATCCAAAGTTCAGAGAGTTTAACATAATCAAGGCACGATCATGTCAATTTTTCTCGAATTCGTTTGATTTGGAGGCAAAATCATCCAGGATGGAAGGAAGTAGATATTACATTCGATCACGGCATTGAGACAGCATGACTGCCTCAACCCCATGGGGAACTACGCTTGAAAGCTGACGGCAAAGTGCACTCACGGAGTTCACAGAAAGAGTTTATGGCTTGAGATATTTCTTGTCGAAAGCAAAAACTTCAACAATGGTTACTGTCAGATATGATATAGGCAAATAGAGAAGAGTGCTGACTGAGAAAAGGTAGGAGATGAAGTTGATTGGTACCCACCAGGTCCCTAATCAATTTCTCCTTGGACACGGATTATCCTTTATCATTCATGAACCAATTAAATACTCAATATCGTTCAGCCGCATGCAATCGTTCCTTCTTTACTTGTTTGTTTATTTGTTGAAATATTGATAAGTAATTCAAACAAAAAATGCATTCGAATTAGCAGCAGAAACGTAGCGGGAGATTAGTAAATATGCTACGAATTTCTACAGCATTTCCCCTAGAAATCTGTTAAAATACAAAGGAGAATGAGGCTAATAGGATAATGATCGCATTTTCTGGCAAATCGGTGGCAACGCTCTGTAGTCTTTTGCAGCTCATAGGGTTATTGTATGCATTAACTTTTAGCAGGAAAACTAAATCTCTTCGTTTAAAATTGTTGTTTAACAGCGAGATGTTTTAATAATTTTTTTCGATGACCGCACAAGAAATCCGACGAAATTTCAGGAATTTTTCAGCTCTTCGAAATGCTTAATGTATAGTAGATATCTTGGGGTAAGGCCAAAATGATCTACGATAGCTCTTATTGAGAGTAATTCATAGGTGAGAACATTCTTTTTTGTTGACGCCACAAGAAAATGATGCAGCTCATTCATATTTGCATAGAAAATCGTGGTGGCGCTCAAAATTTCAGTCATGATATGGCAAGCAACGGAAAATACGATTGAAAGTGGGAAAAAACAATTAAAAAATCTTTAAGAGTCCATATTTAGTCAAATATTAAGATAGAGAATACACCAGGCAATTAAGAGTAGCAGTAGGTTGTAAAAAATTAGTTTAAGTGGGTTTTTCATCCACAGTAGAATAATGAATAAATGAACCAACTTGAGTACCTACCATTGTTCAAAACAGCTCATCATATGGGGCAGTTTAAAACTCTTCATCATGGCCAATGAGTTGACCGGTTAAACTCTTTTTGTCATCTACACCTGTTAATAATTGAGGAGTATGAAACTTTTGTGAGTAAATTGTTCCAGAATCTGCGTATAGGAGCTCAATATCTCTATCTCACGGTATACCAGATAGAGAGATACTCATCAATGTACCCACTGCTGAATTCATGAACGAGGTAACCAGGCACTAGTTATTTTGATCAGCAGAAATAATGCAATGAAAGTCATCACTGCCATCCTCTCTAGAACTGCAAGAGCACAGCTACGCATCAGATCATCCTGTGAAATTGGAAATCAAATCTGGTTACGAAATCACATGGTAAAAGAGTTTCAACTAAAAATATGACGACTTTAACCAACAAGCCCTAGTTTCAATGGTTTGAGCCGAAAGGTTTCGCTACAAATGAAACTGTGCTTTTGAGTTTCTAAAGATTATAATCTCAGGTCAAAACTCACTAGTAGTGAATAACCTCAATCAACATGTCGTAGCAAGCAACCAGGTGCATCGAAAGTCCCAACGGTAGTAGATTGGAATAACTTTGGCAGCAATCGAAATGTCGAAAAGAGGGGTTATTTGAGTTCAGACAGCAATTAAGAACACTGATAATATAAGAATGATAAAATGATAGCATTCAGTACCACTCAAAATGCACTTCATCCAGGTGATGGGTTCAAGCCTGTTCAGCTACTATTTTCCAATTGACAATTACATGAAAGTAGCTTTTCTGCGAAATTAAAGGCTAATCTTCTGGCGCCACCTCTGATCCTTTTAGGCTCACTAGTGACCTCGTCTTTCCTCTTCTCCTATCGCGACCATGTAATATCATTTGTTCGGGCAGAGCCAAGTTCACCGAATATGCGCTTAATCCATCGCTCAAAGAGTAAGAAGTTTCTGTAGTCTGGATAGAACATAAATTATAAATAAGTGGAAACCATTTTAGCAATATTTGTTAATTAATGGAGTCTTTTATTCATGGAGACACAAGATTCAGTGGTGAAAGCATAGTAGAATTTAAATGTTCTCTTCACTCATATTTATAAGTCACAGTCAGATGCACTGTGAGATGGCTGACGTGCAGTGAATTAAGACTTTTGGAAAACTACATCTAGATTTAATAGCGTCTATTAAAACGAAGCCCTTAGGTTAAAAAGCAATGCGGGTGAATCTTAAGGGAATGCTTGCAAACACAATAAGATATACATGCATTCAAAGTGCGGCAGACTAGGTCAGCGCAGCTCCAAAGAGTATGGGTACGTCATCCCTAGACAGTTCAAATCTAATGGAAGGGAAGGGTGAATGAGACATCGCGCTTCAGATTAATATCTTTAGCCCTTAAATAATCAAGGTCTATTACAATCTTCCACCCGAAAGACTCTCAAACAAACTGTTGGTATCTTAGCCGGTAGGCTTAGTCTACTCGTTTTAACCAAAACCCCCTAAAGCAGGAACGAAAATTAGGACTGTATATAGAAATTCAAGGCGAAGAGAATTTGAGCACGTGGTCAGGAAAGTAAACGCTCAAATTCCACTGACCCTCCTTATTCTGAATCCTAACATTGATTATTACACATCTCCACAAAATTATTGCATATATTTACTTTCATTGTCATGACGATTGAATGAATGGGGTACCGACTCAAAGTACAAGTTGAAAAAGTAATAAATCCTATCTTTAGCATCACGAGGTAAAGAGAATTGGCTGTTGAGATATAAACGCTGTTGAGCGAATTCCTAGAATAACAACCCACAGGCAGGTCTCTATGATCCATATACACTACCGTCATAAGCAATATCTGAGTTTTATTTGACCTTATTACCTGATTGGAATGCTGCGTTGGTTGAGGACACAGCTCCGGGATTTGGGAGAGACTAGGTTTCTACTAAACTGTGGCACGCTGTCTTGCCTCACCACAGTGCGCAAATCCAAAAATTAGGATTACCATTGTCTCAAAGGCTTTCATATATTCTTTTCAGCCCAAAAGGCAGTTGTTTGCTCTTTATTTGGTTTCTTATTGTTCTGTATTAGGTACCTCTTTTATTTCTGATGTTTAAAGCAATGGACTAAAGGGTTACCATGGCAAGAAAAAGGAGCAGTTCTATAATATGTGAGTTAGGACTTGACGACTTCCGGTGAAAAACTGGTAGAATTGATCTCGTGTATACTTCCGGTCCCAAACAAAGCACATCCTCATTTACGCCATGAAGCAAAGCTTAATTCCCTTTTTGATGCAGTGTAAACTATCAAACTGCCGAAGTATGCTATCTGACTCCCAAATCCAACATTTCAGTAAATAGTCGATCTATCTTTTTGTTGGTTAAAATATGTGATCAATAATTTTGATCTGGCTGATGGCCATGTCGGTCTGCCATATTCTTACAACAAGGCCGACTAAAGCTAAAGAAATGGGAACTCATGAATGCTCAGCCATCTTTCTATAAAAATACCATTCAGACGCATGCTTCAATTCATCAATAGCATTGAGCCAGATCGTGAATACTAGGATCTAGCCCATCATTCCACCAGTGACTATAGGAAGGATACTCTATTTCTGATGGATTCCAAATGATGACATATAGTTGATGACCACTTCAGTCGGGAATTCCGAAATCACCTTTGAAGTATTGAAATCACTTTTGATACCCGTGATTATTTATCTTCTATAGGTCGAAAAATCCCAATCTTTTTCTTATTTTTGTAACTCTTCAAAAAGTCTTGAGGCGACAGGAGTATTTAAACAAGTGATCATTGTCGCAGAGGAGACAGAATAATTATGGCTGAATTTGAGAAAGTGGATGCCAACATGTATATGAGAGAAGAGGCCATGATAGTAATGAAGAGATTACCTCCGCAACTTCATTTCTTACTTAAATACTCAAAAGAATCCATAATTTATCGTATCTACTCTTTAATCTGCTCAGTTGTAATGACGGACATCCTCTAAGTTATGCAATTTTGTTGAGCACTAAAATTTACAAAATTCATCCCAATTTTGTGGCTGAAAAATTTTTCTCTCACTCATTACCGATCAAAATAAGAACCTTTCCGGATTTTAACTTTTTTCCACTCAGCTAAATTCGTAACGAAAAAATCACTATTTGTTCAAAGTTTCTAAAATCAATTGCAAACTTATATTACAATCATGCTTAAATATTTTTATAGATGCATAATAGACGTATATTTATTAATGCACATGAATAATAATATAATAATATAATATAATATAATATAATGAATATATATATATATATATAATGTATGTATATAAATGAGCGCGAAATTTGTCTAATTTATTCCTAAGCCTCGTTCGATTCAATTGTCGCGCAAAGACTTTAAATTTGTGGGGCTTGAGAAAAAGTCACTTATTCTGCGAATGGAATAAGGTATTCAAGAATTTATTTTCATTATTAACACAATTGAAGCATTAATTCTGAAATATGTCTCGTTCGCGGTGGTAGGCAAACTTGCACAATATTTACGGCTTCATAACTTAAGCTAGTAAAACCAAAAATAGAATTTTCGAAGAATATAAGCCATTTAGTTATCAAAGAGCACATTATAAATAAAAATTGCCACGAAAACAAATCTTAGCTGTTGGGACTGCCGCATCTTGCAACCTTTTCACAAAATTATGAATCCCACGCCACATGATTTAACCTAATACTTAGAAAGTCTATGCTAAAGGCAACAACAAATTCACTTTGCCTGGCCTAAAGTTAATTTGAAGATATACAAACCTATAGACACAGGTTGTCACTCAATCGACAATAGAATACAATATTTAACTGGTTTTAAGGATATTTAGATTAATCAAATAAATTCGATGTAAATAACCTAATCAGAGCGCTTCCTTCAATGTGCCCTTATGCTATCCTTCTTAAGAGCTGGTTCATAAGTGGAAGTCCCAACAAATACACGCGAGATACAAAGTGAAAGTGGATGGGCAAGAAATATCCAGTTAAAGAATAGAGTGAGATTCACTTTATTGTTATTTGCTTTTCATTTGAACGATACCCCTTTCCTATCCCTTTTGAGCACTACAAAGATTAGCTATGTCTATTTGAGTTAGTTTATAAAGACTCGATGTATTTTCAAGAAATTGTCAAAATGCCTAATGCGAGTGTTGACCAATCCAAAGTCAAAACTATTCTTCTTAAGTGAAATCAATCTACCATTTTCGAAGAGATGACAAACAATACCCAAGCAAAATTTTTAAAAGGTGAAATTTTTGCTCTCGTTGGACGGGCATGAAGATTGGAATTAAAATGATAATGTTTTCTGCATTTTTTTCCATTTCGTGTCCTTATAGAAATATGAAACTTCATCACTGACACCAGACATAATCTGGGAAGAAATCACTATGTTTCCAGATTGTAATGTCCGAAAACCATAAGAGCTTTTTAGCAGATTTAATCTCTGTTTGAGTGACTCCCAAAATCGTGTTATTCCTTCTAAAATTAGTTCTAGGTAAGGCGGTTCTAACCCGTTCATTAGTTTTAGAAATCATTTGCAAACTTTCGAATTAATGTGGTAGATTCGTAACATGGATGCCTCCTACGGTACCAATAAATCCGCAACAAAAGTGTTACGGGCTCTCTCTCGTTCTGTCCTTGAAAACTGCTATTTCCGTTCGGATGGTTTTGCAACCTACCTTATAAAGGTCAATGGAGCTGATTTCGTTGAACAAATTTCAAATGATTTCACTTGCGATTTTTACAAACTTCCACAAATAAGTTAAAAGATATTGCGACACCGGGAACAAATTAAGATGACAAAAGTTCCGAATATGCCTTTGTATTTTAAGGTCTAGACGAGGCAATATCGTTTGAGCACTTTTAAAGTAACATTTGGAAATCTTGTGTTCTTACTAATGACATCGCTAATTTTTTACTAAAAAATTATTCCTCTGGAAGACATAAGTCAAAGAACCTCCTCTGTAGAGTATTGTAAAGGGGATCAAACTGTCTAAAGCAGTTTGAAATGTGTTCACTCCAGATTTGGCCTTTTAATGGATTAAAAAATCTCATTTAACTACTTTTTGGTTGAACTGCCTCATGAAATATAATAAACAAAAGTGTGAATAGTCTAAGACGAAATGGCGGTACTTGTAAATCAATGACGTTGTGAAAGTACTGGTTAAAAGTCTTGGTTGTATGGCTCCTGGAAAATTCGAGAAAAGGACTTTTTATTTCGTCAAATTCATTAAGGTCATTTTCTTACATGCGATCGCATTTCTCTTGATTTTTAAGAAGTTTTTTTAAAAAATGCGGAACATTTAAATGCTGGCTAAGATTCATTTCCCGAACTCAATCGGGATTTTTCACCAGAAAACCGGATGCTAGTGTCTAATCTCGACTTAGTGGGATAGCGCTTATCTCAGCCAATTGAATGTGGCCTATGTTACTGGCTTTTGATTGGTCGGTAGAATGTCGAGCAAAACTGGAATCCTCCCAATTTTCCTACAACTGTCTGTTGACCTCCATTAGAAATGAATAACATATCCTCGTATTCTGCCACACTACTATGTCCAGATCCTCGGGAAGAGGTTGAAGATAAACTCTACATCATCATTTCCATCAGCCTTCTCTCAATCATAGGAATTTTGAGTGTCGTTGGTAATACGTTGGTACTGTTAGTATATTGTCAAAGCCCTCGTTTTTGCTGTGGATGCTATTTTCCAGTGCATCCTCAATCCGCTCCTCGATATCGAAGAGGTCTTCAACACAGTCAAAGAAAACTTCTAATAGCTCTAGCTGTTGTGGATATACTTACTGCTCTCATTGTTCTTCCAAGTGATATCGGGCACAAGGTTTTCACCCTTTTGAACATAGGAATTTACTGCGATGTAAATAAGAGAAATTTCTTTTACGCGTTAATCGACAATGGAAGGAATATTATGTTTGCTCTCGAGGGAAGCATTCTCACTTCAATTGCAATGGATCGGTTTATGGTGATCGGATGTCCATATATCAAAACCATAAGCACAAGATGGCGATCTTGTGCCTCTAGCGCCAGTGAAATATTTTTCGGTCAGGTGTCCTGTACAGATTTTCAATCAAAATCGAATCCTCTCAGTGTAACTGAAGATAACAACATCTCGTTAGCGATAACTTCACAAGAAGACTATGAGGTGCCCCGAAGGTTAGAAAGACAAGAAGAACGTGGAGTATCTCTTAGACCGCCTTCAAACATCGGTCGTCAACTTTGTGTTATTCTGCCTGTCACGATAACTACTCTGGTCGTAATGTTCTTAGAGATAACCGTTTTCCTACTACATATCAAACAATATATATTGGGTGATAAGTCCCAGCCAGCCATTAAAATGAGGTACTTTCTAAACCGGTTGTATCTGATTTCCACAATAGTTGCGTTTCCTCTTGTGTGCGGGCCTTATATATGCGTCTTCCTAGCCATTCGGAGCTATGATAAGAAAAGAGCGCGTTTATATAACAGAAGATCGAACCAACACAAAAGATCTTGGAGAACGGCCTTGACCCTGTTTATTGCCACTCTTGTATTCTACCTCACGCTTCTTCCTGTTCTCATCTTCCATTTTGGTAACTGGTCAATCGACACAAGCTCCAGTGACGATATGGCGAAGGATGTCCATATGCACCCTAGTGCTGTCTATATTCACCACGAATTTTACTACATTAACAATGCGGTCAACTTTTTCATTTATTCGTGGGTCTCTCCGGCCTTCCGTAGACGTCTCAAAGAGCTGTGTAAGACGAGTTGATCTATCTCGTACAAATTCGTGATGTGCGCACCCACTGCCATTTAGTAACTATTTTTATAGCTTAAAATTTCTTATTGACCTGCTCGCCGAACAAAATTGGTTTACTTCCGTTAATCCGAATCATTCTATTTTATCAACAGATTTTTACATTCCTAATGGACTGTCCTGCCCAAGTAAGCATGGATTTTGAAGTCAGCGCATCTTAATTGAAGGCTACATATTTTATGTAGGTGTACATGTTCGACTAAAGACCTAGAAAATCTTAAATTTAAAGTTTGGTTTACTTGAAATTTGCGCATTATACAAAATTTAACCACTCTTTTTAAAGAAATTGCTCGTGTGTCAAACACTATTTGAAATAGCGCTAATATAAACGATTCAATTAGCTTTTGAATAGAATTAACTCCATTTTCTTTTTTTGAAAGGCTAATAAAGGACGAGTAATGAAGTACTTAGTCGAAATCTTCGTCTACAGGTATTCTACAAAACGGATATCATCAAGGATCTCTACAAATTTTGAGTAGGAAGAAATCAAAACCTTAAAAGGTTGCAGACTAAGCTAAAGCAGGATGGATGGTGTTAGCGATAACTTTCGTTGAAATTTCTGTCAATTATTCATAATCAATTTAGATTCTTTAAACTTTCAAACTGATTTTAGATCCAACGATAAAGCTTCTCCTCATTGCTTCACTGTTATGATTCAAACTTGAAAAGGTCATGTCTAAATAAACGGTCAGCAGCTTAGCTAGATTTGTTTAGAAGTCATTCTGAAGCGGTGCCTGAAGACTACTTATATGGCATTCATCTTTTCAGATAGTAAGCCTATTACATTTCCTCCATTTAAAGAAAAGGTCACATCCTTGGACACTTTTGACAACTTGATTCCCTAAGACTGAACTGTGATTAATCAATCCAAACAAGATATTTATTTATTTATTTGAAACACCTTTACACAGTGACCAATCTCAAGTTTTGTTTGTCAGAATAAAGTATTGGCTGGATGATGAATATTGCCTAAAATTTTGGTTCAGATGCTTTCTTATCAAAACATCTAGTCGAAATTTTGAACATTACTGATGAATTCAGCCTAGCATCTTCAATGGTTGCTATCTCTGCTTATGTAGATTTAAAATCTCGGCCAATGAAATCAGTCAGTTATTAATTTTCAAACGAAACTCATGGCAAATCTTGTACTATTAATTTTTGAAAATATGGTTATTTATACATTTCACTCAGGTAATATTGCCTTTCTCTGTGCGATTTTCTCATCAGATGAAAATATTGAAAGAGCTGCCCGTGCTATTTAAATTTTGGTTAACAAAAGGTCTGTCAAATGAGGGCTCAGAACTAAAAGGTGCTTTCACTGAATACAGTTTTATGATTTTGATTGCATCAAATAAATTACAGAGTTAGTTTACTCATCAAATTGAACTTTACAGGTAAAGAGCTATTGCAACACTGCGTGTCAGCAACATAGGGATCACCACTGTAGGTTTAAATTAACAATAATTATTTTAACTGGCAATAAGTTTAAGGGCACTCATTTTCAAGCAAAATCTTGATACACACTGAACACTATGCTGCTAGTTTAAACGCCTACCATTTGGTGGTACCTAGCTAGATTTAAGTTTTAGAAGCTCTCCCAAAGATGAAGGTAAGTAGCACGTTTGACATAATAAACTTTTCTATCGCATTCCTTTTGTACTATAAAGACGAAAAGTTAACCGTCTCTCTATTAACAGTACTTGTTTTAAAAATCTTGCAGTACCTAATCTAGTGGCAATTATAAAGGCAAAAACTATAGCAATCCCAAGGACTAAATTTTCAAAAATAATCGAAATGAATACTAAGTACAGCAAGGTATACGTCTGAGCAGATTTAAAATCTCGACAAAAATTTTCAAATGTAGTTTTTTTTAGTACGAATTCGGCCCTTTGGATTAGATATTAGATATGACTCTGACTTTATTTCGAAATCACAGAATATAACAAGCATAGTTTTGAGTTAAAAATTGGACTTCGCGTAAAAGCAATCTCAGGGATAAATCAGACTTGGAGGAAACTGAGCCAATAAAAAAAGGGGACGCTTAGTCAACAGATACTATGGCTAGAAAATATCATGTGTTCATACAATCCCTTCTCAGTAGCATTTGCCAATGAGGCTGATAACTCTAATGATTGAATGTGATCTGAGAAAAAAGCACCCTTTCTAGATTTTCATTATATATTTAAACCCAAATGGCACTATTTGGTCCATTGTAAAAATTGGCTTTTTTTAAATTATATCAGAACATAACACGACCTACACTAAGCAGCTGGTCAGCAAGAGGCAATAAATCTCCAAACAAAATGGACTCTACACCTTAATATTATTCTATATTCAACAATTTAGTGGCAAATACGAACATCTAACTGTCGAACACAGGAGTGTTAACCTGCGGAATAACCGCTCGACCAAGGGTCGACAGAGGTACGGATAAATCCTTTACGGCGCTTTTCTGTTGCTGGCATCAAAAAACAAAGATGAATATTCAAATTCTAATTTATTCTTAAGCATACACCTTGATGCTTATCGACAAATATCAAATAGAAATGTATTAAAAATCGCAATATTCAGCTGAGGTTAAGCTATTTCCCCCAATAGCAAGTGAATATAGCAAGGCTTTGAAATAGCGATAAGTGCATCTTCTAAATTACATGTTGGCCTTGGCAGAAGTTAAAAAAAATGATCTTTGAGACCTAAACAAGTTTGGCTTAATTCCACAGATAGCTTAAAGTACACACATATTTAGGAAATCGTCAATCCAGATGAAAGTGAATCAGTTATAAATTTGATTTGCTTAAGTTTGCTTAGATGTCCATATAGGAGTACACATATTAACCAGTCATTAATAAAGCTGCAAAAATTATTTAATGAATAACCTTGCTGTAATTGCCAAAAAAGTCAGATTTTACATCAAAAGGTAATATTTTATTATGTTAGTGCAAACAATAATTACTATTGTACACACCGATTTGTGCACAAAAAAACTTATTAACAACTTACAACTTAATAAAACTTATTAATAAACAAGTAGGTTTGCAATATTACTACAATTTCAGGTATTTGAAATATCCACCGGTTAGTCAAGCTTAGACGAGATCTATCATTTTTGACGTTGGAATTCCGGGAGGGAAATCTGTGAAATTTATTTACGCCATTTACTTATGTTAAGGAAATCAAATACCTGTCAGCCCGAATTCCAAAATCATGCACCTTTTTTCTGGTAATATATTTAGGTGAATTCAGCTGAATTGAAGTTTCATAGTGCTTCTCTTTTTGTACCTCCATAAAGATTTCACACGTTTCTTTTTCGTTTTCACATAACAGTGCTGTATTTAATGCTAAGCAGTGCTTGGAATACATTCATGAGTTTTAGAAGATACGTCGGCTACTGGTGACTGATTAAGACCTAGCAATCAAGTCTGTATAAGAGAGCAGGATTTGAGGCAAAACAAGTCATGCATTTTGTTGGAAAGTAATGAACGCAGTCCTGAACAATAAGAACTTAGCTGGGTCAAAAGGTTTAGAAAAAAAAATAATTCTCAATAAAATCTCCTTCCCAGTATTAATAATTAATTTGAAGTGGTTTTGTGTTAATTTTTTTAGATAAACCAAACAATAAAAATGTCATCTATGTGGTGAGGAAATGGAATCTCTGCTAGAGAACTATCTAACCTCGAAATTACCTCAAAGAACCATTTTAGCTCATGTGCTAATTTAGTCCAGTTTTTCCCAATACAGTTTTTTTTCAAATAAGTTAGTTCCAGAATTCGCCAACAAGAACGTTTTCTCATGGAATATTGTTACACTGGCTTAGTTACTAGGAGCCGTTTTTCTGAGCTGAACGCCCAAGAAGTTTAGCAATCAAGCTCCAATTCAAAAAGGTTTTTTGGATTTGAATAGGGAAACTTGTTTCACCTTTTTCTCGACGCTTATAGCAGTGGATTTAGAAGAAGGATGGTTGGTTTCTTAGCACTGTGTTTTGTTTAACCATTCAAAATTTGATAAATCAAACGCCTAAGAAGTTTAGCGATCAAGCTTCGATTCGATGGTTGTTGCCCCTCTAAAAGGAATCATTATTAAAAAAAAAAATTTGGGGTTGCTTACTAAGGCTCTAATGGATGAGTCTGCAAAGCTTTAACTAAATTTGCGGCTCGTGTTCAAATCAGTTGTACAAATCTCTATAAATGACGATTTCAGTCGTCTGAGCTTGTCCCAATTTGGCAGCTACAGTTATTTACTTTTTCGCTAGTCAAAAACTCACAAAGACTCTGTTTCCTGATTTAATGCGATAACTAAACATTCAGGTCCGAAGATCAAGAAATCTGAACAAGAGCATGGAAACTAAATAGAATTCCCCAGCTTATAAAGACGATGTTTACCACGCTGCTGGGATTTAGGAAAAGTACACAAGTTTACAATCAGTAGACAAATTTTGTCATGTTTCCTTTATGCCCCCAAAATTTCCGAATGATATTTTTCTGATTATTTTATTAAATCTTCTTTTTTCTCTAAGCTGCATCTGACATTTCAAAAAGGCACGGTTTAGTTTATTCACTGATAAACTATAAAATCTGTATAATTTTTGGTCCTAAAAGACAGTTTTTAGTCATCTAGACGTTCGAGAAGGTTTTTTTTGTATTTGAGTCGGAAAACTTGTTTCAACTTTATTCTCGACGTTTAAAGCAGTGAATTTAAAGGAAGGAGGGTTGATTTCTTAGCACTGTTTTTTTAATTCATCATTCAAAATTTGATGACATCAAATAGCGCCCCATTTTTTACGAATTAATAACGCTATTTTGTATTACGGCGTACCTCTGGCAATATCTGATCACGTGATTAAACAAAAGACCTACGACCCATACCATCTGCTGAATCCTCATTTTCATATGGAAGTTATCAGATGATGCGATTCTCAACGCCTGGACTTTAAGTTCATTTCTGTCAACTTGCCCGCTATTGTATCGTTAAGGCGCTAGATCAATAATATTTTTTAAAAAAGGCACGTTTGAAGTTTTTGCAACAATAAGGTGAAGAGTTGTAAATTCGGTTCTATATTTAGAATTACATAAACATGATTACGGGAGCTAATATATCTTAGGCTGCCACTAACAAAACGCTTAATGGTATAGAAATAAATCAGACTGAATTGTCGTGATTGACCATCTCACTGTTCATCTTTACCTTTGCTTGATTTTCACAAGCTTTTTTCAGCTACATCGCTTTGATACATTGGCTTATATCATACATATTAATAACAAATGCATGGTGAATTAACAGGCTTTAGCAAGTTCACTGAAGGTAATTCCAGCGACTTGAAAGTCACTTTTCCTGATTTTTTAAAAGCGTCGTTATGGGCAGAGAGATAGAAAAAACGGACTCTCTACAAAACCGAAATTCGGATTTTAATGCTAAGGAAGCTAAGTGCATCACTAAACTATCATAGTAACATAGAGCAATAGCAGCTCTAAACTAGTTCAAAAATAAACGACAATAATAATAATTTCAATTTTGGATTGATCGATTGCTGATCGAAAAATACTCCTTTTGAAGGTCATGGGGTTTGAGAGTGAGGTGACCCGTTTTCTAAGCATGAAATCAAGGCAGCCTCAAGATGAACTCAAGTCTGTTAACTATTAAGATAGGGATAAATCGACGAAGGATACTGAAGGAAATGTGTTATTTGTAATATCTGATCTGTTCCGAAGCATTTACATTACTTACTACAAACTAAACAGCAATAAAGAGCGGCAAAGCTATAATTGTAAACGCTTAATATTCGCCAAATTTTAGCACTCTCATAAAACCTTATAAATGAGTGTGCATCTCGCTGCTTTGCAAGGTTAGTTACAAAATAACCTTACAAAAGGCAAGTAGATATAATGAAGAATTTGACGTTGCCTTCACTTGCATGACAATTGAAGGGGAGAAATTGTGTTGATACACTGTTTTGTGATTAACAGCTGCAATAAATAGTCTAAATGTGAAACGTATGAATTCAAACAGCACTATGCATTGTTTTTTGTTTTGCATGATGACATTCGCCAACTCTTTCATTCGATATGGCTCTTTTACTTTGCACCTAAGTTGTCATACCTTTGTAAAATAGAGTTTTAGACTCATCAATTTTAATGCAAAGTGCTTTAAAAGATTCACTTAAAATTTTTTATTACAGATTCGTCAAAAATATAAAAAAAATTGGCAGAAAATAATGAAGCGGAAGGCGGTATTATGCTAATTTTGATACGATTTCTGCTTTGCTTCGAATAAGGTTGTATTTAGAATATTTTTGTTACGAATACGTCGGAAACCCTTTAATATCTATGATTTTTTCACGCAATTCATTGTCAGGATAGATTGTTTGTCATCTTGATTTCGCAATAAATGAAAGTACGATAGTCCTATATTTCGGAGATCAGGAACTTAAATGTGTTTATATCGATATTGCTTATCAAAATTAAGGTTCAGGGTATAGTTTTTAAGAATTTTGAAATTTGGCAGTTGGTTGGGAATGAGACTATTAAATGAAATCGTTTCAGCCACATTATACCATACATCTCAAGTTTGCCAAGCTCAAGCCTAAACTAAGGGCACTCGCCTTCCATAACTCAGCTAGCAGTGAATTAAGAGCATCTTGGCCATCCTTTGAATGTCAGAATTAACATTTGTGCACTTTTGCTGCAATCACTGGATTGCATCAATGTTTATACAATCTACAGCCTACAATACCGATTGATTCAAATTTTCCTCAGATCAAGGCTGGAACTTATTTCTCAGAAAGATAATCAGCTATGGCTTCATTACATTCTTCAACGAAATTTCCTTTAATTCGGTTTCATCTTAAGAAGTTGGATGGATTACTAAGAAGAGTGATATGCCTGAATATGGCCGGAAAACATTTGTCCCAGTTGCAATTTGAAGCTGCCAACCTTCCGACTACTTGGCTTGTAATTTGTAAAAAATATTAATGAAAATGTTGTTAATTCGCCAAAGCATGCTGAGGAAATCTTTGTGTCGACTTTATTTCTACAGCACTTGAATGCGAGGAGAAATAGCAAAATTCGCTGAGATTAGCTGCTAATCAGTCTAAGAATATGCCTCCTTAGGTTGGATATTGTGGATGCATATCTTTTGATTACACTGCCTTACCAGCGTAACTTTACGTCCACTGTACAGTAAACCCTCGTTTGTACTGGTTGAAAGAGTTTTTGCCAACAGTTTTCTAGGTTTCATGGGGAAAGTAAAAATTTATTCGAAAGATAGAGCTGGGATTATATAATGACCGGAAATTATATTTGGCCAGATACGCTTTGGGCAAGGAAAACAAGCGCCTTTAAGTAGGTCTAAGTCGTGAGAATTTAACAGCCCCAGTTAATTACATGACTGCATAATTTGTCGCTAAACTGGCTGAACATTAAAGTCACATAAATTCATAAAATTGGAGAGATTTACCGACTACAAATTTCATCCTTATTTACTTGTTGTGCCATGGATTAACGCCATTTCTTACAGTACTCACTTCCAGAATACAAGCTGAAATGGTGGCGCTGCCAACCTAGTTAAATTTATAACGTCTGGTTGTTGAAAGAGGAAGCAGATCGCGTGTACATCAACAAACTGGATGTGGTGCTTTTTGGAGGAAAATCTTGACGAAATCTCCAGGGAGACAATTAGAAAGTCGGGTGTGAGTGAATCCTAACGCATGCCCGCCGATTCTTATTTCAAATTTACTTCATTTTCGTGTTATTTGTATCTTCGATGAGCCAAAGATTTTATGTCATCAGTTATGGCTTAACTGAAGTATTGTTGTTGGTTAATTACTTTAACATATTTAAGCTACCTGTCCAAACTCTTCTAAGTCAAACCCATTTGGATCTTCCAAAAAAATGTTTAGTAATAGCTAATGTCATTCAAGCATAAATTGCCTGGTCATCAGATAGTCAACAACATATTCACATGCCAAAAGTTATTCTAATTAATTTTACATCTTAGTATTTTATAAGGAATTTTATTCGTGACTACCCAGTTAAGAATCGCAAAAATTTTCGGAAAAATAGCAATTTGGTTCTACTTGTGTGGTTGCCTAAATTACGAATGCACTTCTAAATATATTTTCTGTCCTATGAGCTTTTTAATGTAGTCCGTAAAAAAAAGGCAAGAATTGAATAACAAGTATGAGTTATAAGGGATCCTATTTTTATTGTGAATGGTGGGAATTTTAATCTCCTTGCAATTAGTTTATGTGTATATTATCTTTATTGATCGTAGTGAATCGATAAATAGAACACTTAACAAATAAATAAATAATAAAATAACTAAACCCCTATTGAGGCTTCTGTCAGGCCACGTCGTGCATAAATACAATTTTCAGCTACGTCTAAAGTGAGATTCATTGGTAGTTCTAAGCAGATTAGTAGATACTACGGCCAGGAATCATTATTTTTTACATTGAACAACAGCTAGTAAACCTTCAGGCGTCGAATTCAGTCTGCTTAACTTCTAGCCTACAGAAAAGCTGATGAGAAGTGACTTATAGTGTATTCGCAGCAAAACTAGAAAATTGGCTGGAGGTGATCCATTTGCTTATTCCTAACTTACAACGCTCATGAGACACCGTTCGAAATACAACTGGAACACTCAGACGCTACTAATGAGAATGCTACATGGGAGGTCAGCGATTGGTGGCAAACATCACTGCTAAAGACCCAAAATCGACTCTGTTCTAGAAACTATAGCGCCTGAAAAATTGACTCTTGAAGATATAGGGATATACTCTAACATGACTTATGGAATGAGCGGGAAATGATTAAAGATCCTAAGTTGCTCAATCATTTAGATTAAAATACACAACTGAATGGTAAAATATGTTAAAAAGTTAGGTATTCATCACCATCAACAAAAATTTGCTCTGTTTATCAATGATAATAGCATGGATCAACCCATTCTAGTTAATGTGTTAGATTTATAATGTACAATGGACATGGTAAAAAATTAAATGATTCCACCGAGCAGCGATTTGAAATGGTTTACTTTGCAGCAAACCAAACTTTGCAAATATTTCCAATGTCAATTTAAAATGACTAAGGGGTGTCTTTTAAATAGCTCGAGCAATTCAAAAGGAGGATGTAATTATGAAACCATGGTTTATACGGCTCCTGATTATTTCAATGAAGAGATAACAAATACATAACAAATACATGTAAATTCAGTACAGTTATATCCACTGCATTAGAAATCAAGTAAAAAAATTCAAAATAAGTATGTAAGTGGTAAAAGTACTTGGGTGATACTTGAAAATGAAATTTAAATAATCTATGTTTAAATAAAAGAAATATATCTACTTTGATAGCAAGCGGTCTAAGCTGCTCCTGCCGAAATGTTTTCTTTGTTCCATCTAAATGTCTCATTTCATTGTCACAATTCTCGAGGAGGATTTCAATCCAACGTCTGTACTTTGGTACTCGTCATGAAAAGGACTTACTATTTGGCCTTCATGTTTCGACCAGCTGTCCGTTATTAATTACGGTATCAGTTTACTTGTTTAATACTCTTTAACACTCTTTTTTTATTGAATGTCACGTATGATAAGCAAAGTATTTTATGTACTATCTGAACTCTTACCAACTCAACTAAATCCTCTGTAGCCTATAAATTGAACTGCTAGAGAATGCACATTTTAAATCCAAGTTTTTGTGCTGGGAGTCGACTAAAAGTTGGGTAAAAATAGTAGCTATTGAAAAAGCTTGTTTTCCAAGCACTTGTTAATTAAAAATATCTTAAAAAATACATATCGCACATATTAAAATATTTCAAAATAGTTGATTGCTGTGGATTAGAGGCTTGCAGAATAAATTAATGCATGTGCTTTTCAATTCAACGAGACACTGGTAGACTTGATCAACAGAGATCAAACGACCTATGCATAGATCAGGTTTGATGAGGGCCTTACGTTTTGCCATAATTAATGAAGAGCGAAATCGAAAATTTAAAGTATAGCCTTCTCCTACATTATGAATAAAGCACTGTGTAATTAGCGAAGATCAGTGTTTTCAGCATTAACGACCACATTTGAAGTGTACAGATTGTGAAGAAATTTCCATTTTGCCTCCCAAAGCTTAGAATTCTGTTATTTATGCATTTGTCGATTTCACACCAAATTTTTCTCATTCATGCTCTTATAACATTCCAAAATTTTGCATTCAATTCAGCAAAATATCTTTTATTCAATATGTGTCTCGTGCATGAGACATTAAAGAGTTGAATGAATTGGCGTAAGGCAAGTGGTCACTTCATTGTGATGCTTCTTTTTGGATTGCAAAACTAACAGATTTTATTACTGCCTGTCTCTTAACGGCCGTAATCAATGCACTCGGCGTCAAAAGTGGCTTAAAATATGGTCAAAATGATCGCAGAGGTAGTTGCGAGAGGAGTACATCGAACACGACACCCCTCCCAATGATTGGTCCATTCTTCTTTAACTTTATTTTTGAAACTCAGTGTGCTAACTGATAGAGGATGTGATGAAAGTGAAGCTGAAAGACATAAATATTAAAGTCACATTCACTCTCTCCTAGTCAGCGCAAAGTCATACAGGGTTTTAACATAATGCACAAACATCTACGAGCCAAAGAAATGTATTTATGTTCCGCTGAAGTCCATGGGTGTTACTGTTGGCTATGACGCACATGTGAATGTATGCTCGAAATATGTTTCAAGAAGAGGTGTCATTGTTCAACGGTGACATGATAAACCATTCGATGAGATTGGATGCTTACCAAAATAAGAGTGACAGGCTTTGGTTTTTATCACTAAGTACCAGCCAATGATGGTTAACTTTCAAGCTTCAACAGGGAACTGGGTAAATCATTTTTAATAAAAATTTTCAATTACTCTAGCATATATTTATGCTAGTGCATCAAATATATTTGTAAAACTGAGATGTCAAAAGTAGGGCGGCAGACGATGAAGAGTTAAAGTTTTGGCTATTTAAAAAATAATTGAAATCTTGACGCTTTACCGGTACAGATAGTAACGTACATTCTGTCGGTAATTGGCTACCTGAAAATCAATTGAACTGCCTGGGATCAAGTATGTTTTGTTCTGGATCTAAGCAGTTTTTAACCGCCAAAGAGAAATAATGGTGACAAATTAATGGGTTTACCACTTGCCCAATTGTGTGCTGGAAAATTTGCGCAAAATTCAAGAGCAAGCCCCTTCAGTTTGTAGTTATAGAATCTGCATTGTCAGCATAGGACCAAAGTTGTAACTACCCAAAGATTTTGATCAGGTGAAAATTTGCGCAACTGCTATAAGGTAAGGATATTCAAATTCATTTAATGTAGATTTTAAAACTCCAGTGAGTCAATGGACTGAGTTTCAGAGGAATTTAAATGGTGATGGGATGCATGGTCGTGCATATTTCAGTAGTTCTTGATTCTCTGACTTTTATTGGTTGGGAATTCCCATTTTATTTGAGAACTAAGAATCTCTTTATTTCGAGAATAGTGAATGGAAAATGGTCAAAATCAATGAAATTTATAGGTAACAGACGACAATAAGATTTATATAATTAGGATTTATTATCTTGTCGGACCCATAATATTTGATTTTTATAATAAATCTGCAACGATGGATTACAGCACTTATTAATGAGTTAATTGCCACGCCTAGGAAAATGCGAATTCATATTTGTTTTAGTACATTAGCTCAAGGACAAGTGGATACTTTAGATTATCTCAATCTTTTTAAATATTGCGCTTCCCAATTAGCTCATAGGAACAGATTGAAAACGTAAAATAAGGAAATATTAAAAGCGAACATCATGAAACTCACTTTTTGAGAAAGGTATTGTAATGTTTGCCCAAAAATAAATGATCACAGGGCAAAAAATAGTGGTTGAAACTTTAGTGAAAAAAGTGACTTAAAATTCAGAGTGGAAGCAAGTGAGCAGCATGTTACTTTAATTAGAGTAGGTTCAACCTTCCAAGTGCTGATGGAAGAAAAATGAATAAGTAACCAAATGAATAAATGACACTGCTTCTGCTCGCCCACCCCAATTCACTCTCTTTTAACGACTAGTTTTATCTGGATGATAGCTTTGATGTAACTAACGTAAATTCTTACCGTTCAAAGGGAAAATTATGCATTTTATATCTCATCTAATCACTAAAACTGATTTGCTAATAAATTTGAAAATCATTGCTTTTTGCTAGAAAAATTATTATTTAAGGTATTTTGAATTTACTAATTTACCTCATTGTTCAGGTGGTTCGACTTTGATATAATCCTCAAGGTCCGGAAATGGTCTACTTTATACTAACTAGTAACTGACCAAAACTGAGAACTAGGAAAAAAAATTTAAAAATTTGGCGTTTGTTCAATTGTGCTGCACTTTTACACTCCGATTTGTATTTTTGTTTATCATTTTAACTACACTGAGACTAATTGAAACCCTTAGTCCATTTTTTCCTTGTTAATGTGCTACTCGAAGTAACCGCTCTGCTGTTTTATTTCTGGTCATGGATTCAGCTTACGAATAGCACAATTTTCTCGATTCGCTGAAACGTCATTTAAACGTTCAGTAAGCGTATGCAAACCCAAATTTATGAAAAAGTATGTGACTATTGTCTAAACAATCGTAGTGGCTTGGATTTAGCATAAGCAGATAAAGCCACAGTCAATTTTTTCCAACTGAATGCTTCCTAGTTTGAATTACTTTGTTAGATAAATTTACTTAAGCAAGCCCTAAACATCATAAACAGGACAATCAACTGGTTTTAATAGAAATTATAAAAGAATTTTTAGATCAAATTCGTCTAACGTTATCAATAATGTACAGATGTGGTTTGTAGGGCTTTTTACGTAGGTGAGTGTGATCGAAACTGTTTAACATTTTTTTCTCAATTCATTTTGTTTGAATACTGGAATTTAGTTGTCTTAATGTTAAACTTTTTAGACGAATACCTTCGTAGTGCTTAGAAAATATCATGGAATTATGCCTTCATCATAAACGAAATTCGGAAATTCAGATGAAAATTTTCAAAATATGATGTTGTTTAAAAAATTTTCATACAGTCCCCAATCAGGCTACTAAATAAGTTGCAGTCACAAATGTAAGCGACTCTAAGTAAACTATTAGATTGAATTTTCGAATATGCAATCTGCCAAGGGCAATATTCACTAATTTCTGCAGGTATAACATAGGTTGACAAAAGCCTTAAAAGTAACCGAATTTGAAACCATCGAACTGCATAGCCTGCCCATGAATCAAGTCAAGTAGCGTTAGGACAAATCCATTCACAAATAGACCGCATTTAATGCATTAGAATCTGATTCTTACTGTACAGCGAATTTTCTTAACCTTGCAAGCGATATGCAAGATTTAACTTACCTGTACATGGCAATAATTACTATCGTGTTAATAATCCCGATTCATTTAAACAAATTTCAAATTTCGAGCCATGGTCGCACTTAAATGTTCGTTCAGTTTCAATCCATTGTTTTACAATAGTTGATGGTTGTTGAATAATTCGTGCCATTCAATCTTATTATCAAAAGTATTTCTAAACTTGAAAATACTCCCAGTCTCTATTTTAAACAAAGCAGTGGTTCAGCGATCTTATTTACCAATGACACTGCTTATCTGTATGACTTAGCAGATCCTATTCATCAACGCATCTTTGATCAAGCAAGGCCAGCATTGTCAACCACAGAAGCTCAGAATGAAAAGACAGAAGTCAAGGGTGATGGCCGTTAAAAAAATTGGAAGAAACGGATCTCTTGTAAGAGTAGATCTAGTATAAGTCAATGTAAATTGTGCCAGTGGGACAGATGTCTAGTTCTCCTCCTATTTTTACACGATTGAGAGCTTTAAAATTCATTAAATTTGGCTGAATTCGCTATTTCCTTTAATACTTATTACAAAGAGACTTACTTATTGTTTTTGTACCTCTGTGTAAACCATAGCTATGTGTAAAGCCTCAAAAATTCGTATGATTTCACAAAACCTTTCTTAATTATATAGTCTGATCCGCAAGCCTTAATAAAGTTTATCTTTGATCACGACGTTAAAGACAGGAGGTAAGTTTCGGAGCGGTGACATGACCATTTATTCTTGATATTTCAGTGTTATAACGACAAGACATCTCAACCATGAAAGGGCTGAAAGAGATAAGTTATTAATATGACAGCATTTTTAACTCAACCCCTTCATTCAACCACAAATTCATCGGTCATTTTTTGAAAAAAAAATGTATTACCAGTTTTTACTTTTGCTCCATTTCAAAAATTTGCACCACCGAGCAGTTGTGTTGTACTTCAAGTTGAGGTTAATTAATTCATTTTCAACCAAAATCAAATATTACCTCACTATATTCATGAAGCTTTCCACACGTATGGTAGGAATCACCTTAGGTAGCGTTCCAAAAGTGTGACTACCGCAAGTCTCGACAACAACTTTGCATTTGGCAGAGACAGATGGTCCAATTTAAAAAACTTACAGTATAAACAACCTTCCACCTTGCTATTCAATCGCTGTAGGCTTTGACAGAATGCTATGGGTGAATTCAATGACAACATTTGAAAATCACTTCATAAGATATTTGGACCGAAGAAGAATTTTTATCCCAACTTCCGATAAATACTATCAAAACTCAAATAAATAAGGACCATTTTTTTCACTTACCGCTAATTTGCGCAGGTATTCAGAAATTTGCTTAAGTGAATGTAAGCAAACATTAATGTTGGTATTATTTACCTCAAACACGTCTTTTGGATCAGTCTACTAAATTTCAGCCACCAAAGCTACTTCCCCAGGCAATGTCAATTTTCAGTAGTTACAACGGCAGGGCGTAACTTAAATTATCTAATTATTTTGACAAGTACTAAGATCTTCTATGATTTAGATGACGTAGATTTTGACTTCACGACAATTCATTGAATTAGGCTCTCTTGGCAGTCATATCATTTCGTAAAGCACACACTTGCCCCAATATGAAGAGCCAGCTTCTTTACTGAAACATGAATTTTCTGGGAAATAATATCCAACACGCTTGTCGATTAGCCGGAAGCTCTAATCAGAGGCAATTCGGATTCAGTCGTTCTCTGTCAGTTATTAAATGCTCATAAAATGTTTCAATTATTGTCGGTACGATTTAAATGTTATTTTTGTTGAGAAAATTGATCAACTTTAAAGTTTAATTCGTTTTGAAGTTTTCAAATTTTACTCCAAATATTTTCCCACTCGGTTTTCTTAAGTGCATGGCCTAGCAGCAGTTTAGAGTGATAGAAAACTGAACTAAATCTTCGCTGTTTTGTTTCAGTTGTACAAAATCTAGACTGTGAGAATGATCAAGATCATCCCAGATCGCAGACTTAGATTCGTATTCGTGATTACCTCGGAGCAACCATTTACGACCTTAATGGTTTTAAACTATTCTATTTCTGTTATGTCTATATTTGTTTAGGAGAATCGCACTTTCACATTATTATAAAGGGATTCTTTGTCAGAGCAAGCGGATTTATTTTGTATTCATCGATTTCCCATAAATTCAAAATTCAAATTTATCCTTCTTTGATTTCAAGGGTGCATATTTTTGTCTGTGTTTGAACTCGTTTTTAGAGAGTCTTGTATGCCGTCAAGATCAATACTGCCTAGCTCAACCTCAATGCAACACTGATTTAGATCTCATTAAACGGAACCCTTTTGAGTAACGCCGCCAATCGGTAAGAGGCTTATGAAGCAACATCCACAAAAGTTTTTAGCGGGTTATTTACACAAGCTGGAAAAAGTTTTGACCTACCTTAATGGCCAGGAAACTAATTAGCCCAAATGACGCCAAATGATATACGAAAATAGGTGACTTTTGCATTGCATTTCCACACTTCAGAGGTTTACCAATTCGATTAAGTTTCTGTCTGCAAAACATTTTGGTGTTTACTCTTGGTCGGTATATCTGGGGTAACGTACCCTGCTCAATGTAATATGAATACTTCGCGTTCACGAGTTTCTTTACCCACAAAAAGCGAAAAGTCAAAGTATATCCAACTACGAGACCCAATACGAATTTTTGAATTTGAAATAAGTAATAGGCGGAATCAATTAAAGCTGTGCATAAACCTCAAAATTTGTTAAACAAAGTGTTTTAGTTCAATCAAATGGTCCAAAATGGGTTTGATTTTGATTGAATGCATCAATTTTAATAGTCTATAAAAATGAGGCTCCATCAATTTTAAACGAGATCCATCATTCTTCAATTCTTTTACAATCATCTTTATGTTAACTACGATGGAGGATCAGCCAGTGCGTCTAGGTACTTTATGTTTGAAAGTAAAAAAACCTGACCAGGATAGAAAGTGCCATTTCATTTCATCATCTTAACTTCCCATTAGACGTGATCCTCCAGTAAATTGATCAAACTAAGTGCTTATTTGTTAAGTTTATTGATTCAAACAATTTTTTTCTCAAAAAAGCAGTTCATATCAAGTCCATGGCACAAATATTTGACTTTTGGACTAGTTATTTTGTCTCAAGCATCCTCCATTTCTAATGAAGTCCAACGCTCTCTAACATGACATGATTATTATCTTTGTAGTTAGAAATTTTTCGCGTAATTCAATGAATTTTGGGGATGTAATGTTATATTTTCTTTTTAGTACCAACAGGTCAGTTAATTTGTATAAAGGAAACCAATAAATTGAGTGTATTTTGGTAGCCCTTTTGAGAACCAGCATGGTAGGAATCTCATAGCGCAATAGCGGTGGCCGCAGAGAAAAAAAAAGAAAGTTTTAACAAAGATTAGTAATCTTTCAAAAGTATTACAGAGTCACAGTGAGCTATGCTTTGGTAAAACTTACTCTCAACCTCTTTGTGGTGGCTATCGGTAACCCCAGGAGCAACTCTGAGGGCTAATGAGAGGGGTGGTCGGATAGGACTAATCACCCACCGGATGTATAAAATTAGATTATGCCAGCAGAAGTACAACTTCGTACAGCCTGGTAAACAAGGCACGACGAAAATACCTAGACTCATGGTCTCGAACAGGACTGTGGAAAGCGCATGCATATAGCAATGACTGGAATCTCCGCCAGAAAGCTGAGAAGGCTTCTGGAAGGGGTGTGAAGGTTGTCTACCTTAACAATGTCGAGGAGGGCGAAGTGCCACTACGAAGTTGAACTGCTACCTGTACGATGAAGCCATGCCAGAGACGTGACGAGAGAACCGAAGACGTCAATAAACGCTTTTACTGTCTTCTGTGTTAACTGTTGCGCGCTACAAGTTGTAAAAGCTATTTGTACTTCTGTTGTACCCCCAATAAGTCTTTGAGGCTTGCACTAATGGGTGGGGAACAAATAAATAACTAAAATAAAATGCATGTTTAAACCAATGGCAGGGCAAATCTTGGAAACATACCAGAAAACTTCAGATGGATAGTTCAAAAATAACACTTCTGTTGAAACAGAGACCTCTGTAAATTTGGATTTCAAGTGCGTTACAATGCAGATTTAGAAAGTTGTCTCCCAAATCACTTTCTGTGTGTCGTGCAATTTTCAGCATAATAACAGCAAGGCCAAATTCTAAACCTAATGCTGGTTTTCAGTCTAAAATTTTTCTGCCCTCTTTCTTCAAAATTTGAAACCATTGTAGGACAGAATAATAGGTTGTTTCAACTTTTTTAAACTAAGATTATGCTGCCATAGGGCATGAATGTAGCAATCTCTTCTTACGCTTTCATATTTTGGTGTTTTTTTACGACGGTATTTTGTAATTTCTGACTGCTGATACCTAATTTGCCAACCAATGCTTAGACTCAGTGAGATGAGATGGAGAAAGATGACATTCTCTTCATCAGTCACCGAGCTTTGAAAAGAATGGTCTCTTGAGGGATCAACAGTTTCAACTGCTGTGTGATTCATCTGATTTTTTTCTGGTACAATTCAATAAAACTTTTAAGATATAATTTAAAATGTTGAACGGTTGCTTCCAGACTCGGTTACTCTTTCATTCTTATTCATCTATTAAGCTTTTTCCCTTTACGTAGGGTATGTTCAAAGAGTAAAAGATTTTTTGATTCAGAATATTTGCAAAGTCAGTGAAATGAGCTGTTAATACTTTGAGCTTAAAAAGATCTACGAATTCAAGATTGCTAAGATGTAGGGGAATTTTTTAAATTTTTTTTAAATATCACAAATGTAATTCTAGGCTATTCAGGTACAGTTGTGAGAACATTAGTTTCTAGCCTTGTATAGTCAAAGGAAAGAGTTAAACCCTCCATTCAGAATAACAGCGCTCTTCTCGATGCATGAATTGTCGCTATCATCGAGTTTGAAAACGTCTAAATTGATGGTGGTGCTAGGAGCAAATAGGGTCAAATCGTTAGCCACGGACAATCTTCAAATTTTCGAGGCAAAGGCGTTAAACAATATAAATACGTGAGAAATGTTTTAACCATCACATTGGAATGTGTCACTTCTATTAATTTTGATCATTTCGTCCTTAGATTTTACAAAGTTCATTCATAATCCCATTTTAGGTACAATTTTTTGGTTGTTTCTCACTCTTTCAAGCGTTTAAATGGTCAATAATGAAAGCGGAATGAGAAGCTTCCAGTCTAAAGCTTGCTGATGGCTCGTGAATGGATGGGGACTGAAGCGACACTAGACATAGGGATATGGTTGACTAGGTGGTCTGCCGAACGCGTGACGGGGGGCACCTTAGACCATAAAAAATGCAGGTATGAACTATTGACGGATGTTGCGCAATGAAATAGATCTTGTATCGCCATTAATGACTTCTTCTCGCAGCTTCATTTGCTACGTTCACTCCACGTTTCCTAATTTACATTAGTTGTACTGGTTTTAGTTACTGATTGTAATATAAATATAAATATTTTATTAAATGTTGATCGATAAAGAAGAATCACTTCCAATTAATCAAAATTCGGGCTTCGGAATTTTCAGGATCGATTATTTTCAAACACTTTTGGCATTAGTTGTAAAAAATTGAATTCCACCTGGGATTTTCATGAACAGAAGAACTGGATAATCATAGCGCTGCCTTAACTTTCGCAAATTTTGTCACCAAACACTGATATGCTTAACATACTCCGCAAAGGTAGAGGAGGTTTCTGTTTAAATGGATACGATTAGCTTATTTATATAAAGTTAACGATAATTATGTTGGTCCTCCAAGGAAATCATAAACAAATGCTATTTAATAGCCATTTCCGATCAATTTATTAAACACTAAATATTGTCTCCCTATCGCCTATTGGATCAAAAGATTAAGTAGTTTCCAAGTCAAGGCTTAGGCAAATCAGTCGGTCTGTCATTCTTGGCTGTCCTTTCTTCAGAAGTCATTAACAGTTTCTTACTTAGATGTGCTCATTAGTATTGATATGCAACAGTACCGAGTGGAAGTATTTGTTCCACGATTAAGGATCAATTAATTGCAAGCTGAATATGGAAAATTCCAATGAATAAGATGTTTCAATTTCGGACACAAAATGCATGATTTGTCCGCTATTAGCAAACATCTTAATTTCACAGAGCTTCCTTCATAAGATTCTAATCACTGAAATCTACACAACCGATTCCCAAAATGTTTTAGGCATTTTGAGAATTTTGAAGTGTCAGATATGAAACGTGGCCCAATAACGATTACCAAATTTTAATAAAGCTCTCTCTCTGACTTTTATCACTTCAAAAGTTCAAACAGAACATTTGGCCGTCAATTTCACATTTGGCTCTTAGAAGATTAGATTGGCCCACCACAGTGATCGGAGATGATCAACAAGGTAGTGGCCTAATGATAGACCCTCAATTAGCGAGATTTAAAATGGCCTGCCCTTCCCTCCCGCTCTCACCGCCAAGATAAGAGTTGGAAGACATTTTGCTTCAACATTTGCTTTGGGTTTGCATTCAGGTATGGCAAATAAGTTTTTATATATTTGCTTGATATCTAAAGTTCCATGCTATTTATTTAATGAAAGACAAATAAGTACGGGTTAATTCACTTCTAATTAGAACCTTTAAAACATTTTGGGATGGCACGTTATCAAGAAAGGGAGTAGATATTTAATAATGCAGAAGCTACCGTCTACTGTCTTTGACTTAATTTTTTTGTAAGAAACTGGATTTACTTACACTGTCTCATTATGGGCAGGGCAACCGTTAAGTAATTTTGACCAATGGAAGCTGCTAATCTTGGTGGTTTGATCTTAATCTAGGCCGCTACGGCTAACTTAGAGCGAGTATTCAATGGTTGAAATGACCTATAAGTTTGCGTACTGCTGGAGAGCAAACTCCGAAAAATATAGACATTTAGGGCCTGAATTTAAACCAAGACTTAGGGCATTTTCAACTCCGTAAATAACTAGTGCAAGAAATGATGTCACAGTCCCCACAAAAATGCGACTGAAATCCACCGTCTCACTGACTACTTGTGTCCTTCACCGCTACATCTATTCCAGATGTTAAAAGGTATTCAAGACTCAATCCATTATTAGTTTAAGTTCATTCTATACTTAACATAAACTGGGATGAGAGTCCAAGTGGATGAAGGGATTAATGAATGAATGAATGAATAATGGATGGATAGATAGAGGATAGATAGATAGATAGATAGATAGATAGATAGATAGATAGATAGATAGATAGATAGATAGATAGATAGATAGATAGATGGATAGATAGATAGATAGATAGATAGATAGATAGATAGATAGATAGATAGATAGATGGATAGATCGACAAGTTTATACCAGGATATAATATTTATTATAATGTATAAGTATGTATATATAGATAGATTTCTTTAAGTTTTAGAGCTACAGGTTGTGTTACTATTCAAACGGTCAGTGAACACAGATTTTACTAAATAGAGAAAATGAAAAAAACTTAAACAAACTTATAAGGTTCATTTCATGTCTCTATCCTTTGCCACTCAATAGATACACCAAATTTGAAAAAGCATATTATTTAGGACATCTCAAGTCCATCACTGCAGAATCTGATTGTCAGGGAATATTTAAGTTTTGATTTCCCTAAAAAGGTAGATCTGAATGCTTCGGAGTAGAACGAATGAAATGAAGTGAATTAATCTTTGGCATAGAAAAGACAAAACATTCGCACTGTACCTCCGGTAATCTTCATTTTCGAATGACTTCTATGAATGCCCTCGTCCTAATTTTGGCTTAGATTCAAAACTACTCCCTTTAACTGACCCTCAGTAAATAAAACTGTAAGTCGGTATCTTTAAGACGTTCTGCTTACCAAAGGATAGTGTGGGAATACAACAAAGCGAAGTCAATTGATAAGTTAAGTAAAAGAATTTCAACAGTAAACACCTAATTTATCTAACAAGCAGATAGTAAAAAAGTCGTTTTATCCAATTAAATCTTACTTAAATCTTAGATCTTTTTTTCACTTCCGCTCGCATTTCAAATTTTGGTTAAAGTGTCGCAGATCAAATACTTAAAAAGTAGGCTGATGATGAATTAAATGATAAAATCTTGTACTTGAATTATTGTTTTTTATTGGAGCAATCCTGCATGCTTTGATTTGATTTTCTAAGAAGGCATGCGATTCGCTTAATGTTTGTTTGGCATGCCTTTACGTAGATCGTTGTCGGTCCATTCCTCTACCCATAATGCAAGCTAAATAAACTCGAGGCAACCCTGACATCGCTATTTTATCAGTTATTTTAACGACTCAAACAAGTGAGTGGAAAATATGGCATTCAAACTAGTGATAAGTAGATCCTTGTCTCAAATTGCTTGGGTGATGGTAGAGTTTGCTCTTCAGCAGCGTTTATGGCCCAATCCCGAGGAGGCTGGTTTTAATGTGTCTTGGAGGTAGTATGTTAAATGAGATTCATCGATCTAATGAAGGACCCTCTTCATGGGCTTTTTTCTCTCATAATCCATCTTACTAGCATCACTGTATGCTATCTTTAGGTCTTAGTTGTACTGATAATTTACCAGCATTGGAAGGTCACCACGGCTACCATCTCGTTTATTTTGCCAATAAATTCCACTTTCGACTTGATATTTTTAACTGAAGCTAAAATTTATCTTTGTGTTCACTGCTGAAGTTGGTGGAAAGTACATGCTTAACGCCCCTTAACAACTTGCAACGACAGTGATCTCTTAAGCTAATTTGGGTTACTTCCATCATGCAAGTCTTTTGTATGCAGGTTTACACAGTATGCAGGCAACTATAGTAACCTCATGATCATAGCACTAGTTTATTGAACCTATTTTGTTAAATGGGATTCGGTTTTATGCTGTACATGATAATCAAACCATTTACTTTTCATTAATGAACTGATTTGATTTCACCAGAAGTACATGAGCCCGTTATCTTCTGCCTTGCTCTAAATGCAATTGGTCAAAAAAGGTTAACGTTAAGTAGTCTGATGTTGGGTTTCAAAATCATCGGTTAATAGCTGCGGTAGTTCATTGCGTCAATAGTGTGAAGGTATTTGGCAGATAGCTATAAATTTCTAAAGCTAACCTTTTAACAAAATAAAGTTAAGACTAATCTATTATTAGTTTTAGTTTATTCTATATCTAGAGGTGAATGAATACAAGAGGTAACTTTCCTACTTTTGTTTTTATGTAAGAGTGAATTTTTGTGACCATAATTATGCGAAATCGCACTGAGGAATTGATGGATTTGTTTCCGTCGGCTGCTCTGTTGCACATTATGAACCAAAACTTCAAAATTGCCCTTATCACTTTAGCCCAAGTAGGTCACTTTATGGATGACTGAAAGTAAAGTAATTTCTGATTCAGTGCTACCATCAATCGCAAGAAACCAAACGATTTATTTGTGTCTGCATTCCATAGTTGAATTGAGTTGATTTCAACTGGCTTTTCATCCCGAGTGGATTTTGATTACTACCACAGGTCCTTCATATAACCATACTAATATTGCAATGCTTCGTTATTATTTTCAAACAGAATATTCTACTGCTATTTTTATATACTAGTGTGAATGTCCATGTGTTTGGTCGTTAGTCTCGCCTAAATCCACGCACTGAAGAGAGCCAAGATAGCTTGTACAAATGAATTCCATTAGTTAAACTGGTTATTTTTATTAACTGTAAAATATCACTCTTCACTAACATCAGTATAGTTTTTGTCATCCACGGATGCTATTGCAGTGCAAAGATACGGTTGTCAGAGAACTGCACCAGGGTAGAGCCTATCTTCGCCTTCGATTCTAATTTCGGCCTTGTCATTTAGAAATTTGGCACTTTCTTTTCTGAACACATGGATCTTGTTTAGCAGTTTCAGTTACTACAGAGCGAATTAATTTTTCTAAAAATGTTAGCCAATTTTTAAGAAAGTATTTAATGGAATAGTCGATGGCCAAAAGTGCTGCTGATATCGAAAATACGGCATGGTCTTACAAGGTTAATTTTCCTTAAAATATATTTTTTACGCCAGCATTTAATAATGGAGTGGAACCTCTACCCAGTGCGATTAAAAACTCAGGCTGATTTCAGTGCTATGCCCTAATTAAGCCAAAAATTCCATCCTCATAGCATTTGTGTTCCATTACCAACAAAACCCTGAGCTTCGGTTCTCAATGGGATTTTCAGCTTTGAAAAACGGATTTCGGTATTGGTTAACTTTCTCATATAAAATTTTAATCGCTGAATAATTTTACATCACCTGACTTCTCCATCAGCAGCTAGTATTCTTGTTGTTTAGCAACTTTGGAGAGATTTCGCGTCTCTTTTATGGCATGTTAGTCAGTCTTGCTAGTTACCAAGGCGATTCGAGCCGGCAATGCTAATTTGTTATATGAGTAAATCGTCCAATAAGGGACTGCTAGGAAAAGAGGAAAATATGGATGCAAGTGACCTTTAATCCGACTCTTAATCAACTGTATCAGTTCTCTAATGATTTGGCGATTTGCAAACTGAAAGTGAGTCAAATACTAAATGTCAGTCTAGCGATATAAATGAGGGCCTTTTCAGGTAAATATTGGCTGATGATACTTAGCTTGAAGTGAAGATAATTACATAGATATTGTATCATCTAGTGCAGTCATTTTCGCCTAACAAAACACGAACGCACTTTAGAAACTCTAGTTTAGGAGTAGTTCCTGAACCCTTCTGCAAATCATTTCAAATTTTGTAATTATTGATGGGCAAACGAGTGAATAATTTTAATCCCGGCTTTCTCATGGCTATTCATTTCATCTAAGTTATTCATGCTATTTGCATTCGCTGGAAACAGTTTGAGTTTCCTGGTTTAGATATAAGTTAAATTCATTCCTTTTAATGAGAATCTCTCTAGAATTGGTTAATTCCTCACATAGTTCGGATCTCTCTTGAACAGACCTTTCAACTTTGTTAAAAACAATCAAGCTTTTTTCACTAGGAGCCTTATACGGCAGTGTTTTACGCATCTATTTGATGTAACACCTGATATGAGCATAATCAGAGCACTAAGTTGAACAATATTTGTTTGAATAATTCAATTTCACAGCTTTATTTTAATCAGAGTCAAAGTTACCTCCGTTTGTTCTTCTGAAAAGTCTATGCAATCAACCCATCAAGCTGTATCATTTATCTGGCATCAGTTTCAATCTCTCCTTAGGCCAGCAAATTTTTTAATAGAATCGTAACCTCATATGATAACATTTGGCTTTATATCGAAATCATTCATAATTGTTCCTTCATAATTAAAGGTAACGTATAATATACACTTGTTTATTTAATTAAACGTGAAATTTTCCAGTGACAATTTGCTATTTCTACCGATCTCATGTTTGCTATTTGACCACCTTTTACAATCATTGCCATCACCATAATAGCAATTGTGATATTATTTAAAGAAGCTGCATTGGTTAGAAAATACCCAAAGTAGGGTTTAATGCCTGTAAATACTTGGATATAAAAAACGCATTTTCTACGAAACGGAAAACATCGATGTCGAGAATTGATGTTATTAATATTTTTAGCAAAATCTAAAGGCATGAAACTCATCCCCGATTCAAAAAATCAAACCGGAAGCCTGAACCAAAAAAATAATGAAAGAAAAAAAGCAATGCAATGCTTTGAACTAGGATTCGTCATTTTGTTTATGGTGCCCAATTACTTGCCTTTGTACCTGACGTACAAACGTATTTTATGGGAAGGAGTCTATGCATTTCTGAATTCCTTTATTTTCAGTTTCGATCCCCATCTGCCCAAGTTTGGAAGCACTTGTTTGCATCTCCTTGCTGTTTTAGGGAGTTTAATCCAGATGGTCCCTGGTTCACTACGCTTTTTTTCTGGCTACATGGTAAGGGCTTTAATCTTCCGGATCCTTGGTGAGAGTCTCCCCAGAACGACTCTTCACTGAATCCCGTTGTCCGGTAATGGAAATTTTCTACTGAATAATCAACTTCAAGTGCGATTTCCCATCTTTCTGCTGATAATTAACCCGTGCGTTTGCTGATTTCAGTCGTCACTTCCTGTTGGCAATCGCATAGTTAAGCGTTGCAAACTCTCATCATTAGCCCAAACAAAATAATAAATCTCACATTAAATGTTTTAATCCATCTTTAATAATTTCGTTAACAAAGTTCTGCTGATGGATGCAATTTCTAATTAAAAAGCATGAGATAAATTATCAAAACATTTGTTTAGTATTTAGATTTTGCAGTTTCTGCTGGATGGTGACTCGTTTGCGTTTTTTTGCTATTTTTTTGTTTAGGATCCCCTAATAAGACTAATTTGAGCACTGCAGAGGTCTTGAAATATGGAGATCGACATTCAAATTTGTTCGTCGCCTTTGTTTCTGGACCCTGGGTTCGCATTCTTCTACTAATTGCGGAGCATCAAGCAAGACGACGAGGTCCACCGAGCCAATTCGCAATCACTCGTGGATGCGATTTCAATGAACTCTTACTACCCAAGTACTGAGATCTAAATCACCTTTCTTTGCATTAGCATTAATGAGCCAATCAGACCCTTTACGACCACCCAAAAATGAGGCCTTCTTTATCGAACTTTTAACGTGATTATTCCCAGAAGATCGTTTGTATAAACTTCTTGATTGTCATAGTTTACAGTTAGTCTTCTTGCCATATTTAGAATGAACTTAGGTCTGTTATCATCGGACAACGCTATCATAATTGTGAAAGGGTCCTAGAAAAGAGTTCAAGTCATGCAGTCTTAAATTTGAGGGACAGCTGAAGAATCCTTGCTAGAGGTACTGGGGCAGATCATTTATAGCATCGAATATCGAATTGAAATTCGGTGTATCGGATTTTTTACATCAGTGTGGACTGAAACTCGAATATCTCTATCAATATCAATGTTTTCAGTAATATCTGAATCCATTTATTGGAGTGCATTCAGCTGTTTCCAGATTTTGGGAAAACAAATGGAGGCTTCTATGTTCTATATCGTGAAGATGAATGTAATGTTGATTAGCTCAAATGCAGAGCTAAAACAAGCCGTCAGTTCAACTTTAAACTAACTAATTACTATCATGACATGGTTTTCAAACGGTGAACGTCCTATTTGATTTTTTTTTGTAACCGTCCTCTCCCAAAAATTACTCGAAGTGTCTCCATTTGTTCATATTTCCTTCGAAAACGTAGGATTTTATTTCAGTCGTCTGAATGAAGGCGACTGATAGAAATATACTACTTTCGGAGGAGATTGTTATCCGAGGTTTTGATGATGAATTTATCGCGGGGACTAGAAGAGAACGTGGCTGGCGAAGGTTTCATTTCAGAATATATCTTCGATAGTCTCTCTGAGTAAATCAGTCTAAGGAGAGCGATCATTTAAGACAACCTTTGGGAGGCCACCATTCTGAATTGAGATATCGAACGGATGGTATAGACAAGCCTGTGTTTGTCCCATTGCAATGAAATATTTTATTTCTGACGGCTATAAATAAGCATACCTTGGCCGAGGTATCCCCAATGCAATGAATAATTTCGTTTTTTGCTACCGTGTGGAGATGAATGAGCACAATGACCATAGGATACGAGTCGCTTAGAAAATCAAACTAGGGGTTAGTTCAAGACGCTTAAAATTTACTTTATGTCATTTCGGCCAATCAGACGAAAGTAAACTGAGTTTCGATGGACAAGGACTTAATCCATTTTCACCCTAAATAGGAATTTTTTCATTGGAAATAAGAACAAAATCAACAAAATCAATCGTTTCCTCTTTTAAATTTCGTTCCTTCTATTAGTTTCTCCACTCTTTGTCCAGCCTAGACTGAGATCAATGCGTGAATCCTAAGTAAATTAGCTCACAAGAGATCTAAGTAGCTGAAAATTATAAGCAATAGGAATCGCTGGTCGAAATGTTCTCAAAAATTCAGACAGTGCTTAAACTATGAGCCTCTTTGAAACATATTTACTTATTCGGCCAAAGATTGACAACTTCGGTTGTGGATTGTCTGACTGTAACGAGGAATTCCTAAATTATTACAATGGGTGTGGGCAGAATAACTGACGAAGTGGTCATTTGAGCGATTGCTAGAGATGTGAATGGAACACGTTTGCATTTAATAGTTGACCTTTTTTCCAACTTCAAGTTTTAACAATTTCACTCCTATTTGGTAGTTATTTCATTCTCAATTTTTGTAGATCCTCTGCTTTAGTCAATAAAGGCAATATTATAAAGAATTTGCATGAATTAAACACTGAAAATGGGCGATCACTTGATCATTCAACTTACACGAGACCCAGTACATTATCCATTTCAGGTGAGTCCAATTTGCCATTCGGTAGTGAGATCGGCAAACGGATAAGAATGGGAATGATTGTCCCATCAGCAGACAACGCTATCACATGCTATTTCAGCCACAGAGCCTGTGCATGACACCAGAAATAATCCCCATTCCAGAACAATATTTTCTCCAAGCCCAACTTAAGTGGCATTAATATAACAGAGTGTTTTTTTAATACTGCTCCACAATGTATTTGCATATATAATGCTCAAAAGTAGTCTCTTTTAGCGGAAGCACCAAGTGTCTGTATTATAATGATAGTTGATCAGTGAGCACATTAAGATAAAGGCTTACTTTATTGCAATTTGACCCCTTGCATATCCATAGGATGCTCTCGTTTTCTCACATAGCGATACTGCTGAGACGTGCTGGGATCTTATTCATGTCGACTGGAAATAACGTACTTCAACTGTCTTTCCTCAGATATCATTCTAAGAGTCCAGGGAATCTGTTCTTTAGAACTTTCAATCAAAATTTTGATATTTCCTTTACATAATGGGAAAATGGTCTTGGAACAGCAGCTGAGATCGATCAGTCCAATAACAACGATGCTCCATTAACAATGAAGCTGCCTCCTCTTCATGATACCATTCAAAGACATTGGAATTGATGTAAACAGATGATTGCATGACTTTTGAAACAATGAAGATAGTTGTTTTCCATGGGATAAAGTGTACCCCTAATACTTTTAAACTGAGGTTCGTGCCCCAGTCCCAATTCGTTATATACTGTCAATTTTTCAGTAGTAATAATTTGATTCCTTAACACAATTGGTGAATGCAGCCAGTCACACTACTGGATTACAGCAATCATTGTCAGTGTTATTAGTTGAATAAATTAACGCGTAAATTTAGTAAATAATCGCCTGTACATGACTATACACGCATATATAGGTCTGTCGAAGAGGAAGATCAGTAGTTGCTGTCCTTATTCTACGGACGCAGACAATAACTTCACATTAATCAGTTTTGTTCAGTCATACCTTTTCCGTTAGAAGTTTGGGACTGTAAAATTGAGCCACGAAGTCACCACTCATCCAATGATTTAGCAGTTTGCCCCAGTTCGTCCTAGCAAAATCCTCTAGTGAATTAGGAAATATCACATAACCAACATAATCTTGAATCTCAATCACTGTTCTTTTCGTGGAAATTTTTACTTTGATTTTGATAGCCCCATTTGCTAACCCGTTCTTTTAAAAATATCCTTTAAGAAATCCTTTTTAGAACGACAACCAACAACTTACTGACAAGTTATTTCTTTACATCAAAGAAAACTCTAATGTCTCTACAACTGCAAAATAAATTCTATACAGGTGGGTAAAACAAATTTGTTTGATACGTTATTAGTGATTTATGTCTATTTGCCTGATAGTTGCGCATCTGAAATTGGTCCTTTTACACTCCTACACTCAGGAGCGGAGCCAACACCTCTTTGACTAAGCGATCTAAAATGCCAGTTCTTCGTAATCCATGCCAGTTTCTGCCACTTTCCAATTAAATTAGACGTTGTCTAGGACGTTCCGTGGCGTGTGCTAACTTGTCTGAATCGAGGATGAAAAGCGTGGATTATTGTAATGGGTGTGACTTTTCAAGGCTTTTCGCTGTTGTCTCTGAGCTCCATTTTCATAAGGTGACAGTTCTAGTGTGATTGTTGATCCGGTTCTGACAGCCATTGAGTTTTTTTTTATTTTCTGAGCAAAAATGTTCTCGAATCTGATTTTGTGGGACTATTCACCTTGTTTTGATCTATAAACACTTCAACTGAAGCCTTGACCATGATCCCAATTAATCCAGGCACTCCTTGAATTTTTAAATAAACTTGGACTGGCGTAATTCTGTGATTATGCTAGATCAACAGTCTACGGACGTATCTCTGAAGCCGGTTTCTTAGTCTGGCGGTAATTAATGAAAAATTGGGTAGAAGTTCAGAATCCGCCATTTATTGTGTTTTATTTTGGAAATAAACATCCACTTAAAAATGCCAGACAGTTAACTTTCCTAAAGAAATTAATTTGTTATTAATATAATCTTAGCAATAACTAATCTCTTCAATGACTTTATCGTCCTTAACTAAAGCAGTAAATTAGGAGGTACCGATTGTTTTTCCATATTTGCTTCCCTAAAGGATTTCAAGCTGAATGTCGCTGAATCTTGTAAATTGGTTTTGGGGAGCCCTTCTATGTAATCGCTGGTTGGTCAAACAAGCTCGTAAAAAGTTGTCATGTTTCCATAAATTTACAACGTCAAATTGTGCTAGTTATCGTAATTTTTTTGTCCGAGCAAGCAAACAATCGCCTTAAAAATTTTGATGAGAACTGCCGATTAAAGAATTGACAACCCAAAAAGGGGACAAAAAAATCCACATGACCCCAGTGGAGGCTGCTACGACTTCGCTGCTTTTTTATCTGTGGTAGCAAATTGTTCCAGAGGGTTTTAATTCGTGCTTCAGAACATCAATTCACCGGAACCATTCCTGTCTTCATCGTACTAATCGAGCGTGCTACTTCGGTTTATGGTCTACTTTCTCCACTTATCGGAGAGTTGTTCTACTTAAATAGTAATAAGCAGCAAGTTCCAATTTCTGAAGGGACATACAATCAGTAAGGGTCATAGACTAATAATTACAACTAAGCCGGACTTCGTATGGCTTTAACCCTACCACTGGTGCTAATTTCAGGGCACAGGCAATTTTCGCAAAAAAATTTACATGATTTGAGTACGCACATTTGAAGAAAAATTGAATTGTGAGGCAGTTTCATGACACATTGGATAGTAAAAATTTATTAAAAGCAGGAAATAAGCAATCATCGAGACACTAATCTTCACAACATTTGCTTGCCCTTAAGTGATCGAATAGATTTGTTTGGGGAGTACAACGGAACTCGCAGCTTTTGCAGCGGAGAGGATCGTGGCTGTCATGAGCCGACATGTGCTTACTGTGAGTGCGAGTGTCCGGAAATACCACCAAGCAGAATTCGCACATGAGATTTCCGAAAGCCAAGGGTTCATCCTCTATTTTGGTAGCTGGTATCGATGACTTTGAGGCTGAGAGATCAAGAGGAGTTTCCTCCGTTTGGACGGAGATTGGCAAAGCCTGTGATAGCTGGGGTGGTGGTATTGCAAATGCTGGAGTTGTCACCGACACCGGAACGGATATTGAGTTGAACAAAGATTCGAAAAGACTTGGAAACTGAATTAGGGCAGGGATCTCCTGTGGTACATTAAAGGAGAGTGGAGGTAATGCTGGAAGCAGATCAAGGGCTGTAAAATCGGGAAATTGGGTTCTTCTGGGAGTTTCTGATTCTGGTTGGATAACGAAGGTGGTTGCCTTCTCCGGAAGACTTCCATCGACATTCAAGACAACTGGCTTCGAATGCTTATTCTTACTAAGGTGCTGCCGTAGACTGTGGCAGTATTTTGCGGCATATTTGCAATCGGAACAACGATACTGGTAGACGTTGGTATGAGATTTCATGTGGCTATTGAGCATTGATTTGTTCACACATTCATAATTACACTTTGAGCATTTGAATGGCTTTATACCAGCGTGGTTTCGTACATGATATTCGAAATGATGTCTGTACTCAGTCACAAATGAACAATAGGGGCAGTTTAGTTGGCGTTCCTTTTTAATGTGGATCCGCTGATGAACCCATAATTCTTCCTGAATATTTAAAAGAAACTATTATGGAGTTGTCTTTGAGGATTCATTTAGTGGACCGCTTGAACAAAGTGATATCCAAGTATATCGGAATATCATAATTTTTTCATTTATGGTTATTGTTAACGGAGTTTATATGGGACATTACGCTTCATAATGGCCTATTTTTTGACTTCATATACTGTTTGCCAGCCCATCAAAGAATAGTTATGGCAACAAATGAGCATAACTTGTGTAAGCTCAATCATGAGTTATTGCACACATCACGTATCTGAAAACATATGATTCACAAAATTTCTGTCCCAGGTCCAGGTGCTGTCAAATGTTTTGGCAGTCATCGTGAGGACCATCAGAAGAAAAATAGCGCCAGAACCGGATATGGGTTTGGTCCATGCTGAGAGTTGTCCCCTTTTGTCCCGATTAATCTTGATATTGACCATATGACTAATTATATGGGCAAAATCACTGACCACCTGCCCTAGCTGTTACGTTGACCGAGTTCTGCTGTCCCCATGATACTGGGTTACTAGGGTATCCTAATCCCTTCACTCCACTGCCCATGGCTTAGGTCAAAAATTAAGGGGAGCTTACACCAAATAAGTAAAAATAAACAGCTGGTCCATCTCCCCTAAAATGATTCACTTAGACGACCGGACCTCCTTGTAATGGGGAGAGATTTGCTGACATGATTATAAATACTCGAATTTCTCTAGTTTAATTGAACCATGTGTTTCAGGTTTGCAGATCTGACTTTGGATAATCAGTAAAGCAAAACCGAATTCATCATCATTTATATACTCAAAGATAAACGACTTGGTACCACTAACTGAATCTGCTACTGAAGGTGTATTTGGACAACATACTTTTGTTTGAGCCACAAAATCACATTGTTTGCAGCGCTGTGTCTTGGGTTTGGCAGGACGCTTCGTGGTCTTACCGGAAAAGTTTCCTGGACGCACTTCAGAGTGAAATCCGTCAATGTGTCGACGTAAACGACCCTCTGTTCGAGAGGTGTAATCGCATTTCGGACAGTGGTATTCATAGTGGATTCGGAGATGCTGCTGAAACTCCATTTTGCTTTTACCTAAATTTAAGCAGATTTTGAACAAAATTATAATTCACTCTTCTCGCTAATGACCGTAAAACAGTTGAGTTCAAAAGCTATCTAGCTCATATCGCAAAATCACATTTTGTTTCATAGTTTTCATGACCTTTTTCAAACATTAAAATCGGCCAGATTTATGAAAATATCGCCACTGCGGGGAGTAACCTTCCATCAATTTCCCATTGAATCCAGTATTAAGAATCATCTGCTTTGAAAACGAGGTCAGGGGTCAGATACATATATATGTTCCTAATTTATCAGGATCGGATACATCGGGGATGTTGCGCAGGCGCACAAGCGTTATATTCATCTGACAATGCAAGTACATTGTAAATTGCATCGACTTTTAGCAACAGAAACGGATTTATGCTCAGAATTTCACTTTGGAGGAAGAATGCACATAAAAGTGGCGTGCAATTCTTTACGGCTCTCTAGAAAACGTTTGAGAAATCACCTCTGCCCCCTATCAACTCTTCCCTTTCATCTTCATTTATATATTTTCAGCTAAATTCCTTTAAAGTTTTGCATCTTTGATCTGCAATTATTTAACAATCCCTGGAATTAAAATGCTTTAGATAGCCACTGGGTCAGAGTCTTTTCAATATGTGCCTGGTTTAAGCTAAATTTTTCCGCTGAATATAGCTGCCTATGACAGTTTTGGCATTTCAATAAGCGAAATCCGAAGTAGTTTATCCAATCGGTTCCTAATCGCTTAAACATTTACCAATTCACTGGAACCAAATCACGCATTCAAATTTGGCCACAAAACATGGGCTCAAACGTTTCAAATCTCAATTCAAGTAAGAACAAGTTCAACAATTAAAAAGAACCTTAAAATATACTAGGGTCCTCTACCAACATATCATTAATATAATGTCTAGGCCTGGTGAGAACATGACCGTTTGATTTACTCTGGCCAAAGAGCCGACAGGTGATAAATTTCCTTCCAAACATACAAAGAAGGGGTACCTGTTGCGGTCGCGAGCCTATTTTTTTCCCCGGTAGATGTGGCGACCGGGAGCGTCTAGACATCGGAGTCACAGTTTCACATTCAGACGTGTCAACTATCGATCCCACCCGCATCGTACCGGGTCTCACAGCCCACCTGCACTGCTGGCCATCAGCTTCGGAGGGCCGTTTTGAGACAAGCTAATCCAACAAACCCATTTCACTCTATCCCCATCACGTGGAGAACCATGACATTAAAGGCTGCCTGTTAAATAACTAATTTCGCTTTATGCTCAGAAAAAAATTGTTAGAATCTTTAAGAGATTAGGATAAAATGCTTACCGGTATATTGGCAGAGGTGACATATGTAAATTCCGGCTTTGTCCGGTTGAATGGAATCTGTATAAATTTCCATATGACCGGAGCTAGGTCCTATTTCAGTTTCGTCATTCGTGAAAAGTTGATCTTGGCCACCTTAACGTGGGGAGGGGAGAGAGCAAAAAGAACACTCATTTCGCCATTCGTTTTTAAGCTGTGTAAATTCATGGTGCATACTGATGGGATTTCCTAACTGGGATTAATGTTAATCAATGACCTAATCTACATAGTGGTAAATTAGAATACATCATTAGTAAGGATATACTCACTGGATTTGCTTTTATCGGATGCTACTGATAGCCAAGAGGGAGAACATATGCTGGCCGGTGAGTTTTTTTTCGGATCGGTGGAGGTCGATGGTGGGCTTCCAGAAGAATCGACAACGGCTTGAGCATCGATTGTGAGTTCAAATGAAGGTCGATCGCTGCTTCTTGAAGTTGAATGAAGTTTACTTTCACCTTTTATTGTAGAAAGAGTTTGTGAATTGGAACATTCAATCACATCCACATGAGCACTTTTCAGAACTTTGTTGTACAAACTCTTAATTCTACAAAGGATAAAAGAATATCAGCTTTCTAAGGGATGGTGAGACAAATTCCCTAAACTGGAATGGTCCTAGCAATTTAGTACCCACCCGCTAAAATTTCACTGCATATCTTTGTCATGTTTCAGTCGTCGTGGCTGGACAAATCAGCCTATTTGACCGTTAACACTTGGTAATGTGGTTCCCGTGCCTGGCGGTGCAAAATTCATGTAATCCCTGGGTTTTAGAGGAACTAGCCTTTTCCGTTTCGAGTTATTCCAATGGCCACCATAATTGCAGGTGCTAAACTCAAAGGAACTTTAAACTAAGATAACGGCTAATAATGGTAGCATGTCAAGATCGGAAAGAATGAAAGGAGTCGCATTCTGCTACAAAGAACTTGTAACACGGCTACTTGAAGTGCGTTCGAACGTTGATTGTTGGAGCAGAGTGCAGGATACATGCCTTCTGCTTGGCTAATCCTCAGTGGACTCCATACCGGGTTTATAAACTCCTGAGCTCTTAGACAACGGGTGCATAATCTTTTTCATGTCGGTACCTGTTTTACTGTATGTGGCTCTTTTCAGCCTCTACGTGTGCACGAATACTCAGAGCAACGGACTCGCCAGCACCCTGCATATTTCTTAATGCGAATACCGCCACAAAGTCTAACCTACGACTAATAAGGGACTAATTACTATGCATAAGTCATATGACAAGCATAAATCAAGTTCTACCTAGAAGAAAATTGTAATTCACACTTTGTATAGGGAGAGGGTCCCCTATGCGTATAATCATTTCAGTGGTTGATATGAATCACGTGCTCTGACAAAATCTACCGTCAGAGATGAGAAAAAAACTATGTGAAGACTGTGAATTAAGTAGTCAAGTAGACCAGAGCAAAAATTACTTTTCAACTTGTGAAGTTATTATTTCACCCGATGACGAAAACGACTCTATGGAAGAGAAGAGTTGCGAACTGGCTGATGATTGGTGCGTGCTTTTGACCGGGCTCGACTGACTGTTTGGCTGCAAAGAGCCAAATGCAGCATTAGAAAACATTTCACCGGAAGAACCTAGAATAGTTAAATTGTACATTAATAGCAAACGATTTAAGGCGGCGAATGATCTCAAACATGCTGGGGATTAAAGGTTTGCTTTGCACCTACGAGTAGCCTAGGTTGTATGCCAAATGAAACACTTATAGAGTGTCAGTTAATTTTTCTTTTCACAAGCCAATCAAATAGATGTACAGTTTAATAAATCCAAAATTAGGTACTACAAACACTCCATTCACCCTAGAGAACCTTGCTTTTTAACCACTCCCTTACGCCAGCATTCACACTATTTAAAGTGTGAAGGCACATTCAAAAAATGAAGCAGACATGTGAAATAATGTTTTCCAAATCTAATTAGGTATGAGCCACATTATGACTGATAAAGATGACATCTTGGGTTGAGAAAATAAGAGGGGAATTCTCACAAATGGTGGTTAGATGAAGCTTATATGCATTCATAATTTGTACCACAATGTGCTCACTTCCGCCCATAAAAAGATTGTACTTCAGAGGGGAGTACCGACATAAATGGATGCAATTTGAGTTTCCTTTCAACTACCGGAAGTTCGAATTGGCAGATCGGAGGCTTTTCGGCAAATCAATTCACATCAATGCTACTCTTTTACTAACGCATTAATTCTCACTCTTTCAAAACAAGTACTTCCGCCTTAATCATCGCTGAGGCACGCATATCTTCCATGTGGTGGTCTTTTGAAGCTACATAGCCTTTCGTATTCAAAAAATACGTTGGAGAGATTCCCGTGGGACAGACTTATCAGCTGAATGGACCCGATTTATTTATTTGTTTCTTAGCATGCAGGAGTGAGTAGCACCGTAACACCACTGCCTCATAGTGCCGTACCATCGGGGGTAGTGCTAAGCGCACCTTTCTTCGTTTGTGTGCTCGTATGCTGAATCTGGAGTTAATATACAACAATTGCCCGTTACCGAAAATACCTTAAGTACAGCTGCAAACAAGACTGATCTAAGTGGCCAATACAGAGAAGACGGAATAATCAAGCCAATCGCTAACTGATATGCAAACCAAAAAACCCCTTGGAGCAACTGAAAAAATCGAGAAGTAAAGAAAACAAAGGAACACGTGGACAAGCAACACTACTCACCTTGGGCCAACTGTGGTCCGTGCGAATGTGAGAATATCTTTAACATGTCGCCTTTTTAGGCATTAAAAAAGAGGTTAGCCAACGAATTTTGGCAAATCTTGGCGCGCTTAAAGAATATAGGACAGATGTGGTCACAGCGACATGATTGGCAGTTAGTACTGCGCTAAAGCGTGTGTATCTGCAGCAACCTAAATGTGTGCTGCGCGCATTCCTTTACTTGACCAATAAAAAAGAAGAATTTGCCATTAGGTTTTTTTCTCGGAGAACGGGAAGGCGAGAGGGAGAAAGGGAAGACGAATCGTTTGATGTATCTCTAATTCTTCAATTAAATCTAAATGATTCTGTTACTAAGTCCGATTAAGCCTCCTTGTAATACATACGAAAAAGTTCTATCAACACTTATTTCCCATTCAACATTCAAAATGCTACAGATGCTTTTGTGTTGACTTGTTTTTGTAAAATAACAATGTTACATGACAATTCTCAGCTGTGCTGAGAAAATTTATTTTACGAATGAAAGTTCTAAATCTAATGTTTTATTAAAAAAATTGTTAAACACTTGGCAGAACATTAAAACGACAGATTTAGTAACGTTTGTGTAAAAATGATCCACTTCTAACTGATGTCATTTGAATAAACTGAAGAATGTGTAGGCATCGATTGCGTTAGCACCTCAAGAGGTCATGAGGTGTCTGGCCTAAGAAACGGCTTCTAGTAATCGGCTGATTCTGAACCATGGACTCTAAAAAATATTTAGCTTAAGGTTAATAACACGACTTCCTCAGCTGTGTATTCATACAAGTTTTTCAATGTAAATCGAACAAATCGGAAACAAACGGAGGGTCCGAGGACAAGCCTAACCGTAGGTTTGCCAAATGTGACAAAAAGTCATTAATCTATTCTAGAAATTCTCTGTTTGGCACAATTAGTACGGCTAAAAACCTTTTGTATAGGGTCAGGTCTTTCACTTCAGAGAACAAGTGTGGTTAGTAGAGAGAAGACTGGAATACCTGTCTAACTCAAAGTAGTGCACATGGAAGGCGTGCGAGAAAGTTCATATTTCGGCTCATCTCTACTACATGTGATTTTTATATTGCCGGGTCAACGTAAGCAAATGCTTGAAAAATTTGATATCTGTGCAAAAATGAGTTACAGCTGCTCCGCATTTTACGTATGCCTGCTTTATTCAATGTAGTAAGCAATGTCGGGACTTTATAAGGAACATGGCCATTTGTTCATTGTAAAATGAACATAAAAATTCTATAAAATGGTTGCTGGGTGCAACTTTCATCAAATTACGATAAAATATTAGGGCCGAAATACTATTTTGGCTTTTTATTTTATGTTGGATGTGCCAATCAATAAAGTCAAAGCTCGATACTTTATTGATTCGGGAAGGCCATTTGAACGTCCACTTTAAACTGAAATGACCTACTATGGAAGGGGTCATAAGTTTGAATTGCGACCTGGGATAATGCTAAGCCTTCAAATGGACTTGAACTATTGCACTACATATATATTCTGATGAACCACGATTTATGATTTATCACTAATTAAGAGAAATCTACCATTCAACAGAAGCATCAAGAAAGCCCAAAATCCTAGTTATGGGCATTTTATTTGGCTTTTCAGACGCGCCGGACATTGAAATAGAAATATTTATGGCTTGATCACCTTCCCTATGCTCTTAACTGCGCTTTAGCCCTTATCTGCAAAATTATTGTGGCTATTTTATGACCGGCAGGTTCCCTCCTAAAGCCATTTAATGGGAATTTGATAGCAGGACAGCAGCTACTTCTGTTGTGCCCCTCCTCCTCCCCCATAGATTCGGATGCCATTTCAATCGCATGGTGTGACACCGTCCCAATTGGCGGTTTGGTTTAAAGGGTAGGAAAATCAAGTAGTCGCTGGCTGTCAAACGGGGAGGGCTACCTTGGCAACTATTGGTGGTTATGTTCATCGCTATCGCCGAGGCATAACAGTATCCCAAGTGGACATCGCATGGTGCCTATTCCACTCCAATTATAATAAGTAAACTTAATATCTTTCTAGGGATTTTCTATGAGATGGGATCATTATTTTTCTCATCGTACAAACATTTCCATTACAGAAGTGCTTGATCGGGCGAATTAACGGTTCCAACGGAAAACACTTGAGAGTTCGATTTTCATTTGCAACACTTCTCGTTTAAATGTCAGAACCTGCTAATAAGTTGTAAAATACATATAATCTTAATTATCACAGTCATTTCTCGAAAAAATAAATGATTTCGCTAAGATTCTTGAAGATTATAAACACCATATCCATATGATCGGCGAAGTGATGCCAAGCGGAACGTTCTTGAATAAAAGAGCAACAGCGTATCCAAGTGCGGTTCCAGTCATCGCCAACACGATGGTACAAACAGGGCATTTCCGAAGATTAAAGTAGAATTTGATGATAAAAGGAGATTCCCATTGGCAGTGGTTTCAAGCGGTGAGAAATAGGTATATATTTCCGTTTTGATTTCATCAATATTAGACACTTTCCTTTCAAAAGAGCAAAATTGCATTTTACTGGCGCTAAACGGGTTTACAACCCTAGGTTATTTCAGCCTTAGAGCCCTAATGGTTGAACTTTTAGGACTAACTGTAATGGGCTTTGATCATTTGCTACAGACGTTAGGGCCCCCAATGAAAACGTTTGATCTATTCCCTTACCGTCCCAAAGGATTGAATTCATGCATCAAAAATCCAAATGCAAACACAATTAGAAAATTCACTATCTTAACAGAATCTAATATATAACCTTTATGTGTTATTTGCGGGAGGGCCAACAAAACCACACTATCAATTTTCAGCAGTTCCTTTCGTTTAACCCAAAATTCAGGACCAAAGATCATCCTAAAAATGCCGCCAACACAGATTGAATTACATTAACTAACAATTGTCTTCTCTTAAGAATTTTTCCAATGCCAGCTCTTCTTATGATAGACTCTTTTGCTTTCCGAAATGAAACTTCAAGACTGCCTTTGAAGGAATACGAACAGGAACTTATTTTCAGGGTATTACCGAAGACTAATTTGTAACTTCGGGTGACGATTGGACATGTCAAAAGACACAATAGATTAAAGTGGAGTGGAGAGTGCGATGAATGATGCCTAGCGTAGAAGTGGCTAGCGGTTTGTTTGTGTTTGAAGTTTCCTAAAACTTGTTCATTTTGTGGCTGTTTTGGTGTGAGAGTATGTGCGTATGCGTATCAGACAGCAGCCGTCATTGAGGTTACAAGGGGAGAGTTGCGGGGGGAGGCTGCCTAGTACGGCATGTACACGCCAGACACTGCATGTTCTTGTTCAAATAAATGGAAAAATGAAGTATCATTGAGGCGGCTCCTGTTCGCCACCCTCCTGCTTTAATTGGGATGAATTGTGGCACCTGCATTCCAACAGACAGTCTAGTTTCACTTACAAAATATGATACTTTTACTAATGTCCATTCAGGCGATCAGTCGCTTTGGACTCATCATATACACGAAGCACCTTCAGCATTGCCTGTTCCTTTTTTATAATTAATACTGAGGCTATAAGTTCTTGTTATTAGGGAACTAATATCATCACCGAGACAAATTCCTGGAGAAACATTTATACTTATTTTAAATTATCTTTGATATCTAACTTTACCATCCACACTCTTCCAGTTCAAGGGGCTTAGCCTATTTCATTCCCCTATTTAGCATCGGAGTTTGAAAGTATCTCTCAAATCGGCGCTTTCTGTCGTTCCAAATACAACGTCTACAATCTGTTTGGTGTCGGTTTCAATCACCTACCAATTAGGTAACTGGGCTGAAAGACGTAACACCTCCACTAGCAAGGCAAATTATGATCAGGTATTTGTGAAACTCTAATACGACTTGGAAGGAAATGAGAGACTAAAAGGGCTATCGAATCGCTGGTTCAAGTTCACAATCGATGGTTCTCAATCCATTTTGTTTGAGAACAAATTCTATTTCACCATTCACTATGTTGACACTTGAATTTTTCAATTATTAATAAGAAAGCAAGCTGTAGGTCTATGCAAAGCTTCCAATGGTATAATGGTTCGCGATTATAAGTAAGCATTAAGTAGGGAGTTCAGTGTAGGATGAATTTCACCGAAACCTTGACTTAAAATTAGAAGCTTTTAGGTCTATTTTCCTTTTAACTAAAGTTTAATTGCATTTCCATTTTATTCCCAAATGTTACATGAAGTCGAACAGTGTAATAAAATAAACATAACGCATTTTTATCAGGGTCATTGGAAAGCATTACGCCAACTTTGTCCCTTGGTTCAGGTTATTTCAATATGAAAAATGTTTTCAGTTTGTCCTTAGAGGAAAAGTGTCTTTCCGCACCTCAGTTAGTAGAGATGTTTTCATTTTAATAATACTTTGTTGTTCGTAACTTTTTACTATTCTTGCTTATTCAAGGACATTACAATGGCTCACGATTCCCAGAAAGAATGCAAAAGCAAAGGTCACCGAATAAATTATGTTATTGTCGTAGGATCTATGATTGTCGGCGCTTTTTTGATTTTTCAACCTCTATTCTTGCCCATTTCGAGAATGATGAATTACTTACGCAGAAGTAATGGCTTAGCTAATCTGAGCCAGTGGATGTCATTCACCGGAGCTACTAAGAGAACTGGAACATGATTTTGCTATGTATACAATCTACACTAGGCGTTTGATGTTGTTAATGCAAGGCAGTCGCTTTGCCGAATCGCACAGGTCGTCTTGGTAACTATGCCTGACGGTTCAGACGTATCCGCCACAGTTTGGTGGTTGGAATAAAGATATGGGTGGGAGGGGTGCATTGCAGTAGAAGGAGGCAGCTGCAATTATTTATATGCGTTTAATCAGGTCACTTTAGTCTCGAACTGCAACTCTTTAAGAACCCCGACTTAGGCAGGCCCCTCACAGCATCTGCGTCAAAGATGAAATAGAAAACCGGTACAGTTAAATGCTAAACTTTGCGTGTGTCAGACTGATGTGTGCTTGACGCCGGGAAGCAGTTCTGTTGTATTTCATGCTGTAATTCAATCTCTCGATACTTCCAAACTCTATATAGGGAGAACTTGACTAGTTTACATCTCTTGCTAAAGTTACACTTTAAGCTCTGATCTGCTACAATTCTTGGCAGTCCCTTTATATCTCCTCATATTTTAGTTGTTGACTATTTTGTTCGAGTATTTCAAATGACGCAACCACTTAGCCACATAGTAATTTAATGCTTCAGTGGAGTCATGCAAATACATGTTTATTTTCAAAATGAATGCCACTATACGATTTTTTGGGGAAAGTAAATTCGGTTTCAATAGTACAATAGTTAAGACGACTTTAACTGAAGATCACAGTTCGGTTTGTAAATTCCAAATGCATAAATTAGTCTAGGTATTTTTCATTAGAATGAATGAAGGTTATTTAAGGAATAAAACTAGTACATAAGTAAGGCAATTCGTCTTTACTTTTTCAAATTGAATGCGCCAACTTTTATTAACTGTTGCACATGAGAATGACGAAAGGATCTAGACGTGTTTTTTAGCATACCGATTCCTCGTTTAACAATCCCATTTTGGCTCAAATTCCACTAGAGACGAAGATATCAGATACAGCCCTTTCAGCTTCTTTCTCAATGTTAACTGTTACTTAACTTATGGATCTCTAAATAACAGCTCTTTATGCACTTGCCACTACTTCGACCTGTACGGCAATCACTTTCACAGTGTTTTAACCATCATGAACCAGGACACTCTTATCGAATAATTATCAGTCTATCTTGATATTACTACAAGGATATGATGATTCCGATACTGCAACTTTTACAACATTATTTAATTAGCGGTCCTTTTGTGCACCTTGAAGTAAACTAAGAAACAACATCTGGGGAAGAGGAACAATATAGAGCCTGCCCTACTCTCAACCTCCACTGGTAACCCCAGGGGCAACTCTGGGGGCTAATGAGAGGGGTTGCCGGATAGGAATAATCACCCACCGGACCTATAAAATTAGCTTATGCTAGCAGAAGTACAACCTCGTACAGTTTGGTGAATGAGGCACGGCGTAAATACCTGGAGTAATTGTCTCAAACCGGACTGTGGAAAGTGCGTGCATGTAGCACTGAATGGAGTCTCCGCCAGAAAGTTGAAAAGATTTCTGGAAGAGGTATGAAGATTGTCTACCCTTAACAATGTACAATGAAACCATGCTAGAGAAGTGACCAGAGAACCGTAGACGCGGATAAACGCTTTTACTGTCTTCTGTGTTAACTGTTGTGCGCTACATGTTGTAAAAGCTATTTGTACTTCTGTTGTACCTCCAATAAGTCCTTGAGACTTGCCCTAATGGGTGGGAGTAAATAAATAAATCAGTAAATATAGCCTGCCACCTCGAAAATGAATCATGCAAATTTGAGAAACGTCTTAGAGATAGGCTAGACTAAAGCTGTATTTTGCAAGTGATTTCTTACTTCCTTTAAAAAAAGCTGATTTCTTAAAGCCTTTTATTCAGAAGTACAGTCATTATCCTTCGGAGGTGTAAAACAGGACAAATGATTTTCTAGCATTTAAAGTAATTTAGACCCATCAAACAGTCCCTAAAAAAATTTTCTAAGGTCAACAAAGTGCAACTTGACTTGTTCTCTCTACCATAGAAAATCCACTGAAACTATCATATGAAGGTTTTTTTTTATTTAAGGCTGCAGATTTACTTCATCTAATGTCAGCATATCATGTTATTTCCTATGATTACAAGAGATTTCAAATTCAGAACCAAATAGGAAGTAATTACCTCCCCGAGAACCTGAAACATCTTTGATGACAGTGATGTTCACGTAGACTAAGCCTAAATTTACCAATCAAATTCATTGAAGACCTGGCTACCAACTCTCAACAAAGGAAGCAATCTATTACATGTTCATAGTTCGCGACTGCCGGGTTTTATGATGTGCCACTGTTAGGATCTTCTTTCTACTGAATCTACGTTCTGAAAAACTTTAGCCATTATGGTTTAAGCTTAAAAAAGGTTTGGAAAATAGCTTGCCGTTCTAGCTCGTGTATGCACTCTTACATAAAGCCGTAGACCCCTTCCATTGATGCTGGCTGGCAGATAAGTTAGTTTGTGTAGTAACAAGGGTTTTTATTTGAGTAGCTGAAAATGAGAGGAGCATAACTGGACCGCGGTATTGGTAATGAACGCATTATATGAATACATAGTGCTCAACAATGAAATGCATTCGACTACACTTTAGAATGGATCTGTCAAATTTCAATGTGTAGTTTATCGTAAACGTAACTATGCAAATGATCAATTCCGGGGGATATACACGAGTGATAAGTTTTAGGTGAACCTCAAGAGTCAGACACTTAACGTTCGGGTCATAGGAATGTGAATATAAACAAGAGCAACGTCGTGGTGGAAGTGACAGAAACGCAATGATGCTATAATACCACACTCAGAAGCGGTAAAATATGTTCTATTAAACATTCAATTTAATCCGGAATTCCGAGTTTCACTTCGAGTAGACAGTTGATTTTCTTTGGCTCTTGGTGAATGAGTCCTTTGCCATTTCAGGTTGCAGTTTTCTGGTTAATGAGCATACAAGGTTCATTCCGCGGATCCACACAATTTGATCACATCACTTCAGTTTGAATATGTGTAGAAGGAGAACAAATCCAGTGCATTTTTTACCATAAGTGACCGCATCAGACAGTGAATGTGAAATAACCATCACGAAAATTATATTTCACTCCTGTCTATCCGAAAGGTCTAGAATCCCGATATAATACCCCAACTGCCTCCTAGTAGTGTGTTTGAATTGAAAATTATATTAGGGGAAAAAAATTTTGCAAGATCTCTACTGAAGTCTCCAAATGGGACCAAATTAGTGGAAAATGAGATCAGCATATTTGCAATAGCCAGTACGTGATTATATCAGTAAAATCGACTTCTTTTTCATTAATTTAAAATTTAAATATAAAGCATTAGGTTCACCTCACTGGTTTAAAACGTAGTTGTGTTCAAGTTCAAGCGGAATGAAACAATGCAATAATTTTGAGGCCATCAGAAGTCGAAGTGACACAAAAGGCCTAATATGCCGTCAAATCTATTCTACAACTCTTAGTTGTAAGATGTGGTGAATTTATTAAAAATAAAATTTACTGTATCTGCAAGATAAAATATAAGAGCTGATCGCTTTGCTCTGAATGGAGAGGAAAGGAACTGGCAAATAGTTTAGGTAATTCCTGGAGCAGAGATACAGATGGATTGGTATGAAGATAAGCAAACTAACAGTCATCCGCACATTGAAGAAAAGATGTTTTCTGCTTTCTCTTCTGAAGCAAAGAAATGCATGCTGACGCTTTCTGATAGGGCACCTACCTTTTGACCTATTTGTTACATAGAATGCACCCAGTGAATATAGACTGCTGCACCACTTTCAGGCAATTATAATCTGATGATTTTCAAAGATTTCGCCATGGATCAAGTGTAAGATTCCATCTAAGGTAGGAGGAGCTTAATTAAAAGTGGTTTACTGCCCATTTGTTCAAAGGAATCGTGCTCCGAAGATGTATGTCAGGGCAAAGGCTAAGAAATAACAGCTTGAAAGTTTTGGTACAGTCAGGTCATGGGCATTTAACAAGCAATTCATAAAGTACAGCATCTAACATACCAAGACCGCATAAACTAGGCTTAATAGTAGAGCGAATCCCGCATAAAACAAATAAACATTGAAAATACTATGCAACCAGTTCAATTTCATTCAAAAACTAGAATTTTCTCCCTGCAACCTACGGTCCTTTTTGCCAATCAGAGTAGAAGGGAAAGACATGGATCTGATCATTCTGTGACAAAGAACGATACTCCCACATTTTCGAAGGTGCTGAAGCAATTTACCAATATCTACAAACAGCGTTAAAAAGTTAGAAATTTGATTTCGATTAACACCATACATTTCTTAAAGGTAGGATATTTCTAGGAGTTTCCATTAAGTACGGCTCTTCTTGTTCAATATTTTCATCTGCATTTTCTTCTTCGCCAAAGTGTCGGTTGACATCAATCCCCACTCATCTGGTTTGTCTATAGCAATAACTCTAACTTAATCTCGCGTCTCAGTTATTAGCTCGTTGCTATAACACTAGGATACATTAGTGTTATAATACTAACTGAGAAGGGATCGTTTTAAAATCTTTGGGATTTGGAAGCAAAAGGTCTCCAGAATCTCAGGAATATAAGTTCTTAACTCATTTTGCCCTCCCCATGCACACCAGAGACCATTTTTGTAGTCTGGTCTGAAGAGGAACAACCGGGGGTGTACTAACTGAGAAAAGTGAGTTAGAAGCTTAAACTCATTTTTGGCTCTAAGAACGATTAGTCGTGCCTGGCAAGTTTTTCACACTTGCAGCCGGTGCAGGTCAAGTCAGCTCAACAATTTCTACTTCTTTTCAAACATAAATACTAGTAAGTAATGTATAGGCGGTGAGAGTGCTAATTAAGAGCCGGATAGGGTTGTCGACTTACCGTAATATAATAAGAGACTTGCCGCTACTCGGTATCCTCATGTAACCATGGATTTGTTGCGATAAAGACGAGATCAAGGGTAATACAGAACAAAAATGCCAAAATAGGATGTTTAAATGTCTTTCAAACCATGCTATACCTCCCCTGACATCCTATTCTGGATAAAAAAAAACAATTCTCTTAATTAAATATACGCATGAGAATCAGTCATTTGTGAACCAAACCGAGGTTGATCAAGTTCATCGACATAGACATCTGCTTTTACAACTCAAAATAAGCAGTACGCATCGGTCAGCCAAAAACATGCGTAAGTTCAATTTGTGACTTTCCACTGAAAATAACTACAAAAACTAGCTCTTTTTTGTTACTCCTGGTTTTCGCTAGTCGTGCCAAGTCATGCTTTGTGGCCGCAAAATTCTGTATAAAAGTAAACACTATGGTGGGGCACTTCATACACGTAGTCGGACGTAGCGTTTAAAGTTCACACAACACACTTTTTGGAAACTTTTGGACAAACAAATCGGCCAAATTACATTTGGTCAGGCGTACGCTGTTGGTGTTTTTGTTTGGCGTCATTCTAATCGGGTCAGGAGCGGTCAAATTAACCAAGGCTCCAATAAATTGTGAAAAAAATACTCCCGATTGACGGTAGTTGAATTCAGTGCACTATTTAAGATTCAGTGGAAGTTGAGTTTTAGCGTTCATGACTGAGAGGCGAAATTCGCTCTATTAGGTAACTAACCTTAAAAATATCTCGAAAACCAAGGATGTTAAATGTATTTTAACCATTAAAGTGCGTGCACATTCGTTCGCGCCATGGAATAGTCGTTGTATTTCCATAACTCTACCGGGTGACTGTTATGAGCATTGTTGGTAAATCATGGATTTGGAATGATCTTAAAAAATTGTTTTTCTGTGTCACAGCATGTTTATTAATTAAAGATGCTGAGTACTGTTTGTGTAGTTATTTTCTGTTCTCACTAAACTTGGTACAAGTAATAGCAATTTCATGAGCACTTGACTCACTAGACGACACGGATTTAAAGCCAACAGGGTGAATACGGTGATCACCGCCACTAACTGATGCTACCCTACAAAGGAATGGCCAGTTTGGAAGTCGTCAATCAAAACCACCAGATATAATATTATTCCTCTCAATCACTTTCTCTCAACCTCAGAATATGTACAAATTTATTCAATGCATATTTAATTATTCGCCTTTAAAGGGATTCTGACCGAGTCCAATCTCTATACTGATATTTGTTTTGGAAAACATGTTTCTTATTGAATTTGAAATTCGCCACCCAATTCACACTTAACTCGGGCTAATATAACGATATGTAATATAACGTGTTGTGAGGAATTTGGCCAATCGTAGAGAATACTGTAGAAAATAAGTTTATAAGTAGATCTTCTGTGTTAACGCCGTAAAATGATCGCAAGGTGATGAAGCATCTGGTCGAATCTGCGGAAAATGGTAAGGTATGGGAGCTTTGTTATTCACATATGGGGGGTCTTATAAAAATTTATCTAGGGTGAAGGTCGAGATCATTGTATACACCGTACGTGCATGATATTAGGTGGCGCTCGCTGTAGAGCTATTGTCGTCTAAGAGTTGAGCTACGGAGGTGTGTTTACATGAATGTCAAATGATCACCAGTCCATAACAACCTGCTAGTCCACTCTTCACAGCTAAAAGCAAAATATCTGGCCTAGACAACTGTAGATTAATAAGAAAAGAACTAACAAGTGACGAAAAATATTCAAAATTAATCAACTTAACTTTCAAAGCAAAGTGAGAATAAAAAACCTTTGCCACAAATTTGAGGTGAAAGCTGGCTCAACCAAACGTTTTGAATGAACAAAACTTGTCTCTTGCATTTCCAATGCTTCCAATTGTTTTATGAATATCTGATGATTCAAAAAAGTGGAATGAGTTGGGCCTTATGAACGTAGACTAGAATGAAAAGTAAGTAAGAAACTTCTCACAGGGAATTGGAATCTGATACCTTGCTACACTTCGTCCGATTTACAATGAAGGCTTCTGGTAACATGGGACAACGGATTTAGCTTTGCTGTCATTTTGTAAGAAGTTAGCTGTTACAGAACTCAAATAATCCTGCTTGAATGACGTCGAATGGCAAAGTGGAGCATAGCATGTAAGGCCTTTTGCAGGATTGCGGAATCCTCAAGAACTGATGCAAGTAAAGGGTCTTGAGACCTCGAAGGCATTTCGGGTACCGAATAGGGCAAAACGACCTAGAGTAGCTTTTTTAATCAAAGTTAAATTTTTTTGAGACTATTGACCGTCTTCAAATATCAAATACGAATTTTAGATAATTTTGGAACATTAATATCTGAACATACAATCAGGTAAAATAGTAGGAATAAAAGAAAAAACGGCATCAATATACCATATAAACCTTACGACAGATTCTCGGATGAAGCGGCAATTATGAAACGTGTAACAGGGCAGGGAACAACAAGTTATTAATTATTGAAGTACTTTGTGAAAATGTTTTTCTATGTTGAGGTTCAGTATTACCTATAATCACTTTTCACTAAGAAACAAGATAAAATTACGTTAGATCACGGCAGCTCGATTTCTTCTGCGAAAGTAATTATTGGTGGTCAAACCTACTCTCAACCTCCTCGTGGTGACCACCGGTAACCCCAGGGGCAACTCTGGGGGCTAATGTGAGGGGCTGCTGGGTAGGAATAATCACCCACCGGACCTATAAAATTAGCTTATGCTAGCAGAAGTACAACTTCGTAGAGTCTGGTAAATGAGGCACGGCGTAAATAACCGGATTCGTGGTCTCAAACTGGAGTACAGAATGCATATGCAAGTAGCTATGAATGGAATCTCCGCCAGAATGTTTATTTCTGGAGGAGATTTGGAGACAAACGAAATCGGACGAGGTGGCTCGACGAAGCTGAACTGCTACCTGTACGAGGAAGCCATGCCAGAGAAGAGACTAGACAAACGTTTTTACTGTGTTCTGTGTTAACTGTTGTGCTTAATTGCTATAAAAGCTATTTTTAATTTTGTTGTACCCCAATAAGTACTTGGAACTTACCCTAATAGGTGGGGAGAAAAATAAAAAGTTGCCGAACGCACAAATTCCCGATACTCAATCAATAACGCCACAACTCTTGCGAGAATATTCTTATCAAAAGTAATAAAAACAAATAGCCTTTTGCCTATTGAATGAATCGCACACCAATTTATACCAACAAAATGAACGTTCACTTTATTTGAACATTTTATACAGTAGACTGCGCACTTCTACTTCCAATAAATATAAAATTGCATCAGAAGTAAAATTAAAAAACAACAGTGTCAGAAATAGAACTCTGAACAATAACACTACAAACAATATTTTGTTTTAAAAGTTGAATTTTTGTCCTTCGAGTCAACAAAAGCGCAGACTCATAAATTCAAGGTCGTAGCTGCCAACATTTATCAAAATGAAAAGACCAGCAATCTACGCCATTGTTTTCGTTATTGGAATAATAACCGCAATGATTGTGTCCTTCAGTATGTTTTCTAAGCTGCAATACATAGTATACAGGTAAACTGCGAACAGGAATATTTAAAAAAATGGTGCATCTAACGAATTATATATTTATATAATTTTTTGAAAAAAAATGCTCTAGACTAAACAAAGTCGCTGGGATAATCCACTGTGACGAAGCGGAACCTTTTTGTCAGGGCGCCGCGAATGAGTAAGTACAAGCATGAAATTCCGATTACATTATTTTGTTCATGACACACAAGTGTTTTGATTTACTCACAGATTCTAAATATCGATCATATGCAACTTTTTCTCCATGAACTGCTTGGGTCTTAATGGACGTATTTTGTCCACTTTTATGGCCATTAACTCTAACTCCATGCAGATTATAATGAATTGGTAATAGCTCAAATACTCAGATATCATACTGGGTATTTGTTGCTACCTTACAAATCTGTCACTGTTTTTGCTCCTCATATAAATGTAAGAATGAGAACAGTGAATCACTTAATGTGCAATAAACTCCATCTTAAAAATCTGAATCCAGTTAAACATTTAGCTAGACTTATGTCCCCAATATCAGTTTTAACAAGCAGTTTGTCTTGACAAACATAATTAACTTTGAAATTTGTTCACTGTTTACCGATCGTTTCGAATTCGCCAAGTCTGTTGACTTTGCTGCTTTCAAATATCGCGTCATCTGACATCTACAAAATGAATGCGACTTTGATCTCATTAAGTGGTGCCATCTTGACTACTGATGGTTTGAAATGCTGAGGTAGTTTCAAAATTTCTGCACTAAACACCCAACGGTTGTATTATTTTTATTAATAAATAATCTTTCTATGCACTGGATTTAGTCGAGGAAGATGAAATGCTTATTCTGGATATTTAAAAAAGCCAATTTTTTTTCCATTTGCTGTATAGATTGCACTTTAGTAGAAAACCGGAACTGACGTCATTTATAGATTAGGCGATCATAGACTGGATCCATAATATATGACTCGACATCTTTGAAAATCCAATTTAAAATTTAACAGACTATCATAATGCATGGGATAGAGAGCCCATCATTTGCAGTGATGTAGACTGTAGCCATCAAATCTCACTTGGCTTCAAAATTTCTACACGGAGGCACACCACCAACGTCTACTTATTCCGAAAGTAGGTTTAACAACAGAATTCCTTGATCAAATTTCGCCAGCTCATGAGTATTGCCACTATAAAGAACTGAGTTTTTATATTCATTTAGTATACCTAATTTGCTGCAGAATCTAAATAAACATGTCAAATGATTAAACTGATACGAATCATTCAGTCACAGTGGCTAAGTAATGAACTTTCTAAATCCATATTCATAAGTGTTTGCTATAAAATGTTCAAATTTTAATCTATACTTTCCTTTGATTGCGTGTCCATTTTTCCGTTATCGAGGTGGATTTGCTAGTATTTTAACTAGATGTGTTTTTAACGAGCATATCTTTCAGTTTTTAGTTATCCCGTTCAATTGAACCAGGAAATTTTGAAAATAGAACTAAGTCGAATCCTCAAAAATAATATGTTTTTCAGGCACACGTTATAGGTGTGAAAGCATTTCCCCAATTTATTCTTGCAGTTAGCAGTTTGAAAGGTAGCTCTGATTGGTTTTTGCGTGAATTGTCGATAGTAAATAAATAACCAAAAAAATAATAACTCATCAGTAACTTCCTTTTTGTCTTTAGAATCAAATTTATCGCTTTGTAAAAGGTAGCATATTTGGCTTAATATACCATTAATAACACGCATGTCATCCCAAATACTGACATGGAGGAAACTTCTGTTCGGCCATCCGTTTGTTCGTCTTATCATTGAATGTGTGCCTATGTCACCCTATGCAATCTGATAGGTCCATTATGCCCGTAACAGCTGCACCGCTTTTATTATTTTATACTACTTTTTTATTTAAGGCTGCTGAATATTGGTAAAATAAATAAGTGCTTAACTTTTTAATTCGTTCTGAGCCAGGCCAACCACTTGAAGAATTCATATTTGCTTAACTCTGTTATCTAGAAATGTTAAGAAGACTGATTAGGTCACCCATTCCTTTCGAGATCATGAAAATCAACAAGAATGAGAAAAAACTCGTGAATCCTCGAGATTCCTGTATGTCGTTCAGCGTCATTTACTGCAGTGACTGAAATGAACTCGCTCTATTCAAATATTCACATTTCCGACTAGAAAAAACCGTATTTACTTACAAGATATGCTAGTTATATCGATGATCTTGCACTAGCTCACTTATTTATAATTTTTTCAATGTCTTACTGTCTATTTTCGGATCTTTCTTAGGTCAAGATTTGACGGCATGAATACAACGTCAAGAGAACAGTGGGTGCAGTCCCAATCGGCCTATCTTTCCACTGCAATGAGTCTGGTCAGTGGTACCGTCGGGCTCTTCACCATTATCCCCTTAGGCATTATCTCAGACAGATATGGACGGAAAGCTGGTCTTATCATTGCCTGTGTTGGATTCGCTTTGGAGACCATTCTCAACTGTAAGTTATGATAATGACAAGATATTTGAGTAGAAGGGGATTTCTGTTTCTGTACTATCATAGGCACACCTAATGTACATTAATGTTTAACCCAAACATGTACTCCTCGTATCTGTCCATTGTTTCCTTCGTTTCAGAAGGTCAATCTGTCAGATAGAGATGAGAATCTAAATCCAAAGATTCAAAATATCTACCTCTGTCAAATTTTTTAATGAGCACAGACAGCCACATTTATATTAATTTTTTTATCAATGCGCTAACTCAGGTCTATTGCTTGGGTTTAAACTCAGTCACTAATAACCAAAGGTTCATATAGCCAACTTGATTATTCATTCATTGGATGCAGCCTTCATTAGAAAATGAGAGTGTTTAATTGATGGCTCCTTGTCTCTAAGTTACTATAAATACATCTTGCACATATGATTTGAAAACTTATACAATTCTTGCCTCCTAAAAGCCTGAAACATTCTGTCAGCAATAAATCTAGTATATCCTAACTGCTCTTACTTACATACCATCTACAGGCACCATTTTGATCCATTCATTCAATCAGCCCAGCTAATGCTAGAAAAAACAAAGTTTGTGACTTATCCGTGGACTTTAATATTCTCAGAAGAGAAACAGCGAAGCAGAACAAAAACAGGTCTCTTCAAAAGTGGAATTAAGTATGCATTCCTCTACTAGCCAGCTGACTTACATGGCCGTGCAATATCCATGCATCACAACGGAAACGCAAAATTCAAAGCCATATATTGGTTTAAGATGCTCGAGTTATTCTGTAAGCGTGTTGAAGTTTCAAAGCAAAAAAGAGAAGAGTTAAACTATCCATCTCAGTTAACACTAAGATTGATTTATTTAATCAGTTATATATATATATATATACATTTCATACGACGTTGTGCTTTTTCGGCTATCTTTAAGGGAAAACAAGCATAACCTCTTATTTAGTCCGCTTATTTTTTCCTGAAAATTATTCATAAAATTTCATTTTGTAAGTCGGTGCAAGTCTGCTTGAAGTTTGAGAATCAAAATACTTTAAGTTCATTGCTCAATCTACAGGTTTCTTAATCGACTTTTGCAAGTTCAGAAGTAGTTTTCCAAGAATCGACTACAAAATTACTTAAATCACAAAGCCGCTTTTCTCTTAAAGGTTCTTGACTGAATATTAATATTAGCATTCTCTAAATGTCAATGGATCTCTTTCAATCTGCGGTTTGATCCAATTCGCCGATATACTTTGGACCACATACCTTGAGCAATTTGTTATTTAAATGTCTGCTGTCACGACCGCAGAGCCGTAGGCGATTGAATTCTGACTGATATGAAAAAAATCACTGAAATCACGCCTTTTGACTAGTTTTCAGACAAACTGGAAGATGAGAGATAGACATTTTCAAATGCATCTAAGCTCTAAGTCTTAATCAATTCATAATTTTTAAAATAGTGCTTTTTTCATATAAAGTTCGCTGGTTTCTTACGGATGAAATACAAGTAGACTTTAGCATCCAGATCCTTAAAAGTGAAACAGGGCCTTAGGAGTAATTCGATTGAAAAATTTAAATGGGACGTGTATTAAGCTGGCTGCTTTAACCACCGGCTGATCACAAAATGACGGTCCATAAGCAGGTAGATCGAGAGGATTTTGAGAGGCAAAAAGGGAATGGTATTGTGAGAATAGATTAAACATTCGAAAGCCCATGTTCCCTTCGATTTGTCTCGAAGAATGCCTGTTTGTTAACTATCTCACCAACCCATTTACGACCAATCAAAGTTTTTTTCGATAGGCTTGTACATCTTTCAAGTCACCCTGCGGTATCCAAAACACATTCAGAGCTGCTGCTAGCGCACTTCAATACGCACATCATTTAATTCTCAACTGGCGTATGAAAATAATCTGTCCGATGTAATGTTTGATATAAATACCTTAGATTCGTAAACAAGAAGCCTCAAAAAAATTAGCTCATGAGATATTTTCGAAACCTGTGATTTCAAACGCCATAAAGCCTGCGTTTTCGCTAAGGCTTCGTGAAGTGTTGTCAATGGTACAGCTAGCCTTATAGTTCCTTAGGCTCTTGATAACTAGGGTTTATAGTGCTCATTCAGTATGCCTGGAATGAAATGGAGCATATGTGCAATTGTGTTTTTAAAGTTTGTCTGAAAGATGTAATTGAAGTAAGAAGCTGTGTAGTCAATTTAGTCTCTACTTTTCAATTTCGAGTATCCGTATCAGCCGAGGCTCGAACTTATCTGCTTTTCAAACTGCTCTTGTTTAACTGTCTTTTTTAAAAACATAATCAATAAGAACTATCTTTTCGTAGATCAAAAACCAAATGCAGTCACCATAAACCTTGATAAGGAGTCGAATCAGAAAAGTAGCGATTCGATTGAACCAAGAACAATCACGGTTTCTGAGAAAAGATGATGCATGAATATGTAGGATGCGATTTTATAATTAATTATGCTCTTGGGCGAAGGTTCCAGTTTTTGCTAAATATTTTGATAAGTAGAAAACAAATAGTGTGAACAAAAGTTATACAATGCCCAACTTTATGCTGGAAAATATAACTTTTTTTTGTTTGAAACTTAGCCATTTTCCACCAAAAGACCTGCAAAGGGAAACGAATGCATTCAACTTTCAAATAATTCCGGTTGAATGTTGCCACATAGTGCAAGATATAAAAATAAACACCAATTTTACGTGTTTTTTTGCCTTTAAACAGTAAACAGTATCGAAATGGTTTGTCAGGATATTTGACAGGGCACATTTTGCTTTTTCCGGTATCCATTAGACGTGTTCTAAACTCTTTCCCACGGAGCTTCTCTTTCTGAACTTTAGTAGACATAAAGACTTGAAATTAAGTGAAAAATTCAAATTTCAAAGAATTATTATAGAAGATGAAGTGTAGAGTTATAGCTGAACTAAACTATATTGTCTATTGCACGAAATTGTGTTTGAATGCATTCTGAATCGTGCCATGCTTGAGTTGTCTGTCGGGGGTAATCAAGGAAGACATCATGTTGTTCTCCTCGCAGTCCGTCCTCCATTTCTCTGTTTTCTTTATTATTATGTCCAGAGAGGCAGACTTATAATATGCTCAGTTTGAGTCTTCTATTTTCAAGTGTCTTCTCACTGATGAAAGACAAACTGAACTAAAGTGGTATTATGAAGTAAATAACTAGCCTGGATAAAACAGTAAAGCTGTTTTTCAATTCCTCAATCCTCCACAACCACTGGACTATTGAAGAAGATAACGTAGTCTCAAATAGCAAAAATGAAGCCTCATTCAAATTGCGATGGAGAAATGGGAGTTATAAACCTCAAGGAATTTCCAAATTCCAAGAAAAGAAATAGAGCCAAGGTTTACATATTTGTGCAGTAAATTTGCAGGCAGAACTTCCCGTTTACGTAGGCTCAGAGACTTCGAAATTCCCTGAGTTTGCTGACCTATTTGTCCTTATTGAATATAACGCTAATTGCTTCAAGGTCACCAACGTAAAGAACTGAATATATGTGAGAAAATTTCCAACCGGCAAGATGATACACATTTGCATACCTTAAGGGTTTCTATGAAGCTTGTCATATAGGATGGCGCGGTACAGCAATGGATAAATCAATCTTGTCAAACTACGGTTTGTGAGTGCCAACAAGGTTGTGATACTTTTCAAGAACTTATCATAAATCGTTTAAATTTTGCAGCTACAATTAGGCATGTCTGGATGAAGGCAATAGTCGCTTAGCAATCATTTAGGGCAATTCACTAAACAATTTTGACCATGAACAATGAACTCTTTTAAACACGTGCAGCGTGGATACTTGTAGTTCAATCAGCAAAAATTTTCGTTTTTAAATTGAGTGAAATGCCCAAATCTCCCCACTTTCTTATATTCAAAAATGTGGATTGGCTGCTTCTTAGCTCTCCATTAATTCATTAAAATCTTGATTGTTAACATTTTGCAGTTCTGTCTTACACGCCTATTTATTTTTCCAAAATGTTGAAATCTAAATCACAATTGATACTTGCTTTCCGTAGTCAAAGAAACACACGGGTAGATAGAGTTTATTTACGTCTGAGGTGACAAAATGAATAGCATTGTTTCAGACTCTAGGAATGTGGCATTAGCGACGGTTTTGTTGTGATTGTGTGGTAAATAGTCCACATTAACCGTGCGAACTTTTCGACCCATTGTGAGGCGGCTGTGTGTTCCAAAAAAGCATTTGAACACATTTAATTGCTGGCGTTACTTACATCCTAGACACCCCGATCAAGCAATAGGCACCTCGGAGCCTCCTTTCTATAGCCACAGTAGAAGACAATGTGATTTTTTAAATTTTACTTCCAAACTATTAAATATACAGACAGGTGAGTTTAATTTATCAAGAGTCCATATTGAGATATAAGATGCGTATTAAGCAGAGGTCTTTACTACATTTATGAATTATATCCATTTGACATTTGTATCAACTCTAATAGGAAATACCCCCAGACAAAGTAAGGTTCCTTAATGCTTTTCACAAGTATACTGAATTCTAAGGGCGGATCTAGAAGCTAGTATGCTTTTTCATTCAAACTTTCGACCTCGACATGCCTTGAAAGAAAGGTAAACTTACCGTCAACTCAATGCTTTAAGGCGATTTGACTTGAATATTCAAATTGGGCTGATTAAATTCTGGCAGGTATTCAGTCGTAGCTTTTTTATTTTGATTTGTTTATTTTTTTCTCAAAGTAAATCTCATTTGTTTATGCTGTCTAATGTTCCCACTTTTGAAGAAACAGATGAGATTTGCTCACGTGTCAATATCAAACCGCGGTTTGGCCGATTTAAAGGTGCTGTCTGTTTGACATGTTGCCCAATGCCCATTTTGAATTCCTATTCTGATAAACGGTTCTTCGTCCTCTCTAGCAGTAGATCTTCTGGAGTTGTAGTTTCGACAAATCAGCTTTAGTTTAGCACACTTCATAAAGCGGTGCGAATGCATCAAATATGAAATCTAGCAGTCCTGCTGATACTTCATCGCCATTTGCAGAAGACGAATACGAGGAGTAGCCATTATTATATAAAATGGAAACCGTTAAATATTTATTGCATTCATGATCGACATAAAAATGTAAATGAATGACTAAATTGTTTTGATGCTTGTTCACCAGTCTAATTACAAAAGTTAGCGGAGGTGCCATTGAAATTGTGCAAACAACACAAATCTTGTCCACGAAATCGGCCCACTTTGTATGACTATGAAGGTCGAGGTCATTGACTAGGATATATTATTTGGCTTTCGTTGCCAGTAAAGAGCTTTCTCTCCTCAAATTGCAAGACAACGAATTTCATACTTGATCGTTCACAGCTAGATACGAACATTACGATGCACATTGTTCCGTTTTTTCACACAAAGCCATTTTTTTGCAAGCGTATACAATAAATGAACAACTTCAAGCCCCAAATAAAACGGAACTTAATGGTTATGGCACTTTATCACACTCTACTAAGCTTCAAGCCCTTTCTTCCATCCCCTTAAAAAGACTAAAGATCCAGAACAGCTGATTGCTTTGATCCTTTCTTGCTGCAATACAAAATAGTTAGACGAACAGGTGCTGCACCAATATGGCACAAAACCAAGTATCTGGCCTCTTCAATTCTCACTACCTTGCAAATATTATGGAGTTAATGGGCTCAGATGAAACTGCGACTGGGCCGAAAAGATGACACAAGGTTCATATTCACAAGTTTAAACTCGAAGTGAGAAGTGAGAACTCTCCGTGTGAAAAAAAATTATTGGCTCGTAATCAAGAGCTCACCATTTTTTAAGAAAATGGGTTATTCGAATTAGAGAATGACGTTAACTTCAGATGCAGGGGATCGGCAATCATTGCAGTAGTTAGCATTTCTTTACTTTTTCATGAAACTCAGCTTTTCGCAGAGAAAATAAACCATCTCGAGGCTTTCCTTGCCGGTTAAATTAATCTTGCTACGATAATTTCGTTTAGAATTCCAGTAGACAACTTCAGTGTTTCCTGCTTTGACCTTCTTAGTTAATTTTCAAGCCACAGACTTAAACTAGTGCCTGGAGTCAATAGTTTCGTCTGTAAACAGTTGCCGGATGGTTTCCGGATATGTCAGTTTCCTAAACCGCGATGTAAATTGTGGAAGTTTGGAAAAGCTGTATTCCAGAAGTTAGATCACCTAGGCATCCGTACCTTGCAATGCATTATCCATTGTTTCTTATTTTACATCAATTTTTGATAAAAAACCAGCATTTTTACCTGATTTAATAGTAGGGCAAGTTACAAGGATGTTCATTCATCGGAACGGCATGTTTTGCACCAGCTTAAAGCCGCTTGTGCAACTCATTGGATGAGTGTGCTGAACAGTTAGCCGCTAAAGCTGAATACCTAGCCAAATACAATCACAAAGAAACGTCCTTAGCTTAATTTCTCTATGTAGACTCAGTTTACGGAGTTGCTTAGAGTATTTTTTGTTCTTTGAACCAGGAATTCAATATTTATTTTAGTATAAAAGAACAGGACCATTCGTTGCATACTTTTAGGTGGCTAAGGATCGCCTGGTAAACGTGAGTCTTAGAATAATGGCTGAAAGACAGCTAAGTAGTGCCGTGTTCCTGAAAATTTCGAATCTCGAGTGAACATGGATAGTTAATCACCCGTTTCGAACGCCATGAAAGTCATTGTTCCCAACAATACAACCTCCTTGAGCAGGTTGTTTGTTTTGAGCGAGTGATGATCGATCGTAGGCATAATATTAAAGCACAAGAATAGTACATTTATGGTATATTTCCATTTATTTTCGAATTTTTGTCAGCTGATTCAAATCTGTTGAACCATTTTGTTCTTTTCCTGATGGAAGTGTCAATCAGGGTGGCCTAATGACCAACTTTTAACGTTGTAAATGAGCTCATAAATAAGATGTTAGGCCTTAAATCCTTTAAGCATCGATATTTATTTTGAAATTTGGAGATATTTCCCTTTCGTTTCTCAAATATTTACATGTGCCTACGCAAAGAGTAAAAAGAGGTGTTCATTTCTAATTACATGGCCTTTCAGCTTGTAGTAAATTAAAACAAAGTGAACTAGTTTTAATGGAAGGGCGGTTTCAGTAGACCTGGTCGTTGTGTAAGAAAACGCTCCGAAATGACTTTATATTTATCGATGTTTTGTTCCCCAACCAATGCAAATAGGAGTATTATATTGGAAGTCAATGTCTTTGTGTTCATTATGACCGATGCTTTAAACTTTTCAAATACTTTCGGTACCTCATTACTACCAAGGCGTGTGATATTAATACGCTTAGATTAAATACTTCCAAATACATGAACATGAGTTTGTGCATTGAAAGGTTATTTTATTTACTCCCCATTCATAAGGGCAAGCCTCAAGGACTTATTGGGGGAACAACAGAAGTACAAATAGCTTTTACAACATGAAGCATACAATAGTTAACACAGAAGACAGTAAAAAAGGTTATCAACGTCTTTGATTCTCTGGTTTCGTATTGGCACTTCGTCCGTCCTCGACAGTTGCTAAGGCAGACAATCTTCATACCTCTTCGAAAAGACTTCTCAAATTTTTTGGCGGAAATTCCATTCATTGCCACATGCACTTGCGTTCTACAGTCCAGTTTGAGACCATGAAGCCAGGCATTTACGTCGTCCCCGTTTAACAGGCTGTACATAGTTGTACTTCTGCTGGCATAATCTAATTTTGTACGTCCGGTGGGTGATTAGTCCGATCCGGCCGCCCCTCTCATTAGCCTCCAGAGTTGCCCCTGGGATTACCGGTGGTCACCACGAGGAGGTTGAGAGTAGGTTTAGCCACCGAAAGGTAATAAAATTTTCTGTCCTCAAAGTATTATGGATGCATTTCGAAGTAAGGCGTCATCAGACAATGAGCAAAGTAAGATCGCGTAGAAGGATGTAGATATCCACAGCAGTCATTACATATTATTGTGTTTCGACAAGGCTTTAAGTGGTTAAAATTTTTCAGCGTAACTTAAAGTAGTATTGAGCTTCGATGTAGTGGAGTTTAGACCATGAAATCTTTGTAACTGATTTTCAGACATTATTTTCAAAAATTAATTTGAAAAAGAGGGGAATCTTTACAAGGTTAGCAACACTAAAATCTTGCAAATAGCACTTCTATGCAGATGCTGTTTGTGAAATATATGTGAATTATTTCAGAATTCAAATTCTGTTTAACTTCCATTTAAATAAGAGGAATAATACGTTTTCCTCATATCCCTTTTATAGTTTGAATTTTGCACAGAATTAGGAAGAATAAAGAGGAATTAAAGAATAAGTTCCAAAAATAATTGAGAAACGTTGAAGTGTTGAGTAAATTGACTTTTCATCAAAATGCTGGTTCTAAAAGCCAGCTGAAGTGAATAGTTTGACTTTCAGACCACCACTTTTATTTTAGTCAGCCAGTTGTCATTTCATCACTCACTAATAAGGTTAAAGATAGTGTGAATACTTAAGTTTTCTTCACAAGTGCGAATTCCTTGTTTTGATGAGATGATGCTTGGCGCCAACGATGCCGACTAAAGGTTTAAAATCAGATGAAACTTGCATTTCAGCGTCGTCTAGACAGCTATAAATGACAGTAATCCAACGTAATAAGTACTTTTGTAAACTAAACCATGAGGTGTACGTGATGTATTTTGAGAAAGTGTCCTAGGAAAATGATACGAGTTTTTGTTTGTGAACTGGAGCTAAGTGCCTATCACATTTCATTTTTAGCTGAAATTAATTCACTTTAACATTCAATTTCGGTTGAGATGAATGTTCCAACTTAGAAAAGAGCTTCCTTGCTCACAAAATTCACCTTAAGCTTAGAGAAACATTCAAGGACTCTACTCAAATGAGCACATTCGTTTGAATGTACCTTTTGTGTTGTGTGAAAGGGCCAGTTGAAGAATGCATTTTCCAGATCTTGCTAAAGTATGAGTGAAATCCACCTCCCAGCGACCTTTTTTTAAGAAAGCCCCAGTAAATGAATACAACACTCAGATAGTTTTGTTGTTATGGAATTGTCTATTAGCTTCTTGGCTAATTTACGTGAAGCATCAGTCTCTCGTTGACCCAATTAGCTTCAAAGCTTGGCACATAATTGTACAGCCATTGAGATTTTTTTTAATGAATACCTGAGGGATAAATTAAGGAATATAACTGGATGTTCGAAACACTGTTATGCTCCATTTTTCTATTTTTCCAGTAGAATTAAAAGGGGCAAGCGTCGTGCCAATTCACGCATCTCCTACTACGCTGCCCATCAAAGTTGATGATGTATTGAAATAATCCCCGCCAGAGTGCATAGTCTGAAATGAGAAGATGATCAGCAAATTAAATTGGTTCTACTTTAACAGATTGTTGAATACTGTTTTGGAAAGAATTATAAACCAAGAGTACTTGAGGTTTTTTCTTAGAATATTCGTTTTTCTGATAGTCTTAGAACCTTGCAGTCTCAGAAACAATCCAACTGTGTAGAAATTCTACTTATCTTGGGGATCGTTGCCAATTCGGATCCAGATAAGTAAATATCATCTCTTTCGTATAGCTATAACGAATTGTAGACATCTCAGAACCGTTCCTTCATATTATTGTGCAGTGCATACTTTACGTTTGGCTCTAGACGAGTTGTTCTTTGGTGTTAGATTGCTATTACGTTTGCGTCAACATCGTAGTGTCGAAATTTGCGAGTCATGCCGTCCCGGTTCTTCTCACTACGGGCTTCAGGCAGTCACCATGCCTACTCACATAATTTTCAGTTATCAGTAGTATATTATAGTCATGCTTTTATAAATTAATTCAAGGACTTATATAGTTAATTTGTTGCCCGTTTATTCTTTCTTTAGCAATCGTTATGCTCCTCCATTTGCCCCTCTGGGTTTTGATAGTGGCAACGCTGCCCTCAAGTATCCTGGGAAATGGAATATGCGGCATTTTCACTCAGGTAAAAGACAGTCATTGCTAATATACTTAAACAGAAGCTGTTTTCATCAATTTTTGGGGTAGGGTGTTGATACATGCTCTACTGAATAGGTCTCGGAGTTGTATGTTTAGCTTCAAATGCAAAATAAAGCGATTTAACTGACGCTCTACAAAACTGAAAACATTTTTTTTGAGCACAAACAGATTGATTGTGCAAAAATAAATGGGGTTTTAAGCAGAGAAATTCGATTCCTGAAATTTCCTCATATTTTTCGATTATATTTGTCACGAGGTGTCAAACTCAAGACGACACATTCCACGATTCTAATGGTTACTGTTGGACGCTAGAGCCTGCCATTGAAATACCATTGGATTGACTTCTTGAAATCAAGGCGAGTAATATAATATGGCGTGGTAAGAGTATAACATATGGGTCTAAATGACCTATGAATATAATTTCGAACATTAAATGAAGCACACTGTTAGTTTCAGCTGATACACAGGTTGAATACTCGCAAATGACCCTCCAAATATTTAATGGCATAAACGGTCTGATTTTGCAACTTTATTTCGTTGAAATTCGACTTACGAGATGCACGAACTTAAAGCCTATTCATTCTAAATGAAGATTAATAGAACCGAATTTCAAATGCAAGGCCTCTGGTAATTTAAAGGCCACTCTTATATGCTTTTCTAAAGATAACATTCGTGGTTATTTGCGCCAATCTATTAATGGGGAGTGTTAAACAAAATCTTCCTGAAATATTGACCATTTGAGGGTAGAAGAGGGAAGCTTCAACAGCAAGTATCATTCATCGAATAAGACACTCTGTAGAAAACTAAGCGAGAAGAAATCGGGACTTTATGACCTTTTCTCTTGGCCTTGCTAAAGCATAGGAAAGAAGTGTTGAGCTCAGATTCTTTTACGGAGAAGGCAGATCTACTAAGGCGCTGAAACCGATATGATAATCAGTAACTAATCCAGGAGGGATCCTTTCATGCAATGAAAGTTCTTCTCCTTATCTTTAAAAGGCAAGCTTTCTGACCGCCGAAAGGAACACTTTACATTAATTCTAATAGAAGTATGGAGTGAAACTCCATCTGGAGAGGACCTTCTACGCATTGTTAGGAAAAGTGGTACTACGAAAGAGAACTAAAAGACTGTAGGCTAAATAAATCTAAAACTTTAAAAACTGCTTTGGTTAATTTTAAGAAGCCTTTTTTTAACTTGCTCCCATTCTATTATGCGCCTTAGCTGACAGCAGAGGCTAGCTACTCATTTGCTTTATTTATTTACTTGGGAAGACCATCTTAAACGCTCATGTGCCTAATAAGAGGTGAACTGTCTCACTAATAGATGACGCCATGTCAAACTTGTGAACAAAGCTTCTCATCACAAAGGTGCACAAATTTGAATTGTTGACTTAAAGATGTATTTATGTTCTTTCAAGCTGTACGTCTGCATCACTGACCTCACGGAACAAAAAGCGGAGGTCTTTGAACGTCGTCTGTCAACTGTGTCCAGAACGGCGAGTGTGACGCTCCCGCTCCCACACCAAACGGGGAGGCGTCGTACCAGCTCGATATTGGAGAAAGGTGAACCCAAATCGCTAGCTACAGTGCAATCATCGATGTCCTCAGAACGCCTCTCTTATATTGCTCTATTCGAAGGGACCAGTGGTATCACAATGGCGGTTAGTACCATGGGAATAGGTAAATCATGCTACTGATAATGAATAAAGTAAAGAGTTTTCGAAAAACAATATTTCATAATTTCATTCAGGACCTGCTATTTCAAGATTCGGATTCGTGTTTCCTAGTTGGTTCATGCTAGGTCTCACCGTATTGAATCTGGGACTTTCCTTCGTTTTGCCTAATACCAGAGCCTTATGGTGCAATCCAGGTAAAGGAAGCGAAATACTCAAAGGAATTGACTTGGATTCAAGACGAAAACTTTTATCAATCTCATCGGACATCAAAGAAGAGCCGCCTAACCCTGCTGTCGTTGTGACTCCACCTACACCAATACCGAAAAGGAAGATCAACTGTTGGGTCACTCTTAAAAGGGTAAGAGAGGCCTTACTCCATTTATTTCAATCAATGTAGTGGTATGAGGCCGAAGTTTCATATTTGTAACCTTGGATTAGGTAAGGAGCTGCATCATAGAGGGTGTAACATCGAATGAGAACAGTATGTTTTAGCATTTGCAAATGGTTTTAAATTTACCTGAAGTCTATGCAGTGTTAGTGAAGGATTTTGACAACGTAATTACATCAATTAAAAAACAATAAATACTGTTTATTTTAATTGAATGCAAAGTGAAATAGTTAACCTTTTTTATGAAGGTTAAACGAGATCTCGCTAATGCGCTTATTTGTCCTGGCTCTTACTGGAATTAGAATCTACTTGCTTGAACCAATGACAAGATTTTTTATTCCATTTCATTTGCTCCCCACCCATTTGAGCAAGTCACAAAATCTTACTGGCGGAGATTCCATTCGTTGCTACATGTACGCACTTTCTACAGTCCTTTTCGAGACTATGAATCCAGATGCTTAGGTTCTACCGTGTTTACCAGTCTGTACGAGATTGTACTTCTGCTGACATAATCTAAATTCATACGTCCGGTGGGTGATTAGTCCTATCCAACCGGCCCTCTCATTGGCCCCCAGAGTTGCCCCTGGGATTACCGGTAGCCTCCACGAGGAGGTTGGGAGTAGGACTGATCAACAACGACAAGATAAATTTCTTCGACCCGTAAATTAACTTCAAATATTTGAGAGCAAATAGTATAGAAGAATAAGACCCTGATCTATATGAATGACGTTCAATTCATTTAGACTCCACATTCTGTGTGATATCAACTTTCATTGACTCGGATCGAAGAAAACGGCAATCAATTTAAGGAAGTCGTTCCAGGCATCTCTGAATCTTGTAGATTCTCAAGAGTCATTTGATTATCTTTCATTTATCCGAATGTAGCAGCCTTGCACAGTTCGAGTCTTGGTAGGTGATGTCAATTTTGTGTTAACCTATTAGCTTTCAATGCTGCTACAGTGTTTCATATATACTTAACCGTCAGACAATCTGCGTCCTCTTAATATTTATTTTGCCTCAATTTGGATCTATTTGATCCAGTGTTTGATAGGGCAAAAGCGGGTTGGCAGACTCTAAAAACACGGATGATTTGTCGCTTCAAGATAAGACGTCTATTCTATACTCTCAATAATAAGTAATTAAAACCGGGCCCCATTTTTGATACTCCTCTACCTCGATGCAAGTTAGAGCTCTATGGTTCCATAACAACTACTAAGTACAGTGTGTTCAGTGTCTTAGGTCAAATGAAATTACTCATTGGATAACATAATCAAAAATATTTTCCAAGTTTTTGGGTTATAAAATGACGTAGCTTGATGCCAACTTGTAAGTTAGATGAAAATATATCATTGTCTGCGGGAATAAATTTTGCAGAAAAACTCTTCCATGAAGCACTTCTGGCTCGGTTATGAACATATGGATGATAAAAATATTAATTTTTTTAAAGGAAATTCAGAGATGCTGACCGGGAGGTTATAGTACTAAAGGCATGGTTAGTTATGGTTAGGCAGTCTTAATTCACCATATAAGATGGACAGCCATACAAAATAAACTGATATCTAATATTTCAAATGCACACTTGAAATATCGAAATCGTTGGCTTAGTATATATTATGAATAGGGAATATATTTTGGTCAAAAGTCTGCTTCCCAAACAAACTCATTGGAAATCGTACGGAAAAAATAGCAGGCAAAAGTAATATTTCCCATTTAATTTACTGAAAATATGCTTTATGGTGGGAAGAACATTCGCAGAATTGAGGAAGCATTTAATATTTTAAAGCTGCTAAGCGTATTTTAAGCTGTAGAGTTTCAAAGTTAACTGAAAACTGACTGATTACTGAATTTGTTTTGCGATACCTCAATTACATATAGTTTATAGTGGTTAAAGGATAAACAAGTCAGATTTTAGAAAATTGAAAGGAATTTGAAGCACAGAGGAACTCAAATAAAATAGTTTTTATAAGGTCTTGTTAAACGACCCTTCTGTTTGATGAAATGGATGGCACATTTTCGACTTAGGCTGCCAGAGAAAGGCCTTACAGTTAGAGCAGCATCGCATTATCGAATAAGGAATCTTGTATCATTGTACACCTTCCAACTCTTCTTAAGCACCCGTTCAGATTTTTTACAATATAAATTAACCAGAGACAGTTCGAGCCTTGGAGGTGATGTATTCTGGCTTTTACCGATGACTGAAAGAATTAAATAAATGAGACTTCCAGCTCGCCACTGATCTATCTAGAAAACAAATAAACCTTACAATTAACTTCAGCGTTAATTCTCTTTCAGTAAGGAGAATTTAACAACGTCAAGCTTTTCGGAGAGCTACGAAGTGATGGTTACTTTAGTATTTTGCTGGTAAATAATCAGTTTACCCATTATCTATTTTTGAAAATCATGTTTTGTCCAATTTTAGACAAGTTTGGCTAACTTAAGGGATTAAAATTTTTTTTGGAAATATTAACACTAAAATATTGGACTCAGTGTTGAGCCATTTCTATTAAGGGTGGCCTCTTTTCCTTACCGGTAGTAAATAAAACCACTAACGTTAAGGCACAGTATAGAAAAATATTGATAGAGTGCTCAGGAAGGGGTCTGAGATTAGGACCTAGTCTCTTGCATTAAAATACCGCCTCAAATCACCTCGTTCGCCTTCTTTTGGCAGTAAACAGTCTCCTGGATTTTTTTTAATTTTTTCCCCACCTATTAGGGCAAGTCCCAAGGACTTATTGGGGGTACAACAGGAATACAAATAGCCTTTTAGCAATTAAGCACAACAGTTAACTGTTTGTCTGGTTTCTTCTCTGGCATGGCTTCGTCGCACAGGTAGCAGTTCAGCTTCGTCGTGGCACCTCGTCCGTCCTCCCCCATCCTCATGTCTCCTACCAGGAATCATTCAACATTCTGGAGGAGACTCCATTCATTGCTACATGCACGTGCATTCCACAGTCCAGTTTGAGACCATGAATCCGGTTAATTACATCGTGCCTCGTGTTCGAAGCTGTAAGAAGTTGTACATCTGCTGGCATAATCTAATTTTATACGTCCGGAGGGTGAGTATTCCTAACCGGCCGCCCCTCTCATTAGCCCCCAGGGTGGTCATCACGAGGAGGTTGAGAGTAGGTTTGACTTTTTTGAAGCTTCAACTCTGATTTACCACCATGTCAGCCTATTTGTCCTGATCCTTCGGGGCCCAAAGACCCGACTCCCTGCTTTATAGTTCCTCTCGGAGGATCAACTATTAAGAAATGGATCGCCACTTCAAGTTTAGTCAGAACACGTCTTAGCCACTAGCTGACGGTGGTGCCCGTCATCATTGTGAAGATTTCAGCCATTTTTAAAGTAAGCGAATTTTCGAGAATGTGAGGGTTAGTATAAGAAAAGTATTAAGTATGCGTATTAAAATATGTCTTTTATTACCAATTACACATCAATTTGTCTAAATAATCTTCGAAGTGAAGTCAAAATGAACAAATATTTTAGGAAAGTACTAAAATGGTAGTTACATTTTACTGGTTAACACTATGGTAATTGTTTATTTTTGGTGCAACCGTTCGTTTATGAATTTTTGAAACAAAGCAACCTAGCAATGCCCAAATGATCAGATTTTATTCTTATTTCTGCACCTAATCCAACAACCGACTTTACTTTAATGTATTTAGTTTTTGATTAGGTCTTCTCGTTCTTGACTGTACCAATACTAATTGGAGTCTTTGCGGATTTACTTGCAAGCATGGTCGCCCAAACAGATGTGGCGATTTTGAATCTCTACTTCATTCGTCACCCTTTCGCAATGACGGTGTCTCAAGTAGCCATAACCATGTGAGTTCTCTCTGTCAGTTTGTATTTTTATCCTTGGTTCGGAAAATAATATTACTTTACCACAAAAATTAGATGCTCATTCTTATCGGTTCACTTCTCGATGGGCGGAAGGGGATTCCTGAGAGTCCTTTCTTTACTTGAGATTTGTTCAAATTCCACCGGATAGGAGTATACTAGTCCCACAGGATGCAAAAAATAAATGTTCAGATTACACCTGAAAAGAGCATTTTAGTAGTGTTGTTTACTTTAGAAATTTTGGGCAGTTCATTTACGGTAAGATGGCTGGTACATTTTGTTGGCAGCTGACAACTCCTGTCAAGTCAGAAATGTCCGCATTGGATTGTACGCTGCTATCTCGCCATTTGCATTCACTACATAAGGCGCTCTCCTGCCGTTAAGGCTCGAGATTCACACCGGATGGGCCCTTGCATGCACCGGAGTAACAACTCATGATTGGCGCGCACGAGTCAGCGGAAAATCTAATCTAAAAAAAATTTTTTGTCCTTTAAAAACGGGGAATACAATGCATAGTTTTCTTGGTTCAAGTAATACCAGAGAGTCTAGCAGGCATCTTTATGTTAAATATATTGTAATACAAAGAACCAAACCCTGGGGGAAAAAAGAATTCCGAACAAGTCATTTGCCACCGGCTCAGCCCTAATCAGACCGTTTTACTAAGAAACCGTTTGGTACTGAATAGTGCGAAACTACGACTGCAACCCTTTCTATCCGCTTTTAAACAGCAGAAATCGCACTTATTTGGATTTGATCCTTGATCGTTATGCCTGTGGTGGATTAGAATACAACATCACGGGTAGATACCCACACGGCTTTGACCTAACAAAATACTTCTTACTTCTTGTCCATCTAACTCGATGAGACATCTCGAACACTTCCGGCAAAGACGACGAATCATCTACCAGATTTATTTCTCTATATTTGCATTCTAGTTTCTTGAACATTACAAAAGCGATACTTGAATAGTCCTTCATTTGGAAAAATTCTTTGTATAAACATTTCCAGTGCTGTTTTTTCAAAGGTTAACCAGATTTGTCTACTGTATATCAAGGCTCAAATGTTTAAGACGAAAACACCTAATCGCAATTATGCTCATTTTTCATGATACATTATCTGCATGGCAACAAATTTAACTACATTTTTCCCAGTTTACTGATTTACCCAATTTCACAGCTGAAATGACGTGAGTTAAAATGAAAAGGTTTGGAATTCTCCTGCAAAGAATGTTTGGCATAAAACAGGTAAATAAGCATTTATTATTAGGTATTATTTCATTAACGAATGAGCATATTTATATTCTTTCTCTTGCGATTAATCTTCTTGCATTCACAAGTCACCAAAGAACAGTTTCCCGTTTATTCGATGGCTAATTGAGCACCAGGATTGAGCGATTGGCTATTATTCGTTTTCAGTTTTCTCAAAATAAGTAACTGGCGAAGGAATCAAGTGTGTTAAGTTGCAATGAATCATTTTTGTCGGTAATAAAGGAAAATTTAAATGGACTTAGCATTAATAGTTCTCATTTGCCTATCATTAGTTAGTTCAACTAGCAAGATCCAAGGGCTAGTACAAAGGGATAATGATAGAGAGATTTAAAAGAAGGTTGAATCAAAGAAGGCATCGATCGTTAGAATATATTAGCCTCAGCTGGTGTAGTTCGCCTTTGATTTGATCTGATCTGCTTTTGCGCATAGATTAATCTCTCTCTCTCTATCGGAGAATAACCCACCACTATGGATTAATTGTCCAAAGATTCACTAGGTTCATTGAACATCCATATCGGTTGGTTAGTCGAGGACGGCTAACAGTATTTAATTTTACTCAAGCTTTACTAACATCTGGTGAATTATGTTGCCCCTACAGAACCGTGAGGGTGAATCCCTTTGCTGTAGTTGTAGAAAGATTCAGTGGCGCTTATTTAAACTTTTCAATTAAGCTTCCAAATAAACGAAACCTACTTGGAGTTTATTTAAAAAGGGAATGTAATGTCATTAGAAGTATAGCTACCAACCTAGCTCTCATCTGCTTGCATGGGAGCTGGTGGCGAGCGAGGGCCTATTGTAGGACAGCAAACGAACAACCAGTTCTTGCCAGCCAGTTCCGACAATGATTCCATAGACCTATCAGGCTTTACACGCGTTTAATTTGAAATGTATGTTTGATCTCAAGGAACATCCGTCGTTTTCAATTCTGTCCAGAGCCTTCGTTAATCTTTCCAGATCCCATTCACTTGAAAGGTATAAATCACTGGACTGCAAGGCTGTGAGGGCTGAACGGCCTACGATATCAAGACGCTGAAAAAATTATTACCAGATATGATAATTAACCTCATCTGAATGTCAAGTAGAAAGTTGCTTTAGCTTCTTCAAAACAGGGCCGAAAAAATACAACCAGCAATATCAGCAGTTCTCTTAATCAGACGATTTGAAGTCGTTTGCTTATCGCAAACGCCCGGTAAGAATATCACTTCAGGAATAAATAAAAATAAAATGATTCTGGATAATTAGAAGTCACATCTAAATACCCTTTCTATGCCGGATTAAAGGAGATATTAGGCAATTCATGTTACAATAGACAGTACTTCGGCTATATTTTTTTGGAGGAGAAGAAATCGAACAAAGCGTCGTGTATGTGAACATTGTAGCCCAAATACATCAAATTGCTTATTCACTGTGAAATCTTATGAGGTATATTTAAAATGTGGAGTTCAATAACCCCTTGACCTCTCTATCTTCAGATATAGCTGATCACATTTGTTACTGCCCCATACTTTTACACTTCTAACAAGTTTCAGGAGGCTATAGGCACAGACGAATTGATTATTACAACTCATTTCAGCGGTATTCGATCAATCGGATGTTCAATGGTCTCAGGCCTTTTCGTTGTCTTCAACATGTTCTATTTGCAACCTCGACTGGCGAAACCGAACATCAAGCAGACGAACCTGAAGAAGTCAAAGGGATCCGGTGATGGCAGCAACGATGCTGTTGAGGATATTGCCGACTTAACTGACGCTGAAATCGTTCTAGAAAGTCACAATAAAATGCTCGAGGCAAGGCGCATCATGCTTTTCATTCTTGGCAGCATTTTCCTCATCATGGCTGTCAGTCGTTTCCTCTACGGAATCTCCAGCAATTTTGAAAAGCCTACTTGTCAAGTTCTGATGTTTATTGGTAAACTGGGATGATTGGATATGGTATATTTTCAATTAAAACTCTTATTGAGGCACAGTGTTTAAACTATGTTAATGTAGAATTCTGGTGTGAGTTCTTAAGAAATGCAAAGAGATATTGCACCGATTCTTTGATTTAGAGCTGGTCTTTTCCCTGGAACGCGTTTACACAAAATTCGACTACTCCAGTTTTTTTGCAGTCTCACATATCTCTTGTTAAAAATTTCACCGTAGACTAATTGGTCCAATTTTTGCCCTCCTCAATTCGCCCAACGAATTTTGTAAATAAGCTCATGATTCATGCCGTCTTTGTTTTCAGCCGGTTCCTGGTCACAGACATTAGGTGTCCAAGGTTGAAGTTAAGGAATAAAAACTTTGACGATAGTATAAGATGTCAAACCGATTAGTTATCCTTATGCTCAAATTTCCAAATATAGTCATTCTAGGTGAATAGCTTCTAGCATATATTTACTCCAATACATTAAGATTCTATTCAAAAAAGTTCATCAAATTGAGTCCTCCTGAAACACCAAATACATTCAATGTTATTGCTCTTATTATAAACATTTTTAAACATTTAGGTTTGGTATTGAATTCTTTCCTCTTCTACGGCCCTCTTATTCGAGCTCTCTTATCTGGTTTGACCTCTTGTGAGGTTCAAGGTAAGTTAAATCCTTCAATTTACTTAAAATCACTAGACGCTGTTTGCTTCGATAACATCCAGATTCTTCTTATTTTTCCAAGGAATTTTATACGCTCTTATCGGTTTCGGGGATGCTTTTGGAGGTTACATTGGTTCAACCTCATTTCCATTAATATATGCCTCTACTGTTGGCATGAATGCCGGTTTCGTATTTCACATGACAGCACTTATTCTCGCTCTTGCCTTCATTCTTACCGCGTAAGTCTAAACAACTTCCATTTATAATCAAAAACTGATTGTAAAATTTACTTAAACTTTCCCTAATCGGTTGGGATTATATCATTTTCCCTGTGAGAAGTTTAACAAATTTTCCCTTCTTGTTCGCCCTTGTTTGTTGTAAGTGTAACAACGGTAGAGTATGAGGCTGAACAGATGTTTGAAAATGTTTGAAGTGTCTGGTAGTTAGTCCGTCAGGCGAAAAAAGTGATAAGGGGCAAAAAAAGAGGGTAGCTTGCGAGACAGCCTCATCCATTGCCACCCCTACCTAGCTGGGTTCTATCGCAGCACACGCAAACCGTTTGGGGCTTGGGTGTTTTTTTTCTTGCTTGTGTACAACAGCCATATATGCCGAGGTCTATGAATCATCACTTTCCGTGGTTCTTGAGTCATCAGAGTCTGCTTGTGCTGACTAGTCTACCCTCAACGTCCACCTCTGGTAGGGATTCCCGTTTCGTCGGACTGAAATGTACTACTGGACTTTTTCCAGCTGTCTCTCCGTCATGTCACTTAGCCCATGAGGAGTGCTGCCCTTTACCTTTGTTTAGGTTTAAATCATTTTATTGAAAACAACAGTTTTATTTTATCTTTCAACTTTTCATCCTTTGTCTAATTTCGTGTTAGTGATGAGTATGTTTTGGTAACATTTGCCTCTAGGCTAGTCTCCTTACACTAAGCTTCGCAACTGTTCAACAAAGCTTTCACCAGTTTCATTCTTGGCTAAATGTAGAACCTCTTAGCATCTTGGTGGATTTATCGAAAAGTAGACAAATTTTGAAATGAAGGAGCTAAAGCCGAGTTCAAAAACGTATATATGCAGTTAAAAGGACTCGTGCCCTAGGTGAGGGATTTTCGTTAGGGAAGATGGTCTTCAGTATCCACATGGGTCTCATCTCGATTTATAAATTTGATTTTAATATGATCAATCAACCATCAAAAGCCTTTATTTTGTAGCAAATCTCACTACAACTACCTTTCCAATGTCATTAGACTGTGAATTCGTCCTCAATAATGACGAGCTATTACTAGCATCGGCCTACGGAACTTTTTGTTCAAATTTACCCATAGGAGACCTTCTCATTAGCTCTCGCTCACTCTCTTTGTTTTGCCATTTTTTTAATGCCACGAAACCTTCGGCTCGTACAAGGGTGCAGACAAATTCGTAGTTAGTCTTCTATTGTCCTCCGCAATGGTCATATACATTAATGCCTAAATACTTATTCCCTGAATTACTCCGTTAATTATTAAGCTAATCACCTTTTGAGTACACACAGAGCCCACTTCTGGCAACCCAAAGCAGAGATTAGAGAAAGAACCCAAAAATGTGTCTTGTGACCTTTTTAGGTGCTGTTTTAAATGTGTTCTCTAAGCCTCAATTCACGCCTGGAAGCCGTAGACTGAAATGTGATTAGACACTGGAGCGAGAATGAGCGAATGGAAGAGTCAACTACAGTAGAGGCGTTAGCGCCTACATGGCTTGGATAACAGCAGGCTATTGCAGACTAAGCGGGCTCGCCATATGCTAATTTGGCATTAGCATTCAGATGGCTTTTCCGATTTCTAACTATTCATTGTTTTGCTTTTCAGTATTAACACGTACCTGCTTCTCTACGGAAAGTACAAATAAATGGCCCAAAATACCTATCCCTACCGCACTTATTCCCGACGAAATTTTCAAATGCTCAATGCTTAATTAAAGAAACATTTTATTTTGTGATTATTTTCCAACGTTGTTCTCACACTTTCCGTTTCTTGGTGGCATTGATATTGTAAGGATCCTGAAAGGTGCATAATAAAGCATTTTTGAAATTCGCTAAAGGGGATTTATAAGTCCTGCATCTGTGCAAACAAAAAAATTACTTTCCCACACAGCCACAAAAGTCGAGTTGAAATAAATATATAATTAAAATGGACGACTATTTCACAGGTCGAAAGCCATACAGGAGGGTTTAATTTTGGCGCACCGAGTCTCCACCTCTTTAATTCTACCATAGTCGGACAGTCTCAGAAATTTTCCTTTGTACAGTGCTGTACTCCATGTTTTATCTCGACGACCTGACTTTCGTCTCAGGTCATCGGTTCATATCGCATCTTTGAATGAGGACTTTCTTGTCAATTTCCCAAGACTAAAATATATTCACTTTTGGTTTATTATTCTGAACCTCAACATGAATAACAAGTCACTACAAGATTTAAGACTTGAAGTCATTGAGCGGACAGTCCAACTGGGTGGATGGAAAAGGAGAAGAGGTTGAAGAAGCGGTTAGCTATTGGAACATGGAGTACCGTTCATTGTAATTCCACTTCTGTTGGCTTCTGCCGAAGTTCCTCCCTCGATATATGGCCCCATCAGCGACCACCCGGCGACTTTGTTGAAGCGTTACTTTATAACTACCAGCTCCTCAGTCGTCAGCTCCTCATCTAAGCCTTACTCAGCTGATGCCACCTAACGCATGCTATCCTTTTTCACTTTTGGGCAAAAACAGAGGTATTATTTGAATGACATTGCTCAGATCCAATAAAGCCCAGGCATTGACTCATTAATGGAAGGTGACTGATACCTGGCTCTCATTTACTTACGAGGCTGACGTCCAGGTCACTGAATCGCGAAGGAGTTGAGTTGGAGTGTTCATAATAAATGTGTTTGGCTATCTCTGAAACATCAGAGTGCCACTAAATATAAATGAAATACCGGCAGTAATTTTTGTAAGAGAAAAAACCATTTTCTTTCACTATGTCGTTTGTTGATCAAGCCGACAATTTCTGGGTCATTAATAATCAAAGCGCCTATATTTTATAACTCATGATAGGACCCTGTGAATGGGAAATGCCTTCAAAATAATCAGACAATTATTTATTAATCTTGCAAGACTGAGAGACGTAGATAAAATTGTTTATTAGATCTCTTTCATAAAATGTTAACCTGATCAGTGTTACAGCCTGAGCTCATTAACTCCAGTCTGCAAAGTGGCGTAAATTTCAACTGAATTACCTTTGCGTGTAGTCCCAAAAAGGGCAGGGAAGTGGGAGAGATCATAACTGAGGGGAGAGTGAGCTAGCACGAAGGGTTCTAGTGCATTCAACGGCTTTGCAGCAGCATCGACCCCATAACTTTCAGGCGGCCAATTGACATGCGCACGCACCTTTGCAAAGGCAGAAGTGGTGGTGTGAGGCATCAAGTGGATGCGCAGGCAAAATTGCTGCCCTCGCAGCATCGGTCTCGTCATACTTCAGTGTACTTTCTCCATTTGACCTTCAAGCGTCCGTTTGTTCGTGCGAACATACAACCGCATGCCTGAGCCCGTCTCATTCACTAGTGCGTGCGTGGAGGTAGAACAAGCGTATTGGATCGTCTGGAGAATGCTTCGCCAAGCGGTGTTAAGGCAGTAGTTGTGCAGCAACCAGCCCAGATTTGGACTTACTCTCGGTGTTAGAGGAAAGTGGGAAGAGAAATCCTGCACTGATTACATATTATCACACGCTTATACGGTAATCCATGGGAAGTTCATTCGAGCACTGTATCTCGGAATAAAAGGAGCCGCTATACACGATCATGGTTTATATTTAGAAAAGATAGTAAATGCTGATTAGCAACCACAATTAAGGCAATTCATTTCACCTTTTTCCCAATGACTCTCATGTCAATAACTCCGGTTTTCAGGTCCTTCCAATAACTCATTTCTTATTTTAGGCAGGAGAAATGGGGTATTTTGTTAAAACTAGGAGGTAGGCATGTATAAGTTTCTGCATTTCAAAGCTACTTAACAAAACTTACCTTCGTCTAAATCATTTCCTTTTATCTGTTCCTTGAAATATAAGGATCCCATCCATAGCTAGGTCAAATATTTATTCAGACAACCTTAATCACATGAATTTACTTCATATAGTTAAAAGTTCATTTATTCCGTCTACAGAGGCAAAAGTGGACCGACAGTACTGGATTCATCATGTGAGAGATGATGCATAATAATTAACATTAGTCGGAGATATTATGAATGTAGGATAAGGTTGTTTCTGTTATTATGGGTGCACATTTTCGTAGTTAAACAGAGGTAAAGAAATTATTCACACCAAATCCAACTTTCGCTTAAAAAGGGACCATCTGCAGAATGTCGGTCCCGACAGCTTAGCCAGATGCTTCATTTTGACTAGCCATTCCCAGAACGCTCAGCTACCTTAAATCGTTGAAGGGATGTGACAGAGAAAGAGATCTCTTCGGATGACCGAGGCCAAGAATTTGTTAGCGAACTGCAAACCGACAGAAGCTGATTAAAGTGTAGGAAAAGTTGGGTCGAAGACGAAGCTATAGCCTGGTCCCTTGTGGACACTAAAGAAGCTAGAGCAAGGGGAACAAAGTGAAAACTGAATCTCTGTGTTTCCAGTCACAACCCTTCCTTTAAATTCTCGTCCCTACAACCTTTTTGGTTGTTACATTGAATTTTCAATGACTTTATAGCACTTGAATTTCAGAGAGATTAGGTTAGTTCCAAATTAATAATAGTATCTTATGAGTTTATTATACTACTCGGATTGAACAATTCCTCCATCATGGTTTGGGCGGCCATTAGCAGTTATAAATTGAAATATCATTAAACTATGCATCAAGTTTGCAGGTCCCAAATAAATTTTCATCTACCTTTTGCGTTATCTGTTACCTTTTCATAAATAACCACACAATAAACTTCTGCCGAATATTGAGTTTCCGATTTTAAAATTCAGCACCATGGATCTATCACTCACTACTATTTGTGATAGGGTATATCATCTACTCGACGAAGGCTCGCAGGGATTCTGTACATTGTCCAAAATTGACGCATAACACTTCTGTGTGAAATTCCTTTTGTGTATTCGATATTACCTTTACTAGTTCCAAGAGCGAGTTGAATTTCTCAAGGAGTCATACTTCTCCAATAAACACTACGAAGTTCATGCTATCATGATATACGTTTTTCGCTTAGGCCCCAGATTTCATAGCAAGAGAAGGCCGAGAAACAAAAATTATCTATCGAGGTGAGCCTTCATTCGAGCCAGAACTAGTAAGATGCATTAGGAGGTATAGAGTCAAAAACTAGTAGAATTTAAAATGCATTGGAGTGGAGTGAGGAGAAATTGGTAGGTAACATGCTTTGACTATAAAATATAAAGTTAGGAGCAATGATGATAAAGGCCAGTAGCAAAGTGAAGGGAAAGGAAGGCAAGAAATACGCGAACTTGTACATACTTACAATACATAGGCATATTATATTTATACGCTGAGTGACCCTGTTTGACTTGATCGAGGAAGAAAGAGGGAGTGACTGGGCACGTGGTGATTGATAATGGCGAAGTACTCGGTGTCACTGTAGTTGTTGCAGCTGTTTTATGTACTGGACAGATTGCATAATGAATGTATAGGTGTCGAAGGATAACCACTGATGAAGATAACCTGTTTAGCCGAGGTTGTGCAGACAGTTTTTAGAGTTGTGGGGACCACAGAGTGCGCTTGTGAATTTTTGGTTTACAAAAGGGTAAAGAAAGAGAGAAAGGGAGAAACAGTGAACAAAAGTAGTTGAAGGTAGAGAAGAGCTGATTGTTTATCGTTTTTTTCACGAGACCCTGTTTATAAGTTTGAGTAACATCAGGCTATGGAAGAGACCCCAATTTCTCAGTGGATTGCAGGTGGTTGCTGTGGCGGAAGACATGCGTCTTGTTGGCGACAGATTTCACAGACCCAGTCATCCGGAAAACTTGTTGATTGGTAGCCAGGAGAGGAACCCGTAAGGCAGTAGCCATGGTAGCCGCGGTCACATTCACAGCAGCATATAATCAGTTCCTTCACAGAATACAGGATAAATTTCATTCACCGCAGATTAAAACAGGTTAACAATGGCAATGAATGAAAAAGCTATTTCAAAATACAAATTTGTCACTACAATCAGATCACTTGCTGTTCAGAATTGGAATTATATGAATGAATGAATGAATGGGGAGCTTTTTAAATGAAAACCTTCTGATTTTAGTTCATATGGCCTTCGCGGGAACTCAAACTCATGTTTACTAGCCAATCAGGCCAAAGTGCTATTTCCTGGCCACCATCTAGAGAACAGATTTTATATCTTTGTGATTTAGATGCTCTTAGGGGACTGCGAACGTTTCACTAGAAAATAAAAGTAAATAATTAAACACTCTCCCCTATCAGAAGTGCAAAGTTCTCTGAAAAGTACCTTTTAGGAATTGCACGGATTTGATCAATTTGAATGTAATGGCGCTTATAGCATTCAGCGAAGAGCTTTTGATGGCCGGCAGTATTAAGCCATCTAGGAAAATTTTCCTAGTGGTTCGATTTAATATTCAGGAGGCACTCTAGTTTCTAATGCAAGGATCTTATTCACTTATATCGTTAGAATTTGCTCGGATTTCGATATAACCAGAGAACTAGACCTGTTCGTAAGCCTCTACTTGACTCCTCGTGTCCTTTTGGAACTGGAAAAGTAACCTAAATGATCGATTTAAGGAACAAATACTGGTTATTAGCTGATCCACCAGGGCTTAATAAAAGATAGATCCTCAGTTGAGAATAACCAAGGTACACAAGCCAGACTGACAATATCACTGAGGATGACATTGAAGGATCGAAATCAGAGAAGTCTTCTTTGAGAGGAAAGACGCAAATGGCTTCTCAACTGTGACTTTTGTTAGAGCGCTGATGTTTGAAATTTATTTCACCATCAATAAACTCGTGAGCACTACCAGTGCCTTACCTTGCGATTGGCTAAAACTCTTAAAAATTAGCCGAATACATTTTCACGGATTCACAATGCCCATAAGTACTTCTTCTGTGCCTTTGAAAGTGCGTTATTAATTCGACCCCGGCATATCAGCATGATCCAGGAATATTTGGCCAAGCAGCCTATGCTGTGAGATCACGAAAGTCTCACTTTCCTGGAGAACTGATCCCCTTGGGCTTATTCGTAACTGTCCTATGACGCAAACGCTAGATAAAAATAGTACACCTCTGGCTTCTATTCAGATTGCGTCCAGGACTGCGTTAAAAAGTAGAAACTTAATAAATCATATGAAACTGCACACAGTAAAAGCAGATTCCTCCTCCAAACCTAGTTCAAACTATTTGTAGTCCCGCGTACCTTTCACTAAGCTGTACTTCTACGCCTTATATGTTTTATAGCTTATTTTTGTTGATATGTTAAAAAGGAAGATCAAGGATATTTTAATTAAATCTTAAACTGATTGGCTTCGCAAAGAAGTTTAAAATTTGTTTGCTAGTGTTTTCAGATGACAGTGATAATATTTATTTGAATTTTAGCAACAGCAGCCACTGAAGGAGCTAGGGGAGAGTGGAGGCATAGAAGGAATCAAATGCTGGAAATATTTGATTGTATCTGGGGAAAAAAGATGACATAGCAGTTAGTGCATGGGTTCATTCGGGTCAGAAAAGTGGGCATTTATCAGCGTGCAATTTCTATCTGCATTCAATATCAATGATTTTGAAACAGTTGCCCATTCTCGTCAGAAGAGAGCTTCTTACTATTTCCATTCTTCCGTTTCCCATGGTAACCACCACCCTCACTTCTTCATTCCACTCCTCTAACCTCCAGGACTCGCTAGTGTACCTTACCATAAAATATTTGTTTTCTTGATACAATAAATCATCCGAAATCATCAAATGAAGTGACAAATTACGGGTCTCATGTCTTAACAGAGAACATTTTTTGAATTAGTCCGGTTTATTTATATATCTCTATGCCATAACTACAACGTCCTTAAGACGTTATTTAGTCAGAGATTTAACGATTTTGCAAAAATTGTCCTGAGTTCAAATTAAAATATTCATCTGAAACAGTTTGCAGTAATTTTTTTGCAGAATACAAATTTAACACAGGTTTACGGCTTAAGCAAAGCCTATTGTATCCGTCGACACTTCAGCGACTATTCAAAGACGGAAGTTTTGTACATAGCGCAATTTTAAATGGAGGATTTCGTGTTAGAATTCCACTTGATTAACTTCTTCATTTATCAAGTCGTGCTTAGTGCTTTTCAGTTGTACTGTTTATTTATTAAAGCAAAGCATGATGACACAATAATTCGACAATTCACCTTGGTATAATATTGGCCCAGGTTCTTGGTTAAGTCAGTGCTATTACTAGAAAGCAGTAGATCGTTCTCACTTAATGGGTAACTACTTTATTCATAACAGGTACTTCTATCCGATCACATCAGAAACGACCAAGCGAAGGTCAACTAGCATATGCGATTAGCACAAATCGTCACACTAAGGATTCTGTTTATTTATAGTCTTACTTTATGAAAAAGATCTCGAACTGGTACTAGTCGTATGGTTTGACTTGCCTTCCTCTTTCACCCACGCACTGGTCTAAAGGACAAAACTTTCCTTCAAAAACGACTTATGTGCTGTAAAACTCAGATGAAAATCTACAAAATCATTTAGCTGTTCTTTTCATGAAATCATTTATGATGTCAATACCTTATTCTTTTGGTAATAAATTCATGGGGTGTGGTAATGAGATCACATACAAACGTACTCAAAGCAAAAGGTGGCTCGTCTTTTCTAGGAGTGGAATTCATGTCTCACAAACAAAAGTTGTCAGGGAATGTATTTTACCCAGAAGAAATATCTATACATCATGTAATTTGGCTATGATAAGTCATCATTGGCAATAGGTACCTCGAACGGTAACCGCTTTTGCAATTTGCTTTCAAATACTGTAATTCTATGGCATTTAGCTGAATTTGATAGAATATGAACTCAGTTTGACTTGCTTTAAAAGTCAGTGCTTACAAAGGACTCTGGAATTCGACTAATTTTTGTTAAACTAATCTAGTATTCTCACCTCATTAGTGCCACTGCCACAAATCCAGCAGGACTTGCATTCAGTGCATACCCAAGGGTAGCAAAGACGCTGACTATTAGAAGTGCGAGAGGCTGCACTACTACCAGAGCCACGATAGCGGAGAATGCAGAAGTTGTGCACAGGCATTCCACAACCGAAGCACCTGGAGTACGATACACCTTCACCCTCTTCCCTGTTTTCTCCAGAGCTACCTCCCTCGACATGCATTTGACAGTAACCACAGGCGAAAACATCTACTGGATACTGGGTCCGTCTTTGTCTTAATATGCCCTTTAGTTCTACGAAAGTCGGTCTTCCACTTGTGGCGAATGAACGCTGTTGATATGTGTAGTAGTGACTAGAAGAGGCATCTCCATACGGTTTATATGAGGTCGGGTGCAGTTGGGCCAGAAGACTATGGAGTGGTTGTTGTTGTTGCTGCTGTTGTTGATGTTGCTGCTGACGAAGTAAGGACGAGGCCATATGATCCATAGAAGCGAGAGCTGATGGTGCTCCATAGAAAGATGGATGTTGATCGTATAGTGGCAGAGGTGGCTGATGACCTGAGGTGGTGGGACCAAGCAGTTGTGGTAGTGGTGGTGGTGGTATCGCTGGAGGGTACCCCGTAAAGGCCTTTGCGCGAGGACCGGCTGCGGGGTAATCAAGGTCAGTTGTGGATTTGAGTTTGATTGGTGAGATGTAGGAGCTGGAGTTCACTGAGGCCTCGGGTTGTTGGGGTTCACTGCCTGCAAAGTAAACATAGCAATTCAATAATAACTATGAAAAAGGTACAGGGTTATGCGAACGGAGTGAATACCACCTATTTACTATACTGTTCCCAGTCAAAACTCTGTCGTATACCGTGAATCGATCAGTTTAAGTGCTCAACGATTGAATGATTCTAAAATGTACAATTTTTTTCCCTATCTGTAAATGTTAGTTATATTATGGCCCCTTGATCAATGATTCTAGCTCTATATAATTAAGATAGGGAACTCATAATCGTGAATAAACACATTATTTGTGCAATCTCAAAGATAATGCAAAACTTTAGGGCAGATGATGTGCCTTCCTCGGTTCTCAATGATATCTATACATTAATGTCAGTGTAACGCCCTAAACATGTTTCATGCTGCTCAAACCTTGTGAATACGCAGATTTATTTTTCCTAAAATGTGCTGAAGTGGTGACTGATCATGAAATTATAGACCGCAACTGCACAAGCAAACCGCTGGCCGGCGATTTTGATTTTAAAATTAAAGAATACATTTGGGATAAAATGTCTGATTTTGCTTAGTATTTTGTAGCCTCCACCCTCCCTTTATTCTAGTGAAATATTCCATTACTATGCTACCATCCAAGTGCCTTCCCAAATGTGTCTATTCCTTCGGCATCAATAGCGAAATGTGAAGGAACAACATTCAGGGTAGAGGAGAAACGAACCAGTGACTTACTACTGGAGTAGACGTTGCGAGGATGGGCTTCTTCTGGAGTGTTTGCTGAGGGCATGTGATAGGGATCAGATTCCACAACCCCACCAGGAGCTTGAGAACCACCTCTTTGGTTCACAATCTGCTGATTTGTTGCTGAAAGCCCTCGACCTTTGTTGGTAGCACCACTGCGATAGCTTGGATAGTTATCTGAGGAAGTAAAAGTTTGTACTCAATGATTTTCTTCTTTCATGCAAAATTAAAAATTATTTTGGATGACTATACTAGACAAAAGCTTGCCCTTCGGTCTAGACATTTTCGCTTTTTCTTTTCTCTATCAATACAAACAAACCACCATATTTCTAAAAAAATGAATCTAACTTGCTATACAGCGATCGCCGTGTTTAACCCCTTGCGGTATCCGCGTTATCAGTTTTCTCTGTGGCTGACTTCCAACAAAATAAAAGACGTTTTGCATGAGTCTTCATTCAGAATCCAAATTTATGCGATCATCTTATGACATTCTACTGGTCATTGTAGGTTTTTAAACAAAAGTCACTGCCCTCGTGAAAATTAGCGGCTATATGTACACATACTAGCAACAAAACTTCTGTCGGACAGGCTTGACAAACCAAGCAAGCACACAACCTATGCAACAAACCGTAAGTATAAGTTTATATGCAGAAACGCTTCTCTGTTCCATTAGTTTCGATGAAGGTAAATAAAACTCTTTTAGAGAGAAAATTTGTAAATCAGGACTTCGAAATCAACCAAACACTTAACAAAAACAACCTCTAAGAAGAATTTAGAGTTGGGTGAGTATGTTATGAGTATGTTATTATTGAATTATATATACAAGGGGACGGTTAGAGGGCTCCAGAGGAATGCAAGACGAACTGATACTAGAAGTGGTCTTCAGAGGGAATAAGCACCAATAGCGATCTCACAAGAGGACATGTTTTATCGCTTTATAGATGTTACATGTTTATTTCAGTTTCATTGTAAGTAGTCCAGGCTTTACTGTGGGATGATTGGTCAGTAACCTATAAGGAGCTGTTTCATTTTTCAAATTTGTTGGACTCATTTCGGAAAGGGAAAAAAGGATGTAGGACTTATACAGACACGCAGTTAAACGACCTAACTAATTCCTCAGTAATTGCAGAAAACTGTTAGAAATTAAATACGCAGTTTTGTTTATTTGTTAAAGCAAGCCAGGCCTCGTGGCTGGAAGTGATGTGAAGCTGGTAAATTTAGAGCATTCACGTCAATTAAGAGTTGTCTTCACATTTGGAAAAAGTATCGTCAAACCCCGAAAGTGTTGAATATCCACAGAGTACTTCTTCTATAGACGAAAACGCTGAGGACACACCGTGAACTGCGCTGCAAAGACTATTTAACTAAAGGCATATGTATCTATATCTTTTGCTTTATCAAAGTACAATGATTTTGAGAGCGTCTTCGAATAGTTTCAACTACTCGAACAACTCCATACCAAGAAGGCATTTTTCTGTGCTTTAGCAGTCGTTTACACGTCTGGCACGGTCCAACAGCATTTCTGACCAAAGACTCCTTTGAGCTAAATCAGGAATCCGTAAAAAAAATGAAAAACCGGTTTATCAAATAAGATACCCACTCTCCTTAAGGGCAACTTTTGAACAGCCTAACAATTGTAATATTAGCTGTAAGTTACGACACCTCTTTATTTAATAAATCGCAAGGAATCAGAGTGAACCAAGAACTTCATGTGTTCCTTTCTTCACCAATTCGTACCTGTACTGCATTTTGATGAAACCAATGTTTTGTCACTTCATTCCGAGCAAACAATTTCAACCGCCGAATGTATCCTTTGAAACCTGCTTAAGTTTTATCTGATCTCATTTAATGCAATTCAAAGTGTAGGATCAAAATCGTCTGTAGTAGAGTTAATTCACTAACATTTCTGAGTTCGTTAATTTAGATACGATTAGATAGTCTTCAAATAACAAATTGAGTTGGATTAGGACATCTCTTTCTTTTAAATTATCTAACAATTAACCTATTAACTGATACAATGCATGGTTTTTGAATGACTGTTCTCCCGCTATGGAATCATCGTTCAAAATGGTTAAGCTCAAAAATATCCGAGAACTTTTAAAATGAACCTCATAAAAAATAAACCCAAGTACTTATACCACAAGTATGTCAACTGATGAAAGCCTTATCACAAAATAATTTACTTCTGCTTCTTTTTGTTCTTCCATTGCGACCTCCTCTAGGTCCCGTATTAGGTGCAAATCGGTTGTACTCTGAGGTCGGTATACTGATTCTTGAGGCAGAAGCTGAGATTGGGTTTCTGGGGGTATACCCTGCATGCTGACTGTGATAATGGTACCTCAGACCTGCAGTCGACCGATATCGGGAGGCGCAGACTTCACATACAAAGAAAGTCACCACAGTAGTGGGTTCAGAAGAGTTTCCAATAGCAGCTCCAGGTGGGGTAGACGTGCCCAGAGGTCCATGAGAGGTGTTGTCACCTCCTCCGTGATTCGCACCCACATCTGCTGCAGAGTTCGACGGTTGAGTTGGTAGTGCTGGGGGTTGCGGACCTTGCGCTTGGGGTTGAGGGGTGTTGGGTTGAATCGAGGAAGGTGGCGGTGGCCTCTGTTGCTGATGATGGTTTGGAGAAGTTGGAAGTGGAGATGAGTGGTGTTGATGATATGTCGGTGTCTGCTGGTTGGATATCTGCGAACGCCCGGGCGGTAAGGTCTGCGGCGGTGGTGGTGGTGGTGGTGGCGGGGGTCCCGAAATGTCAGACTGAATTAGATCTTTTAATAAAAAGAATTCAGTAAAAGATAGATTCTTCACTGAATATTGAAAATTTTCTCTTCCTTTCGAATGTTATGCTGCTGAATACTTTACCTTGGTGAGATTTGCCTGTAGAACACCGAGCGCCGAACTCGTGACAGTGATTGATGAAGTAGCCCTAAAGCAAATATTTTTCTAACCTGACTATGATTGTTGAACGCTAGCTTTAAGGAACGTTTTTTCAGTTTTGAATTCTCAAATGGATAAATACGCTTAATTCACAAGACGCGCTCATCAGATCAAACTTTGAACTGAGGAACTCATGTTGAGTTCTAACCCTAATCTCTTTCAAATGACCTCTACTTTTAACTTACTATTCATTCTATCTGGACCATTTATGTGTGCATGTCTTTGACCATTGTTCCGCCACTCAAGGGCTGGAGAATCATGAACTGACTCTTGGGACACTCTCTTATCCAAATTTCGCATATCCATGATAGGCTGTTGTTGTTGTGGGTGATGATGGTAGTGAGACATCATCATTATAGATGCAGATGAAGTTGGAGTAACGTTCATTGAGCTTTGAGATGATATTGGTGCTTGGGCATGAGTTGGTTGACTATGCAGGGAATGCTGATGCTGATGAAGTGACTGGGAGGCCGAGGGTGTCTCTGGACGGGGAACAACGGTCGTTTCTAAGAGGTCTGGACCGTCAGAGAAAGCAGAATGAGGTGGTTTTGAGGAGAGACAATCGCTAAGCCCACTAGAAGAAAGATTTGCGTTGCTGCGGTAGATTGCTTCATCAGGTGGTGTGAAGGCCTCTTAAGAGAGAAATCAAAAGCATTTCATGGCATGTAACAGATAAAATTACATATATACACATGGAATGGCTTGCTAAAGTTAAGTCACACCCTTACGATTTTCACACTCTCATTCAGCTCCCCACGTTTGATTACTTTAAATAAATCAAAATTGTAAGTTTCTTTTCAGATGCAAAATGTGTGTCTCCATTGAGATCAGCCGATCTCACTACTTCCCGATTCACTAACTTAAGGGAGAGTAAACAATCTGAATTAAGTGAACTAGCTTACAGCTGAAATCGCGTGGTGGGTCCGCAAAAAGCATACTTTAACCTTTCGGACGCACTGTAAACAAACTAGTATTTCAGTACTATTTGTTTGAATAATCTAGTCAAAAGCGTGCATATTCAAAAGACACGTTGATGGAACCTACGTTAGGTTCTATCGAACGGTATTGGACTACCTCTCTGCGAAAGGACGACTGTGCGGATTTCTGAAGTGTCGTCAGTATGGCGATTCATATCCTGGTAAAATCGACTATTTCCGCTATAAATAGACCTACCTGGGCAGAAGTCGAGCGACAATTTTCGAGATTAAACCGATGATAATACCGTATTATGTAAGTGCACATTTTCAGTGTGAAAAGGTAGCGATTACTGGCACGCATCACTCATGCCTTCTGTTACATACGTCAAAGGAGGAATATAAGACGCCGTCAGCTATGTTTACCCGAGTTTTTTTAAGTCAAATGTCTCAACGGTATCAACCCATCTCAAAGGATTTTCTAACTCCTTGCGAATCTCTTTAAGTACTGAGAGAGATCAGTTTGGGGATCAAAATATTTATCCTAGCGTTTCTACCCAGTAACATATCTACTTAATTTTACTTTTGTAGACTACTTTTCTTATAGGGTAAACACTTGCCTTTGAATAGCAGGATGTGTTTTTAATCCGATCACCACACTAATTAAGTACTCTTAAGTCTTCTATCATACTTGATGCCTGAATCAATTTTCGATCATGGATCATCTCAAATAAGTCGATCCTCTTCCTGGTCATCAATAAACCTCAAATAAACCAAATCTAAAATTTGAATAAATCAATTAAATAAAAAAAAAATCATTCTGGAGATGAAACCGCAGGGCATCGTGATATGGTGTTGGTGACAATCGAAATCTTTCCACGGCGATAAATGGCACGCAAATTTTAAGCTTGTAATAGGCATACGAGTCAAATGACATGGATCTAATATACAAAGTAAGTAATATTCACGAACTCGCTTTCAAATCAATTTTTAATAAAATTCATTCTACTTGCCTTGACTATCTTCATCATAGGCTGCTTCGAAACATTGTAGACTGTTACCCGATCCATCGAGTTGTATCCATCGATTACTGACATCAAACCTGCCCGGAATTCCTCTTCTTCCACGAGGCTGAATTGGCAAAAAAATGTCTTTACCAAACCCATCTTCTCTGCACCCAAATCATCTATAATGAGTAACTCTGGCATTTAAAATTCCAATTATTCATCTCCCAATCATGCTATAGATATGTTTTTATTAGGGCTGAACATTATGACTGCTTACTTTTTTTAAAGAAATCAAATTCAAGTAATAGATATGGTAGAGAGCGAGTTTTACAGTAAAGGTCAGGCGTCAGGCTAAGAATGATTCATCTGGAGTCAAAAAAGCATGAAGTTAATAGGCCAGTAAAAACTCCTTGCGGTTGGGGTACTGACGGAGAAATGGTTATGCCAAGATAGTGCAGGGTTCGCAGAAAGAGTCGATTTTCTGATAAGCTGAAGTCGTGCCTCTTGGAAAGACCCTGAAATTTCCTATCAGTATGAGCACAATAGATTGTTCAACCATTAGCCTCAGTATATAAAATACTAATGAACGTATGAATACACAATTCAATAGCAGTGAGGCCTCGATATATGGCCCGTTCTCGCCTTTGCATTAGAATTTACGACGGGAGGTATTTAAATAACCCTCCATCTGGGTATCTCAAATAGTATGGGGATGGCTACAAACATTAGTTTTGTTGGGGCACTTCTATTCAGAGAGACACCGAAGAATGCATGCTGATTTGACACTTATTATGAACTATAAAATATTTAAGGGAAAGGATAGTAGTAGTCATCAAAGGAAGTGAGGTTGCAGATCATGTCTGTCTGGGGTGTGAAGTAGGTTAGCACAGGGGGCCGTGTTATAATGATTGATTGACTCTGTCGATCATACTTCTTACTCAGAGCATTAAAAGCGTTTCTTCTTCAGAAAAGCCATGCCCAAATGTACTATACTATATCAGGGTGCTTGATTAGGTTGAAGAATTTAAACAACGGCCATTCTTTCCCACTTGGCTACCTTCTCTTTTGAGTTGTCTATACCGAAAACTTCCTAAATAACTCCATAACATTCACTCTTTGGAACCAATTTTTCAAAGTTCGTGCCGCCTCAAACCATGATTCACTTAGCAGAGAAGCTTTGGCAGGAAAAAAAGCCATCACCCTTTTAATGAATAAAACAGTTTCGAAAGAGAAACGAAGACTTAACTCTTAGTAAATATATCCATTTTATTTACCTATAAAGTTTATCAGTAATTGAATAAATAGATTGTTTTACCTAGTAAAAGATTGAGGATATTCTCCAGCCATAAGTGAGTATTTTGGAGTGATTCTTCAATAGTGGGAAAAAACTAATGGTCATCTAAAAAGGGCCAGGGAGCGATATATTTTTGTGGATTTTATACGAATACGTTCTTATAAAACTCTCCCTATAGGTATAATGAGAAGATCTAGTGGCGAATACCAAAGATACTCTAACCATTTTGCGTCTATTTCACAGTTGTTTTTCTTTGTCTGAGACTACAAAGGTAGTAGCAGTATTCGTAGAAAATCCGAGGCACTAAATGTTGCCTCTTTTGAAAACCAGCAGCGAATTCAAATCTTTTTTCCATTGTAAAGTATTTGAAATTGTGAAAATACACATTCGATTTAATTCTAACCGCCAACAAATTGATTGTTCTGGGTTTTCATCAGTCTTCAGATCTAATATTCGCAATATCAAAACTAGTTTAAGAGATACAAGGTAAAACCAATGCAAATCATTAAGATCCGCTTTTAAATTTCAATGAATTTTCTTCTCATTCACTTGATTATTAATGGTCGACTTGAAATTTGTAAAAAAACAGATATTTTTTTCTCTCCTTCTGTAAGAATGGATTCGGAAATGAAAAGAAGCTTTGCTATTGACATCAACTTCAGGCTTCGGAACTGTAAGAAATCAGGATATCTCATAAAGTGCTTGTGAACCCGCTCTAGGATACCGTTGCTTTTGAAGTCCGTAATTCCAAATCAAAACCACTTTTTATTTAGCCCGAGTCAATCAGCCATCATTGAAACTTTGTTGATCCATCTAGTTCTTTGGTTCAATAAGATAATGAGATCAAACCATGAAACTGATTCGAAATGCGTGTCCATACATGCGTTGTTTGTGTATTATAAATCATAAAAAAAACTCATTGTTAACTCACATACATTAGGCTAAAACATATTCCATTTCGAAAAAGTTTTTTTTCTTAAAATTGCGTTTTTCTTTGCTTATAACGTGAATACGTGAAGGAATTAAGACGGTGAACTATTTTATACGTAATCTTTAAGTATGAGGTAGTAGAAGAGTCCGATTAATAAGTTGAGTATAGTAAAGCTCCATAATAAATTTTTAAAAATCCATATTAATGCACTGATTTAAGTGATTACTCAATAGATAAGTCATTTGAGTCAATATCCGCTAGGTCAAGAGAAAATTAGTTAAAATTGCCAAGTGACAAACAAACTTTTAAAGTCAATTTATATAATTTTCTGTTAACTACACAGCTCCTAAATTTTTTTTCAACCTTCTTGAACGGTTTGTTGTTTGGAATCACTTTTGAGGTTAAACTCATGAGTACACTGTTTGTAAGCACTTTTAGTAGCCAAATAATAAATCTTGAATAACTTCGCCTAGCTGAACCAATTTCGATTTTGTTTAAGCGCTACGCACACATCTATGCTCATTTTTATAATTAACTCCTTTCCAATCTCTACGACGCCATTTGACATTTTGTGCCGCTTTTAAGAAATCAAGTGCAAGGGATCCGGAGAAAAACTAGCGCGCCTGCTAACATTTTCCTGATTCGTGTAATTTTGCACTGATAGTATGGTGTTGCTTGATTTCTTGCGAGTCTCGTGCAGGTAAATACGTGGTCTTGTACTTGCACAACTATACAAGGTCAATGCATTTCGACTTGCATGGATGGTTTTAGTTTTATCCATTGATAAGACTGGGGGGATCGTAACAGTCCACTTAAGACACTGAAGTTGTTGGAAAACGCTGTTTGAAACGGTTTGGGTAGATCCTTTAATAACCAGGATATCAAAGGGTCTCGAAATTGACCCAGCGCAAAACCAAGGTGCCTAGGTGCTTCACGCATTATTTCAATCCAACTTTTCCTGTGTTACTTGTAATCGATCAGGACAAAAAAGAGGTTGGTACCGAAAGATCATTTGTAAGTTTACTTGTTAGAAAACCTATTAAAATCAATTGCTAAAATTTGCAATTATACACTTCCTAGCTGGGTTAACATTATAAGGTGTTGCATTCCAAGTAAAGCTATATTTGGCAGCTGCAATAAGATCGCATTTTCAAATTGGCTGAAATGCTGTCTATTAAAGGTCAAATTCACTTTAATTCCCTAACAATTTCTCACCCATAAGAAGGAATCAAGCCTAATGTCAAATATTTCTACACTATTATCCAAAATTAGAAACTTGGACAAGGGCTTAGATTTTAAAGTTTAAAATTAATACAAAACTTCGGAAACATGGCCACAAATAACAAATGACTGACGCAAGAGTTTAAAGTCAACTTTATGAATCCTCTCCCAACAACAGCGGAGCAGCAGGAGCGCTATTTAAGCGAAATATCTCGAAGAGTCAGTGAATTTGATTTTATCGTTGTGATCAAAGGTTTTGAAGAAGTGTTCATTTAAATTTCAAGCCTGCAAGATGGCGCTATAGCGTTTTTCCAACTGCTGGTGCGTCTTTTACAGGCAGTACTGGTAGAAGCACCGTGGCCCATATGTCACTATCTGGCTGTTTTTACAAACAAACTGTTTATTTGGAAGGTATAGAGATTCTCATTGTTTTAATTCGTAATGACTTGATTTGTAAATTTAATTTAGTAACCGAAATCAAGGCTTATCCCAAAAAATAGTTATTTTTTCGCATTATAAATCTAAGGAATTCGTGAATACCTCGGTCACCTATCGATCAGTAGTCCTTTAAAATATGAACTTTTACATACCCGGCCGACCACGCCTACGCCAAGACGTCTGTGATATCGTCGAATCACTCCGGTTTTTTCTCCACCCATACCTATAATTCGCCGTCGGAACTTCAATTTAGAGCGTTCTGAGTCGTCATCATCTAAATATCGTCCCGAATAGCTATCGTAGCGTTGACCACCAAAATCATCTGTGGATGGCGATGCTTGAGACTGCTGTTGATGTTGCTGTTGTTGTTGTTGCATTTCACCGGTTGAGATTCTTCTGTCGCCACCGTTGGAGGCAGTCGTAGAATTGTTTACAGAGTTGGGAGTGGCCGAGGACTGACACGAGCCCTCGCCAGAAACAGAACCTGGGAGAGACGCTTCTGGATCGGTTACTGAAATGCCCACCGCCGTCTGTGGTTGTAATTGTTTATTAGAATCGTTTGTAGCCGCTTGGGGTCGAGTGAGTGAACTACGCGCTAAAATAGCATATTTTCAAATTACTGTAAAAAAAAACTGTTTTCCTCCCAATAAAATTTAAAACACATTCGCTAATTTTTTTTAACATTTAGAGCCTTAACTTCAACTAGATTGGACCTATCGCAACAACTCAAAATTAAACGTAGTCTGCTCTTCAGCTGTAGTTAAAAATCATTCAGTAAAGGCTAATACAAACAACAACAACAACAACAACTTCCAATAATAATTATACTAATAATAATTCGCTGTCACATTATATAGATTTGACTTTTTGAAAAGCCAAGTATTACTTAGACATACCTTAATGGTGTAGCCAGTTTGTATGAAGGATAATTTATCTACTATGGTCAAAAATTGGTCTACTTTGGTAAATTTAATAATAGCGATTCGTCTTAAAATAAGACATTGTTTTTGATATTAGGTTTGCCCAAGATTGTTTTAAGCAAATTTGAAGCATATAGCCCAGTGACTGAGTAAATCAGTTGTCCTCATAATCCGGTGGCCGCTTTCTACGAAAGTGTCTGACTGAATAAGTCATATGTTTCCCTGGCCAGATGATTTGTTTTAATTGGAGTGCGGAGCGACTCAGCGCCAAAATTTACTCGAAGTGAGTCCTATTTTAAAGAATAGCTTCAACCAAACCAAAATATCGCCAGCCTATGTTCTATGGCGCGTTTTTTTAAAATAACCGAGAAAACTAACATTAAAAATTGTATTTACTTTCTATGACTTGTTTGCTTCCTAGCACTTGAGTTATTCATCTTCCGGAACTATACAAAGTAAAATTGCCAAAATAATTCAAAATTGTGTTCAATAAATAGACAATAGAGAAGATTAAATTTTCTTGATGTAAAACGTGGAAATGAAAGCTGAAGTTAAGCATCACTACTTTATGATAAAAGCAAGGTAGTGAAAGATTCAAGATTAAGATTGAATCATTTAGGTTCAGAACCAAGTAGGCACCAATGCAAACACTAAAAATGTCATTTGAGCAAATGATATGATAGATAAAATGTAAGCGTATAAAAGGAAACAAATAATGATCAGCTCACCGTTGGAAGAGTCTATCCCGACGTTGGAACTTGGAAAAGTTATTGCTTGAAACATGAATAGTAGTCGAGAATGTTCAAGGCTTTCAGCACATTTACGTTTAAAACCGGGCTGTAGACGCCACTTATGGCGTTGGTACGTCACAAGGAAGTGAGGTCGCGATAGAGATATACCTATGGTTAAAAGCAACAGAAGTATATGAAGCCCGTAACTTCAAGTGGATAGTAAATACAACTGAAATAGAGCATTTGTTGAATTAACATACCTCAATATTAGGCAAAAAGATGCGTTATTTCGCGAAGCTTCATTACATAGGAAATAACCTTGTCGGCACATTTTTACCTTTCTGCCGACTGCATGCCCAAACGGTAGACAAATAATCCCCACTTTTGCCTCTCCCTCTCTCGGCATGCTTCCCTCCTCCCCTTCAGCGTCGCCCCCTTTGCCGCCCAACCGACTGACCGACTGTCGGTCCGTCCGCCTGCCCTCACCCCCTCCGCCTCATCCCCCAGCTGACTAAGCCGACAAATAGGGCGTGCGCTACGACTACGGTTTCAAGCCCTGCCCAACCAATCAGACGCCGTCAACTCTGAGGCAAAAAATTCAAGGTCACGTTGGACCATTCGTCAAACGTGCCTGCTTTACGTGTGTATGCATGTCTGTGTATGCATATGTGCGTTGTATGGATAGAAAGAAATGTTGATAATCAATATGGCGGTCGAATATCAGTTGATAGGTCTGTGTCACCTCCCTTTTGCTCTCTCTCGTTCTCGCTCTTGAAGTCATATGTTTCTGTCTCTTTTTCTTCTACTTCTGAGGTCGCCCTCTGATGATATAATGTTGCACTGGAGTTAGAGATTGGTGATTTGCCCAAAAGTTAAAAAATTATCACTGTCTTGGCGATTGAGAGTTCGTCTTTTCTGCTATAAGATTCCCGTAAATAGGTTAAAGAAAATGTTCAAACCATAGCTGTTGAAAGTCAGTGTACACCCACTGCGATTAATACTTTGGCTCAACAATCAGTGATAATGGGTTTCGTGTAATTTCTCTCAAACGGAAATTTAGAATTCTATTGTTGTAGCTGGATCATAAGTAAACGCATGTAAAGAATGTGACGTAGTTCAAATAGAAAAGGTAATTGTCAATCTACGTCATTAAGTCTATCAAGCGTAAATTTTCAGTTTTGATTAAAATTTGTCAAAAAGTGAAATTGTTGATGTAATAATCCTGAAGTCACACTTTTCGCAATTTTTAAATTTTCACAGTTAAGTCAATATTGAATGATCCTTTCAAGAAATGCGCGGGTTATTTCAAACTGTTGTTCACATTGATTAATAACTTCAAAAAGATCGGAATGTAGGGTTTATTGAATAGCCCATCTGCTCCATTACCATTACATTATCTTTCTAACGCATCACAATTATGTTTGAAACCATCGAATTAAAGCAATTTGGTATTATCTGGTTATTTACCCACGAAATTCTTTCAGCATATCTGCGTCTAGAAGCGTTTAGTCCGCTCTATTCGTCAAAGACTGTGTCAAGGTGAAATTATTTGTCGTACAGCCTTTACTTTTCAAAGATGTATTCTTATCATCACCGGGTCTGCGGGCAATTAGGGACAAACTGCTTAAAAGGACATGAACGGGATAGTTAAGTCTACCTCTAACAGTCAGCATTTACAACGTACCTGGACATTTCAAAGTGAAATAATAAGCCCTAGAAATGAGCGATGCCCTACGCGAATAGAACGAAGAAGAGAGGTGCTTTGTTAGCTCCTAGTTAGACATAAAGAAAGAACACAAAGTTGGAACCTTTTGAATGAGAACCTCGATATTTTACAGCGACTTTTCGCCCCCAGAGCCGTGCTCGAATTCCCATAAACTCTTAGTATCGCAATACTAAGTCCCATGTGACTTAGTATCGCAATTATTAATAATGAACAAATAGTCATGAGACAGCAACCTCGAAAGTCATTCTAGGAGCTCAGGCGATAACTCGACACCGTTACCCGAAGTGAAAGCTAATCCCAGACAAAATAGATGCCGATCACGAATTGGTAACAAAATCGGCGGACAAAAACAACCATAGACACCGCTAAGCAGACTCCGTACTCTCGAAGACACAATTTTAAATTTGAAATGCAAAGTTTAGGTATAACGTGTACGAAACTTGCTTAATTCTATTAAAAACTAATTGTAGCTGATCTGTGCCCTTTCTGTCATTGGAACAATCGATTAGTGGGATTACTTTTAGGCTATGCCGGAGGAGTCACCATGATAGCTGGTTGATCCGTAGCAATGTCTTGTAGGGACAGACTTGAGTGAGTCTTGACTGGGCGTCATCTACGAACGATAATACGTTGATATATAGGCTACATAGATAAATTATACGCAGCCATAGTGAGATACCGAGCGGCGGATTTTGACTAGTTGCTCCAATTAATTCTTGAGCACTCTTCTTTTGGACTAGTAAATTATTCAGGAAATGCGGTTGACTGCGTAGGAGTCTGGGGTCTTGCCATCTCGTATCATCCAATGCAGGGCACAACAGTAGGTTTTTGGTAGACTTTAAGGCATAACTTCATCTAACTCAAACGAAGTAAAGCGGAGTCTCTTGGAAAGTTGGGCATTTTGGCAGAAAAGGAATGAATTGACCAAGGGATTTCTAATGAATTCCACTTTGATCTCTTGGTTTCATGATCAGCACCATATTCCATTAAAACCTCTACTTTATTTATTTTATTGTCTTTCTAAATAATTAGCAGAAAATGCCAAATATGAGAGAGAGGAAGAGAGACTTTTGAAATATCTCGGATGTAACAATCGGTGCCATGATAGACTCTAATATTTCGTATGCTCAAGGGGAGGAAACCGAATGAGATTGCATAGTTTTGACTGACTAAACTTTCCTGAATTCTGGCGACTTTTTTGACCAATGTGAACGCTGACGTTCATTACGGGTGGTAAGAACCTTGTCAAGTTTGATTATCTGCCTGAAGTCAACTGAAGAACTATCAAATAACTGTTAAGAAGTTATAATCGGCAATATTCGATTGCACTTCACAATATAGAAATGAAGCACTACTGAAGTGGATGGCAGAATAGCAATTATGGTCAACAGTTTCGCCATTTATCCCAAAGAAACCAATTTTCCTATCAACAAGTCCTGCCAGCACTGAATCCTACAACTGTCACTTAACCTGATAACCAATAATTATGCCAAAAAGATATTCTCATGCTTATTTTGATCAAACCAAGAAAATAGAATTGCTATGATAAATTCATCATTACAACTTGGGACCGAATTTGGGCCAAAACATTGTTTATTTTAGTAAGCAACGCTTGTTTCCACAACATTTCTCTTCATCAATAAGGTAAACTTATAAAATTCAAATTTTGTCACTTCATAGGTAAGTTGTCTATTTTGTCCTTATATCTTTGGCGCATGTTTCATTTCTTTTTGTAACACTTTTGATAACTCAAGTTTAACGGGTTTATTTGACAATGGATTTTAAAATAAATTGCATTAATAAACGGTTTTAGGTGGGTCCTGGTGGACAAATCTGAGGTCTTTTTGTCGAAGATCATGAAAGCAACTTGTGTTTGAAGATTAGAACTGAAAAAATGAACCAATTTAGGCAAATTTCTAAAATGTCAAAGCGTTTGGGAGCTGTATGCTGAATAATGCCTCTAAGTTTCATCTTCTTAAATGTCATCATTACAAGAAACATGTTTTGTTTGAGGTGAAAGCAGATATTCTGTAAGAAAGTCATGGATCGACAACTATTTCTGCGTTGAATACCATTTATTAGAACTGATCATGGATACTTTATAGTTCATTAAATTAATTATTCAATTCGTTACTCTAAAGTTGTCAAACATTTACAAGTTGTTAAGAAATATTTTTAAAAAACCATTAATATAAATGTTTAATCAGTTTCCTGGTTTACTAAAAAGCTTCAGACGAACTTAATTATGCTGAAACCTGAACTGTTACTTTAGATGGACAGTAATATTTTCTGTCAATCAGTCCGATATGAAATTAATTTAAGGTACAATAGCCGTATCCATAGGAGTTCCGATGTTCCGCCTTCCTAAATACTGCAATTATATAGAATTGGGCGTGTTTGGCTGCAAATTGTACAAAAAGATCCATAATATGTATTGTGATAATGCTTTGTACTAATGGCCTTAAGACTTTGCGAACTTCACAGATATCTGGAGTTGATTACAATCATACGTATTTGAATGTCATTATTGTCAACTTATACTTGGAAATAACAATAAGCAGATTACTCGCTGATCAAAGCTATGCGTTAAAAATGTTAAATAATAGACGAATTCGTGTCCAGATGGATTCTTCGATTCTTGGTCCCATTTGCCATTTCAATGCTTATCTTGTCTGAAAAAGTCTAGCTCGAATTCAGAACGAACCGCCACCAGATTGTGCATATAGAAACCAATAAAGAAAACTGCTATCAATATCCATTATCGCCCTTTAATTTTGTAATTCCGACTGAGGTCTAATTACATTGCTTCTGACCAATTTCTGTTATACAGAAATGCATCATAATCGTGGACTGAGAAAATAATGAACATATGAAAGGGCCTACTTTTGATACGAGCTTGCACTGAGCGATGAAGCCAGGGAGCTGGACGTTGAGCTGTTTGCGTGGCGGAGTCGAAGAAGTCAGGTCGGTCGACTCGGCCTTTGCGCAGACGTCGGTTGAATGCGCACGCATCGGCTAGGATCGAATCATAGCGCAGAAGTCCACCAGGCGCACTTACATCGGAGGCAGTGGTAGGCACAAGGTCGGCCGGTACTGTGGAGACGGTTGCCATGCACGCGCGCACCACTCACTGCTATGTGCTTCTGCTACTGCTTCGTCCGTTATCACTGCTACTTTTATTGTTGCTGCGACTGTTTACGAAGTGATATAGCAGTACCGCCTGCTGATGGGATGCCTTCTGCTTCGGTTGCTTCTTCTTCCAGCCCGTCTGCAGCTGTAAAGGTGGTACAACGTGAAGAGGTGGAGGCGAAGAAGAAGGCTTTAGCATGGGGAGGGGGCGTAAAACTTATTGGCTCGTTGTGCTGCCAATGGGAAATTGGCAACGCGCAGCGCCGTGGTATGGAGTCGCCCAATTGGAAAACTTTTACGGAAGTTTTTTCGAGATCGCTTTGCACACTCAAAGATATGCTTACGCTACCGCCACCAGGTTCATGGGTTGTATTAGTGCGGAGCGTGCTCTTTTTTCGCTTACTGCTGAAAAATGTTTCAGAAGTTCAAATATTTTTGTCAATTTTAATAAATCAGGAAAATACAAAATCCCTATCAAAGTTTGGTTTCGAAAACTATTTCCTTGACAGTAATCGTCACTAATATGGTGATGCGAAAACATCTAAGACAGAAAGAAGTCTCAGAATTATTTAGTCTTCGAATTGATATATTTTTTTTTATTTATTGAGCTAAATACCTAGGCCCATCGCGTTTGTAGATGTGTGAAACGAAATGTATTTTGCCATCTTAGGTATTTAATAAAAGTTTCCGATTTATAATTTGTACAAGTAGCCTCAACCTTAGGCCTTTTCTCAGCAATCAATGATTTCGTGATATAGAGTTTGTGCTGTATCCATTTGTGGGCAAAAATGTTAGAAATAAAAATAGATCAGTGATTGAATTGTTTAAAAAAATAATCTTCGCCTCTTCGATGGTACTCATGCGAAACGAATCCGATTTTGAAGACTTAACATCAAAGGGGAGACTTTACAAATCGCCATTCATTACTTGAGTAGTATATATGCAACTAACCGTCAAACAACAATTTTTATTAAGTAAATATGAAAGAAAACCAATTAACAGTGTTTGCGCACGTACTATTGGAAGGGCATGTGAGATTGAGTCAGTAGGTTAGAATTTTAAATTTCCCGGCCCTTAGCCTTCAGTAATGGGCGGGAACTCCGGACTTCGATCTAATCTGTTCAGATGAGCACTTGCAGGCCTCCTGTTTGAGCCTACAAGGCTCCCGAAAATTGGCTTCCCCTTACGTTCCCCATACGTTATAAATTCCCACCAATCGACCATTAGAAAGGGACCTAACCGCAAAGACTCGCCAAGTGCCCTATCAAGCTAGGCTTGTATTTCATGTTTCCACAAAAATACTGAAACTCGATAATCGATCTCGAAAAAATACCTGAACACCTCGTGCTGACGATCACGACCCGTAGCTCCTAGCACTTGTTCTGACGCTAATCTTGGATATAGACTCGTCTAATTTTTTAAATGCGCAGATGGACAGATCAACTACTTATGGCAATCAATCTGATAGCTTGTACACCCCCATCATCATATTGCAACTGCTAATGACGGCTTTTATTGTAGATAATACCTAAAATTAGGCAACAGTCCCAGTCGTTTGAACTAGCCTCCCCATTTATCTATTAGCGACAACATTAAGGGTGTAACGGTGACATGCATCAATAATAATAGTAATAATGGTAACGATGCTTTCGATGAGAATAATGAGTGAACACAGAGATGAGTCGATATATGCATCGCCGTCATGCGTAAAAAGGCAATATTTTTTGTGGATATTTTCATCTCTACTTTCTAGGATAATAAGTAGCATGGAATTATGTACAAATGAGGGAATACAAACTAAGTAGCGTTAATGCCGGGAGCCCGCCTTGTGAAGACTGCGAATTTTCCTGATTTCGCGATAGAGGACATTACGCTGAACCAAAGGATCGAAGGCTATCACCTCCTTCTTGGTGGTCATTTGACGTGGACGGAAGCCCACCATTCGATGACCCGATACCACGCTCTCCATCATCACCATTACCGTCTTCACGAAACCCTCACTTGCTGACGTCGACATCCCTATACATAAATGTAATAATATCATTAGTAGCGCCTACCGAGGCATTCAAGTAGGCACACATTTACTGTACTATTTAAATAACCAATAAGCAGGCTTCGTGACGATTTGCCACCAATAAAACCTGAGCATCAGACAGAAAAAAAGGGTGATGTGAATCGGAAGTAAAATAGGAATGTATTCACCGAAGCAACATTACATTGCGTTACACGGAAGACTGGAGATCATTTGTGAATGCGTGAGACAATATATGTGTGAGATAAAGATAATTTTTACATATACATAAAATAAATAGAAATGCACTTGAGGACAGAAGTTAAATGTACTGCAAATAAAGCGTATCGCATTTATCCAGTCCGATTTCGTCAATAGAAGTATTTAGAGGTAGGTCATTCAATCGAAGACGCGGATGCACGTGAACTAATTCATACTCTGAGGCAGGAAAGCCATGGTATCCGAAGTAAGAAAATAAAGACTGAAAAGAAGACATGCTGAGTTACAGGAAATCTCTCACAAAGAATGCCCGAAGATAAAGACTTACCTCTAAAGTAAGGTTTGCTACAAGATCTAGGACGGTACGTTCACCGGAAGGGAATCGCAAGGCTACTCGGAAGGTGACATCACCATCTAGAATTGGGGGCAATTCCGTTATGGGTCCAGTTATCTTAACTCTTGATTCTGTCGACTTTTTGGAACGATTTCCCACAGGATTCATGATTCGCTCGCATGCAGAACCACTACATTCGAGGGCCTTAGAATCGAGGTTTAGTCTGTACAGGTCCAGGTCAATGTCCATTGCCCTTCGTTTCGAGGAGTGAAATTCTGCCTCCTATAGCAAGAGAAAGCATTTAGAGGCGATGTTCATAATTAGATGTCGCTAGCGTGCTATAGCGAGACCATGCGACTGAGAGCAAACAGACCGTGTCATCTCCAGCATCATCAATCAAACGACGCTTCAAGGAAGAAGTTGATTTCTCCGTGGGAAAAATCGCAGGTGATGTTGGAACGCTGCCAAATGCTCCGTATCTTTGTGATAACTTTGAGTGACAAAGGAAAACAGTTTCATGTCAGAAAAGAATGCTAAATTGAACAATTTTAAATCTCCTACTCGACCTACTCCTGTACTAAGGTTCGAGTGGAAATGAGAATGCGCTGAGAGAGAAACCAAAGCCAAGAGAGGCAGCAGGAGTAAAGAAGGAGCGAAAAGGAGTAGAAAAAGTGAAGCATGCGTGCACATCAAGTGAAGCATACGGCTGATTGGTTTTTACGTTCAGCCAATGAATGGACGTGTTAGTAGTAGTAGTGGATACAGAAAAGCTGCGCAGCCGATACGATATGCTTTTTCTTTTCCGTGCTATCACAAACGCTCCTTCTCTACTCCCATTTTCTCGCCCTCTTTGTCAACTCCGATTGCAATAGTCAAAACGGTTGGCTTTTTGTCTCAAAAATAGGCATGAGTGACATAATTAAGGGGCTTACTACGCATTGGTTGTTTGGAGGATTTGTTCCGTTAGAGCTCAGAGTGGGCATCGGAGTGGGAAGATCTTCTAGGACTTCGGACACTAAGGAGAAAGTATGTGCATAAGTTTGGTGGCAGAAAAGACATTATTTGGCTATTAAGTAAATTCAAGCTCCTCCTCCTCCTCCTCCTCCTCCTCCATCATCATCATCACTGATACTGCATTCATCGGTTTACCGAATTAAATGGAGTTAATTTGCCCGTGGTGGCTTAACAGCTGTTTGCTGTGAAATGATTTGAAATGATGAGTTCTCAATCGGAGGAGTTCCAAGATACCTTCTGTCCCTTAGGACTTGACAAGAATGACACTTTGCTTCGATATATGCTTTTACTTGTTTTATATATGTAGACTAGATGAGTTCTCAAACAGACTAAAAACATCAGAAAGAACTGCTACCAACGGCAGTTTAACTAAGTGTCTTCATCTAATTATGAAGCACTCAGAATAGGACCTTCAAGAGTTGGGATAAAAGGTTATTGGGAGCATGGACCCAATCAAGCTTTGGTTGGTCACATACCAGTGAGATTTGAACTTCCATAATCTAGTGATAGAAGTACACATCAACAAGACCAACGAACATTAGCAAGTGCCATCAAATCAAAGTATTCCCAAGAAGCCTCCGTGTAATGAGTCGGTCAGGTAGTCAAATGTGACGACTAAGCAGAACGGTCTGTGGTTACAGACGATCGATCGATTTCGAAAGGCGATGGTATATAAGGACAGCGAAAAATGATCTTTTAGGAGAGTACCGAGGCACACAAAAGCCCGCCACTCTTATTGATTCCAAAGATATCTATTGATAAATAACAGCGGAAACTGAGATACCAAACAAACGAATTATCGAAAATTATACAAAGAATTAAGTCGTTTACGTAGTAAGGCATAATCTCGATCCCCCATTTGAGTTGAAAATCAAAGTTTAATGCACGGCCTCTCAACAACGTTCCGAAGATTTCTACGGCTTTTTTGGTGAAAAACAAAGCCCATTACTAATATATTTGGGGTATAAATGTAGTCACCGACTAAACCTTTAAGATTCAGCAAAAAGACAAACGATAGAATCATCCACCAAAGTTCTGCGAATGGAGAAATCAGTAACTATCAGTGGAGCCATTTTAGTCAAGACAAGATGAATTAATTCCTTGTGAATTGGTCACAGACGGAAACGAACTATCAAACTGTCGCCTTAGATAACAAGGCCAATTCGGAAAAATAAAACTGCTGCAATTTTCGATTTCAATAATTTCTACACTTTCATGTACGAGTCAGTTTCAAAATCGCTTCAGATGCTGAACCGTACAAAAATAATGAAGAAGTTATTTTTGTCGCTGACAGCTGAGTCTCTGAAGCTCGAGACACAATGCGCAAGTTTGTTCCAATTAGTAAAACAACAATTTTAACAATAAGCAAAAATAATAGGCAACAACGAGAGAAGCAAGCACACAGAGAAAATCGAATCAGTTGCCTAATTGATAAACAAAAATTGTCAAAATATCCACAGTAATGATAAGAAATTACCAACCCAGGGCACTAATAAAGTAGATGGAATTTTAGGACATCAGGCAATCAGTATGGCAACACGTGACATGCATAAGAAGTCCAGCTGACCTCAATTCGCGGACTGTAAACCAATTAAATATGAATCACCGCAGATGTTAAGCTTCATAACTCAAGAAAATGGTTTTTGAAGAAAATAAGACTGAGAGTAGTTTAGCAAAACTTACAGACTTGATACACCTCTTCGGGCTCCTTTAAATTATTCCAGTGAGCCCTTCTCTCGTGGGTGAAGGGATTCAAGAGGGCGAAATGCGTTCCCAGCTCATTGCAGATATAAGCTTTTCGATACTCTAAACCTTCTTGCAGGTCAGCATTAATCTAAGTTAACAAAATATCCGAGTCTGAGGTCAAAGGCACAGTTAACAATATTCTTTAAATGATTCTGATGAATCATTTTCTATATACAATCGAAATACATCATTGAGGTCATTGAATTAACCTCAGAAACTGAAATATATTTAACTCTTTTTTTGGATTGAACCAATGTACCGATAGAGGCGATTGAAGAAATGAGACGAAACGTAACCATACCTGTGCAAAAACAAAGTTTGTTTTGACCAGAGTGGCTATTAGGGGATTTGTCCATACTTTCTGACTAAATGCATGGCAATCGGGCGATTGTGGATTGTGAACGTCGACAAGAAGCCATTTGAGACGACTCAGAGCTTCGTTTACGGCCTAAAATGCAAGAAAATGTAAAATCCTTAATCATGGCTTCCAAAATAAAGTAGATGTCAACCGCCTTAAAATTCTCTCCAATAAATTAACATACACCAAATTTTTTTATCAAGCATCCCGAGAAATGGAATTAAGTGCAGGATAATTTAAAAATCATGAGATTCAGTGCACTACAACCAAGATTATGGGTACATAAGAGTAAATCTAAAATAAACTAAACGCATAATAAGCTGGGTATTTACTAATGAAATTAGTCATACGTGGCAAAAAAACAGAACTACAATGGAGACCAGAAAACACTAAACGTTAGCAGCACTTGTCAACCAAGGGGTAGCAATAACGAGGCGAATAAAATTAAGCCGATAAAGAAGACACAAGTTAAAACTGACGTACCTCTTGAAACTGGACTTGAGGAAGAACGATGCTAGGGTTACAGCTCACATTCTAAAAGCAAATGAATAATTGATTGAAACAAATCTAATTTAATTAATTGAGAAAAACTAAGCACTAGCGTAAGAATTTACGCTCACTGCAAGATCTTCCGGAGAGTTAGCATTATTTCTATGCTGCATTTCTAAAATGTACAAAATCGACAACCATAACGTAAGAGCAGAGTAACGGGTTACAAGGTGATTTGAAAAAAATGTACCCAAGTGGGGAGATCCAGCCATGAAAGGATTTTTCTTGTAGATTGGCCTCCGATAAGACTGAAGTGTCATATGAAGATTTCCATCCAGAAATTTTCGCGCTGCATGCTTATCTGACACTAAAATTTAGACATTTTAGTTGAGAATAAGGCATACATGTAGCTCTCATAAAACTATCAAGAACCGACATTACTCAATAGTGCACTAGAGAGGCGGCTCACTAAACAGGCGGATTAAGCTGTACGCTGTTAAAGTTGCTTGCAGAAAAGGTAGCAGTCATCATTTTGCTCCATTAGACAATTGATTAAATTAAATATATTATCGTATTTATTTTTCTTGCTCAAATCGGAGTAGTTTACACCAATTTTGGCATTTCCGTTCAAATTACAACGTTACTTTGTGCTCCATCAAGTCCTTAAGATAAAAACACTGGAGAAACATCGCTTACTATCGTCAAATTGATTATGCAATTTCAGGTGGTGTCCTACATGAAGCACAAAAATTTTATCATCAGGCTCATGATATTATACGTGAACTTAGTTCTATTGCTAAAAGCACCGAGAGAATAGCCTAAGCATGAACAAAATCTGTCCAGATTCCCAATGATATCGTGCTCGGGCTTTTATCCTGTTTTTCCTGTTCTACCGATGGTCAGATATGCAGTCATCGAATCAATATCGTTTTCCGGCCGCTAAATCTGACTAATATATAAACCATTTTAAGGACATTCATTCATTTTTAAGCTCCATTGATGATAATTAATTCGTGAGAAATAGGAAAGTTGTTTTCAATTTTTTCGTCTGATTCAGGTTTCACACTGTTATACAGGGGTTTATAGTTAATAACATTTTTTTTCAACTGAACAAGCGAGGTATTACCATTCGATTTATTAAAACGATCGAGTTTCGCTATCATAAAATTTACATCAACTTCAGGCCCAGAAGACAATTCATTAATCAATCTACGCCCCGAGTAACTCAGAATCCCGCAAAATTTAAAGTAATGGTGAAAATATATGTTCATTCTATAATATTGTCGATTATCTGCGTCATTTGGGAGTCGGCAAAAGAAAAAAATAGTCAATACCAAAAGACAATTGCTTTCACTCAAGCAATTTCGGATCCGCAATAAAGCAGTTCAGCTTAATTTTCTCGGAGTTGCCGATATGTTTCAAGCTTTGGAGGCAGCCAAGCTTGAACATTAATAAATCTCCTAAAATAGTGATTCTGAGTCGATCACCTTAGAACATTATATCCATATGGAGACCTTGATGAAGCCGGTCGGTCTGACTATCTCAAGTATGTCTATGTGGACTGGAGACCAAACAGAACTGAATACATTTAGCAGAATAATTAAAGTAATGCAAGTCCTCATTGATCATACTGAAATTTACCAATAATCTAACTGTAGCATTCATTCACGTATTGCATGTGAAAGTAATAACTTATTATTGGAATCTGTATTTTGGATAGGCAATACCTGATAACATGTAAATGTTTCGGTATACCCGCGTAGTCGCTGATCTTGGCCTCCATACTTGCCTAGCCTAGCTATAACGTGCTGCAACCGCCGATGGAGCGGACAAGAAAAACCAAAATTGGTGTACTTACATAATGAGTGTTGCTCAGACGCGGTGTAGAACTCACCTGTAGATAATGATGGGTTCAAAAGCGACTGAGTTTAACAAACGATTAGCTTGTTCCTGAGTCCACATCCTAATAATGTGAACTGACCGGTCTCCAGAGCAATCAATTTGCACAAGTTCTTTTTTCCGGTCTGTTAATTCTTGAAGTCATTCCCTAATGGAAAATTTTAAGCAACTGCGCTTAAAATTTTGGCGTTTCTAAAGACTACTAGGCGATTTTTCATCCACATCTATCTTTCTAATCACCAACATATATCTGTTAGAAAGACAGATCCGTTAATATTTGCTTCTAGATAAATAATTTTCTTGAGGACAAAACATTTTCAACCAGGCGAATGACAAGGTTTGTTGAATATGCCTTATCTGCTGGTGGGAACAACGCCAAAAGATACCAACAGTGATAAAGCCCTTTTATTCTCGTTGTTGCATTATAAAAATTGCAGCAGACTATTTGCATATTTGCTACCAAATATGTTTTATTGTGGGTAAAGGATCGTTAGAATGCGGATGAGCTGGGGGAACAGTAAACTTTAACTGCTAAAGTTAAAGGGGAAATAAACGATCTCACCACAGTTTCGGCGGGGAGGGGAGCTTTTGCTAAGATGACTTACCTCCATTGCTAGCAGTAGTAGCGGCGGCTAATTCACTGTTACAGATCGTGAAACGACTCCTCAAACTGATTCTGCCAAAATAATTAATTTCACTCATTTTTTGAATGCCACCAAATGGACCGGAGAAAACGAAAGTTATCCTAACTACTGCAGTACTTCACAATTTTCAGGAGCATAAAGTCGAATGTGAAGAAGGTTTTAGAGTTTCAACGGGGTTACTTATCTCTTTAAAATTTAGAAATTGCGAAGTGGGGCCGTTTCGCTCTTTTCAATGGTTATATAGGTTTAATTCGAGGGTCGTAAGTGCTCAAGAATCCTCTGTCGTCGTCCGTTACTATGTATCTATTGGCCAGACTGTATCACTCCTTTCAATTTCGATTTAATTTAACCAACCTCAGATTGTACCTCACGTGCGAAACAGACATAAGAATTCGCAAAAACTACTAGGCTACTGCCGACTAATAACTAACGTGTTAACGCTTTGGAAAAATTAGTCAATCCTTTAGAAAGTTGTAAAATCATCTTCAAAGTGACAATGACCCACACGACTTTATCCAGTATCTGTGCTCATGATCAGGCCATTAAAAACACGAGCGAACAGTATACCATAAAAAGCAGACCACAGCGAGACTTATCGTCAACATTCGAGGTACCGCATTCCCCACGGTCTCCGGTGGACCGAGTCATGACCAACCCTTACTTTTTAACAGCCTTCATAAAATTCTCTATAGAAGACTATTACTAAAAATGTCATCCTTTTGCAGTGATTGCTAATTAATAAAATCATTTAAAATTATAAAGACTTAGACTACTCAAAGACGAATAAGAAGAGGGTATGATGAGACGTTAGGCAATTGATCTTACTTCTGCTGCCATTTTATAAGTGGTAAGATAGCTGACCTCACTTCTCCAGGCTTGACAGATCAAGCCATTGGCGCCTTGAGATGGTTCGGAGGTGGTTTAAATATCGTTATTCCGGGTTGGTAATGCCTAGTTGTCACGTTAAATAAGATTGAAGTCAGCTTCTTATTCTTCTGATTGTAAAACTGGACAACAACTAGACATCACTTTAGCCAACCTAGGATTACTCAGCAGGATAAGAACAGCTTTCTCCATGTAAAGCAAGGCTATTTCTATCTTTAAAAATCCTTATTCTAGCGCAAATATCATCTGTGCATGTTAGAGAAGAGCCTCATACGGTTTGGACCTCAACAACAGACCACTTCCTTGCGCTCAAGCTCAATCAGGCATCCTCAACGCAACTTTTATGGCATTTTCTTGCTTTATTAACCTAAAAATCAAAAGTCAATCCGTTAAAAATGTTATTAACAGAGAATTGGTGCCTAAAGTACTACATCCTGGCAAGTATGACGTAGTTATCGCGCACACGTATGCCAAATCGGATGTCGCGGCTTCAAAACCCAGAGCCTTGATGGTTTATCTATACCCTCGCTCCAAAACCTGTGTTAAAAACACTTTCTTTAGCATAGGCTTGGAGATTATTACGGCATCAACTGACCTCTATCTGCTCGCGATATAATCAGCCTTTGCTTGCTTCTTCTGACATTACAATTAAAGCCGAATTTCCAGGTTAACTGGAGAGATAAAGGCTGCTTATCTCATCTGAATATAATGACGAAAGCTAATGTTCGAGAAAATTGCTTAGGTATTCGTCCCACTGTCCCAAGGAAGTGAAAAAGGTCTTTAACTTGAGCCCATGTTAGGGAGCTCCCTGGCTTCTATAAAGTCCGGGTATGTCAAGACCCCAACCTTTTAGCTGTCGAACTATACCACCTCAACTCATATGTTATGATGCGAACATTATGAAATCAGTGTCAGTAGTATTTTCTACTATCAGTGACTAAGGAAATGACTCTTTTGCTGTCCTTACCACTTCGTTAAAAGTGTATTTACAATTATGAAGAGATCAGAGGGGGAACTAACACCCTCTCATTAACACTAATATGTTCAGGCGAAAAATCAACTTGGCATGTTTTCTGTTTACTCTGGCATATTTGCACGGCTTGGTGATTCATAGACGACTGAACAACAGGATGATCACGACTAAGTCACCTTAGTTACAGCTGACTCTCATGGTCAATTTAGAATAATTAGGACAAAGAACGAAACAATCAAAGGAAACTAAGAGCATCAAGGCCTGATGGCCAGGATACAACTAATTTCATCAACTTTATTTATCACCAATTTTTCCAGTCATCATGAACCCAGTACGAGATGTTGGCCAGGTATGAAGCTGAGTCAGTGTTGTGAAGGTATTTACTTCAAGGCCGGAAGCCGTGTGCCTCATGGCGAACTGACCGACCCAGCTTTCTGTCATGAGAAAAACAAAGGCACATTTCAGTGCCATCTGGCGACCTGACAAATAACATTTAAAATCCACATTCTTTCAGAACAAGTTTGGGCCACCAAACCCCATGATGTCAAGTGAAAAATGGAGGAAAGCGGTTCGGGTTCAACTTAATCTCAGTAAGGTGATATACAAGCACAAGTAATTCCTTTATTCAAAGGATAAAATATCGTTACAACGAAAAGAAGCCGCAAAAGGCGTCAGTTTGGTACGTAATTACATTCAAATAATGGTCTAGTTTTTTTCAGATGTATTGGAATTTAGCTCTTATCCCAGAAAGAGTTGAAATTGTCCAAAACTCACCTAGAGAATGATGTTACAAATACCGCATTTGACATGGACATTCTATCGTAGTCCATATCCAGAAGATGAGTTTTAAAGCTTTAATTAAACAATTTATCATCTTATTTTATTTGTAACAAATTAAGAAGCATTATATTTATGTACTTTCCTGCCTTAAAAAGAGCGGAGGGTTTGATAATGATAAGCGATTGTAGAAGATCTTAACGACCCATGACGGATACTTCTGCTGGACAGGGAGAAGTCCACTTCAAGAACCACAAAATCCTGAGCAAATTATGATTAAGGATGATGCAACATTGAACCTTAATGAGCTATTCCAATTTCACCCGCAAGACACACTCGTGTTTCAAAAAAAACACATTTGATTCCGCTAAACTATCCAAACTTGATTTTCACCGACCATGGCCACTTGCGCTATTGGCCAATCCGTATAGGTGGCCTCTTATAACCAATCTAAATCCGAGTACTGACGATCGTTGGCCAATGGGCCGCCCTTCGAGTCGCCAGCACTCTAAGATTGAGGACACGACAGTTCAGTATTTTGGGGGCCACAGCGCGGGTCTCGACTGCTCTCACATCTGGATATTCTAGTCAGTATTGAATCGCAAGTTCGTATCTTTGTTGCATTTATGTCCTGATTAGCAACCATCCATTAATGATACATTTTACTGGTCTTGGTCCTGCAATGTCTTGCTATCCCATAAATACACTAGTTACCTACGGTCAATTCCTTTCATCACAATCACTTTGCATGATATTCTTCCTTCACTAAAACAGCCCCATCATTGAGATCTCTAGCAGTGTAGGTGTTCCCAGAATTTTCACCCGCAAAATGATTTAATCGAAAGAAACCCGTCTTTTATCTCTTATTTTGAGGGGGAAGGTGAGTATGAATATAGAGCCGAAATATTAGATTAACTCGGTTAGCAAGGGTAGCTCATTCTTTCGCATATGAATATCCGAAATGTTTGGCGTTTAACTATAATGCGTCCTTCTTTGAAATCTGAGTAAAGTATGCAGTAAGGAACTAGAATAACATTGATTTAAACCATGGTTAATCCGCAGTATTTCGTTTAAGGAACAAAATTAACCAACTCAAGGCCGATCTGTTTCTTTCCGAAGCGAAAAGCCTTTTTTGGTGGGCATTACTCCAGCAGTTGCCTTAATTCACTTTCAGGCCCCAAAACCTCGGCGAAATTTCAGCATTGTGTACACATGAATGCGTCATGGTCACACACTCAGAGCTGATTGGTCACTTTAGGGACTTGGGGGCATTCCTCTTGGCTAGTCATTCTCCACTGTAGATGTGCCACCAACCGGGGTTCTAGTCCATCATTGCGTGTGCCTCCTGGGCTTGTCATTAATGCTAGATTTATATAGGCTTTGCTATACTATAGTGCTGCTCAGAATTTAATGCCCTTATAACCCTTTCAATTTGTCCAACAAATTGAAGCGAATAGTTTTTATATCTACGTAAAGTTTAAATGTTGAAATCCAGCCAATAAATCAAGCTTTCTTTCAGTGTCTGAATGAAATCGCTTGGTTGAATGGCTCAGAAACGGTACGTATAGATATCTGGGAGTTATAGAAAACAGGTTTATCTCGTGAGTTTACCAGCTGTGGCTTTAATTATACGACTAAGGTTGAATTCGCGCTCTGATCTGCATTTCACATAATTTCTTTTCTTCCAGCACCTCTTATGATACATCTAAATGTCCTAACATAGATCTGATTCCGACCCATAAAGTTATGGTCCATAGTTTCTTACATGCAGGTGCTTCCGTTTTTAAGTTGTTATTTAACGTGAACAATCTAGGTTGTGGACACCTAATTTTTTGAAATATGTTGACTAAGGTTTTAGTGTGCATGGGACTGGTTTCTGGAACGCTGACTAAGTTCCACCTCATTTGTTTGTATGTCTAGCGCTTATGCTGGAAGGCTTCAGGCATGGAATTTCCTTGATGCATTTTTGCACAATGATTGTAGCATATCCAGCTGATTCGACCTATAAAAAAACTTAGAATATGGGTCGCATAGTGTGGAAACCGTAAATATGTTCACGTGACGAGGGCCTATTACCTCCCGATTTTTTGAGCATACCATAAGCCCGTATGTTTCCATTGATGTTCATTTTAGATAATTATCGGTAAACTGACCCAGAGATGGTTGGCGTAGAATTCATTGACTATTTGACGAAGCTCCGTGTGAGCGAGTTCCTCGGCTTAGAAGACTTTGCAGATAAGATGAGCTTCATGTACTCAGTGCTCATCCTTCTTCTCTGCACAACAATAATTGCGGTGAAGCAGTACCTGCTGGCAAGCATCGCCTGTTATATACCCACAGTGCCTTCTGGTAAGGACTTCGACAAGTTTCTTCAAAACTTCTGTTGGGTGCATGGGACAATCCCGCTTCTTGAAGGGGAGCATATACCTCAAAACTTCTCCGAGTGGGATGAGGCTGACAAAAACCTGAGAATCAGTAAGTGTATTTCCAAATAATCGCCCCTCCGGATTAATTGTTTATTTATATTGGTTCCCAAGCCTAGACGCAAAACATCTACTCATTCCAACTTAGACATGATGCTCAATAATGTTAATTAGTTAAGCCCTCTCGTTACATTTTTAGCCAATAGACTACCGATTGTGCCTGCGTAAATGACAATTTTAACATTCGTGATTGTTTTGAAAAAAAGGGGATAGTTAAAAAATAGTATTCCATGAAGTTGTATACTAGAAAACTGAAATCGTGATTAAAAACATTGGTCGATCCCTATTTTAACTGAATTTTTCATCGAGGAGTTGGATTTTACTAATTGCATTTCATATATTGGGTTTTACAGGTCGAATTACTCAAGTATGTTCGGTAGAATAACTGAGAATTATTGTGCATAACTTTTAGACTACTATCAGTGGGTGCCCTTTATGTTGGGTCTACAATGCATCTTGTTCTATATTCCCCGTGTCATCTGGCAAATCATCTGTTACAACCGTACTGGTACCGACTTGGAGAACCTCATTTCCGTCGCCAACAAAGCTAGCAACACCGTCGAGAACGACCGTAAGTCTCTGGTGAAACACGTCGCCGGAACTATGGCCGAAATGCTTTTCCAACATCGAGATTATCGCGTTGGCAGGATCGCTGACGCCCGCCGAAAGGCCTTCAAGATCTGTGGCATGTTCGTCGCTAGCAAACGCCTTGGTACTTGGCTCATCTTCACTTATCTTTTCATCAAATGTATCTACCTTGCCAATGCGATCGGTCAACTTTATCTCATGCAAACCTTCTTGGGATTCAATGATTCGTTGTCCAATTTTGGATATGAGGTTGTTAGGTACATCATAAATGGCCGAGATTGGGACGAAACACGTATCTTTCCTCGTGTTTCTTTCTGCTACGTAGAGCATGTTCGCCATCTTGGCACAACAAACCGATATGTCGCCCAATGTGTACTTCCTGTCAATATGCTGAACGAAAAACTCTACATATTCCTATGGTTCTGGACTGCAATCGTCGCCGTATGCACTGCCGTCTCTATTCCTCTCTGGGTTATGCGACTGGGCCGTCAAAAGAGCAAGGAACACTTTATCAAGAAATTCTTGCGCCTCCAGGACATATACACTGTTGAAAATAGGGAGATTTTACGCAACTTCATCTCCGACTTCTTACGTCATGATGGTGTGTTCCTGCTACGTATGATCTCTATGAACGCTGGTGATGTTGTAACTGCCGAGGTGATTGTTGAAATGTGGGATATCTATAAAACCAAATTCAAGAACAGGACCATGCTCAATGACATCGCTCGTGATATACTGACTCAGAGAATGAAGGTAGAAGAGGGCGGTGCAACCACTCAACGCAGAACACCATACGAAATAAAGTCGTCCGATGTCTAAACTCCTACTGTCTTGATGCGAACCTGAAGCAATTATGCCATATACCTGCTCATTTACTCCCTGAATATATTTTTTTTGCAAACAGTCAGACTTTGCAGAAGTAATTTTGGTCTGATTATTTCTTATTCTAAAAACCTTCATTCACTCGTTTACCATTACCGCTCCCACGTCTAGTCTGATTTTCGAAGGTTCTCAAAACGATTTGTATATTTTTGCAGGAGAGTAAAATGCTTTTGATTGCATACCTTTGCCTTCTAGCGTGCTTGAGTGCTTCCTGATTAAAATAAGTATTGAACAGTGCTTTTTCTCTCACTCTTGTAGGATTTAGCCCTGATCCACCATGACGAGTCTAGAGAAAAATTTTATGAGCTACTACCAGAAGTACCAAGCAGCAACGCTGATTGGTATTCAAGATTTCGCAGATAGAATGAGCTATATGCATAGCACGATCATTTTCCTCCTATGCACAACTATCGTCTCAACAAAGACCTACATTCTTCAGCCACTGGCTTGTCATGTTCCTACAGTACCTTCTGGGAGTGATTTTGACTCGTATTTCAACTCCTGGTGCTGGGTTCATGGAACCACACCGATTCGTATCAACGAAAGCATCCCTGAAAATGATGTCGCTTGGGAGCAACTTGAAAATGAACGCAAAATAAGTAAGTACGTCAACTGTTTCTCTGCCCATATGAGGAAATCCAATTGAGATTGTGAAACGGAGTTGAATGCTTTCGATCTTGTTCATTGTAGCTTATTACCAGTGGGTGCCTTTCATTCTCGGTCTTCAGACAATTATGTTCTATTTACCGCATGTTATCTGGCAAAACATCACCTTCAATCGCTTGGGTGCTGATCTCACAGCTATCGTTGTGAAAGCTATGGATGCTCTTAAGACGACTTCCCCTGAGGCTCGTGAAAAGATGATTTCAAATGTTGCCAAACGACTGGAACTCTTGTTGTTCGCTCATCGTGAAATTCGGCGAGGCAAACGAGCCGCAATCAGCCGCAAGCTCTATGCCATTTGTGGTATTTTCTTTGTCAGCAAGAGAATGGGTAAGGTTTCAATTCTTGTCTCCACACCTATTTTCATACGAAGGTTTTAACGAGTTGTCTTTCGACAGGAACTTGGACTGTGTTTTCCTATCTTTGTATCAAACTGCTCTACTTAACCAACGCAATCGGGCAGTTGTATTTGATGAAGCACTTCCTAGGATTCGACGAGGATTTAGTTGGATTCGGACTTCACTTGGCAAACTCATTGACATCTGAAGTTAAGTGGCAGGAGTCGCTCTACTTCCCGCGTATAGCCTTCTGCAGCATTACCCTTCGTCATTTGGGTCAGTCAGATAACCGCTACATGGGAATGTGTGCATTGGCCATCAACATGCTCAATGAAAAACTCTACGTCTTCCTGTGGTTCTGGACTCTTGTTGTTGCTATCACAACTGCGGTCAGTATCATCAACTGGTTCCTTCGCCTGGCTATTATAAGGCGCCAGACTCATGTAATTCGGAAATACCTGAAGATTACACCACTAATGTTAGCATCGGATAAGAGTGGTAGCAGCTCCGCGACCCCCTCTGAAGCTCTGGATCCGAATCGGCCAGACACTGTTGAGCGCTTTATTCGAGAGTTCCTTCGCATGGATGGAGTATTTATTGTCCAGATGTTGAACATGAACGCCGGTGATGTCATCACAGGCGAAGTTATCCGTCTCCTCTGGCGCACATGGGTCATCAATTATGCTAACAAGAAAGACTTTAGAAATGATCCGTGGATCGATGTCGACGACCTTGAAGAGCTGAATGAAGATGAGAAGATGCAGCTAAGTGAGAAGGAGAAAATGTTTGACTGAAGCTGCTAATCCCAGGCTCTGCTCAGAAGAACTTGACTTGGCACTGTGACCATTTGATCAATGCACGAACTGTGCTAAATTTGTATTTTTGTCACTAATTATCGCTTAACGATTTCGACAATTTTTCATGTTTGAAATAATGAGCTGTGGCACACACTCAGGGTGTATCTTTTGATACTCTAATTGTAAAAATTATACATAGCATAATGATCGACCTTGGAAGTGTTTATGGCTTTACCGGGCAAATAAATTTTGCAAATCTCATTCCAGAAGAGAAGGAGAGGCATATTGGAGATCATGTTTTGTACCTCGCTCTCCGTAGTTTTTCTCTTTTTGGGCGTAGTTGCTTACGTCCTCTACACTCAGTGCTCCCTTAAGTCTAGTTCGTGTATTACGGTGCTTCCCACCGAGGATGTCCCATCCGGATTTCCTCTTGCATACCAGCTTATCAAGTTTATAAAAATGTGAAGTCTTGTGTATTTTTAAGACTTTCAGTCATTAAAAGTGCGCCAATCTGTGTTCGATATTCGCGCTCTGCAGAACGCTTTGAATGAAGGCCTGACGCGATAGCCAGGAACGGACTTTGTTCCTATTTGAGGACCTCGTTAGAAGATAACCGTGCCGTTTTGAATATGGGGTTTTTGGGTAACCATAACTTTTCGACAATCATTTGGATTGATGCTTAAGCTTACCAAAATAACTCCTTCATTCATAATGCCCATTAATCAGAGAAGTTTTAGTTTAAAATATACACTTGGTCTATATGATGGGAATCGGTTGAAAACCAAACGGCAAGGAATGCTCCTGGGTGGAGCTCAACGAAATTTTCTATCGATTGGGAATTTACTGTGGGATTCAATGGAAAGTGATCTAAGATCATCAGTGGTATTGGCCCTATGCGTACAATACCACAAGCAGGCGCTATCGTCTCTAGACTACGATCTATCGGGTGCATTTTAAAACACTCAAACAACAACTGAGCGTTGAGTACTGAATACACTTCCTGAAATCTCCTCTACCTGGTTTCAGCTACTGAAAGTAGGCGTGACAATATAAATAGTACTCCAGATCTCGTTGTCAATTTTACTGATCCGTTAGCGCCCTCACATGGAGTCGATGTGACGAACTTCTTATAGAGGGGCCTAGCAGCGGAAAGGGATGCATTCAAGGCCTAGTTTAGAGGAATCAAGTCTGCTTACTTTTGGATTCAAGGATAATCACGTAGGATTGTCACTGTACATTTAAGTTACTGATTTGGGAAAGTAAGCATTGTTTTAATGGCCCGTAGTTAGAATTAAGCATTCTTCATTATGACTGTCATTCGAGATATTAAAATCCAGTAACTTTATTGTCATTGTGGCTTTTAAGGGAAAAAGGTTTATTTCACTGAATTTACTGATTTACCACAATCGCGTAAGAACTATAATTTTTTGTAACAATTCTGATGGCGAGTTCATTTTAATATTAGACACAGAGCTGGTACTTAAATTTAATTTTAGAGAATCCGTGATTTCACTGTAATCATTGAAATACTTTGAACTCAAGTAAATATTTTGGTTTTAGAACGAAGACAATTTACACACTCCTGGTAGTAAATAAAGATAAGCAAATTGTGTGGGTAAAATTATGCCCGACGGATACAAAATTTCCGAAATTCACTAAACCTAAACTTGCAAGTGTTAAAAACACATATTTGTGTTTGCCTGAAACACAATTGAGTAGCATTCGCATCACTACCCATTATGAAATAACTTATGATGGAAAAGCAGTGATTTAATTGAGGTATTTCTGAAGATTCTGAACATTCAGTGAAAACACAATCTAACTTGAATTTGCTGATTATAGTATCAGGAGGTGGTTTGGAGTGCAATGGTTGCGTATTCGCTTGACTGTTCGGGAGATACGGCTCTAAAACCTGTCGATGCGCAAGCTTTAGTTTCCCAGACCGCTTTTAGACTTAAAACCCTGGAAATGCCAGCTCAAGCTGAGTCTAAAAGTTTAGTACTAATGAGATCTTAACCCCATAATGGGGAACTCACAATCGGTGGAAGAAGCAAATTTTACAGAGAACTTCAATTTCTTGCTTCAAGGTGTCCCTGTAAAGGTCGGTGTTTGGATTAAATATTTGGATCACAACAAACCTTCACCTGTTATGAAGACTCGTTAAATAGATAAATTAAATAGACCGGGGTCCTAACAGAATCAGTCTTTCCTACATTAACAAATACGTGCAAAATTGCTTCCATATTTATAGAAATGATATTAAGGTTTGCGGTTATCGTTATCGGAAGAAGATTAAGAATTTGATCAAAAAGGCCAATTTTTGCTTAGTCTTTAAGCTCGTCATATGCAGAGTACACTGACTTGTTTTAAGAATAATAGCTGAACGCAGCTGCACAATGAATTTGTTGCCTTCAGTCCGGTAAGTTCAGACTTGTTCAGGTGGTTTTAGTCCACCGAAGGCCACTAAGGTCAACTTTTTAAAGTCGTTCCACAGGAATACCCGGAGTTCTCGTCTAAACAGCGATTAGACATGCTGTACGTAAACAGAATGATTTGGGAAGTAAATTTCAAGCTGTGCAGACCGTCTGAAACGACGACTCTCATGAACTCTTTGCTGATCAGTCATCAGAGATGTATTGCCGTCTTTTCCTGGTGTCTACAGTTTTTACCGGACTAACTAAGCTGCTTGCTAATATAAAGTCCGAGTCTGCGGCTGAAAATTACTTTCAATTTCTATTTTCGTATGCAAACTAACCTAGATGGCAGGTAAGTATCATCCATCTCTCAACTTGAAGTGAGAACTTGCCTTGGGAATTAACAGTCAAAGAAAGATAAATTCTTTGATGAGGTCAACTAAAGTTCATTCCACATATAAATGGTTTATTACGATCTTAAAACGATTCATTTACCAGTCTCATTTCGTAGTGCGCGCACATTGAACCGATTCAATTCATAGGCATGCCTTTTTTCACAATAACTTTTCATCCAAAGCTTTCGACGACCTGATTCCGTTTTGGATATTGTGCATGCAATTCATTGAATGTAGACAACTTAGCCTAATGCTTTTGGGACACAGCCATGCAGAGACATAATGGGATTTCAAATACATCTATAGTTACAGCTTTGATAAAGCAACATTTATTAACTGACATTACCATGCTTTTTCAATAGAATTCGCGCTATATTCTGTAATAAATATATCCAAAATGTCTTTGGGAGGGCGTAGTATATTATAATCTTGGTTGTATTCTTTGCCATTCTTTTTGCAAGAATGAGTAAGAAAATGCGTGATGAATATTTAATTTCATTCATTCCCCGTCTTTTTAGAAAAGAAAAAAAGAGTGTACATGCTTAACCCAATAGCAGGGCAATTATTAATGGCCTATCTGGAGACTCCAAATAGTGAGAGGGAAACAGCACAAAAGAATAAAGCATCAACTTTGGTTTTTTTTATTCATTATAATTTCCTTGGTTCCTATCGGGTAGCACTCAAAACACATTCTTCTATTTGAAGAGAAGGACGTTGATTTTGAAGCCATCTCTTTAACTACCTATGGACTCCATAAATCGTGGAGTAACCTCCCGTTTTAGCTAAAAAGTGTCGTTCTCATTGAGAAGCGTTCGTCCGGTGATCGCTCTAATACGCCTAATCATCTCTCGACTGCATCAACGAGCCCTGCGCAGTCTGAATCCTGAGTTGACTTTTCAGATTTGGCGGATGATAACCATTTCATGCAATTTAGATAGCCCTGTAATATTCCACGCAGTGATGTCCTCTTTCTCTGCCTAAGGTCTCATTTTAAATCTGTCATGCCAATCGGATCCAGAATTTGGCGAAAGGGTAGTGAGCTATCAAATCCTCAAACTATATTCACTATTAAGAAGGCATTTTTTCCATGATTCAACTAAATCATTCGCTATTCTATACATCTACTGCAGTTGAGTTCCTTTGAGTTATTGTGAAAGTTTGTTGCTTCTTTCGTATTCCATATTTAGTGGTTCATCACTTCAGCCCAACTTAACGTCAATTTTTTTAAGTGATGAAGTCGTAATACACAATACCTCTGAACAGTACAAATAACAGGTTTCTTAAATATACCAGGTCATTCATAAAGAACTCTTACGCGCCTTCACAGTCATTTGACTAAAATATTCACTTTGTTTCCATTCTAGGGGTTTTCCCGACTTTGCAGCTCGCTGCGGTTCGTTATCCTTTCCATCCATCCATCCATCCATCCATCCATCCATCCATCCATCCATCCATCCATCCATCCATCCATCCATCCATCCATCCATCCATCCATCCATCCATCCATCCATCCATCCATCCATCCATCCATCCATCTATCCATCTATCCATCTATCCACCCATCCATCAAGATGACGAATGCAGGGAGTCTCTGAGCAGCAATACATCCGCAAAATTCAGCCGAAGACCTAGGGGTCAGTGATCACAAAACGGTTTGCTAACACAGGATTGACAGTAGATGAAAGAGGATGTCTCAGAACAGAATTCTTTGAACTGTCCTCCTTATGTCAGACATGCCTGGAAGCTCAAGGTAGGAAAGGTGTGACGTAAGCAAATGTGACTGATGCAAGGTTCTTTGGCATATGAGAGAAATGAATGGGTATTGCAGAGTGATCAACCAGAGAACCACTTATTGCACCAGAATGAACATTACTTCAATGCTTAAAATGCATCTGCGTTGATAACGAAGCTACGTCACAAAGAAAGGGCACATCTCATGCCAATCCAAATTTGGATCGATAGGTTTCAATATGTATAACTTTCTTGGCTTCACAGTACGATTTAGTCCAGGTTCAAATCCGCCCTCGAATGCAGAGTTCTTCTTGCTCAACCAATCGCGAATCGGATAAATTTCCGAAAACACCTTAATACTTACTTATTTGGTACCTTAATACGCTAATTATTAATATTTTAACTATTTAGCGCTTTAATCAGTTGATGGCTAAACTAATAAGTTCAACAATCAAACAATACTTAATTATTAATTAATTGAACTAATTGAAAAAAAGTAGAAGGCCGGCAGAACTTAGAAGTTATATTTTGTTTGTATATGTCGGAACTTCATATCTTTCAGAGTATTTCAGGTAAGTTTTTATAAGTTGTCTAACTAAACCTGTGAGATTTTTTTCCAATCAAGGCAAGGTTAAAGTAGTATATGTAGTCAAGACAGAGGGGTATAATTTTGAATGAAAAAGAATTCTACAAGAATCACTATTATGGTTCAAATTTGGTTATTTTAATTGCTATTTCGCACTCTTTGCACTTATGTGATAAACATATCCGTAAACCCATCCATTGCGGTCGCTAAAACTAAAAGCTGGAACTTTTTGATCAAAATGATTACGCACTTAATAGAAGGTATGACTTTTGGCTGAGTTCATGAGTTCTTAATTACCAATGAAACATTGGCCTATCAGTATACGATCTCATAAAAATCAGCCGTATTATATGAATATGAAAGAAAACTTCCACATTCAGACATTTCGACTTGCGATAATATACGAAATTAGCTCGTCATGTATCCGCTACCTATTGCACCTACTGGTTTCTAACATTTTTGTGTAACTTATCGGTACTACAATCAGACACACGAAAGCACTTGATGTATGGCGCCAAAATTTTTACTGCAAACATCTATTATATTCATTGACAGTTACCCTCCCCATCTGGAACATTAAGATGGGATGTTATGAACGACACTTTTAATGAGATTATCTGGAAGGTCTTCAGCCACTGTTTCTAAAAAAGACCATTCCAAAGACTGTCATTTAAGCAAATTTCAGCCCATACTAGAATAGAACATTTGATGCTACCTACGAGTAAAAACATGATACAATAAATCTTCCGCATTGTAAACGCTTTATTGAGAATGAAAACTGGAAATTCAACTGATTCATTCTAATTTTTTCTTTAAAAAGATTGATAAATCATCTAAGATTACACATTTGGCCAAAGCTGTCATCATCTGAATAGAGTAAGTGTGCAGTTTTTATTTTAATCAGCCGCCAAAAAGTCCTTTGTGCGTCTTAGGTACGCAAGATAGTTAACCATTTCGCTTCTCAAATCCCAACATTCCGTGATCCAAATCTCTGATTCGGTGTTAACCAGAGTGCAGTATTTTAACAAGCATGTGAACCTAAGTGTATACTTCACAAGTTGAGAGCTGTACATAGTAAACAAGAGGTTGTTAGTAGTTCATTAGAGACTCCAGGTCTTGATGTAATGTAGTGCGCATTAACCCGATCATTACTCGAAGTAGATTATGACGAAATGGATAGTCTAAACACTCCTTCACCTATTGACGCAAACGCCTTGATGCTGACACCTTTGAGAAGAAACCTCCACAAAATTAATATAAACAAAGCAAGATAAAATGTGAGTAAAATTAGAGTCCTGGTCTTATATTTTTTTAGAAGGCTGATGAAAGCACATCTATACTGGAATGAGCAGTTAACCTCGGAGACGAACTCAAAAATCAGGTTATAATCGAAGAGAAAAAGATGAATGGCGGAGGACGATACATTTTTTAATGGAAATCGTACATTGCTGGTCTTCAGAAGGATCAGAAGACCTAACAAAGGCACGCGCTATGCATACATTCCTAGTGATCCCAGAACCAGTCATTGAAGTTCGGCGTCAAAATGATAAACTGTAGAACTTATGGAGCGAAAAATAGGACCTGCGAACCCCAGATCTAGTCCGCTCGTAAAAGTACCAGAGACTCCATTTTGGTCTCGTCGTTTACCGACTTCTTATTCTACATTCTGGAAACAGCCAAAACACTCGTAAATTCCTGATTCACTTTCTAAATATTTTTTCCCACTAGACAACCCAGTATGATACTCTCACTAAGCATGATCGATCTCCCACCCTCACCTCACATCCGATATGCTACACAAATTGGAGTCAGTCCGAATTTCAATAGGGAGATCTAAATGTTTAGCATTTACTCGAGGGTATGCGTAGTTTCACTGGATAGAAAGTCAGAATTATTAGTCTGACGCCGATGACAATTACAGAATTTTTTATCGTTATGGAAGCAGCTGAAGATGGAGTCGGAAGCGTTCTTCTCGATTATGAAACACAAAGGGAGACTTCCGAGAAAGTATACCAAAATGATATCATCAGAGGTTTCTGATCACATGTAACGGTGGACTGTAAGTTATGCAAAAATATGACAAACTTCACATTGAAAGTCAGCTAAATGCGGTAGGTTTTGGCAACATAAACATGTGGATGTGATAATTACGAAATTCAAAATTTCATGTTTCATTTTGCCTATTTATTTCTAAAGCATCCTCTCGAAGGGAAATTCAAGGCTCTATTTGGCTTCTAACTTAAAATTCAAAATTATAAAAATCGATAGCAATGCATCTGATAGATGAACAGCAATTTCTTGAGCCTTTCATGCATTCAGGAAATTGATTACTTGATAATGATCGTGTTGACTAAAATATTTCTTTGTTAGAAAGATTGCCAGATCATATTTATTTTCTACGCGTTTTTGTCAAAGAGCTGATAGAGAAAGTGAATTTAACTGTGATATCAATTCAACTATCAAAATAACAACGTTCTTTGCCTTTTAACGCGTTAACAAGCAGTTTTCGTTCTCTGCCCCTACTCTTCGGCCTATGCTCTATTCCGGCTTTGTCTGATTGGTTAGCCACTGGGCAGTCCAATCACTAGCAAGGTATTTTGAAGTGGGAGACACAGCCCTAATCTGAAACGAACAAGTCCCATTTGTAACTTGAGCAAGCCATTCATTTGTTCCCTTTCTACTAACGCATTCCCCTCGAAATGCTAATGATTTTTACATTTTCAACATTTCTCCTATTTTCATCGACCATTCAGGCTTTGCTATTATTTCCTATGGATGAGAATGAGTCCCTGGCCAAAGGGGTTAAGAAACTTCATGAGAAGCTGCTGCCTCTGAGAACCAAAAAGCTTCTTGAAAATATTGAAAAGGAAGCCGAGACCCAAGCGATTCCCCCAACTCACTCACTAGAGGCGGAGGCATCAGAATGGAGTCCAGAAGAGGAAGAACTTGCCAGAGAGGCGAAACAGCTGAGAAACCTTGGCCGAATCGTTCGAGAAGAGAGTGCCGAAGCCCGTATGGCCATGAAACGTCGGGCAGCAATGCTAAAACGTATCATGCAAGGCAGAGTTTCGTTCCCGGATGTCGACGAAGAAGCTCTTCAACATTATATAGAACAATTCCACAAGAATTTATCCAACAAATCTAAAGTGGTATGGTGAAATTTTGCATTTTTTGCCTTTTTGAAACATGCTCAATTGCTTCAGCGACTCTTAACAAAATAAGCCATATAATTGCCTAGTTTACGTTCTGGTGGATAGATTTATCTGGCACGATTTCTGCTAAAGTTGAGTGCAACGAAAGTGCCGTAATTTGGTGTACCAGCTCGATTGAAGAAAACCATGCTTAAACCAAATCCTGGCAGAACCACAAATACTGTTTGAAATATTGAAGCAATGAATATTTATTGGCCATGATTTGAATATAGCTATTTTTCAGTTGTAAAGACTCTTATTATGGAAACATGCTTCGCCCGAAAATCCGCATGCACGGAATACGCCAGTTTCGGAGCATAATAGACTTTAAATAGAATAAACAGAAATCAACAATATCAGTAACAAATATGACCATTGAGTATAAAGAAGCGATACTTTTATTCTGAAATAGATAGGAAATCACTGCTGCCCTTACGAAAAGTTCATCTTTGAAAAACTGACTCTTCCAATACTGTTGCATATCTCCTTACTATGAAGCTTAGAATAAAAGAGCCGTGTGAAAAAAGTTGGATGTTCACGTTTAGGCTGAGGAAAGCATGTTGATTGAACATGGCCAATAAGATGATTTAGTTGAAGGCGAAAAGTCAGCAGCTTTTGATCATGGCTGAGGGAAGAGAGAGGAAATAGACTGAGGTAAATCCGAAGTTAAAACACCTGCGTCGTTTCTCTCCAGACCTGCTCTTCCGTAAAAATAAATTTAGCTATCATCTCTGCGAAGAACTGCCACTATTACCTTCAGTCCTCTATTTCAGCATGATCTCAGGGTTCTTTTCAATTGGAATGTCAGGCTGGTTTATGTAGTTGATATTCCTCTAACTGGGATATTCTCATCTCATCTTTCTTTGGTAGTTAAACAGTGCTGCAAGTTTTTCATATCATTTGTATTGGAGCGATCTCTTGTGGAGAACAATAATATGAGATATGAAATGGACTGTCATTTAGTGCGGTGGGAAGTGACCCTTGAAACACATGAATAGATACGGCCCGACCCCGGTTTGTCTAACGATACAGATATATTTACATCGATTTTGACTACTTGAAAATCTCAGCTTTTGACATGCAGCAGTGAAAATAATTACACCCTTTCACTGGTTTCACGCTCCTTAGACTTAAATCTATTATAAAAGGCACTGCTTAAAGTTCACAAGTGACATTTGGGGTACAGTGTATTGAATCCAAGATTAATAACATTGTAAAGAATTGATGAAATATATCAAAGTGTTAGTGGTCTCATAGACATGCATTTTCACAAGCTAATTGCACCTTTCATGTTTAGCTCATAAGTCATGGTTTATGGACTGGTACGTCCTAGAGATATGAACAAATCTCATGGTTCCGGAAACGCCTTTAATGCACCAACACAATTACAACGTCTAAACGCATTTCATATAATAAATTTTAGCACGCACGTAATCGGAGATCGAGATGGATCGAGCGTTATCTTCTGAATAATGAAAAAGGCTCTGATGACGAGGATGAATTCTATTGGCATGAATGAAGTGAGTCTTCGAAATCAGATACTATGTTATATTCCTTTACAATTAGATAAAACATTGGTAAATAAATAAATAAATTCCAACACTAAAATGACCAATATCTATCAAGCCTTAGTGGTGAAATTTCGCGTGTCTTCAGTACATCCATCTAAGAATCTAGTGGAATGACGTGCACCATCTTAAGGTGGTCATTTGAGCCTATGTTGTTAAAAGCCGATGACGGTTTTTAAGTAAACGAAGCTGTCCTATAAATTTTGCGTTGAATAAATTAATAAGAGAATAATTCCGTGAAAAAAATATAACATTTGATAACCACAAAACGACTAATAAGTGAACTTAATCAGATACGAGTCCCAGTGAGAAGAAGGATGTAATGAAGTCAACAAGAGAGCACATTGTTTGGTCGAACAGTCGAAAACATGCTTCTTTGATATCTCTCATGCTAGAGAAGATTTAATGAGCTAAGTGTCCACTGAAATGACACGAAGGTACAAACATGCTTGGTACTGAAGACAAAGAAAGAAGGGCTGAAAGCAGCAACGTAATAGGACAGAATCCGATGATGAACGTGGTTCAAATAGCTGATTATTAGCTTAATTACTACTTTTATTGTTTGATCACATGCTATTACGGTGAAAGTTTCAAATTTCAATCCAGAGCTTGGATCGACCACCCACAGTGGTTAAACCTTCGCCTTCAATGCGATAGCGCAATGGGAACTTGCTTTCAATCAAAAAGGCACAAAGGTAGCCCGCTAAAAAAAAAAACAAGCGAAATTTGTGGTTCCATAACCTATGGGGGAAACTGGGTTAGCCGGACAAACTCACACTCAAAATTAAACAACACAGAACGTGATTAAGTCATAGAAAATTCTGAAAAAGTCTTGTCGTTTCGCCCAGTAAGTCTTTAACATTTCTACTGATTTAGAAGAATTCTTAGGACAAGGGAATTTGTAATCATAACAAACTTTATAATTCCTGTTTCCGTTTTTGGCTAATTTTAAATGAACTTTCAAAAGTGTTGAACCCTCAAACCGTGTACGAAGTACAGCATCCATCAACAATCGTTTTACATCAATTTCATTTATCAAATACTCATTATTTTGTAAAGCAAGCTGTATTACCATCAGACAAATTGAGATTCAAGCCATACCTTAGTTAAATTATACAAATTTGCACTTATTTACGGTATTTCAATTTATTATATACAGTGAGGTTTCCCAAAAGGTAGCATTGCCTACATTGAGAAAAATAGGAAGGAAAATAATGGCCTTGTCAAGGAATCAAAGGTCGTTTCTATCCATAGCGTATTCAGGCAAAGTCATTCTTTAATTCAGTTGTTAGGGGAATTTTGTGGGCACAAAGTGATTAGAAATGGCAAATTTAAAAGGCATCACACGGGGTGAGTAACTTGACTACTTTCTCAATGAAAATTCGTATTTGAAAGCGAGAATGATTTTCTCGAGTCGGATTTGAGAAAATCGCCGTTATCGGCGTCACAGTAGCCGAGATAACCAGGTATATGGATACGAAAATGAACTGAAATCGGATCAGGTCTATTGAGTAAGCGTTGCTCTAAATGGTTCCGGTACCAGATTTATTAAATGATTCACTTTTTACAAGATCTTACTTTCCAAATTGCGTCTGAGTTCATATTCCAGGGTCCAAAATTAACGCTAAAGATAATCAAAATATAACAAACCAATTAATGCTAAGTATGTGACCGAATTTCACTGAGCAAAAATGCTAACATCTCCTTAAGAACCAAGCTATTGTTTCTCGCAAACACATAGTTGCTATGGCAGTGCTTGTCAATGTCTTTTACGATGTGCAAATGTATTAATCAATTATTTTGGGAACGTTAGCTCGTCGACTGAGCATTGTAGGCTCCATTCGCTTTAGGGAAACGAAATTCCCTTCAACCTAGGTGATATTTGGTTAGTATTTATTAAAGCCTATAATGTGAAAAAGAACTGTTGTAGCTTTTTTGTTGCTTATGAACTATGAGAACATCTCCAGATGATAATCCAAAATATTCATTGTCAACTTCACCATCATCATTGCTTCGGCTTTATTCACACACTGTCCAGAAGACACAAATGGTTTTGTCCCATCCAGAGATATGCATCCATACCGGATATATAGCTTTTAGGCTACTTTTGTATAAAACAACACAAACAGTTTCCTTTGAAGTGTAGTAAATCTGCAGTAGGGACAAATTTTAGAGGTGTCAGGCTGGCATACACAATGAGCATCATCTCCGAAACAGACGTAATAGTCTAGGGAAGAAAAGTAGTTGAATAACCTTATCTCCTTGGATAAGTGAATCCGAGATGCCAATTTTTCCTTAGAATACCAAATATGAGTGAAAATTAAATATCACATTTATAAGACGTAATTTCCCCTTATGGATTGATATTTCAATCAGGAGTTGCTAACTTCGGAATTCGTTCTCTACTTGTTCTTTTCCATAATACGTGATCCACTGCAGCGCCAATATTTATATTCAAATGAAGATTCATCCTGCGAATGCATTAACTAGATCCTGTAATTCGTTAAATCGTATGTGCCGTTTCAGATTCTTCCCGAAACTGCGATTGTTTATTAGCTGGCCGGATCTCAGAGCTTCATCGACAACTGTTTTGATAAGCACCTAGACGTGGGCATCAGCAATCTAAATATGGCTATCATTTATAAGCGTAACATAATCTAAGTGAAAAATCTAGGAAATCTTTAAGATATTAAAAATATGGGTTTGCAAATTGAAAGGAATGTAAGAAGTATCTGAGTCAAAAACAGTGTCTATATCCAATATCTAAAACCTTCACTTATGTGTTCATCAAGTCAATCTATCAATCAGAAAGACTTTTCTATTACGAGGTCATGAGAATACAAGACATCTACCTAACAATACCTAACTCATGCTTGTTGAAATATGTTCAGTTAAAAGTTATTTCATGAGTCCCTTCCCGTAAACGTCAGATTATAGCAACGAATGTTGTGCTGTATGTCAGTGGGCAATATCAGATAATGCAAAAATTTTGATATACTGTTTAATTTTACACTACCGTTCTCTAGTACAAAATCTACGACGACTGAGAGTTCGATGATGAGGGGATCATGAATATTAGAACTTAATAAGTATTTACCCGGCTGCTAGCTCTCTCCTTTGTCACTTCCCATCAATGAGCTACCGATGAGGATGGTTTAGAGAACCAGATCAACTAATTTCATGGCAATAATAATGAGTTAAATAACTTTATTTCTCAACAGCCCCTGGGATACCACTGGAACAGGTGGCATGAGGCGAGGTTCAGATTAACAGTAGCAAAACAGGCATGTTTTTGAATCTCTCAGCAATAGGTCCCTCTGAAATTATCTTCAGGGTGGTACATATCCCCACATCGACATAAAAGATCCCTCCTCTGGAAGTGGATGATCGCATAGGTTTTTTTCACTGATACCATTGTCCTAGATCTTATAGTCAACGAATATGCAGGCCCAAATTTTTCAGGCACTCAGATTTTATGAGGAATGAGCAAACCAGCATATTTTAGCAGCGTTTGAATCGGCTACAATTAGGCCATTCACAAGGTAACTATTTTTAAATGTATGGGGAAGAACTATAAATAAATATTGTTTAAAATAACTAATTGGCAAAGTAAAGGAATATATTGCCTGTTTAAGGTTAATTTTTTTAGTATATGAATGACAAAATGTGACTTTCAAAACTATTTTGATAATGCTTATTATTTAAATTTTTAAACGTCTGTTAGGATATTTAACAGCGGGGTTTAAAATCTCTATCAGAAAGGACAAGCAACCATTGAATGTCTAATTTGAGCATTTGCAAAGGAAAAGCGGACTCTCATTCCTCAGAACAAGCTAATTTCAAATGAACTTTCAAAAGTGTTGAACCCTCAAACCGTGTACGAAGTACAGCATCCATCAACAATCGTTTTACATCAATTTATTTATTAAATGCTCATTATTTTGTAAAGCAAGCTGTAATACCATCAGACAAATTGAGATTCAAGCCATACTTTAGTTAAATTATACAAATTTGCACTTATTTACGGTATTTCAATTTATTATATACAGTGAGGTTTCCCAAAAGGTAGCATTGCCTACATTGAGAAAAATAGGAGGGAAAATAATGGCCTTGTCAAGGAATCAAAGGTCGTTTCTATCCATAGCGTATTCAGGCAAAGTCATTCTTTAATTTAGTTGTTAGGGGAATTTTGTGGGCACAAAGAGATTAGAAATGGCACATTTAATTGGGTCAACTTCCTACTCAGATCGGACAAGCAACCACTGAATGTCTAATTTTAGCATTTACAAAGGAAAAGAGGATTCTCATTTCTCAGAACATGCACTTTCAATAAGAGTGGTGAAAATTCCTCGTCAAAAACACAGACTTTGAAAAAAAGACGGAGATCTTAAAGGCAAAGATCTTATCATGATCTCTGACTTTCTCAAAATGCGTCCTCCTGTCCTTGAAGCTAAACAACAGGCTGTAATAATCTGAGATTTCGCCCATTAATCATAATATGGGTAGAAAACTCAGCTAAGATTAAGGTGAAAAGACGGTTTTTTACTTAATTACTGGTAGTGAATTGTCCCCAGGCAACAAGGACTGCGTTTAAAGCTGTATTTTTTTCAAGAAAATTTCAATCTCTTAACAATTTTGACATTTCGAAGCCAGATTCCAATAACAGAATAAGTCATAAATAAAATATACGTTTGACCCGGGTGGACAAACATTCCCTTCTTATACTTAAAAAAATAAATTTCTTCTGGCCAGACTAAAAGCAACCTTCCCTGTAACTTAAGAAGGATTTAATTCGCCCAAACAAGTGATTGGTACAATATTTCATGAATGTTTTTCTGTTTGTTACAAAGATTTTGGGCGGTTTGGATCTCAAAATATTGTACTTTCAGTAGCAGCCTGTATTATTAGGAAAAGATCTATTCCTAGAAGGAAGCGACCCCTTTTATCTCTAAGAGCCCATTTTACAGCAGCTTTTATCTACTTAATCCAGCACTTTGTCATAGCCTGGCTGGAAAGCAAATTTCAAGTTGCTCACCAATACGTTCATTATAGTGAATTTTCTTTACTGCAACTAGAATGCCAAATTTTTCCAACTGAACTGGGTTTTCAAGAGTAGAACAGATCATCCGGAAGATGTTTGTCCTGTCGTGAAACCGCTGCTTATCTCTCAAAAGTATACGAGAGAGCAACATTTCTTAGAACCATCGCGCTGTTGGAGAACACAGATTCGAGTCCGACCAATACTTATACAGTGATTAAAATGACCACCCATGCCATTGCGAAAATCTTCATAGGGATGGTCAAATGAGGGGCCTTCAGAGAGGTGCCAATTTATATTACCCTCTCCCAGGGATAATAAGTGAAACAAACGTCCCTTCCATAAAGAGTTTTGCGCTACTGTTATAATGTCAGTCCCAATTCTAATTTTTGTTTCTCAGACTTGGTAGAATGCAGCAAACCACGATTATACTTAGACTTACCCTCTAACTTCTCCAGGTAATTTGAATACTCTACACATGAATTCGGTGTCATTTAAGGCTATAATTCATCAACGTTTGAGACATTCATTTGGTCCCAGTTAACATCCATTTCATCCACCAACTAATGCATAGTGTAGTCTAAGTGCCTGAAACTCAAAAGATATTAGAAGTTATCAGACCAGTTACTCGTGTTAAAGGTCCAGCAGATATCTCCTATTATTTAATATCAGCCTAATCAGTGAAGCTAGGCAATGGTTTTTTCGGCCCCATTCTATCTCATACAGGGTTCCTCTCTGAAACCAATTATCTATAAACAAACCTTTTGTTTGCACAACTCCGAGAAGGAATTGGTTTTAAGCTGATTTATGATGATTTTAAATACAATTACACCAAATATAATTCTCAGTGAAGCCTATTAACTAATATACGAGCTTATGAATAAAATACGTTGTTAGTCTCAACTTAAGAGGTAAGTTAATACTTTTTCATTCCATTTCAGGACTTGAAAGGCCACAGGAGTATGGCAATTCTTCGCAAAAACATCCAAGAAAAAAGCGTGTAATTGCATTTAAAGAAACGATTTCATTTAATATCTTAAATAAATTTGCTTCCTGGTAATCTAACTTGGATCTGATGTATGTCTGCTTAGAGATTAAGCGCTTTTAAGGGCTAAAATAAACGGTTAATCAGTCATAGTAGACTTAATTACAATTGGGTGGTTGGTTTGCAAATAAAAAAACTGAATGAAGCGTAGCCCATCAGAGTCATGCTCAAACATGGGTCATTTGAAATTAGTGTCGCCACTGGGAAAGAGGTGAGGTGATAGACCAATGAGAAAAATACGACACTGTGGAAGTGTGCCTTTGTCACAGTGTCGAGGAAGAATTCAGCAAATATCGTGAATCCTCTGTGATTTGGAGATTTAGAGTTTGATTCCACACTGTTATCCAAAACAAAATGAAATCATCCAGCAACCAAGAACAGAAAACGGTCTGAGGAAGTGATCAGTCATCGAAACTGTTCAAATAGTTAAAGATGCCCCTTTTGGTCTATTCAAACCTAGCCTTTTCCCAAAAACTTGAGATATCCGCGTCGTCCGTCTAGAGAATTTGTTAAATCCTCATCCTCAGATTCCGCACGTCTTTCACGCTTTCCTCTCTCATCTTCCTTGGCATTCTCCCCATGCTCAATTTGCACCCCAACGTGCATGCCCATTAGGACTTTCCCCAGTATATGATGGGTTAGCAGGGACAACTAGTCTAGCCGAATACTCTGCTTAAAATGGTCTTTCCTGGCAGGTTTTGAAGCAGAGCAAAGAGAAGATGACCAATTTATTTCGAAAGGACCTATTCGAAGATTAACTAACTTGAATGAAAAAAGCCTAAGGATGATATTGTGCTATAAAGTTGGGATTAGACAGATTTTGTACGATTTCTGAAAGCTTTGTGAGGACACATCGGATATTGAAATTCGAAAATGGTTTTCACGGTGAGTTCAAAAGTGCAGATGTAAGGAACATAGAGTTCAAAGTAAAGTTTAAGTCCATTTCGTTTCTTCAAATAAAGACTTGATTTTGCCTCCAGGAAAGGCGATTATCGACTTGAATTTGATAAAACTCATAACCTCATTGGATCAGCTACTAACTAGCTACGCATTTCACCTTGAAGATATTGAGACACTCGCTGTCACGACTTGCCTAAGCTCAGAACCATAAGGATCTGGGTAGCAGTACCCATAAACATCGAAAATACTCTGTCCAATGGTATTTTGATTGAAGGCTTGTGTATAAATACCGCTTTATCAATTATTGGCTATGCAAAAGAGACCCTTTTCGACAGATATCATACAAAGGAGCATAACAGCTTAATAACTAGGTTGTTTTCCGTGTTTTTCTGGCTGCACATTCTTTTTAAACTATCCTCTGACTTATTTCTAGCGATTTAAAGGTTGCAAAGAACACCCGATCTTAACTAGATCTGATTTTACATATAAACTCTTATTCACAACCGCGAACGGTAGGTGAAACATTATCAAAGGGATTTCAAGATTTATGAAAGTGGTGAGATGACTGATTTATTCAATAATTTACTCTTTCATACTCGTGTCTTCTTTGACATATTCCCGAAATGTGTCTCATCTTGAATTTGGCAATATCATGTTTTGGCAAGCACTTTAACGCGGAGCAATCCCTTTCAATGAGCTTGGCAACCGATCCGCAATGGACATAAATAATCTAATAGTGTAACGATATGTACATCGGTTAAATGGCTAACAAGGGTTTTAAAACGGCTATTTATAGTTAACTAATCTGCGAAGTAAAATGGATTTGAATTCCTCTATTTTATCTACAAAGCCCATCAAGTCCAAACCTACAGCTGAATTGGATGTGTTTACAATATACCTAGAGTCCATCATCTGGTAATCGCCGAAAGCAAACCGGTGGCTCCAAGATTTGCACACCTTGACTATCGCAGTGTCCGGTTCTATTGTGTATATGTTGAAAACCTGCCATTTAGATGAGCAACTTTTAGTCCCGTCTCTTAACCTCTAATTAAAAATACCGACAGAGGAGTTTCCTTAAAGCGATTTAAAACATGGATACCTACAAAATTTAAATAGTATTCAAAGCAGAAATGAATTAAAATGCAGTATGCTCTTAAAGTGGTAAGCATTAATTCTAATAGTCAGCCACAGTTAATCAGTGTGGTCAATCTCCTCTCCTGTGCCTAGTTTGGCACTGGATAGGCAGTCACTTTTCGAAACCCAAAAGTTGGGCTTCTTACATACATGCTTTTGATCTTCCTCTCTTCCCTCTCTGCATTAGTAAGCCAAAGACTTAATTTTGAATCGCATCAGACTAAGGAACCGCTGGGGAGAATTGGAAAAGCTAAATATTTAAGGTTTGAAAAAGTTGTAATCGAACTAGTTTGCACGATCAATGTGATCCATAATTAATTTGAATGCTCAGGTTTTTAGCACAATACGACTGCGCCCCTTCTGGTTTGATGGTTCGAACTCCAATGAACTCGCTTAATAAAATGAACTGAGGAAATGAAAAGCTGCTTTTTATTGCATTTTTCCCTTTCTAGGGAACGACTTTCTCATTGTACCCACTTGATTGACATTCAACTCTAAATGATCTCTGGATGAAAATTAATGGGTCTTCGAACGAATAATTCAGACTCTTCACCAACTGCTGGATTTACAAAGAGCATTCCTTTTGCGTACTACGCGGACTTTTTCTAGTGGTAAAATAGAAAACTTGTGATACTGTAACGAGAATGGCCACCATCAAAGGCCTTAGGTTTTGTTGTAACACTGAGACCAAATAGATTCAACGCTAGCCTAATCGAAGTAGCTATTGAGGATATCGTAAGAGGGGCATTTGAAGAGAGGACGAGTGGCCATTTTAAAGATAAAGGTGGAAGGAGTTAACTGCGGCAAGTAGTAAGTAGACATTGCTTATTTTGAGAAGAAGCTTGGTTATAGATGTTAACCATCTTTAAGACTGAAAGCGGTAAATTCCTTGGCTTTCAACTAAACTAAACTAAACTAATTTTGGGAGGCTGAACGTCAGAATCCATAAAACGATTCGTAAACAGTAAATAAAATGTCCAAATTGACTAATAGTCAATTTTTGGTCCTAGTTCATGTGAGACAAATTTGAGAGAAGTCCCAGCAGATTTGCTGAGAATGGACTAGAGGAGGCTATGTGCCTGGAATGGAGAATTTTTATTTAAAGCGGTTTTCTAACTCATCCTACTCTTTACATGTATGTGGGAATCTGTTGAGCTATTATTCCAAGGTGACCTAATTACATGGGTTTGAAAGACGTTCCTCACTCAACTTTCCTCCTTCCGTTGGTTTCAGAACTGCTGGCTTTATGTATAACTTATGACACACATTACGGCTCTTCGATGCTTAGATTAATTGGTACTGCCTTAATTTACCCTCATACATTTAAGATAGCAGTACTACTTATTACCAACTAAGTAAGCATGAAGTTAACAACAGGGGCTTGAAAACCTTTTTTATTCTATCGCTCTTACCTGTGGAAACGATTCAAAAAATTTTCAGTAAAAAACTTTTAAAATCTGATAGTGTCTAAGGCTATAATTAGGTTGAAATTTTACGATTTTTCTGCCAAAAGTGAAAACTAATTCCACTTTCACCCAGTTTTATGCGGTTTTCAAATACACGGCCAGCAATTAGTCTTTATTATTTCGCAGTGTTATTCATGCAAAATACAAGAGAGAATCTACTGCAAAGGGCCTATACTATCTGTAACAACGAATGTCGAGGCAAAAAAAGGTAGCAAAATTTATAGATTGCTTAACTGTTTACCGACCTTAAACAAAAGCTGGTTTCGCTAAATATGCTACTGGATCGGGTGCCAACGAATTGTGAAGTTTTATTCCTCTAGTTACTTCCGCTCATCCATTTGCGGTGTGAGTGTAATTAAATGCACTTCAATGGCATTTCGTATTTTATGCCATTCTTCCAAATAGTTGATTTAGCTTAATAAGGCCGAGTTTCTTATATATTTGAAAAGTGGTTCGAAACAATGCGAGGTGGAGACACCTTCAATTTTTGACAGAAGTAGTTTTCCATATTTGAGTAAGCCGATTACCACTATTTTATTGACCAGTATAGCAGTTCTCTTCCAAGTGACATAATAAGCACTGCCAACTATAAAATCCTGCATTGGGAATGACCTTTATGGTTGGGACTAAAACAAAACAAATACTTATTTAATAGCTTGTACCTAAACTGTTAATAAAACTTAATGAAGCTGTGATAAATTCAGGCAAAATTTCAAGTGAAGTTCTGCGGACAAGGTGTGCTAAGTTTAATGTATTTTCATGAGAGAGAGCCATCCGAGGCTTAAAAAAATTTAGCTATTTTTAATAGAGCTTACACGTCAATCAGGTATATTTACGTGCATAGCAAAATAAATTGTTATCACCTATGCACATTTGATACCACTGCTGTAATAATTTGAATTCGTGCGTGAAGTGAGTCCGCATGTGCTCGGACTTCGCGTCCGTTCAGTTTCCAGCCTTGTGGGACGTTCATACTCATCATAGCAACCATCATCATAGATTCAGTACTTTTAGAGAATCGTATGGTCACGGGAGATCAATGGTTGCCGACTGGGGTCGTGTGGGCTCTTGTCTATTGGATCATGATGGTAAAAACGTGCATGTACGTTACACTTATATAGACAGCTTACTAGCTGTATTTAAATGCATTGATCATCAGTTATTTACGTTGTTACTTGTGATTTCATAAGGTTTTTGTATTTAAAGAATATGCTTTTACGTATTAAGTAGTAAATTAACGCAGAGTTGGTTGTTGCGTTTTATCCTTTTCCGTACGCTAGTTAAAGGCGTGAATATCCATTTTTTTCTTGTTTCAGGTACACCCACAGTTTTCTACGGAGCTAGCTGGTGCTTTATATCACGAAAATTGCCCACAACCCATATTACCAGTTCACTATTTTCACCAACGTGGCAAATCAGATTATCTCGATTCTTTCTCCCGTCTTTTCAAGGACTTGGGACTCAGCAGTACTATCAAAGATCCCGTCTTAAGTGAATCAGCTTGCTCTGCTTACATTTGTTCTAAGTTTCTCTCAATTATGAAGAAGAATTTTCCGAATTTGCCGTTTTTACCCAACACTAAACTGAAAAGCACTTTGATGGATCCCGAGGCAACGGCTAAATACATTAAATCAATCGAAGATGAGGTGTACAAAGTTCTCAAAGATGGTTGCCCAGCTGAAAGTGTGAAACGCCTTCTGATAAAAATGGCATCGACTGACTTGGAGTCAGAGAGTCTACTCCGTAGAAATACTCGGAAACGCTCTTTGAAACGCCTTTTGGCCTCCTCGACCAAGCTCCCCTTTACCGAAACTGTATCTTCCATCTTCGGAATTCCTCAGACTAGGGATAAACTTCTTGGTCAGTGTGGCTCTGGACCGTCAGTATGTACCCGTATTTCCTATGCAATGGATCCCTTCATAATTGCTCTCTCAGCACGACCAGTAAATCCTGATTATCTCGGTGGTGGATGTTTGCAAATGATCAATAGTACAAATCCCGTCTTAATTTGGTCCCCGACTGCTCCCCGTTCCACTCTTGCTTCTTCAATTCCACAAATTTTTGTCGCTTCTTTTTCGGATAAAGTCTCGTTTCCTCTCTCGCCGGACGAATTTTCCTCATTCCGCTTGCCAGATAGATTTTTAGGATCATCAATTTGTGAAATCGAGGCGGTACAGGTTAGTGAGTTCATTGACTCGCTTTCTGCAGCTTTACATCTTCGTACTCTTGAGAAGCTCATCAGTCATAATAAAGTACATTTTGGCAAAAATCCCTTTTCATTTAACAAGCAAGTAGTGGTTGATTCCCTGAATCGCTTTATCAAAGCGGAAGTCATGTCGCAAAAACTGGTTCCTATAGTTGATAAAGTGTGATCCCCAAAGAGATGATCAAGGCATCCTTTCTCACTCCCCCCCCCCCATTCAGTGCTTTTTGGGTACAGTTAAAAATTGATCGAATTTTATAATCTCTTCGGTCATCGCCGTGTTACTTTTTCTCAACCACTTGACTACTTGAAATGTATCTGACAGCAAGGGTATTTTCAGCTCAGTGACACCAGCTTCTATTCAGTCGTCCGTACCACCGGAGGAGAAATTCTCAGCACTCGTGTAGATTTTGATTCCTTAGGCTCAAGCCCCTTGGTGGTGTACAAAGTGCGGCATATTGAATCACCTCCACATCGTACCAATGACTACAAACCTACCTCGGTTGCGATTTGTCCTTGGCGTATTCACTCCAACCGATCTAGTGTGAAATCTCTCCAGTGGATCGTGGCTGGCCGTTCCTTCGATCTTCAAAACCATTCTGGTTCTCATTCGGCGGTTGTCGAACTGTATGACGCTGTTAATGGTCAGCAATCTTGGAGCACGCGGGTCTCACTTGACTGTGAAGGTTAGTAAAATTTTCCTATTGTGTAATAGATCTTATAATAATCTCGACTTCTTGAATTAACGAAAACAGCTTATGTTTTTTCAATTGTATAAGTTCGGAAACTCTCCTTTCAAAAAAACTGGTGAGATCCGAGCTGGTGCAAAAGATGCTTTAAGTCAGGGGACGACTGGCTAGGAAGCCCTATAGATAATGGAACACCTACAAACATCAAACGGCACGTTCAGCGACCGGAATTGAGTCTTCAAGTAAAGATCCAAAAGTAACTTTCCTGTTCCCCAAATAGGTTTAGAAAAGCACTTTTCCTCTTATAATATTGTCATCTATTCCCTCAAGGAAAACGGAATTCGGCTCTGTAAATCCCAATCCATTCTTTTTTAGTAAAAGTGAGGATTCATCAGATTTTATTGGCTTATTTTAGTGACACTGATTTGATCACTTTTAGGTGAATGCATCGATCATCTGCTAACCAATTCGGTTGCGGCTTCGAACAAGGCGTTTACCTTTGGTGATCTTGCTGGCTACGAATTGTCAAAGAAGTCCTATCCAAATACATTCCTTTTCCAGAGTCTTTTGGATTACTGTGAACAGATATATCAGCCCTCGTGCGGAGAACAGCGTCACTTGTTGCCTAGACAGATGCTTCTTCGAACTGAGTTGGATTTACGACTAAGTCATGTGTCTTCCTGGGTTAGGGTTGGATTCGCCGATGCTCCTGGTATGCTCTCGCTCACCACTCCGAAGCGACTGCTGCACTTCGACTCCCGATCTCCAAATACACACGTCCTGGAGCTATTCAACCTTACTGCTAAAACGGTGAATCTCAGCGGTGGCCGATTGTTCAATCCTTATGAAACCTTCTTCCACGCCCAGCCTCGGTGGTATGATGATACCTATGCTCTGCTAGGGACGGATTATAATGTTCTGATTGTGGATAAACGGATGCCAAATCATGCCGTCTTGAAATGGTCGCAGGCTCTCAGGGGTCCGCCGACGTATGCGAGGTTCCTCGATGTTGATGAAAACTGCAGTTTCCCTGCTCAGGTAGTGGTCGCCAACTTTTTTAATAAAGCTAATTTTAAGAGGGCTTGTTACCTCAAGATTTATAGTTGCTGAACGATGGTGTGCTCATAATACATAAAGGCAAATAAGAGCCCACACCGAGAAAGTATATTTCAGCAACTCACTGGGACATGGAAGACGCTTTATTTCCTTTTAAAATTTTCAATTGGTCATTTCTTTATAAACCGTTATTTAACCAGCATGAGTGATTAATATGATCACCGAATATATCCCGATGGGTCTTGAATCGGTATTCGCAGCTGGTTCGCCACCGATGCGCAGACTTGCTCAAAAAAAATTGTCGTGCATATTTACATATTTCTCTTTTATCCTTGGTTGTACTGTCAAAACTTAGCTCAAATGGGTAGGATATTTTTTATTCACGGTGTCTCCGATTGTTGCTAGGACTTACGTTTAAATAAGCCATAAGCTGAGCTAGTTTCCGATATGTTAATTATGCGTTTGGTTCATTGGATGACATTGATCTGAAACCTATCTATTTGAAATGATCACCTGTACTGATTAACTGCTGGTCTCGAAAGGAATCAACTAATCCGTAGTCTTCAATCGGAGAATCCCCATTCACTCAGGACAAGAGTAAAAGGAATTCATGAATACAGTGATCTACTAAATTAAGACACCTTTGCAAGCATTTATTATTTTTATTTTAATCCTTAGACGGCTCTCGTGACGGCCTCACAGTTTCCAGGAGAAATCTCAATAACAGGAATCAATTTCAACAGGGGCCTAGACATTCCACCCCAAGGAGTTGGACCTTCAATGACGAACGGATATTTGACCCCAATCCTAGACTGTCCTCTCAATCACCTTCCTAGTAGTATAGTGGACGCTCATCTTTTTGAAGAACGACTTAATGGTGGTATTATTGGTTGCACTGCTCATCTTCTACCCGGAAAGGCTATTCGAGGAATTATTCTTACAACTCTGGGGGACATTTTCGCAGAAGACTGGTATTTTAACAGGCTGAACGCCCAAGCCAGTCATCGGAATCATGCTAGTAACATCCGCTCCTGGTGTCTGGAATTCCGGAGTTCTGACAAGAAACTACGCCTCCCAATCCGTGCTTGTCAGCTCTGTGAATGGAGCGAGGAAATGGAAACTGAACAAAAATTGACCAGACTCTGTACCAAGTCTCTAGTGAATGACTGCGGTAACGAGATCAGAGGTAGCGTTCCCGGCGTAGAATCCCTTGGGAGGATCATCCATAGGTCATACAGGGAACTAGTGGCAGACATTCCGCTAACCGAGGGGCGGGAAATCGAAGAGAAAGAATTCAGAGCATTCTTGAATGGATTGTTGGAGAAAACTGTAAGAGATTTTCAGAAATCTCCTGTCCATTTTCATGGCAAGGTCTAATCCATTTACCCTTCCTCCGCTTCTGTGATAGATGAAAGAGATGCATGTCTGTGTCCAAGACATTCTTTTATGAGTTTATTTTTGTAACCAACGAAATTTTTGTTAAGATTCGTCGTTGTCACGGACGAAGGGCACTCCTGAAATAAAGGAAAGACAACGGACTGAGCTCCTA